>OX439040.1:33773091-34973091 GCA_949317995.1 Acholoe squamosa
GCCTCAACTGCCCCATCTGGAGCAAAAAAAGGTCAATCATACGCAAATCCCAGACAAATTGAAAGAAAAAATGACCAAAATAGCTTCTCCTACACTTAATTTAGCTATTTTAATACAAAAAAATTCATCCAGTTTGGATTGAGTCCTTACAAGAGCCCAAAATGTGGCCAAAATTACCCCACCCAGCCACCCAGTTAAGGTGTCACGGTACTAATAGGGCCAAGGATGTTATGATTCCCCCCCCCCATCTTCCACCATAAAACTGGCATCAATCGGGTTCTAATTTGATGGCGTTCATAAATAAAGGCTTAAATTAAAGCTGAAGTCATTCTTGATTTTTTTAGCATGGTCAACCATAACGGAGTCAGATCCATTTTTGCACCAGTTGCCATGGAAACCACCATGTTGAATAAATTAAATGATACAGGCGCCCCTGACAAGTCACAAATGTGACCTTGGACCCCTCTCTGACAAAATAGGTTTCCATGGTGACCAAAGATTTTTGGCAACTTCCCCCCCCCCCCAATCGTTACCTTTCTTCTGGTACCGAAATTATTAATCTGCAATAAAAATAAGGTCCCCTGGCACTGATTATACCAAGCAAAACACTGTTTTTAGTTGGGACTATTTAGCTGTCCTAGGCTTACCAGGGCAGATTACTACCGTGACACCTAGTGGACTGCACATCATCTTACTTGCCCGGAATGCATCCTGGTGTCACGATATGGATGCACCATAGCAATCAGGGGCGTGGGAAGCAGTTTCAGAGTGGGTGGGACCAGGGGGGTTTTCTGCAATTTTTGACCTCCCTTTGCTTGACCTTTTAGTTTTGACCTTTTGAGGAGTTGGCCAAAAGTGGGGGGGGGGGCATGTCCCCCCTGTCCCCCCTGCTTTCCACGCCCATGGCAATTGGGGACATCCCTAATACAACTAAGTACACAATATATTGTGCAGCGATCAAATGGTTAAAAGATGTTGTCTTTAATTCCTTCACTTTTCATACGCATTGATCAGAAATGTCACCATGCAAGCAGGTGGAAGTCGGTTATCAATAGTGGGGGCGTGTTCTTTATTGAATACCATGGCATGTGTATAAATAGCCTATATCATCTTTAGTAAAGGGGGGCGTGTGTCGCAATGTCTTATCGTGCTATCCCATACATACGTCAATGGTCTGGACTAACGTCACCATCTTGACTCGAGTTTTGAAGTCATACCTGAGGATTTTTGTCCTTATATCAAATTAAATATAGACGTATGTAGATGGGCAGTATATATAGGTTTGCATCATTATCATGTTAATTGTAAAAGGTCATCAAGCTTACCAACAGTGACATTTGTAAACGGAGATAACAAATAGCTGCATAGAAGTCTTTGAAACCAGAAACATAATTTGTGGTGTATATATAGTATAAACCTACAATTAAATCATATGCTGCCCGTCTAAGCTAACCGCGTAGTCCCCTAAAGATAACGTATCAGTACCATGCATGACCCTACACTCCTTCTGGCATCCATCTGTATTTACTCATACATGAGGCTCGTAAAATGTGTAACACATTTCTATAATACCCCTGCCAATAGGCCATATCATGTGGTGCATGTTTAAAACTGTATCTGCATGGGAAGTATATTCTTGAAATTTTCTATCATTAATAAGCCCTAACTTAGTTCAGTTGAGTGATGTCTTCAAAGAAAGTGGGGAGCAAATTCAATTACAAAGAAACCACTCATTTCAAATTGAACTATTTGCCTTTCTGGTGTGAGGAATCACTGTTATTTGTAGTGGTGTCTTAAGATGCTTCTCCTTAACAGTCCAAAGTCTACAGCGGTACATAAAGGTCTTCAAACAGCCTACACAGGTTACGTTAGTATACTAGCTGAGAGGAACAGGTCAGTGTAGATAAAACTACAGGTAAGCAATCTCTTATATTATGTGTTTGAAAATACTGAAACTATTTTACACATACATCGTAGGTCTAGTATCATTCTTCCATATTATAAGGTTTTTAAAATGCACTTCTCTTTTCTTTTAATTGTTACCTTTACTGTGCTCCTTAAACAGATTATAATGGATACTTTCTATTAATGATAGGTAACTATTCGAGGACCGGCCACCAAGGACATATTTGCAAAAAAATTATTAGAGAGGCCTGTGCTCTGGAAGGACTTGGAGAGACGTCCTTTAGAGGAAACGGGATTACCATTACACAAAATGCTCACTTCATCTGAGAATGCAGCGCTGTGTGGAGGCTGTGCTATTTGCATCTTGATCTGCCTCTACGTCATCGGCCTGCCAATGTTTATAGCTGGAATAGTCTTACTGACCTCGTTTGATTATTTGTAAGTATAGCATAGGGCCTAGTTATCCTAGCTATCTTTGTTGTAACAAGGTCCAGAACAATTAGAGGAGCGAATTGATGGCCCATCCGAATTTTACCCGAACTTCCTACGTCGTTGCTTTCAGCTATAAGCAGTGCTGGCTCCTATACATTCCAAATCCAAGAGACCTTAGATTGCATCCGGAATCGTTAGGGAGTGGTCATTATTTATCAACGGGGGGGGGGGGGGGATGGTGGGTTTGAGGGGGGGCGAAAAAATTTCAGACCCCTCCTGAGGGGGGGGGGCTAACAAAATGTTGACCCCTCTTGAGGGGGGGCTAAAAAAATACCCTCTTTTGAACCAAAAAGCCCGCGCGCTACTATAGCTCAAAGAGGGGTGCGAAAATTCTCCGTGCGTCGGGTTGGGGGGCGCAAAAAATTTTGACTGTTGTGGAGGGGGGCGTAATAAATTTCGCGCATCCGCGCGGAAACCCACCACCTGCCCCCTGTTGATAAATAATGACCACTCCCTTAATATAGTTCCGTTATTTAGATAATAGCCTCTGGCTTATTTAGGTATTTGGTTAATTCATATGAGTATTGAATGACCTCATTTCTAAGAAATAGAACATGTCAGCACTGCTCTTCTGAAGGACAACTTGATTGCCCTCGAGCCTAGGGCAGAGGTAATCCAAAATATCCCTGAATGACTCCTTCAAGTGCTATGTTACTGTCATTGCAGACCTGTTCCTGTATTTATCACATTGGTAACTTTATTGTAGACATCGTTTATTATTCTAGAGTACAATAATTACACACTGCTAATTTGAGGCGGACGGCGAAAAGTCCCAAGTTGGCACTGAAACCACCAGCAGGCGATCTTCTAATTAACTTTCAAGCACTCACTGAAGCCAGGGATCCACTAGACAGCACGGAGCGGCAGTGTCATAGGCGTCACAGGTTTTCCTTACATTGGGGTATCCTTTCTGCCTGCCAATACAGGAACACAGCGTTTCGCGTCAGTGTTTCGCTGCGAAATTGCCCCGAAACGCTGTGTTACTGTATCGGCAAGCAGAAAGGATACCCCAATTCACGGAAAACCTGTGACACCTGTGACGCTGCCGCTCAGTGCCGCCTAGTGGAGCTTGGGCTTGAGTGTATGAAGCATTTTGCCATTTTGCAACAGTCACAATCATGGCCTTTGCGGTGAATTTGTTATCAGTGCATTCTCCCCACGTCTGCTATTCCCTAGAAGTGGATTTTTTATTCATCCAGAGAGGTGCAAAAGATTTTACCAGATTTCAGAGAAAAACAGTGGGGCTCAAAACACCAATGCCTCTCAACACCAATGCCTCTCACGTGAAAATCCATGACCACGTCCAGTAGATAAGGCAAAAGCAAAAATAGTGTGTGTTTCCAGTAACATGACCCAAAGGTCAAGGGTCGATAGGTCGGATTCTTTTTCTACACTATATTTATATAAATATATGGGCAGATATGTCAGATTCTTTGATGTTACCATAAAGATACACTGAAAATATAGACTTCTGTGAAGGTGATCACTATAGATGAGTTAGGGTGATCTGTCCCTATTGATGACCTATGGTAACCATGATGATTACCCAAGGTCATCACTACAATCCTCTGGATCATAAGATGGATGATGTAAAAATATATTCACACAGGAATTTCCATTGATCAAAAAGGTTATTTGGTCAGAATTTTCAAAGGGGAAAGCATGTGATCACCCTAAAGATCATGGTGTGATGTCTGTGGCGGGAAACTGGTGCACTGCCACCTACAGGGATTTTGAATAAACATAACAGAGAGCATTCTGGGATATTCCAACATGGCAGCCCCCAGCTAAAAGCACATGTCTGTGTTCAGTCTCTGATTTATCACTTGATATGAATAACCACCACTAAACTGGCGACGAGGATGGGATCAAGTGATGACTAAGGGTACATTTCACTACTAGAACCAAGGAGAAGGACTGTGAATCCAGTGTGCAGTGGTATTCAGGTTGGTGGAAGTTTGGGCCTACATTTGAGTTCAGACTATAGTAGTAGTACTACCTTGAGTGAACTGGAAGAGATTTGCTTACCTCAGTGACTGTCAGTGAATAGGCCTACATTCTGCTTTATGATACTACTGTGAATATTGTGGATAACAGACTTACCCTGAGTTCAGAGAGACTTATACAATGGCTACTAAAGGTCCCAAGCTGAGAGTAGAACCATTTGACATGGCTGGAGATAGGCTTAGCCTAGGAAGAAGGTGGAAGAAATGGCTAGATAGATTTGAGAGAGATATGCTTTACAATGCCATAGATCCAGCTAAGAAGGAGAATAGTGCTATGTGTAAGATGGCCCTGCTGATGTATGTAGGTACTGCAGTAGAAGATTTGCATGATGTGTTACCGGAAGTAACAAGACCAGCAGATATTACAGCAGACAATTGGACAGATTATCTCAAATGCAAGGCTAAATTAAATAGCAGATTCCTTCCCAAGCAATCCAATGACTTTGCCCTATGTGAGCTTATGAGCCAGAAAGCAAAGGAGGGAGAGAGTATGCTTGACTATGCAGCACGCCTCAGGGAGTATGCAGATAGGTGTGATTTCAATAATTGGTCAGCAGATAAAATGATCAAATGTATGGTCATAGCCAGCATGAAGGACATAGAACTGAGACTGTCATTTCTGGGTGAAAACTTGAGGCTAGATCAGGTTTTGGACAAGGTCCAGATGAAAGAGGATACTACCGCGATGAGTAAAGTGATGGGTACTTCCGGGGCACCTATGTCAGCAGCGACCAGTTCGGGCGAGTCAGTTCAGAAACTTCAGGCGAAGCAGAAATGGAAAAAGAAACCGGACTCTGTTAAGAAAGAGACTCATAAAGACTCTGTTAAGAAAGACACTCGTAAAGACTCAGTTAAACCATGCGAGAGGTGCGGTCGAGAATCGGGTCACCCACCTAAGCAGAAGTGTTTTGCGGAGAACCGCAAATGTAACGTTTGTGGTAAAATGGGTCACTATGGGAAAATGTGCAAAATGAACAGTGTCAAAATGGTTGATGGAAATGAACCAGATTCTTATGTAAATAACTCTGACGATGACCATGTTTTTGTGTTACAGGAACAGTCGGTGAAATCTGTAGGTGTGGCACACGGCCGGACCAAGGTAACGGTAAATGGTGTCGATTTGAATGTGATTATCGACACAGGTTCGACTGTCAATATTATTGATTTTCAGACATACCTTGACATTGGAAAACCACAGTTAAGCCCATGTGACAGTGTTCTCTATCCGTTCGGGTCGAGTGAGAAATTGCCGGTAAAGGGTAAGTTCGTAGCCAATGTAGGGGCTAAGAATAACATTGTTTCCGCGCAAATTCTTGTGATGAATGGACCTAGAGTATGTAATGTGTTGTCAGAAAAACTGTCACTAGATCTAGGGTTGATTAAGTACATAAAGAAGATTGACATTCCTGTAGAGGAGAAATTCCCAGAACTGTTTCAGGGTTTTGGTAAATTGTCAAATTACAAAGTGAACATACACATTGATGATAGTGTAAGGCCCATTGTTCAAAGTTCACGAAAAGTACCATTCGCTCTTAGAGACAAAGTGGAGCACAAACTGGCAGAACTGACTGACCTTGATATTATTGAGCCAGTGAAGGACACTCCTACGACATGGGTGTCACCGATGGTAATCGTCCCTAAAAAGGCGGGTGACATTCGTATTTGTGTCGACATGAGACGAGCGAACGAGGCGGTGATACGGGAGAGATTCCCAATTCCGACAATTGATGAACTGATTTTAGAGATGAACGGCAGCTGTGTTTTCTCTAAGTTAGATTTGAAAATGGGATATCATCAGATTGTGTTGGGGGAAGAATCAAGGAATTTGACTACATTCAGCACTCATAAAGGGTTGTATAGATACAAACGGCTAATGTTCGGTATCTCGGCAGCGCCAGAAATGTACCAAAATATCATACAACAGGTGTTAAGTGGGTGCGAGGGGGTAGTTAATATATCGGATGATATCTTGGTCCATGGTAAAGATGTGTCTGAGCACGATGAGCGGTTGGGTAAAGTTCTTACCATTCTGGCCGAGAGAGGATTGACCCTGAATAAAGATAAATGTATGTTTAGGATGGATCAGCTGGTCTTCACGGGGCATGTGCTAGGTAAGCATGGTATCGGACCAGAAGAGTCAAAAGTGGACGCCATCAAACAGACCAAGACACCTTCAGATGCTACAGAGATCAGGAGTTTCCTGGGACTAGCGACATATTGTTCCAGATTCATCCCAGACTTTGAGACTATTGCTGAACCGATGAGGAGACTCACTCGAAAAGGAGTCACATTCAGTTGGGGTAAAGAACAAGATGATGCATTTGAATGCCTGAAGGACAGACTATGTTCATCTACTGTGTTAGCCTACTTCAACAAAGACGCACGCACGCAGGTCATTGCAGACGCTTCACCAGTCGGGTTAGGAGCAGTGCTCGTGCAGGAGCAGAGTGATGGCTCCTATAGGCCTGTGATATACGCTGCAAGATCGTTGACAGATGTGGAACGACGGTATTCCCAGACTGAGCGGGAAGCGTTAGGACTTGTATGGGCCTGTGAGAGATTCAAGTTGTATCTAATAGGTCTAGAGTTCGAGTTGCTAACAGACCACAAGCCGTTGGAAGTTATCTATGGACCGAAGTCCAAACCGTCAGCAAGGATAGAGCGTTGGATGCTGAGGCTACAGCAGTTCAAGTTCAAGATACGGCATATCCCGGGGAAGCAGAACATCGCAGATGTGCTGTCCAGGTTGGCAAAGTGTAAGTCACCCTCCGGGAGGAACCTCACTGAAGAGTATGTTCATGCTATAACATTAGCGAGCGTGCCGAAGACGATGTCAGCACGTGAGATCGAGCAAGCATCGAAGGTAGATGCAGAGCTAGAGACTGTACGAGAGTGCATTCGAGACAGAGACTTCTCCAGAACTGAGGTCGGCTATCGAGCCTGCCAAGAGGAGTTGTCGATCGTTGGATATATCGTACTACGACAGACACGGATCGTGATCCCGAAGAGTCTGAGGACCGAAGTCCTAAATCTAGCACATCAAGGCCATCAAGGTATAGTAAAGACTAAGTCAAGACTTCGTGAGAAAGTCTGGTGGCCTGGTATGGACCGAGACTGTGAGAAGTTCTGCAGACAGTGTCATGGGTGTCAGGTTGTATCTCAGCCAAACAGTCCGGAACCAGTCGTATCAACAGAATTACCAGATGGGCCGTGGCAACACATCGCCCTAGACTTTCTTGGTCCCTTTCCAACGGGGGAACAAGTATTGGTTATCATTGATTACTACTCGAGATACTTCTTCGTGAAGACAATGAGAACGACTACATCAGAAAAGGTTATTGAAGTAATGGAGGATCTGAGAGACCTCTTAGGTCTACCAGAGTCGATTACAACTGACAATGGACCACAGTTTGTGTCAAGCGAATTCGAAGACTACCTCGAGAAGGTCAACGTCAAACATAGACGTATCACACCAAGATGGGCACAAGCCAACGGTGAAGTCGAGCGGCAGAATCGTACATTGTTGAAAGCGATGCGGATAGCGCATGCAGAAAACAAGGACTGGAGGAAAGAACTGCGTCACTTCTTACGAGCGTACAGAACAACACCACATTGTGTCACAGGAAAGAGTCCTGCAGAACTATTGTTTGGACGCAAAATACGCACTAGTCTACCATCTTTGAAATCAGCGATCAGCGATGGAGAGGTTCGTGATCGGGACAGTGAACAAAAACTGAAGTTCACGGAAAACGCAAACAAGAGACTCCCAACTCCCAAGGACATGCGTCCTGGTGATTTGGTGCTGATGCGTCAGGAAAAAGAGAACAAGTTGTCGTCACCATTCACAACAGTGCCACTAGAAGTTGTGAGCAAGAGAGGGTCTCAAGTTGTTGTAGAGACTAGTGACGGTGCGAGGTATAGGAGGAACAGCAGTCATGTGAAGAAGTACATTCCGTCTGAGGTCCGGAGGGAAAAGAATGTCGATAGAGAGGGGGAGAAAGAGGAGAATATGGAGCGACATAGTAATTTTGAAGCAAATTTACGGCCACAAGTCATTCCTGAGATTATCATAGAGGCACCTGAAGTGCCAGAAACATCCAAGGACAGTACTCCACAAGGAGCAGAGACTATACAAGCACCATCGACTCCGAAACCAAAGCAAAGTGCGAGACCAAAAAGAAGCACTGCCCCTCCAGCTTATCTTAAAGACTATGTTACAAAATGATTAAACTTAAAGATCTACAATGAGATCTAGTGAAGACCCTTCATCGTGCTCAGTTAAAGGTGTATTGGTAAAAGCTACTTGATAACTTGATTTGTATATCATATCATGACAACTGTATGTTAAACTGCTTAACATTTGTGAGTCAATCAAAAAAATGACATTTGATTTCCGAGAAAAGGAGGAGTGTGATGTCTGTGGCGGGAAACTGGTGCACTGCCACCTACAGGGATTTTGAATAAACATAACAGAGAGCATTCTGGGATATTCCAACATGGCAGCCCCCAGCTAAAAGCACATGTCTGTGTTCAGTCTCTGATTTATCACTTGATATGAATAACCACCACTAAACATGGGGTACTTTCCCCTGACATCATCAACAAGACGATGTCAGGGGAAAGTATGGAATACTTTTTTAAGCCTTATATTTTCAGTGTATGAAAAATATGAGACATGTGAAAGTGAAAAACATGTAAAATAATTATATACATATTTAATTAAGCTCTCAACTGCATACCATAGATGATCCTCATAAAAAGTGGATGAAAAAATAATGAAAAATGCGGGGGGGGGATCAACAATTCTCAAAATTGAAAAGAATAATTGGCCCTGTTTTGCTAGGGTCAGTCGGGTGATTGGAAACAAACCTTTTTTATGCATAAGGAGCACTCCCATTGCAATCGAAAAGATTGAAAGATTTGTATATAGATGGAAATACATGTATTGCTTCTCCTTTTTTCTCAGCGATGATGGTATCAGGACAGCTGGTATTGTCCTAGTGGTCATATCCAGCATCTTTATTCTTGCTGGCATTGTTACGTCAGCGATGGCCATCTACCACTGCAGCAAGTCAAACGCATCAGGTGTAAGTGTAGGGTTATATCTGCGGAGCTTTGGTAATATGATGCAATGTTATATAACATATAATATTGGAATCTTATCAATTGTCATTTATTTGTATATTAATGTTGCAAAGGCATTTTGATATATATTTGGTTAGAAATATGATGGGTATTAGAGTGCAACTGTGTGGGCTGTCAGCTCCAGGGTGGAGGTGGAGGTGCTAAAGCTGATACTCCCACTTAGGTTCAGTGCCACCAGCCCCCCCCCACCTCTACCACTCAGGGTGTGACAACCAAGCCACACACTAGTTGGGGCTTGTTCAATGTCCAAATATGGTTATAGCAGGCTAACAATGATGAGGTTAAATAGAGTTGGAAAGGTTAGAGACAGTCAGTAGGGGTCCAGAGAGCAAGGAGCTAGGAGCCTAGGAGCAGCAGTTCCCAGTGTGGAGTGGCTATGGGAGCAGATATAGCCAGGGACTGCTAGGACTCTAGGGGTGGGTTATATATGCTACCAGGAACCTGTAGCATTATAACCCTAAAGGTACTGTGACTTTATTTAGAACCCTCTGCCTGTTTTTATGTTGTATTTTGTTGAGCTCTGGAACCTGAACTTTATTATATTGTGAACTGTGTATGGCTATGTACTGTGGAATTTATACTGGATATTTGCTAATATGAACTACTATTGAGAATATTGTGACCTTTTGATGGATATCTCCTGAGATAGTGAGTAACATTAATAAATATATTATAAACCGCATACTAGCTTCCCATTTGGTATTTTGTAATATATTTTGATCCCTAAACCCTTGATATTAAGCCATAAGTGAAATATGGTGTAATTATAGTAGAAAGCAATCACCTTTAGGGAAAAGGCCCAAATTCTGCCTTTACCTAATCTGTGTGCGGTCATATCTGTCCCACGTAGTGACGGTAGGCAATCAGCCTTACCCTAACATTGCGACTGGTGGATTATCCCAAATAGGTTACTCACAAATTCAAAATGTCACAAGATAGAGAATTAAGATCTGGCAGGATCTTTGGTCAAAATCTTGAAGATGCCAATATCCAAGGTCTATATCAAGCCATAGCTCAGATGTTTGAACACAATGTTCAAACTATGGAGCAAAGAACAGAGCAACAAATAGAACAATTGTTTGAGAGGCAGAGGGGGGAGATCAATGCTTTGGGCCAGGGCCAAGGTCAGGGCCAGGGCCAAGGTCAAGGTCAGGGCCAAGGTCAAGGTCAAGACCAGGGTGATAGACCGAATGTCTATCATTTAGGGAGCAGGTCAGCATATGCAAAACCACCAAGTAATTTTAAGAATAGTGCTAATATGGATCCATCAATATGGATGGAAGATTTTGAACGCTATGTAAAGGTGCCAGGTCTTATGAATACTGATGCCGAGCTTCTTAGGATTTTTCCTACCTATCTTGAGGGCCCAGCTAGAGACTGGTACATAGTCAGCAAAGTGAAGGACAAAGCCACATGGGCTGAGGTGAGGAAAGCCTTTCTAGACAATTTCACCAAAGTGACTAATGCTGAGTTTGAAAGGTTGTCTAGGTTATCCATGAGGCCAGATCAGGAGTTGGAAGACTTTATAATTCAGGCTTCCTATGCCTACCGGCGAATGGGTCTGAGTGAGACCGATATGATTTTCTCGTTCATCAGGGGGGTGACTAGTCCTTATAGAAAGAAACTCCGGAAAAGCAATCCAGCCACTTTCCAAGAGGCTATAGACATTTGTAAAGAGGCTGAAGAAGACTTTGACATGAATAAGGACCAGTCTATCCTCGCTAATCAGAGAGAAATTCAGGCTATTCTTAAGCAGAGTGCTGACATCACTAAGCAGCAGTCACAAGAGATAAGATTGCTGAAACAGCAGTATGCCTCTGGTGTAGCAACATTTGGTAGTCAGAACTCTTCAATTAGTGCGGCCCAATCCATTTCACCCAGGGAGTCTGAAAGTGACAGGCTCAGACGTGAGATGGCAGAGCTGAGGAAGATGGTTGAGGTACGCAACATCACCACAGTTGCCACTATGGATTCCACTCAGAGGTGCTTCAATTGCCGTGGGGTAGGGCATTTCTTCAGGGAGTGCCCTTTACCTAAGCGACCCTATACTCCGAAGAATCAGAGGAATGGTGGCAGGGGCAACAAGCAAGGTACCAGAACTAAGAAAAACAGCGGCAGCAGCTCGGGCAGTAATAGCAACAGCAGTGGCAGTGATGACGGATTCTACAAAAGGTTCTGTGCTGAGCTGATGAGCAAAGTTCAGAGCTTGGAGGCAAAGCTGGAGAATAAGTCATCTGCCAACCAGTCGGAAAACTAGAATCTCCTCCTCCCTGTGGGGAAAGAGAGGGGGAAGGTTCTGGCAAGGTAGAGTGTATGTCTGACAAGCAAGTGTCGAGTTTGTCAGGAAAAAGAGGTAACAGAAGGAATAATAGAAGTTCTAAAAGTAAGAGTACAGATTTTAAAGATAATGTGGTAAATATTACCAGTAAATGTAATGAGACATCTTGTGTAAAAGTCAAAGACGCAGTTGAGTTAGATTCAAACAGAAAGTATAGTTTCTTGTATAAGAAAGATTATGACACAGATATTCTGACATATAAGGATGATGAACACCCTGAGGTAGACAACCGTTGTACAAGCTGTTCTAATGATAATGATTTATATTCAGGTCAGGAGTGTGCCATGGGCAATGTGCCGTATGAGGATCCAAAGGGGAGACGTGACCAGTCCAGGAGAGAGCCGACGGGCATCAGTGGATCTCGTAGCCCATGCACTAGGGATATGATTTCATCTATCTGTGAACGCCAAGACCGACAGCACCAAGAGGGTAAGGCCTACATGGCATCACATCTGTTGTCAGAGAGGAATTGTGTTGAGGTATGCATTGGTCAAACTTGTGCACGGGCACTTGTTGATACTGGGGCAGACCGTAGCTGTGTAAGTCTTGACTATTACAACCAGGTAAAAGCAAATAGTGGTGAAATAGAGGAATTCCCTTCACGTGCATGTGTGACATTTGCAGGGGGTCAGGTCAGAGATGCTCATTGTGACATGAGGGGTGTCATTAAGATTGATGGCATTCCTTATGAGGTCACATTTCATGTTATCCCAGGCCTCAGACTAGACATAGTTCTGGGCAGAGATTTCCTGAAACAGTATGGTATGAGCATAGTATATGACCAACCCAAAGAAGTAGACCAAGAGGACAATAGCCAGAGTATTGTGAGGGCACATGGTAAGTTGGTAGTGCCAGCACATACTGAGATGCTGTGCAGCCTCCCTGTGGATGACGTTTTCAAAGAAGGTATGTTTCTGACTTATGTAGGTTTTAAGGTAGCAAAACAGACAGGATTGTGGACAGCTAGGTGTTGTGTGAGAGTGCATGATGGCACTGTACCTGTGAGATTTGTTAACCTTTCAGACCAGGAAATTGAGGTGAAGCCAGGAACGGCTTTAGGGACGTTGAGTTTGTCCAGAGACGTTGAGGTGATACAGGTATCTTCAATGGAAATGTTTGAGCCACAGGTTGAACGAAGGGCACAGAAGCAAGGCGGACAACCCAGTTTCATTCCAGCGGTCGATTATTCTAGGTCAAAGTTGACAAAGGAGCAGAGAGCACAGATGGATGCCCTTCTAAGAGAGAACTGTGGAGCCTTTGTAGGACCAGATGGTATGGTGGGTTGTACCGATTGGATAGAACATGAGATAGAACTGATTTCTGGAGCTAAGCCTGTACAGCAGATGCCTTTCAGGATATCACCCAAAAGGAGAGAACAATTGAAGGTGCATATTGATGAGCAAGTAAGATTGGGAATTTTGGAACCCAGCTACGATGGGGGCTGGTCTAGCCCTGCCTTTCTTGTGTCAAAGAAAAGTGGCGGGCATCGGCTCGTTTGTGATTATCGAAATCTGAACGCAGTTACAGTGCCACAGTATCTGGCTATTCCAAAGATAGAGGATGCCATTGATGCTGTGGGTCAGATGCAGCCCAATTTCATTTCAGCTCTCGATTTGCAGATGGCGTTCCATCAAATTCCCATCACAGAGAAGAGCAGAGATAAGACAGGGTTCTTAACTCCATTTGGTAAGTTCAGATACAAAAGGATGAGTATGGGATTAATGAATTCCTCTCGTAGTTGCCAGATGGTGGTTGACCTTGTCTTGAAAGGGTTACAGTTCAAAAACTGTATCTGTTACATAGATGACATTCTCGTGTTTTCAAACACATTTGAACAACATCTGGAAGACTTGGGTGAGGTACTTAAAAGAATCCAGAAGGCAGGGCTCAAATTTAAGCCAGCCAAGTGCATTATTGCAGCACCTGAGGTCCCATTTCTAGGCCATGTCCTGAATAAGGAAGGGATCAGACCAAATCCGAAGATACAAGCTATCAAGGATATCAAAACACCAAAGAATCCCACCAATGTCAGGAGGTTCTTAGGTATGAGTGGCTTTTATAGGAAGTTCATACCCAACTATGCCACAAGAGCACGATGTCTGTATGATCTCACAAAGAAGGGAAAGGAGTGGGAGTGGACTGAAGAACACACAGAGGCTTTTGAAGATCTCAAGAGGGCTCTGGTATCCGATAATCTGCTCTTATATCCTGACTTCAGAAAGGAGTTCATTGTGACAACAGATGCCTCAGACTATGGCATCGGTGCAACCTTGAGCCAATATGACAAGGATGACAATCTGAGACCAGTGGCCTATACAGTAAAGTTGTTCAGCCCAGCCCAAAGAAACTACTCAACTTTAGATAGAGAGTTAGCAGGTATTGTTTATGCTTGTCTTCATTGGCATGTGTATTTGGAGGGTAAAAGTTTCTTGATAAGAACAGATCATGCACCCCTTCAATACATATTAAACCCAAGGAGCAAGCTGTCACCTAGGCAAATCAGATGGGCAGCTGATTTGAGACAGTTCACATTTAAAGTAGAGCATGTTAAGGGCAAGGAGAATGTTGTTCCCGACTCTCTGAGTAGGCTGGAAGGTAAGCCGTATGAGCAGGATGACATTGAGGAGATGATGGAATCATTTCCTATGCTGAGTTCCATCAGTACTAGTGAGATGCAGTCTCTTATGTCTTTCAAGCCTGCCTCAAAGGTCAGGATTCCAAAGAGGGAGAGAAGGAGAGTCAGAGCAGAGAGAAGGTATAAGAAAAAGATCATGAAGAAATCAGATCATCCTAAGAAAAGGGTTACTTTCAGTGATAAGATTAGCCCACAACATGATTCGATTCAACAGGAGGAGCATATGTGGTTTGGTCCAGATTTAATGGATCTAGCAGTGCTAAGAGCTGAGAACGCACCACATCGAGAGTTTAAAAGAAAAAAGTACACAGCTGAGGTCAAGCGGCAGTCAAAAGAGCACTTCCCACTCGTTGGTATCTCTAGAGATGAGATGTGGGAAGAGCAGGAGGGTGATGACTTCTGTCATAGTGTGAGGGACTATCTAGTTAATGATAGGTTGCCACTAGATGCAAAGCAAGCTAGGGCTTTGGTGTTGAGAGAAGCTCATTACACTATAGTGGACAGAATATTGTACTTCATGGATGTCTCGATTGGACCAAAGGCTGAGGTTACAGCACTGATTGTTGTGCCCCAAGGGCTAAGGTTGAAGATTTTGATGGCACACCATGATGACCCAATGGGAGGTCATCTTGGTGTCAACAAAATGTTGGGTGCAATGAGATCCAGGTATTTTTGGCCTAAGATGTCACAGGATGTCACTGATTACTGTGCCTCTTGCGAAGACTGTGCTCAAACAAAGAGAATGACAAGGCCAATTAAACCTCCTCTAATCTTAAGAGACCCATGTCCAAGGCCTTTCGACACATGGAACCTAGATGCCCTCGAAAGATTACCTCCGACACTCAATTTCAATGAACATATATTAGTTCTTGTTGACTATTATTCAAGGTTTGTTGTTTGCTTTGCAGTAAAAGATCTGACAGCAGGCACAGTGTCCAGGGCATTCTACAACAAGATGATTTGTAGGTTTGGAACACCAAGACGGTTGGTAATGGACAATGGCAAGTCCTTTGCAAGTAAAGTATTTGAGTCAGTGTGTGCTACCTACAACATCCAACAACAATTCAATTCTGTGTTGCATCCCCAGGCCTCAGGTCTTGTTGAGAGAACAAATCGCTCGATATTAGGAGTGATCAGGAATTATGTGAGTGAGAATCAAAAAGACTGGGACAAGCATCTGGAGGCAGTAGAGTTCAGCTTGAATTCTACACCAGCGTATGCCACAGGGCATACAGCCTTTATGATGAGTCATGGAGTAGAACCTCTATTTCCAACTGAGAATCAACTCAAATTTGATTCAGAAGAGGTTAAAGGTGTGAATGAACATCTTGCAGATATTCTCAAGTCCCAGGAGATAGCTGCAGAATGTGCAGGAAGGCACATGAAGCATGTCCAAGAACAGATGAAAAAGTGGTATGATCGTGGAGCATATGATCCAAAATTGAAGGAGGGAGATATATGCTGGTTATACTGGCCAAGAATCAAGGACCCAAAGACAAAATTGAAGTTGGCCAAGATATTCCATGGACCATATCTGTTGGTGAGATACCATACTGAAACAACAGTGTTTCTGAGACATGCCAAGAGTGGGAAATTTATGAACAGGCCAGTGACAATTATGAGACTAAAGAAGGGATTGTCAAGGGAAGAGGTAGAAAAGAGATGGGCCAAACCTATGGCTGATGAACCAAATATCCAAGATCCAGAAGATCTAGATGAGGGTGATCTCCCGGTGGACAGTTTCACACTAGAACCGGGAATAGAGGAGCCAGATGACGATCAGGTGCTGGAAGATATCCCGAAGGGAGAGGATGAGGAAGATATGGAGGATGGACAGACAAGTGAGCCAGAGACAGTGCCCACAGAACCACCTCCAACTGATCCTCCAGCACTGATTCCAGTGAGTCACAGACTTGTGCCCAGGGCAGCAAAGTCGATACCCATCGATGGCCTACCCACATATCATGAAATAACTAAGATTAGTGATGTGTGCAAACCAAGAGGAGAGGGTGTGAAATATTTAGTCCACTTTAAGGATGGAGATACTTTGTGGTTATCTATTGACCATCTTGATGCACTGGCCAAGAGTAAATTTGTGACAACAGATCTCACAAATAGAGTCAGAGATGTGCCGAGATTAAGATCTCGGTAAATGTGTAAATAAATTCTAAATGGAAAGTATTCTAGTTTATAGATGATGGTGCTTATATTTTTAGGTGTACGCGTTGCGCAGCGTGTTACACTTGTGGTGCTTATACCGTGTGAAATCTGTAACTGAATACCTTACCATTTCTAGAGTAATAACTATCTTTCTATTTCACTGTTTTCATATCATGCATTATCCAGATGTGTGATGTACTGGGGATGAACTTACAGTCTTAACACTATGTTTACATGCTTTTCTTTTCGCGACAGGAGAGCTATAGGTTTGCATAGATGTTTGTAAGATAGAACCAGATTTTTAACCTTGTAATTAGTACATGTAGTGTCCTAAGCAGGCAACCCAGCCTCTTAGACTACTGGTGATGTACACATATTTTTCTCATTTGAGCTCAACCACCAAAGGGCAAGCCAGCTCATGGTGTATAAAGTAGAGCTCTGGGAACCCAATTGAGAGAAAGGGGTTGAGTATCACATCTATATGCCAAACCAGGTGAACAGAAGTTATATAAAAACTAACAAAGACCATTTCAGACACAAAGCCTATCTATGTGGTAGCAAGCCCAATTACTTCAAACTATTAAATCGAGGGGACAAGTGTATCATTGTGATAAGCTGTGAAAAGAGCAGACTAAGGTTCATTGCTATGTTTCACCTCATGGAGGACTGAAAAAAAAGCTAATGTTTCTGTTCAGTTCCTATTAGCATCGTGATTTTATATTCTCTATACGATTTAACCCGAATAGAGGGGTGATTAGGCAGTGCTTTGGTAAGGTTCCATACCGATATGAGTATTTGGTTCCAAAAGACCAGCATTATGTACCTAGATCAACCTCACTGGACAAAAAACAACCTGGATTTGACTTTAAAATCAATTTGTGGTACTGAGAATGTGACAGGAGCAGATGCCAGAGGATTTGGGTCTGTAGGTGGTGTGTTGTGACACGTAGGGGCATAAGTTGCATGGAGTGTTGCAAGAGCACAGGGGACACATAAGAGTAAGCTTGAGATGCAGGGGCCCAGAGGAAATAGCTGCATCCAATAAATGTCTAATGTGCCAAGTCAGGCAGCATAAGACGGTGTGTAGGAGCCATTGACCTGATGTGTGGTATGGCTGAGTAGAGGCAAGCTTTGAATGTGATTTCCCAGCCACCTATTTGAGATATTTGTCTCAGTTTAAATACCACTCATTGTTACAGATTTGAGAGAATAGCTGGCAGGTTAAAGGTAAGTCTTTAATTGCATAAAGTAAGTCTAAAGATAATAACAGATAATTAGTTTAGGATGTTTAGATCAAGCCAGGAAGCTGTTCCCTGAAGGTAAGTGGAATTAAGTTTAAGGTGCTATGTGAAGAGATTCTGAACTAAGTATTGTTGGTTGTAGAAAGTATGAGACTTACATTGTTACCCATGCCATGGTTGAGATGAGTGTCATGCGTGTCATGTTTTGATTGTGTTTATCTCACTTTTCTTTGATAATCGGATGCTGAGTTTATGTAGGCTAGGTGCCTGGTTGGAACAGATGGCTGATGATATCAATGGTAGCAGTAGGGCTGTGAGATAATGACTGGTGTTAAAGGGTGGACTGGTCGAAAGTCATACCTTTCGGATCCAAGTACAATACAAAGGCATGAGAACATGATTGACAGAGATATTACATGTTGGGTTTTGTCTCTCGGCACAGGGATGAGCCCATTATGTGTCAGTCAACCAAGAAGTTACTGTACTTGAGTCCCCATCAAGTTTTGTTATCTATTGGAAGGTTTAAGAAGATTTGATGTGTATGATGATCATATGATGATGTATAGGTGAAAATTATTGTAACTGGAAAAGAAAATATTTTGTATTGATTATTTTCAACAATGTAAATGTTTCAAACTTAATGTTGAAATTTTTATATGTATGTGAAGGTCTTGAATAAGATCCTGGTTGATGCACAATCAGTTAGTTATTTCTATGCTGTGATATAATTCACATTTATAATTTTGATGAATAATTATTTGTTTTTGTCAGTGATAAGATAGGATCTTGAATAAGGTCCCGGTTGATAAATATAATCAGTAACAAAGATATATGGTAGTCTTATGGACAGTGTGTTATATTCAAGAATTGTGAGTTTTAAAAGGACCAGTTAGATGTTTGGTTATATTATTTGTGTGTACAAAATAAGAATTTTTTTCATGCATTATTCCATTTAAGTAAAGTAACTTATGTAAAAAAAAAAAAAAAAAAAAAAATTGAAAATACCCATAAAAGCGGTGAACTCTCAGGTGATTATAATTAGTTTTGAGTGGTACAAAACGTTTTAGTTCCCGAGGTGTAATGTAGGGTTATATCTGCGGAGCTTTGGTAATATGATGCAATGTTATATAACATATAATATTGGAATCTTATCAATTGTCATTTATTTGTATATTAATGTTGCAAAGGCATTTTGATAAATATTTGGTTAGAAATATGATGGGTATTAGAGTGCAACTGTGTGGGCTGTCAGCTCCAGGGTGGAGGTGGAGGTGCTAAAGCTGGTACTCCCACTTAGGTTCAGTGCCACCAGCCCCCCCCCCCACCTCTACCACTCAGGGTGTGACAACCAAGCCACACACTAGTTGGGGCTTGTTCAATGTCCAAATATGGTTATAGCAGGCTAACAATGATGAGGTTAAATAGAGTTGGAAAGGTTAGAGACAGTCAGTAGGGGTCCAGAGAGCAAGGAGCTAGGAGCCTAGGAGCAGCAGTTCCCAGTGTGGAGTGGCTATGGGAGCAGATATAGCCAGGGACTGCTAGGACTCTAGGGGTGGGTTATATATGCTACCAGGAACCTGTAGCATTATAACCCTAAAGGTACTGTGACTTTATTTAGAACCCTCTGCCTGTTTTTATGTTGTATTTTGTTGAGCTCTGGAACCTGAACTTTATTATATTGTGAACTGTGTATGGCTATGTACTGTGGAATTTATACTGGATATTTGCTAATATGAACTACTATTGAGAATATTGTGACCTTTTGATGGATATCTCCTGAGATAGTGAGTAACATTAATAAATATATTATAAACCGCATACTAGCTTCCCATTTGGTATTTTGTAATATATTTTGATCCCTAAACCCTTGATATTAAGCCATAAGTGAAATATGGTGTAATTATAGTAGAAAGCAATCACCTTTAGGGAAAAGGCCCAAATTCTGCCTTTACCTAATCTGTGTGCGGTCATATCTGTCCCACGTAGTGACGGTAGGCAATCAGCCTTACCCTAACATAAGTAACACTGGTCTAATACAAAACATGGATGACTTCACATGCGTATGTTTCATCATTTGAAATCTTTCTATTTCATTCAGTCCCTTCGAAACAAAGAGAAATTATTCCCAGTAATTGCGTCCATACCACCTTTGGCTCGTGACAATTACGCTACACCATCTACAACCAAAGTAAATTTGTATATCAATGTGGGGTATGATGCTCTTCTCTTTTTTTACCTATTTTTTTTTTCAGGGTGGCTGGAGGAACCCAGGCAGTGTTTGTAGGACAGAATCCAAACTACGCAATACAAGGGGCACAGCCACAATATGGCCAGGGACCAATGGTGTACACAACCCAATCAACTGCTGGTCAGGCACTGGTAGTCCCATCCATGCCAACATTTTAGGCCCCAAAAACCGGGAGACCCACAGAAATCCTTAGCTCCATGCTACGAATGTTGTAAGACAACTAGTCCAGGATACTTTTGAACCCATTTCCCCAAGAAATTTCTAAAAATCAAGACAAGAAATAGAACATTTTGGTGCATTTTCTTAAGTTGATGAAGCTTAGACACATCAAATCCGGGAGCTTTTTTTAAGTTTAAAGTGCCTAGACCTATCAAAATCCGGGAGAAGTCTGAAAATCTGCGAGAATTCAGGGGAGAAAGCTAATCCAGGAGAAACCCTAAAAAAGGGTCAAAATCCGGGAGTCTCCCGGCCAATCCGGGAGTGTTGGCATGAATGTAGTCCAGCAGCAATACCCTCAGCAATACCCCCAACAGGCCATCGTGCCACAATATCCTCAGCAGTATCCTCCACCAGCGTATCAAGCCGACCCAGAGGCTGGACATACCTCAACTAAGTAAGACTAAGACTGAACCTGCTATACCCACAGGAGGGTGTTACATGATACCAACATGATGTTGGACCTGCCTCATCCAGAGGAGGCTATCATAATAGTATCAATGCTGAATCTGACTCATCTGAAGTAGGCTATTACATATAGTTCCACTAACCTTACCAAAACGGCTACCCCGGAAGTCGTCGGCTTAGATGTTGCCTGTTCCCGTAGTTGGCCACTCACACTCACTCTGACAGCAACCAGCGAAAGTGACCCTGGGCACTTTTGCGTGCCCCGATCCGGTTAACCCGGTCGACCGGCTGTACCCATCGGGCATACACCACGGCTACACCCCGGATGTACCAGATCAAGTCACCCAGTTAACCAGGTTGGGTCGCACGAAAGTGCCCCTTGTGAAGTGAATGTCCGGAGCGAAATATCTGCCGCTTGGAGATTGAGTTGCAGTGCTTTTGGCGTGTGCATGGTAGCACCACATGCGTCATGTTTTTAGGATGTTTTTACAAATATATAATTTCCCATCACATATTGTGGCTAAAACATGGCCGAAACGTTTAAAAATAAAATGGCAGTAAAAACGGGAAATAAATTAGAATCATTCTGTCAGTTCAGAATTTTGATTAAAGGTCGTGTAGGTACCAGTGGGTGTTGGTCGAGTAGGAGTGACAGTCACAGTGTCTGTATCACTTAGGTTTTCATGCCCCCCGCCAAGAGAAGCCAAAAGTTTCTACGCCCCCCTCATCAGGGGTCAAAGCTTTAGTGTCCCCCCTCTGAGGCCTCAACCCCCCCCCTTTAATAAATGATGACCACTCCCTTAGTCCCACTCCATATTGAACTTTGTCAGTCAGCGGGGCTTGCGGAAGGTGCCATGTTTACATGCAGGGCTGGCAGAGGGTGCTGGGGTTACCACAGAGCTGGCGGAGGGTGCCGGGTTTACACATGGGGCTGGCGGAGGGTGCTGGAGTTACCACACAGCTGGCGGAGGGTGCTGGGGTTACCCACAGGGCAGAGGGTGCCGTGGGTGGCTGGCAGGGTCACATGTACACTGTAGGCCTATGGGTGTTCTGTCTCTCCACTATACGCAACACCATAGGCCTACAGTGTAGGTCACATGTGGTGCATGATTATGTTCTACCCACAAAGCCAGCACTGAAGTTACATGCAGAGCTGGTGGAGGGTGAGGCAGTTACATGCAGGGCTGGCAGAAGGTGCCATGGTTACATGCAAGGCTGGCAGAGGGTGCCGGGGTTACCACAGAGCTGACGGAGGGTGCCGGGGTTACACATGGGGCTGGCGGAGGTTGCTGGGGTTACACACAGGGCTGGCAGAGGGTGCCGGGGTTACATACGGGGCTGGCAGAGGGTGCTGGGGTTACACACGGGGCAGAGGATGCCGTGGGTGGCTGGCAGGGTCACATGTACACTGTAGGCCTATGGGTGTTCCATTCCTCCACTATACGCAGCACCATAGACCTACAGTGTAGGTCACATGTAGTGCATGGTTATGTTCTACCCACAAAGCCAGCGCCAAAGGCGCTGGTACCAACATATAAATGCTGGCCCTGCTTCCTTAAGGGGAGGTTGTTGCATAATACCAAAATGGTTCACATGGTTAACCTGCCCAAACCAGAAGAGGCTATAACAGTACCATAGTGCTAGTTCTAATGCTGGACTTGCTAATCTCGAGCACACTTTATAAAATGGCTGAAAGAAGTGACCTTGAGTGCATTATAGGAGTACAGTGCACACCTGAGCAAGGTCACCGTAGCTGTTCACAAATCAAAGGCCATTGATTGGTCTGGACATATCTCGATTGGGTGCTTAACTCTCTCAAGTTGATATTCAACATTTTATAAAGACAATAGACAGCTCTTTCTTCATATCTTGACTGCCTGTTGTTCTATAATGCACTCAGATGCATTCGTGCATTATAGACCAATAGACAGTCTCGACGTGAAGAAAATCGTTGTCTATTCTCTAGATATTGGCTAAACATGGTATGGGCATGATCCACATGCAGAGCCTGCCACAAATAGAGGATGCTATAACGTAGAACAACCCACATGCTAAACCTGGGATACTTTAGGGTCAAAACCCATTACCCGATTTTCCAATAATTGGTACCTTTATCAGCTGAATATTACATAATACTCATAGATATTGATCAGTTTCAGATGATAGGTTGTTGAAATCTAACAATAAGTGCCCGATTCTGTGGGCGATTTGGCACTATATATACTGCAAACCTTATTTTTATTCCCGATTTTAACATATCAAAAATGTTAGAAAGTCCGGGTATAGGTAATGTGTCATTATCAAGGTTGTACCTTTCTCTTTGGAGAAATTATTATGTACTAGCATTGATCACCACTCGATTTGTATCAGCTAACACATAGATTGTCCTTCTACACCCCTACGATGCCAGTAGTATATATATAGGTCTTCTTTGGATATTTCTAAAAAAAATATCCAAAGAAGACCTATATTTTTTGAATATCCAGAAAATACCTATTATTTTGGATATTAGGATTATTTTTGGAAATAGTAATCATATCATAAATTTTAAATACAAAAGAGAGGTCAAGTGGTTCTCATGTCACACGGTTCTTAGCTGAGCTTTCGGTACAGAGGAATGAACTAAGTGCACCAAGGATTGAAGGAGGATTGAAGGATTGAAGGAGGATTGAAGGATTGAAGGAGGATTGAAGGAGGATTGAAGGATTGAAGGAGGATTGAAGGAGGATTGAAGGATTGTGGAACACGTTCAATTCCAGATCAGTGCTCTAAGGAACGGTGAGCGTTACTGAAACAGGAGGACCATTATGTATGGTTGCTTCTACCAACTGATGGGAGCAGACACGCTTCAACCAACAGTGGGAGCATCACCCGTTCATGCTTCAACCAACAATGGGAGCATCACCCGTTCATGCTTCAACCAACAATGGGAGCATCACCCGTTCTTAGTCGACAAGGTCGGAAGAACAGTCGAGATATTTTACGCACTGAAGCTAGCACCTGGAGCTACAGACAAGGAGGTTCGTGACATGAGGGCCGGACCTCTCCAATTAACCCCAGACATTGCGTTCCTTATATAATCCACCTCAGCAGTGAAATCATAAATGTGGTGTTACACCTTTAAGTCTATGAACAAATAGACATTCAGTTTAAGAGGATATAGATTTTTTTCATCAGTTTGAGTGATTTAGGGACAGAGTTTTTTCTCCTCTATTTTTTGATATGTTTCATTGATATCAGCAAAGAACATTTGCTGAGTTATTAGAGGAATTTACAGCGGTAGTTTAAATTGAAACGATAGATTTTTATTCAAAACGCGGATTTTTTGTCCCCCTCTACCGAGAATAATATGAACTATTTCTAGCATGATGTAGGTTATGTGGAACTAAATTATTACATGTATAATGCTCTTTTCTTTATAATTTCTTGATCAGTTTGAATGAATTATGTATAGAGCTCTTTCTTTTCATTGTTTGATATATTTTATTGATATCAATAAAGAATATTTGCTCATAGTTTACAACTGAGACGTTAGATTTCATCGTATTTAGAACGCAGAACGCATTCTCGGGTTTCCCTCTACCGAGAATAATATGAACTATCTTTGTCCTGTTCTAGGTTATGTGGAACTAAATAATTTATGTACATAGCTTTTCCCATCTTTTTGACACTAATCTGCGTGTCACATGACGAATTTAGGATAAGATCATGTCTCATGTCATTTTTCTCCATGTCCTTGACACTAGGTTCCATGTCACATGTTGTTAAATTACTATTATCCCATGTCTTTGACACTGATCTGCGTGTCACACGGCGAATTTAGGATATGATCATGTCTCTATGTCCTTTTTCTCCATGTCCTTGACACTAGGTTCCATGTCACATGTCAAATTACTATTATCCTATGTCTTTGTCACTGATCTGAGTGTCACACGGAGAATTTAGGATATGATCATGTCTCATGTCATTTTTCTCCATGTCCTTGACACTAGGTTCCATGTCACATGTCAAATTACTATTATCCCATGTCTTTGACACTGATCTGAGTGTCACATGGCGAATTTAGGATATGATCATGTCTCATGTCACTAGGTTCCATGTCACATGTCAAATTACTATTATCCCATGTCTTTGTCACTGATCTGAGTGTCACACGGCGAATTTAGGATATGATCATGTCTCATGTCCTTTTTCTCCATGTCCTTGACACTAGGTTCCATGTCACATGTCAAATTACTATTATCCCATGTCTTTGTCACTGATTTGAGTGTCACATGGCGAATTTAGGATATGATCATGTCTCATGTCATTTTTCTCCATGTCCTTGACACTAGGTTTCATGTCACATGTCAAATTACTATTATCCCATGTCTTTGACACTGATCTGAGTGTCACACGGCGAATTTAGGATATGATCATGTCTCATGTCATTTTTCTCCATGTCCTTGACACTAGGTTCCATGTCACATGTCAAATTACTATTATCCCATATCTTTGTCACTGATCTGAGTGTCAGTTAGCGAATTTAGGATATGATCATGTCTCATGTCATTTTTCTCCATGACCTTGACACTAGGTTCCATGTCACTTGTCAAATTACTATTATCCCATGTCTTTGTCACTGATCTGAGTGTCACATGGCGAATTTAGGATATGATCATGTTTTATGTCACTAGGATCCATGTCACATGTCAAATTACTATTATCCCATGTCTTTGACACTGATCTGAGTGTCACATGACGAATTTAGGATATGATCATGTCTCATGTCATTTTTCTCCATGACCTTGACACTAGGTTCCATGTCACATGTCAAATTACTATTATCCCATGTCTTTGTCACTGATCTGAGTGTCACACGGCGAATTTAGGATATGATCATGTCTCATGTCATTTTTCTCCATGTCCTTGACACTAGGTTCCATGTCACATGTCAAATTACTATTATCCCATGTCTTTGACACTGATCTGAGTGTCAGTTAGCGAATTTAGGATATGATCATGTCTCATGTCATTTTTCTCCATGACCTTGACACTAGGTTCCATGTCACTTGTCAAATTACTATTATCCCATGTCTTTGTCACTGATCTGAGTGTCACATGGCGAATTTAGGATATGATCATGTTTTATGTCACTAGGATCCATGTCACATGTCAAATTACTATTATCCCATGTCTTTGACACTGATCTGAGTGTCACATGACGAATTTAGGATATGATCATGTCTCATGTCATTTTTCTCCATGACCTTGACACTAGGTTCCATGTCACATGTCAAATTACTATTATCCCATGTCTTTGTCACTGATCTGAGTGTCACATGGAGAATTTAGGATATGATCATGTTTTATGTCACTAGGATCCATGTCACATGTCAAATTACTGTTATCCCATGTCTTTGACACTGATCTGAGTGTCACATGACGAATTTAGGATATGATCATGTCTCATGTCATTTTTCTCCATGTCCTTGTCACTAGGTTCCATGTCACATGTCAAATTACTATTATCCCATGTCTTTGTCACTGATCTGAGTGTCACATGGCGAATTTAGGATATGATCATGCCTCATGTCATTTTTCTCCATGTCCTTGACACTAGGTTCCATGTCACATGTCAAATTACTATTATCCCATGTCTTTGTCACTGATCTGAGTGTCACATGGCGAATTTAGGATATGATCATGTCTCATGTTATTTTTCTCCATGTCCTTGACACTAGGTTCCATGTCACATGTCAAATTACTATTATCCCATGTCTTTGTCACTGATCTGAGTGTCACATGGCGAATTTAGGATATGATCATGTCTCATGTCATTTTTCCATGTCCTTGTCATCAGGTTGTATGTTGTTAAATTACTGTAGTAAATTTTGTTATAACAAAGTGTGTAATTTTAGTTATAAAAGAATTTCGTTTTAACCAAATTATACAATATGAGAGCATTAGGGATCAATTACACACACCCCCCACCTTCCTTACCCTGAGTTTCGTTATGCTGTAAACTCTCAAATAGTATATAGTCCTGCCACCTGTTGATATAGTAGAGTATTATATACGGCGCTGATGAATATCATTTTATTGATAAATCGAGACTGTTTGATGACGTTTAATGAAGTATTATGTAGACCTCTCAGGATTTTTTGGGATTATACCAGTAAGTTGGATTGAAGAAGTATAATGCAGATCTCAGGAGAATGTTTTTGGATTAGATATTGGTCTGGAGAGACCAGACCTTCAAAAATTCCAAATAGAAGATCTACGAACTCTTAAGCTAATGTTAGCCTAGACTTGAGTTATATTAGTATGATACATGCATGAATTTATTTCTATATGTTCATGTACGAGTGTTATGATTATGGGTGTGCTACATTGATAAATGTTTTGAGAGATGACGTGTTATAAATAAATATTACCTAATGTTTTATTGGTATAGGCTATAGTTTATTGTATAAAAGATTTATATTGTATCGATATATTTCTTTATATAACATCATATTTTTATAGGACAGTGGTGTTCTAATACGTAGCTTTATGTAAAAAGAGAATAGTGCTGCCACCTGTTGATTTAGTATCGTATTACGTGGTTATTAACTCTTAATGAAGTAAAATGTTGACCTCATAGGATTTTTTTTGATCATATTATAACATCTCACGTATAGTTGAGTTTTGAGATGCGTCTTATACGTAAGGTATTATGGTAGACTAGCTGAGCTGGTGTTTATTCTCTGTTATAGGAAAAATCTTTTCTTAGGACAAAGCAATATATTTTTCTTCACCCTTTAAATACTGTAAATGGATTATTGTATTTCTTGCTGTAGATTATGATATTACATTGATAAAGTCTTATTTATTTTTTATTTCACTTTTTTATTTATTTTTTAAGAGAGAATATTATCATAGTATTTTTTTATGTACTGCGTATCATAATTGAAAATAAAACATTTCGTATGAATATTGAGTATGATGCACTCTTATGTTGGTTACAGACGTGTTTGTCTCCTATGTGGTAGGAAATCCTTTAAGGTTCGCTTATGTTTTGTACTTGTTGAATGTTACGATACTATCATAATTAATAAAGTGCTAAAGAGAAATTTTAATGAAATTTTATCGAAGTTTTTAATTAAACATTTTATGACAGATGGTATGTCAGCTTTTTATTTCTATTTTTGCTATTTATTTTTATTTTCCACTGTTTTCTTATGAATTGCGCATTAAACACAGTTTTATATTGCTAGTCTTAAAGGGTGAAGACTGGAAGCTTTCCCACCCTTAACCACTTTAGGTCTTATCCTATATATATTAAGATAAATGTTATTATTGTAATCATTATCTCAAGATAATTTTCTTAATTCATATATTTTTTATAAGTTTTTTAAAGTTGACGATGCTTGAAGTTAAAAAAAAGTGATTTTTGAACAGAAAAAAAAATTATGAGTCTTGTATTTAGAAGATTAAAGATGGATTTTTCACTATATTACTTCTTATAGAGCTAAAGACCCAGGGTCAAAATGTCACAACTTTCCCAGAGAATACTGCGTTCAGATAATGTCTTGAGCAAAACAAGGATATTAATCATGTCTTCCAGATAACGTTCTGAACAAAACAAGGACATAAATTATGCATCAGTACATACGTACTTAGTTCTTTAGTTTGATTATTCCAATAATTAAAAGATTTTCAATAATAGAGTAATTGTTTATTGTTTTCTCATACAGATTTCAATAGAATAGCGTATTGCATAATGAATAGTGTTCTTTTAAAAGCCACACGGAAGGCTAGTATATACCTTATAGCCAAGATACATATGTCAGGTTATATAACCGTACATGATGAAATATATGAATTTTGGTTAAGTGATTCATAATTATTAACAAGCGTAGCTATAAAATATGAATGTTTTCTTGGATAAACAGAATTACTACCTTAATCTCCAGTGTATAAAAGTCAGCGCGTATATAAGAAGCATTTATAATTTTAATGCTGTTTTTTCAGTAAATATACCCTTCAACTTGAGGAAATATTATAAGACGCAGTGGTCTTTAACATTTATCTGAGTGTCATATGACGAACTTAGGATTAGGGATGTAAGTCAGGCATGGGCAAAAATCAGGAAGCCATACATTTACTTGATATAAAAGCCATCTATTTTTCCAAAAGTTTCTCTTTACCACTTGTATAAGGAAAGTAGATGGCATTCAAAATTTTCAGAAATCAGGAAATCCTGATAAATCCTGAAGACTTACATCCCTGTAGGATAAGATCATGTCTCATGTTATTTTTCCATGTTATATGTCGTTAAATTACTATTATTTCATGTCTTTGACACTAATCTAAGTGTCATATGACGAATTTAGGATATTATCATGTCTCATGTCATTTTTCCATCTCACATACAGATCTCAGGAGAATGTTTTTGGATTAAAGTGAGTATATAAGAAGCACCTATAATCTTTATGCTGTTTTTTCAGTAAATATACCCTTCAACTTGAGGAAACATAAGACGCAGTAGGGAATGTCTTTAATATGCAAGACATTATGGTATGTTTGAACGTAGAGGTATTAACTCAAAAATTTCTCTGCTTGTGCTAGCTTGGCCTGAAGTTGGTCTATATATAGGAGATCTGTTTCTTTTTTTTCGAGCCTTTAATATTATGACAATGCTTGTTATCATAAGTAAAGGAATGATTACACCAAATGATACAGACACAATAAAAGATGAAGATGCCGTTGAAGAGTTAACAGAATCGTTTGGAAGAGACTCTCTTGTGCTATTCATCAAGGAGGGGCTTGAAGTTGACATTTTCTGATCTGTTACTGTATGTGAGAGGGAAGAGCTGCTCCTTAAGGCGTGGCTTAAAGTCGTCAGTTTGTGCTCTCTTGGTACAGCTGAAAGGGGAGAGCTGCTCTTCAAGGCGGGGCTTAAGGTTGACAGCTCCTCATGGTTTGGTATATAAGAAGCAGGAGTGTTGGGCTGATCTTCCAGATGAAATCCTTCTCCAGACAGTGAAGACGTTGTCATAGTATCCTCATATTGATAGTCTCTTTCTTGAGGAGCAGTTGTGGTTTGCTGTTCAGACGTCTTAATCAAGGTAAGTTTTTCTCTGAAAAGAAAGGTTATATTATATTAATGTATGTTAGGTAATTTTTGTTAAGATATTTCTGAAAATATAAGGTTATTATGTCTTTTCAAAAACTAGAACAGAGTTAAAGAAAATATAACAACGTTTATATGGTTTTGGATTCAGGATTTCTTAAGACATTTTTAAGGTTATAAAGTCTCTTCAGTGACTTAAAAAGATATATAGAAAATATTTTGACGTCGTTGGCATTTTCGTACAAGTCGTAGTTTATATAAAACAAATTAAAGTGTTATAATAATTAGTAAAAATATAGAAATACCTTGAAGTAGCCTCTTTTTCAATGACAGTAGATGTATAGGCAGCAGGAGTGGAAGCAGGGATATAGATGGTGCGTCTATACATGATCGAAGTAGGGATATAGGTACTAGGCTTGAAGGTGGAAGTAGGCTTGTAGACAGTAGGTTTGTAGGTGGTAGTAGACTTATAGATTATAGTAGACAGAGTAGAAGTTTTTGTTGTGGTTGATTTTGCTTTCATCAGATGATATTCTGTGAGACGGATATATTTTCCTTCTGTTGGAAGGTAGACATGAGTTTTCCTGTTAAAATAGGACGTTAACTTTATCAGTGTTATAACAGAATTATTTTTGAAACATTTGACAGTATAGACAATGTGTTATAACAGATTTGAACTACGATCTCTTTTATTGTATCAGATTTGGCACGGTGCCAGGACACTGCAGGGCTTTTGACAGGATTTTTTGCAATGCGCCAATTGCACACTTTTTAGCAAATACAATGCGCCATTCTGTAAATGAATGGCCATTCTAGCCATTTAAATGCGACATTTAGGCATTAAATGCGTGTATTGCGCACTGCGCAGCCCTGTCAAAAGCCCTGGGACAGCGTCGAATTAAAGATTCTAGTCTATGATCTCATATTTTCAATAGCACTACTTTTAGCATGGTCTAAAGCTGAATACATATTTATTTTTTTAGCTAGCAGAGAAAAAAATTAGGAATTTACATGTGAGCACTAATAAGGCCATAGGAACTCAGGTTACAGTTTACTGTCCGAGCCGTTTTGAAAATTGATGAGGCATTTTTTCATTATTCATTATATAGGTAGCACTGCCTTGAAATCTTCAGGTTGTATATGCCACCATGTTATTGACATTCCTGGCATTGTAAGCTTTAATTTGATACCAAATATGCCCTCCTTTGCTCATTCCTACCATGTCTAAATACATTTTTGAAAAATTCTATAATATTTTTTTAGATAATGAATAATGAAATTTTCTCATCCGGCCCTTTAAATGTATGCGGGCGGTGGACGGTAAACTATAATATGAGTTCTATTGGCCTAACAGAAAATTGCTCTGAGATTAGTATTTTTGGTTAAGAAATATTATTTTAGAGTGTAAGAGTAAAAATTTCGACGAATTACTATTCAGTAAAATAGGATAATAAATCCTTTTAAATTACCTGCATGTCCCTGCTTCACAAGAATAGAGAGCAACTTTCGAGGAAACTTGCTCTAAGAAAGGGAATCGGTTTCTTCCATACTGTATTTCCTGCGTTTGGTCGTTACTTTGTGTCCTGATTTCTGAAGTGATTAAAGTTTTGTGTGTCAGTTCCATTTGAATCCAACATGTTAGATTAGGACTCTGGCAGGAAATAATGCTATCCTCTAAGAAAGAGCATGAACAATTTTCTTTTGTTCCCACTCCTAGACAAGCAGGGACAAGAACGAATATTAGGAAATAAGTCCACATCTTCACTGTGAGCTAGATGACGAAGAACTAGAGAATAACCTAGATCTTTCTTTAACCTAACTAGTTTAGCTGTAGAAAAAGGTATTAATACGAGTGAATGAGAAAAGACTGACAATGAGCCTTTAACTAAAAGTAGGGTGAGTCATAGTCTTCTTAGATAAAATAGATAAGTACCCGTTTCGAGTTTCCATGACTAGATAACAGCGAAGTAGTTCAGCTTGTCGATGGTATGAGAGGATTTCGCTGAAACTTAGGCATCTTTTAGGTCCTAAAAGAAAATAATCCTTGCTTCTTGACATGATTTTCCGCTTTTGAAGCTGTAAATCCTACGTTAGGTCTTAGAATATTATATTTTGCAGAAGAAGCTTCTGGCGAAATTAACCCGGAAGTTCAAGTTAATCATTTTGGTTCCTGTATGATCTAGTAGTTTTCAAATTTTTTACCTAGCCGTAAAGTCTCGGACCACCAAAATATTTCTCACTATAATTTATTGTAGCTTAACCACCTTAAAAACCAGCATATAATCATTCTAATCGTGCATTATAATTATAAATTTTTATTTTCATCTTTTATGTATGAAATATAGGTTTGACCAATTCAGTTTTTTTCTGTTGGTTTGCGTGTGTATCTACCTATATTTCGGTCTGAACTGTCCCTAATGATTCAATAGTGCTCATAAGTTTTTTAATGTTGCCTATCAGCACTTAACCAAAGGGCTTGTGTGTCATATTTATATTCTATGGATCATTATATGGTGGTCCGAGATCAGGAGGGGGACGGACGTTATACCACCTTATAAATATTTCATTTCCCTGAGATTCTCTTCTCGGCTTTCACTAGCTTATCAGCGCTTAACCAAAGGGTCTGTGTGTCACATTTATATTCTATGATTGTTTTTTACTGCGGATCACTATATGGTGGTCCGAGATCAGGAGGGGGACGGACGTTATACCACCTTATAAATATTTCATTTTCCTGAGATTCTCTTCTCGGCTTTCACTAGAGTTTTCATTTGAAATAAATTTTCCTTAAATTCAGATGATTTCTTTTAAATGTCTTTCAAATTTATGTGCAATTTAACCCTCATCCTTGATAAAGCGGTACTGCCCTTGAACCCTCATCGGGTAGAAAGAAACACATAGCGGAACCATAAACATTTGATGAGACACGACAGGAGTAGAGGAACCAAAAGTATTTCATTAGACACGGTAGAAACAGAAAGAGACATCTAACGGATTAACTAAGAAACATAAGGCTAGGTAAATTTTTGTAAGAAGTATTTTGTTTTCGATTGCGGAATATGCGTTCGGAAAATACATTTTTCTCTAGAACTATGGCATATTTTTGATATACAAAAGTATGGTATTCTTTATGTTTTTCATAGAATAAGACAATAAATCAGAAAGGTCTAGATAGGGCTTAAAAGTATGATTTCTCGGAGAAAACACTGCTGCTAAAGATGGTTTTACCTAAAGCGGAAGGTATAGTCAGCCATTTTGTTATAACAGAGTGACGCATGCGTAATGACTTATTGTGTTCGAGGAAAAAACTAACATACTAAGTAATTTTATGTTTCGCGTTCAAGTGAAAAATAAGGTTATGAGCTGGAAGGTTGTTGCGTTCGAATAGAGATTGAAATAATATCTTATTGCTTTTGTTGAAGGTGTGTTAGATCATTTAAGTAAAAGCATTCGAGTGGAAATTGCCTGATGCGTTCGAGTGGAAATTGTCTGATGCGTTCGAGTGAAAACTGTAGTAATAAACTGAACTGATGCGTTCGAGTGAAAACTGTAATAATAAACTGAACTGATGCGTTCAAGTGAAAACTGTAGCAATAAACTGAATATTGAAATTAGTTGTGTTCGAGTGGATATTTAATAATGAATTAAATTTTTCTTTTCAGATAAAAGCAGAACAGGAGAGGAGCATGTAAAACGCTACAGCTTATAACGAACCTAGGAAAAGGAAAACTGTAAGGTAGGTGATTTATATAGTTAGACCTTTTTTAACTTAACGCTTTCGAGTAAAAACTAAAATGTCAAACTTCAAATTTTATGCGTTGAAGAAGAAACTATAGTTTCAAGTTTTTTTATGCGTTAGAGTAAAAATAAATTATTTTATAGTGTTCGAGTAAAAACTACAGTCACAAACTAAATATAGTTATTTGGTGTGTTTGTGCGAAAACTGTAGTGAAAAACTGAATGCTTTTACTTACTGCTTTTAAAAAAATAGACCCTGTTCAATTAACGATGTTGATGTTTGAAACGTCAATAAATATCACATCACAATGGCGCTCTTCCTATAAATCAGCCATAGTAAATATACTTAGTAAATGAACTTTAATGAGCTTAGTTTACTTTAAAGAATTCCTATTTTTTTTTGTTTTAGTGTATCATGAGTGGAGGAAACTCTGTGTCTAACTACGAGGAACATAGAGGAGGACAACTAGCAAGGCAAAATATACAGGCGTGTCAGAGATTATTGACCCGTACGAGATTGATAATTAATTATCTGTTCCGTGATATTTTCTACGTACACAGAGGTAAATTTATTAACCTATTCTTTGTTACTAAATAAAAAAGAAAAATACTTTTTTATTTGAATATAAAACCAAGTTCTAATAATAATGTTTTAAGTTTAAGAAGATTTAGTTTTAATCTTCTCAATAAAAATTTATTTTTTCAGGTTAATACTTTACTCAATAATTTAAGAATGACCTTGCTGAACTCGAGTTATATATTAAAGATTTTATGAAATGTTATTTTTCAGATCAATACTTAATCCAAACTCAATCCGAGAGTGATCTTACTGAACTTGAGTCAGAAAGTTTTACTGTAAAAAGCAAAGGTAAATTTCTTTTGTTTTGGATTTTAGTCATAGATAAGACGAATTGTTATTTATATTTTACATTAAAATTTAATCTAAATGAGTTTATAATGTAAAATTTAATCTAAATGAGATTATTATTAAAAGATTATATTGAAAAAACATTATAATTACTATTTATAATGTTTTATAATAACAAGATGAAGATATGAAACTGATTAAAATAATAACAAGATGAAGATATGAAACTGATTAATTTATATATATCATATTGAAAAAATAACGATAATTAGATGATGACATGAAACTGATTATATATGAAATGATAAAATGCTGATAATTTAAAGAAATTAAGTGTCTTTTTTCTTTTCAGATAGACGTCTTGTGCTGTCTTCTTATTTTTGATTAAGGACTTAGCAGCATCAAGGTCGTTTAGTCTGTGTAACATCAAGGTCATCTGCAGTTTGCTCTAACATCGAGGTCGTTTACAGTTTACTGTATCAACAAGGTTATTCACAGTTCATTTAGGACGAGGATCTGCTAGCAACATCAAGATTGCTGATTAAATTTGGATAAGGTTATTATTTTATTTTATTTATTTGCTTACTTGCTTTTATTTAGTTAGCTTGTATCAGTCATTCAGTTAACGTGCTTCAGTTGTCTTGTTTATTTAGTTATTCAATAAATTATATAGCTGGCTTGCTTCTATTATGGTATAATATATCATTCTTTCGGTGTTATCTAATTGGTTTGCATATTTTTTGGTTTTAATTCTTATGTCAATTCAGTATTACACTAATAATATTGTTTTAATAGCTAGAACGTACCCTTGTGCTAAGTTAGACATAGAGAATTTATATCAGCTGCAGGGGAAAATTTCTAAATATAGAGGTTCTATTGTTATTTTAAAAAAAGATTTTTCTTTAAAATTTACCAAAAATGGGTGTTGTTATATATTTTTAAGAAATGATTTTAACTTTATTGTAAGCAACATTAAAAAGTTTATTTCCTTTTTTTGTTCAAACTTTTGGAATCATTTTTCTTTAATAAATTACAATAAAATTAAAGTATCATTATTAAATATCCAAATAAGTGTAGAAATTGACATAAAAAATAACAATATTAAAGTCATAGAATTTCTTTTAAAAATACGATTTCATTTTAAAGACAAATATTCATATAAATTAAAGGAGTCTAACACATATGAATCTGTTTGGGTAAATTATGAAGGATTAAAAGATTATAATGTGAACAATGTTTCTGTCATAAGAATTTCAAATAAAGATATTACTTTTACTTTAGGTTATAATTTCAAAGGGAATTGTATAACTAAAGATTGTAAATTTTTTTATTTTTATGTTCTGAGATAAAACTTGTGTTAGACGAAATAATAAAGGAAAAGTCAGATAATAAAAATGAAAGAAATTAAATTGATTTCAGAAATTCTTTTAACAATATTTTTTATTTTAAGTCAAAATAATGAATTTAACAGAGTTTACTGGAATGAAATTAAGCTTAAAGAGAAACATTGTTTGTATTACATTTTAAAATATATTAAAAGGAAGAAGCAAGAGTCTTTTATATCAAAAGAGAAAATATTTGATCTAATGAAAGATGAGACTTGGTTTTTTCTTTTGTCTCTGTTAAAAAAAGAAGAAGCCTACAAAAAAGAGTATGAATTTTGTATAAATCAAGAGAAAGAGAAAATTCTTTTAGACCTTATTTCTTCTCATAGTGTATTGTTAGAATGTATTTCAGAAGTTTTGAATCTTAATATAACTTTTCACACAAAAAATCAAAGTGTAGATTTTTTTCCTTCTGAAAATATGAGAAGCAAACCTGTTTCTATTTTTTTTGATTCTGAGAACGAGGAAGTGAAAGAATATGTAGAGACTAAGAAAAGAAAAAAGAATAAAAAAATATTACCAGCTTCTGATAATGTTTTCAGTGAAGAGAATTTGTCAGATTCTAGTGAAAATGAGGATAATGATTCGAAATCTTTAGACATAGAAAGAAAAAAGAGAAAATCTAAATCTGTTAAACCTAAACGAAGCGTTTCTCAAGATACTTCTTCTGATCCTGAATTTAATTTTTTAAAAGAAGATTTAGAATTGTCTGAGAGCGATTCAGATAGTGAAGAGCAGGGTTTAACGAATAAAAAATTTAAAAAAAATGAAGAAATGAAGCATGAGAAAAAAATAGATATAGATGTAGATGATAAAGTAAATTCGTTACGAGAGTTTTCACCTTTTGCTAACTTATTTAAAGAACAGCTAGAACAGTGTAGGGCTAACTTAGAATCTTCTATTAAAGTATGTGATAGAATATATAAGCATTTAATTGTCTTACAAACTAATATGTTACCTGAAAATATAGAGAAATGTGCCAAATGTCCGCAACATTGTTCTGCAGCTATTCTCAGGTGTACTAAAGACAGAAGAGGTCCTAAAAATTGTAAACCAAAAAAATTAAAGATAATGAAATAAATATTATATAAAAGTTGCTTAGCATAATGTTTGAGTGACATTTTATTTTTTTATACTTAACTTTTTGACTTAAAATTTTAGTTATGAATTTTATTTTATTTATTACCTACAGATGGAACGTGAAAACCAAGAGCCAGAACCTATTTTGTCCAAGTTAAACAACCAATTTTTTCAAGGAACAAAATTTGCTAAAAATGTTCATGATGTACAAGAAACATCTTCTCTTCAGAAGCCTGAAGAGGAAATGCCTCTTCTTGTAAGACCGAGTCGAGCTTATCCTACTAAAAGAATGATATCAAAAGAAGAAGATCTGGAGGTTATGCCTCCATTAGTAAAGAAAAAAAAACTTTCTGAGCTTTGCAAAAGCGACTATGGTCCAGCTTCTTCAGATTTACTAGACGAAGCTATTCAGATTTCTGGACTTGAGTTGTCAAAAGATGACTATCAAGTTGTGAATGAAGTTGTCTCCTTAGAAGATAACAATGAACTTCACGTTGACTATGAGGAAATTGGTGGTATTGAAGACAACAATGACCACTACAGTCATCGTGAAGTTGAAGTTATTCTCGAAGGGGACAAGGACGAAATCATTGACAGTAACGAAGTTAATGTTGCTGGTGAAGAAGTAGCTGTTCTCCAAGACAGTGACTTAGTTCCTAGTGAAGTTGTCGTGAAAGACGACAACAACATCACTCTTCCTGATAAAAGTTCAGCCAAAGTTGTCAATGTCACTGAGCCTTTTTCTGATTCTATACAACAGGCTAATACGAGAGACTACCTTCAACGTTTAATTCTGTCTCGCTTGCCTGTTTCTGTCGTCTTCCCTCAAAAGAAAGACACAGAGACAGGATCTCTTTTCTTGAAGCTGATGACGAAAGTTCCTACAAAAACAAGAACAAAAATATGTAAAAAAATCACTTGTGAAACATGCACTGACGAGCTGTTCTTTGGAGGGGGAGTATATTTCACTGCACAGAAAAAGAGCATGATGTCATGCCGTTATTGCTTGAAACTTTTTGGCTCCCCTCTCCTTTTGATTCAGCATATTTCGTCAACACATTTGGATTAAAAAATTCACAAGAAATAAAACATAAGCTTCAAGAAAAGTTACTTTAATGTTTATATGATGTTATATTTGAACATGTGTGCAGCCTATATCATAAATATGTAGTATGAAAATGTCATACAAGAATTTCAATGTTTGTTTTATATCTTAAAATAATCCGTCTTGTTTTTATAGGTTCAAGATGGAAAAGCAACTCTACTTGAACTTTTTTTTACTTTCATTAAGAAGTTTATACTTTAAAAACTATTTCAATTTTTATCGTGAACCTTTGATGGAAAAATTAAACATTGAAATACCTGCACATTCATTATTATCTGTATCGAAATGTTTTTTATACATTTCCTTCTTAAATATTTCATCAAAAAAAGCTTGTTATGAACGTTTTAATGAAATCAAAAACATAGAGTCCTTAGCATTTTTTGCTTCTTTTTTTCAGTCAGATTTTTTGTTTAATTATATATATCAAAGGACTACGAAAAAAATCAAAGAAATAGGGAAAGCATTGAAAGTTTATGTTTATTGCGGAACTATGTTTCATGTAAGCAGTAGAAAATTATTTTGGTTTGCTTCAGATCTTCTAAAAGTTAATCGTTCTGACATATTAGACGATTTGCTTTGTACAAAACACAGCATATTTGCTTATTGTGATTATCTTTGTTATTCGGATAATGAACTACAAAATAAAATAACTGATATGTTACAAGATTTAGACCTTAATGCAGAAATTGTTAAGTTTCGCTGCGGAGGGTGTGGGAAATACCATACTTTTGATAAAAATAAAAAAATTAGAACATTAAAAGTAACATATATGCTGTGTTGTGCTTGTCCAGTTAATTATAAATGTTACAGTAGTTTTAAGTTTGCTTCATACAGTACTCATTATCGGAAAGGTATAGCATGTTATGATTGTGGCATGAAATGGAAAAAAGCAAAGCCAATATGTAGTCCTGAATTTTGTTCATGGCTAAGAAAAAAATTCAGAAGCTTAAGAAAAAAAACTATAAAAAATGCATTACATTATTATTAAAGTTTAAGAAATATAAGGATGTAAAAAAACTACTATGTGATAACTTCTAACAGGTATCCTTTATCACATAAGAGTATATAACCTGTAAGTTCGGTGTTTAGTTAGGCACTGTGACATTTCAGGTTAAGAACCTTAAAACAGAACATTCTGTACCATATTTATCAAACAAGTTTTGATATATAAAGTCTATTGAAGATAATATGCCTTTACCATATTTGTTGTTGGATTGAAATAAAGAGGATTTATTGTAAGTTATTGAGTAGATATAATAAAGTGTCAAGTTTTGAGAAGAGATTTCACAGTAAGTTATATCAGAAAAAAAATTGCTGATATAAAGATGATAATGAAAGTTAATGTTGGTTTGCTTTTAAGTCGTGTTTATTACTTAGAAGCTATGTTGACTTTCACTGATGGTAAAATAGATGATTTAATAGATGTCAGTTTCCCTGTTCAGAATTATATGAGTGTAAGAGAAGCTAAACATATATTTACAGCGCTTTCTTTGATTCAGCCATTTTCATCTTTAAAAGAAATAAGAGTAGAAGCTTTATGCTTTTTCTCTGATTTCTTTCAGTCTTCATATCTTTTAGAAGAAATAATGAAGATTGTTTTATCTGATGTCATGTTATTGCCTAGAATTATTAAAATGTGCTGTATTTTTTTAAAATATACAGATTTTTATTATAGAATAAAGGATTTTTCATGTTTTATTTTAGAAATTTCATATTTTGAAGATGTAATAGAATTGATGAAACCTGCTCACAAAAAACATTACTTGAATGTTAATCCTAATGATTATGTTTTAAGTCCTTTAAAGAAAAAAATAAGAGATCAAATAAGAAAAAAAGAACATAAAATGTCTATTCTTTATATGTTTTGTAAACTTTGTTCTTCAGAGCTGATAATTTCTTCTAACAGCACAAATGTTACTTACATTCATTGTTGTATGCAACCTGTTCATATAAAATGTTTAGAATTTTTCTTTATGAAAACGAATCATAAAATAAAAAAGTGTAAATATTGTGATGTTAAATGGTTTGAAAAGAAGCCAATATATAGGTATGAAAAAGATATATTATTATGGTTATCAAAAAAATCAGAATCATGCTCTTCTTTGAAGAAAGACAAGTTACCTAAAATGGCTTTACTTGAAAATAAAAATGTTGAAAAATATAACAGTGTTATGTTATGATGTTATATAATGTTTTCAATTATGAAATTAATAAATATTTTTCAAGTTTAATTTCTTTGAGATAATCAAAAAAGTATATATCATATAAGTAAAAAAAGAAATGTCAATTTCCTCTCCTTTTTACGTGAATTTACCTTCTAATACTATTCACCCTTCTAGGGAAAACAAAACAAGTTCTTATTATGTTAATTTACCTTCAACTATTACATTGAAAGGGGAATGGGAGGTTGGAGTGGTGGAAGTTAATATACCTATTTCTTGGTATAATTTTCCTGAAAGACCAGAACGAAATAGAACTATAATAGTGGAAAGAAATTTTTTTAAATTTAAAAAAAATGTGTTCATAGCAAATTCTGCAAGTGATGTTACCTTGGAGAAAAGGTTTATAGTAGAAAGAATTCCTTATGGAAATTATAATTCTATTAATAACCTTATTGGAACTATAAATTCTGTTTTAGAAAAAATTGATATTTATCCTGATGATGTTTTCTTTAAAAAAGAGCGAAAACCTTTTATGAAAATAGAACCACAAAATTTAAAACCTATTCTTAAAGTAGGAAAAGGAGACGTAGTAACTTTTTCTTCTGATTTGTCTTCTTTGTTAAGATTAGATTTACATGAAAAAGCTGAGAAAAAAGAAGGAAATACTGTGTCTTTCATGGGACCTCCTTTAGAAAATTTTGAAGAATATAAAAAAATAGCATCAAATTTAGGACCAAATGAATATGAAAATTTCATAGCGGGTGGGGTTCCTAATTTGCATTACATAGCATCTAATATTTATATTTATAGCAACATAGTTTGTAATGAAGTAGTAGGAAACAAACAAGTTCCACTTTTAAGAACAATAAGATGCACAGGAAGCTTTGGTGATGACATAACAGAAGTTTTTGTTACTCCATATTACAAAAAACTTAAAAGAAATGAAATACAAGAAATTCAAATAACTGTCTGTGATGACTTAGGAGATCTTGTTAAATTTGAATACGGAACAGTGTTTTTGGTTTTACATTTCAGACCGATAGTCTAATGATTTATCGTCGTAGAGCATTAAAAAATCTTATCACAGAATATGATATCATTCCTAATTCTTTAAAATATGATCCTGATTTATTTTTGTTCAAAAATTTAAAAAAAGTGAAGAAAAAAATATTAAAAGTAAAGAAAGAAGAAGGTGGAGTTAAATTTCAGATAGGACTTTGCGTTATTTTAGGAAAATATAACTTAGAAACTAATGAATATTTTCAAATAGAACCATGGTTTTTAAGTCCAGTTCAATTTGGGTTTGATTCTTTGAATTTAGAAGAAATAATTAGGTCTAGTTTTTCTATTATATTAGGATTTTTTGATTCTTTCCTTCACATGGGATCAGGATGGTTTCTTAAAAAAATCAAAGTTCTTAGAATTTCAATTTTTAAATATAACCCTTTAGGAGGAAAAGAAAGACAAAAGACTAAAGACTTAATAGACAAAAAAAAAATCAATTTTAAATATAAAAGGAACTGGTAATAAATGCTTTCTTTATTCTGTTTTAGCTGGTCTACATAAAGTAACAAATAATTCAAATTTAGCAAAATCTTATGATATTTTTTTAAATGAATTGAATCTTTCTTTTATTACTTTTCCTGTGAAATTAAATGAAATATCACAATTTGAAAAAAAGAACAATCTAACAATAAATGTATTTGGTATGTTAGAAACAGAGCAAAAGATTATTCAACCTTTCCCTATGTATATTTCTACTAATTCGACTACTGTTTCTGAAGGAAGACATGTTGATTTATTATTATATGATGATCACTACTATTTGATTAGGAATTTACATAAGTTTATAAGACCTTTTTTCTGGAAAAAAACTAGATATTTTTGTTACAAATGCTTGATATCTTTTTGCTCAGAAAAAAAATATAAGTCCCACATAACTCAGAATTGCAATAAAAATCCTTACGTAGGACAAGGATACTATATGCCACCTATAGGTTCACATCTTAATTTTTCAGATTTCAAAAATAAAGTAAAAAGTCCTTTTATCATTTATGCAGATTTTGAATGTTATAATTATAAAATGAAAGAACCAATTTATAAAGGTAAATCTTTATGTGAACGCGAACATAAATTAAATGCTTTCGGTGCTATAATGGTGTCAAAATATAAAGAATACAATCAAGATCCATTCATATATGTAGGAAAAAATGTCATATCAAATTTTGTCTCTTATTTATATCAAAAAAGAGCTGAAATATCTTATATTTTACACCATAAAAGAGAACCTAAGAAATTAACTCCTCAGGATATTTCTCATATAGCTAAGCAGAGAAAATGTTACGTTTGTGGGGTTTCATTGACTCGTAAAGGTATACGTAAAGTTTTAGATCATTCTCATATAGGGCGAGAAGGTAAAGGGAGAGACATAAATTATGCTTGTAACAGATGTAATCTTACTTATACGTCTTTAAGGATGGATAAATTAAAAATACCTGTAGGGGTATGGTATTTTACACTTTAACGTTCATGCACCCGTGAGACTCAGACCTAGGTCCTTCGGGTGTGGTGGGGGAATCCGGATGGCAGGTGGCAGCACCTGCCTCTGGGTTCGTATCCACTACACCAGGGGGCCTACCACTCGTCCGCCACACGTCACGTGGCCGGTCTGAGTTTCGCGGGCTTTTCCCCTATATAAGGCTGGTCCTAGCCCTAGGTTCCTCAGTAGTGGTTTACCCACTGCTCAACCAGGTTGTTACCCGAAAGGGTAACCGAATGCACTAGCAGCATGTAGTCCTCTGAGGCTGTGATCGTATGTAACGCAAGCTCTGAAATAAAAGCTCGGTTGCCTACCCGGAAACTTTTCTCTCTCTTCGTTATGATTTAATCTAACTTAACGAGACGAACCACTACACTGGTGCCGTGACCAGTTGGTCTTCGGGTAAGCGCAGTCAGAAATGACTGAGCTGAGCCCAGTTAGGGGAAATGGCTCAAATCGTGAGCTAGACTCCCCGATGGAGGATGGTGAAATCAAGTCACCACCCCAAGGTACGGAGTGGAGGGATCCACTAGAACACTACCCTGATGGGTTAGAAGATGTAAGAAGAAACTTACATCATGAACTGGATGAATTTGGAGACTCCTTATTCATGCCAGGAGGTACTTCGAAACCTGCACCAATGCATAAAAGTACTGCTCAATTTGGTAAATTACCATTTGAGGTACCAAAGCCTAGTGCAGGTATGTTTGAAACTCCATACAGTTCTCGAATTAAACACCAAAAATGTGGATTCGAAAAGAACAAAATGGACGAGCTTGAAGACATGAGAGCTGAATACGAGAAGATCCAGAAGGATCTTATTACACTGACCGGAACCCGAGACAAGATTCTGACTGAAAACAAACAGTTGATATCGGAACGTCTCGATTACGATCAGAGTTGTAGACGCCAACAACAATTGTTGTTGGATCAGATGGAGAAAGAAAAGCAAGATTTTCAACTCCAGCACGAACAGTATCGTGATGCACTATATACGGCGGATCTGGAATACAGAGCCTCGTATGATGAGTTGAATAGAACTAAACAAGAGTTAAATTCAACTCAATCGGCCTACGGCAAGTATCAAGAAGAGCTGAAGAAAATAGAATCAGCCTTCAAAGATGCTCGGGAAACGTACCAAAAACAGACCGATGAGCATGAAAAACTCAAAGATCAATTGATACGCGAATCCACAGATTTGGCTGTTAAACAGACTAAAATGATGGATGATTATTCCGAACTGGAGGCTAAAGCTATCCAGATGTCAAAGTATCTAGAAGATACTGGTCGTGCAGTAGGCACTCTTGAATCAGACTTCACTGTTTCAGGAATTGCCCTAAACACGACAAGTAACCAGATGTTCTCTTTGAGGGGCAATGACGGGGTAACAGAGACAACTGTACCTCGTTATGAAGGAGTAAAGAGTCATCAGGTTAGATTTACAGATAATACCTCTATACCTCTTGGTCTAGGTACGGGAAATAAAGGGGATAATTCTGCGAGTGGAGCTAAACAAAGCCGCTCGGCAGGAAGCTCCACCTTTGACGGCGGATGGCCACAACAGTCACCTTTAGGGGGACCAAATGGCCCGTATGCCCAGTATGGATGGAATCAGTCCCAAACAGGAACGAATCCGTCCAATGGTAACACCCGGAACACGTCCGGAGGAACAACCGGACGAGCACCCGGAGGTTCCAGTACAGCTGGGGGGCAATCCGGATGTGATCAAGGATCCGGACCCTCAAGCGATCGTTCCAGGAGCAGACCCTCTGCCAGTGGGACTGGTTTCAATAATGGAAATCAGTCGTATGGAACAGGAGGAAACACTAATCCCAATAGTGGTTTCTTTAGCTTTGGTGGAAATACACAACCCACCAATGGTCCAGGGCCGGCTCCCCAAACCAGTGGATACACCTTTTCACAGGTGCCTCCATACGGAGCAGGGGGATCAGGAGGTGGAGGAGGACCACCATCCGGAGGCTTTGGAAGTACTTATGGTACGAATCCTCCAAGGAAAAAGAGACTCAGTCGCCGAGTATCTCTTTCTCCAGGGTTACAAGCGCTGCATGATTCTAATGCAGCGATTGCTAACTTAGGTGTTGATTGTTACAATCAAGGTCTGGACGATACGGAGATCATGGAATGGAGTAAGGGTTTAACCCTTACTGGATCCACGAATCCGGCTCGTAGAGTAGCTAAGATACCTACCCCCTTTAATGCCAAGAACCCTTGGAAGGAGGAGTATCAAGGCTGCGCGGATGTCTTTAACTGCAATGGATGGGGTAAAGCGGAAGCTCTGCCTTATTTAGTATGCTGGTTAAAGGAAGGCGACGGAAAAGGAGCCGTGGAACAATGGAGAGATTCTCAAATAACAGGACTCTCAGCCCATATGAAGTATGATGAACTCATAGAGATTGCTTCATATTTATATGGGAATATAGTTGGAGAAGACCCTTGGCTGACGTTCACTAAAAGAACACAGAAGCCCAAGGAGTCTGCCAAAGTGTTCGGCTTAGAATGTCAACGACTGTTGCATAAAGCCAGACCTCAATGGAGACTAGATGATGAATGCTTCCTAGATGAGATGTTTAAACAATTCATTGAAGGATTGCGGAATCAAGAACACAGGACAGTAGCCTGTGAAGCTTGGAAGAATGATGCCTCTTTGACAGATTTGTTCCAGTCCCTAGATCATTATGATCGAAAGGCCCGTATCTTTGCCGGGAAGGTACCCCAACGGATGTCAGCAATGATAATCCCGGAGGGAATACCCGAAACCGATTCATCCGAATCAGGGGAACCTGACGAAGATGAAAACGTTGGGGCCATTGGCCAAGGGAACCCCCGGTACAACCGGAACTGGGGAAAGAAACCGGGTTACGTCAAGGAGAAAGTGATCACTTCTAAACCTCCTGTGACTCAACCCGATACCAAACCCACGACGGGTCCTTCTTTATCAGAGGACCTGGTTAACAATTTGGTAAAGAAGATTACTGAAAATCTTAGGAGGCCTAAGCCTGATAGGACTGTTGTGACATGCTTCCGATGTCAGGAAACTGGGCATTATGCTGCCGAGTGTGAGGCAGATAAGCCAGTTTATAGAAACACTCGTTACCGGAGCAATCCGGGTAAGGAGGACTCAGTGAAGAAGGAAAACTGAGAGGGGGTGTCCACAATGGCAACCGGATTACCCCCAGAGTGAGTGATTGCCATGACTGCCAGCCTATCGCAGCTTGCGGTACTGGCAAGAATCCTCTAGCGATTTCGCCCAGCAGTGAAGCTAAGGAGCCTGATCAGTTCCTTACTCATGAGGCTGGGGAGACTGATAGTACACCAGGTGTCAAGAACCGGCAGAAGAACACAGAGGGGAAACCCGATATCAGTCCAGAGGGAGCGGCCAATGAGTTGGCCAGGGTGGGGTGTGCCCAGTTCCCCCCGGGTCATCCTTGTCTCGAATTCTTAAAGGGATGTGGATTTGACCTCGGCGCTAAGACGGAACTTGCTAAGTATGCAAGTAGTCCTACCTACTTGAAAGGTAGGAGGTGGTACGCAGTTGTATCTGTGAGTGGTAGATCCGCTGAGTTTCTTGTCGATACGGGTGCTAGCCACTCCTGTATTGCTAAGAGATTCTACGATCTTTTGCCTACGAATCATGAAACTTTCACAACGGAAGGAAATGCTCGTACGGCCGACGGTAGCATGATACAAACGTTCGGTAGAACATGTATGAGGTTCAGTCTACAGGAAGATAAGGACTTCATCCTTACCCCTACTGTGGCGAACATCGCGGATGATGGTATACTCGGTCTGGATTTTGCTGCATTATATGGAGCAAGGTTAGATTCCCAGAGGGGAATATTGGAAGTGAGAGACCCGTACCATCTCGAAGTACAATGTGTACTTAGGCAAGTAAGCAGTGTAGCCAGTGTAGCCCAGACTGTTAAGATACCACCAGGCACAGCCTGTGATGTCTTATGTCGAGCGGACAGACAGTTTTCAGGAAAAACTGGAGTTGTAGAGCCAGACATGGCCATGTTGTCAAGTATCGGATTGGAATCCGCTGATGTTCTAGTAGCTAACGCTGCTTGGACGGTGGTTCCTATATCCAATACCGGTAACAAGACTGTCTATGTACAGAAGGATACGATCCTTGGATCGGTTGTCTTATCCGAATTGATAGAAGACTGTAAACATGTTTCGGCACCCGGAGCCCCTTCCTCACCCGAAAGGAGCCCGGAACTAGACACTCTAGTAGCCGAAAGCCATGTAGAAAGTGATGAACAACGTGAAGCTCTAACTGACTTGTTGTACAAGTACCGTAAAGCTTTTGCAGCACCGAGTGAACAATTGGGGCGTACCGATAAAGTACTGCATACGATTGACACTGGTGAGAATGAACCTTTTAAGATTCCTTATAGAAGACTCCCACTAGCCAAAAAAAAGGTAGCTGAGGAGGAGATAGCTAAAATGCTTGAACAGGATGTAATAATTCCATCAACCAGTCCTTGGTCTAGCCCTGTGTGCATGGTGACCAAGAAAGATGGTAGCATCCGTTTCTGCATAGATTACCGGAAATTGAATGGTATGACCAAGAAGAATTCATATCCCTTACCACGGATCGATGAGACTATAGACTCCCTTGGAGGTAAGCAATGGTATTGCTCTCTAGACTTACAATCCGGGTACTGGCAAGTGGGTATGCATCCGAAAGATATGGAGAAGACGGCCTTTTCCAGTCATATTGGATTATTCCAGTATAATGTGATGCCGTTTGGATTGTGCAATGCACCGGCGACATTTGAAGCCATGATGGAAACTTTATTAAGTGACCTTTTATGGAAGAAATGTCTCGTCTATCTAGACGATGTGATTGTCTTTGGAAAGACATACGAAGAATGCTTGGAAAATTTAGGTATGGTCCTGGAAAGGATCATAACTAATGGTTTGAAGCTGAAACCCAAGAAGTGCGATCTTTTCAAAAGATCTATTAATTACTTGGGGCGAATAATCTCGAATGAAGGGATTAAAGCCGATCCGGAGAAACTGGATGCCGTGTCAAATTGGCAAGCACCCACGAATGCGAAAGAAGTTAGGTCCTTCCTCGGATTCTGTTCCTACTACCGGGACTTTATCCCAGGATATTCAAGGGTTGCCTTTCCTATCCAGAGTTTGTCCCACTGGACACCCGGGATCAGAAAGGAACGATTCCCTTGGGGACCCGAGCAAGACGAGGCCTTTATGAAAATAAAGGATTTGTTTGCTATCACACCTGTGTTGAGATACCCCACGGAGAATGATCATTTCATTCTAGATACTGATGCTAGTAATGAAAGCATAGGAGCCGCCCTTTCTCAGGTCCAGGATGGGGTCGAAGTTCCTATAGCCTTCGCTAGTAACACGTTGAGTAAATCTCAAAGAAACTATTGTACCACTAAACGTGAGTTGTTGGCTGTGGTGGTCTATACGAAGAAGTTCAAGCACTTTTTGTGGGGGAGTGATTTCACTCTACGGACTGATCACTCTTCCCTCAGATGGTTATTGAACTTCAAAGATGCAGAGGGGATGATAGGTCGCTGGTTAGCGCACCTATCCGAATTCGGTCTAAATCACAGCCAGATTGAACACCGAGCCGGGGCAAAGCATTTGAATGCAGATGCTTTGTCTAGAATCCCAGTGAGGAAATGTGCAAATGCTGAGTGCACTGATTGTGGAGCACACAATGCTGTGTTGGCAGGGGTTCGAGTTCCATTCGAAACCCATCCGGAACATGTCTTGAATTGGTCCTTGGAGACCATCAGGCAGTTCCAGAAGTCTGATGCAGTCACATCACGTTTGATTAAATTCCTTAATCAGGGTATCTGTCCCCCAAGACCCGTAGTGTCATTGGAGAACAGAGAGATGAGACGATTCTTAGCTCAATGGGCCGAGCTAAAAGTCCGGGATGGTATTCTGTTTCGATGGAAGAACCATTCTAATAGGAACAAAACCTTGCAAGTTGTCATACCTAGTGCTATGCGACGAGATATTATGTATTTCTGTCATGGACATAGAACTAGTGGGCACTTTGGAAAGAAAAGGTCTCTAGAACGTCTGACCAGACGATACTATTGGCCCGGCATGAGTACAGATCTCACCCGATGGGTGGAGACCTGTCCCGAGTGCTGTAAGAACAAACCAGGACCCGGGTTAGGCAAGCTGCCATTATCCCAGGAACTGTTTGGTGTAAGGTTTGCTAGAATAGCTGTTGACATTATTAGTGGGATTCCCCCCACTCCTAGTGGCAACACGTGTATGATGGTCGTGTCTGATTATTATACCAAGTACACCCGAGTGTTCCCTTTACCGGATCATAAGGCTGTTACTTGTGCTATGGCCTTTGTAAAAGGGTGGGTGCTGCACCTAGGTGTCCCACTCATGTTACATAGTGACCAAGGCAGAGAATTTGAGTCTAGTCTGTGGCAGGAGATGTGTAATTGTCTGGCGATCTGCAAGACAAGAACTAATCCCTATAGACCACAGAGCGATGGACAAGTAGAGAGATTCAATAGGACTTTGATCCAAGTATTGAAGTCTCTGGTAAATGAGCAGATGGATGATTGGGATGAACAATGTGAATTCGTGGTACATGCCTATAATGGCACTGTGCATTCGAGCACAAACTGTTCTCCTAATCTCCTCGTTTTTGGAGAGGATTTGATTATGCCAGCCGATTTGGTGTTCGGCGTAATAAGAATGAATCCGGAAGCCCCTTGCCAGGTGATGTTTGTAGAATCCCTACGGGATAATTTCAAACAAGCCTATGAGAGGGTTAGAGACGAGTTGCAGAAAACTGCGCGTTGGCAGAAAGTTGGCTATGACACAGGTCTAAAAGCTAGATTTTTTAATCTAGGGGATAGAGTACTGCGTCTACACCAACCTCTAGCTAACCTGAAATTAGCCAGTAATTGGGATGGACCTTTCACTATAACTCAGGTTATTAGTGATTGCACAGTGATTATTAAATCACAGCTTGGTAAATGTTACAAGTCAAATGTAGCGAGACTACGCCCATGGAGGGGGAGGGATACCTCCACCGAAATGTACGGCGATGGTCTATTGGAAGTAATGGAACAGAGTCGTGTTAAGCAACTCGAAGTGGTACCGACCCGAAAGCGAGGACCCGGGCGGCCACGGAAGGTTGCAGACCCGAAGAGGGTGGTGCCCCCTGTCGTAACATCCGGAAAGCAGGGGAAGATACAAAAAGTCTCGGCAGGCGCAGGTAAAAATAAGAGGAAAGGTCCCTCTAAGGCTAAGAAGACCTTGGAAAAGGCTCTTATGGATACCAGGTCAATAAAAGAGGCCTCAAAACCTCTTAGACGCAGTCCAAGGTTGCTACAGACTGCCGTAACCTAGCCTGTTAACACAACGAGTGTGTTGTCCTGTACTGTGTACTGTTATATGTTGTAACCTAGTTCAATGTATATTTGAGCCGGTCAAGAGTCTCTGGAAAAGGTCCTATGACAATGAACCCATGGTTTTGGACGGATAATCCGGTGGATATGCTTATGCTATCCATAAACTCCAGAATACCTAGCGAATTGTCATAGTCGAACCCCGAGTACGGACGGACGACCGATCGGGTATTGTATTGTTTTTATGTAAGGGCGCGTGACCTAATTAAGGGCACGCGGGAAAGTTGTTGACCCATTTTCGAATGGTCACGTGAGGCGCCGGTTTGATCATGCGCAGCGATTCAAGTTCGAGTATCCCGCCATATTGTCTTATTCCTGCGAAGGAAGAAGACGTGGCCGAGGGTGGTCTTGCTCTTGTTGGAGTCTGATAGCCCGTGACAGCCATATTCCGAGGTGTGCCCTCGTTAAAAGGCACCCGCCTTTCACTGGGTAAGCAGTACTCACTGCTTATCCGGTGGATTGGGATATTTTATCCCCGAACAGCCACTTCTGTCGATGGCAGAAGAGGCCGTCCGTCTTGGCGGCGGTGCCGGTGCCAGCACCCCGCCAGAGTATGGAAGTGGTTCTCCCAAGAGTCCCACTTATACATACGACGATCAGCAATACGATGCTGATTGTGATCAAATGGATCAACAAATGAATGTTGATCAGTACTTCTCTGGAGTAGACGATAGCGACGTAGAATCGTTCTACGACGCATCCGACAACTCCAGACAAGTTAGTCCTGAACGCCGAGGCGTTCAACAACAAATTGATGTAGGTGAGCCTTATGTAGCCCCTCCATCCGAAGGTTTGAGTGGAGAACCGGCAGGAGCCCAGTCTCTTGACAGGGCTCTGATGCCACCTCCCCCTCAACTGCCGCCCCGTCTTGGTGGGAGTACCTCATTCGGTGCTTTGGGACCTGCTTCTCCGGTTGACAGGCCAATGCACCTAGAGCTGCCCTTCCCAGACAGTCCCGAATGGCATGATGTAGCCGGTCCATATGACGGACGGATGTTAGCAATTTCCGAGGAAATGCTGATACCCACCTGTTATGGGACGCCCAGAGAGGTTGACGAGCGTGTTGTCAACGCAATCTGGGAATGTGCTCATCCGCAGTGGGCTAATACCTTTCCGGAGTCCTGGTTGATGGATTACCATCAGATGGCCAAAGGATTGGTAGTCCACTTATGGTTTCGTAAAGCCGTCTGGGACGCAGAAATGGCTTTCCGAAGGAATACCTCTTATAGGCCTTCCTATGTGTCTGACAAAACGGGTTACACCGGTGTCAAGGCAGATGAGGTCTCTAGATACATAGACAGAGACCAGATCCTACTGTTAAGCACAGCGGATGAGTATGAAGCAGCAGGTAACGCTGTTGTGGATTACTGTCCAGGGGTCCCTATTACGTCTCAAACCATTGAGGCAGAAGAGGCCCGTATTGGTGTGTCTCCACTAGACAGACTCGGGGTAATACAAGACCTCGTAGTACGTCTATTGGAGAGACAGTATGCACTGGCGCATCCGGAGTTAGTACCCGGACCCGCACCCGTGCAAGTAACAGCCAAGATGGCCGATCGGATGGACCGTCTCATGTCTCCTGCTGAAGCTCCCACCTTGGGAGGCGCAGCAGTAGTACCTGAGAAGGCCCTACCTGATGCAGATGTTTCCCTTAAAACTGCTCAGTCTACCCCTACGAAGACTGAGCAAGTAAAGGAGAAAGCAGCTGGTGGAAAGGGTAAAACAACCCCCACCAAAGGTAAGGGTAAAGGGAAGCGGTCAGGAACCGAACCCTCTACCAGCACGAGTGTGGACGACAGTACCCGAACCCGTCGGGTGTCTCCACGCTCGGCCAATAAGAAGGGCGCTAAGGCTTCGGATGTCTCCGGCAACGAGACGGACGCATCCGAGCCTGGCACTTCTACTAACGGCAGATCCCGCAGGAGGAATAAGAAGAAGGTTGACCAACGCAAACCTGAACCTATCGAGGTAGACGTTAAAGCTGATAATACAGAAGCTGAACCGGCTGTCCCAACCGTAAAAGTTGAGCTCGGTGTGCCAATCGTCAAGCTACACGACGTAATGGCCGATTTGAGTGGAGACGCTCAAGATGCTGCAGCCCAGGTCCTCGCGGGTCAACAACCCGTTGTGCAACCTGTGGATGTACCATCCGACCCGGAGGGAGAGGAGCCGGTTGACCCAGTTGTGGATGTCACTCCGACTGACGAGCAAGAGGCTGCTATCTGGGCTAACGCCAATAGCAACTTTGCCGACTTCATTCCTCTACACAGGGGACACCTGAAGGGGAGTAAATCCGTATGGAGACTGCCCCCTCGGATCACCTGTGAGAGGCAGGAAGATATGGAGGAGTGGCTTCGCAAGAAGCTCTCTGATAGAAAGCCGGCCAATATGTACTGGATCTATTGGGAATTCGTTAAGAATTCGCCCAATGGTCTGTACAATTATGACCAGAAGGGCAAGCTCAAGTTTGCTCTAGATGAGTACTACGGGGAGGATCGTAAGGATTGTCCCTTCCAACGTTGTACTCAAAGTGAGGGTGAGGTTGAATTCTTCATCGAGAAAGACGCGTTCCTTCGTCATCTCGTGGAGGTTCATATGCACCAGAGGCCGGAATATGTCTGCGACCGAGAGGTTGGCAAGAAATGTGCTAAATGCACAGGATGTGTCACCCCCCGACGCGGAGACATGGTCCGGCACTATGTGACTTCGCATGGAGAGGGCCTGGAGGCAGCCATAGATCGGGTGATGAAAATTCACTCCGAACTCTATGGCAACCTTAGGGGCCTCAATGCAGAGAAGTTGGCTTCCCTCACACCGAGTACGAAGCAGTTTGCGCCTACGGTTCCTGGTACTAACCAGAAACTAAAGGCTCGGTTTGCCCAGACTCCCGGGTCCGGCAAACTAGAGTACGCTCAGGAGGAGTACGATCTGTTAAACGAATGGAGAAGCAACAAGGCCCGCCGTCGTGGTGGGGCTTATGTAACTCCATCCGGAGAACAGGTCCGAAGCCGCAGGGATTACCGCCAGGGACCCTCTGTAGCAGATAGGAAGAGACAGGCGTCTGAATCTCCAAGCCGAGCCAGGTCACCACTGGAGGCGCTGGAGAGACAGACAAATGGGGGAAGGAAGAAGCCACATCTTCCATCTCCTACTGGAACTCCTTCCCATTATGGGCGAGCACCAACTCCACGAGGTGCACAGAACCCGACATTCTTTGGTGTCAGTGGACCGAGTGGCCAGTCCGCCCGGAAACACGCGCCTTTGAATGTCAAAGACCCGAAGCAGTACCCTGCTATAGGCCCACCCGGACCAGAGATGCAAATCTTTGATCAGTACGGGAGGGTCAAGCAGGAACTGCCGACAGTAGGAGGTCAAGCTCCCCGACCTACAATGAGTGCTGTGGTGAGACAACGTCCACCCGCACCATTGTTGACGGCCAAAGACCTTAGAAGGGAATTGTCACGGTTGCCCCTGGTTCAGGGATTACCAACTCAAGGCCCTTCTTCGACCACTGCTAGTGCGGTTACTACTGCGGTTGCTTCTTCGCACACGCAGGTAGCTGTCACTGCGAGTGGGTCTGGAGCACAGCCGAAGCCTCAGGGTCAGGTACCCCCACCTGGTGCTGTGGTTCATCGGCCTAAGCTGATCCAGACAGTGGAGACCTTCTTCAAGAAGGAGGACAAATTGTCTTGCAATATCCAGAGCAAACAATTTGAGACGCTACAGCACCATCTGGAAAACCTCCACCTGGACATGTATCGTCGGACCGTGTCGAGCACTCTCCAGTGTATTGACGCGATCCAGAAGTCAGAGATCAACCGAATCTCGACTCAGATCAAAGCGGATGTTGCCAAAGATAAGCAGGAAGCTGCTAATCTGCGGCAGGAGGCCCTATCCGAGAAGGAAACAGCTTCTCAGATGCTCGACCTAGAACGAGCAACGAACATGAAGAACCAGCAAAAGTTCTTCAAGGTCTTCGGAGTTATCATGGATAACTGGGACGGTACACCTGAGCATGCTTTGAAGCTGTTCGAAGCACGCCAAAAGGTGAAACTTACACCTGCTGTCCCCGCATTGGCACCTACGGATGGAACTGGTATGAACCCCCCTGTTCAGCCACTGGCTCAACAACCGGGTCCAAACCAGCCACCCGAGGAGAACATGGAACAGTAAAAAACTGTTGCATGAAGATCGGACATAATTGTGTGTCCCGGGGTTCTATTACCCATGCATTGTTGGATAAGAAACCATTTTTTTATCCAACCCGTATTGATTCGGGTACCAAACTGTACCCTAATCCGGAAACTGAAAACAGAAGGAGAAAACAAACAAGTCACTCTGGAGGAGGAGTACGAATGCTGTAAACACCATAATTGTACTGTGCCACAATGTAATGACTGTGCCTATTATAAAATCATGGACAATTTACACTAATATGGACTTTTGAACTACAAACCGGATTTACTACTACACCACTACTATTTGTGAGCTAGCACTACAGGCATCAGGGTTTAGCTACGCCCATAGAGTCCATCAACAGTCTACAACTGGATCTACTATAACCTCCAGTTAGCTAGCACTACAGGCATCAGGGTTTAGCTACACCCACCAACAAGTTTTACTATAGCACTTCAGGCATCAGGGTTCAGCTCGCCCATACCAAGCCATCAGCAGCATCCGACTCCTGTTACATCCTCCAATCATGAAAACAAGTAACTTTGTTGATATTATTATATTGTATGTAAAATTGTATTTATAACTATATAATATCTTTTATAAAGATATATTATTATATAAGGGTACCTATAAATATACTGGATCTGCGAATCCTAAAAGTTATTTAAGGTAATCCTAGACCTATAACTGTCTATATAGGTCATTCCTGGTCTCAATATATTAAGAGACTATAATTCTTCTGTAACTTGTAAATATAAAACACTAAGGTATAAACTGAGCTGCGTCTCAAAAGTATAAATATTTTTCTATAAAATAAGAGAAGGTCCAACGGATTTCTCTAAACTTAGTATTGTATTACTCAGGTTAATACCTAATTGTGTTCATATAGTATCAGATTAATTGTCCATATCTGATCATTAATATTTAATTCACTCTGTAAAGTAGACAGAGCTGTTAATTTAAAAAGTCGAAAATTTTTTTTTTTCCGGGTTCAATAACCATAATACGATCATTGTTAACAACCACCGGTCCTTTTCAGGACCCTACTGTTGTCAAAACGTTACTATAAATCTGTGATAATTGTATATTTATCATTTATGGTTGTTATAAGCTAGTGATGGAAATAACATGAACGACACTCGATGCTATTATTGTATAATTTTTCAGAAATAGGATAGTCTTATACTATAGCCTATTTCACATCGAGCAAGTGTAATTAATACCCCTTTTTTAGTATTGTAAACAATCACTTACTAGGTTATTAATACACTGCGGTTTAATTACCCCCAAGTTATTGTCTAAGGGGGGCAGTGTAGGGGTATGGTATTTTACACTTTAACGTTCATGCACCCGTGAGACTCAGACCTAGGTCCTTCGGGTGTGGTGGGGGAATCCGGATGGCAGGTGGCAGCACCTGCCTCTGGGTTCGTATCCACTACACCAGGGGGCCTACCACTCGTCCGCCACACGTCACGTGGCCGGTCTGAGTTTCGCGGGCTTTTCCCCTATATAAGGCTGGTCCTAGCCCTAGGTTCCTCAGTAGTGGTTTACCCACTGCTCAACCAGGTTGTTACCCGAAAGGGTAACCGAATGCACTAGCAGCATGTAGTCCTCTGAGGCTGTGATCGTATGTAACGCAAGCTCTGAAATAAAAGCTCGGTTGCCTACCCGGAAACTTTTCTCTCTCTTCGTTATGATTTAATCTAACTTAACGAGACGAACCACTACATACCTATTGTTATTCATAATAGCATGAACTATGACACTCATTTTCTTATTCAAAAATTATATAAATATGTGGACGAGAAAAATATATCTGTTATAGCAAAATCGTCAGAAAAATTTTTGACTTTAAGTTTTGAAAATTTTCGTTTCATAGATTCTTTTCAATTTCTTCCTACTTCTTTAGCTAAATTAGCAAATCTTATGAATGAAAAAGGAACTGATGACTTCTATGAAACAAAGAAGCATTTAAAAGATAAAAAATTATTACCTTATGTTATCCGTAAAGGAGTTATGTGTTATGATTATATAAATTCATGGAGTGTTTTGAAAGAAAAAAAATTGCCTGCAAGAAAATATTTTTATTCTTCTTTAACAAAAGAAAACATTTCTGACGAAGATTACCAGCATGCTCTTTTTATGTTCAAAGCTTTCAAATGCAAGAACCTAAAAGATTATTTGAAAGAATATTTAAAAATAGACGTTTTGCTTTTATGTGACGTTTTCGAATCTTTTAGAGAAAAGGCTTTAGATTATTATGGATTAGATCCATCACATTTTCTTACTTCACCAAGCTTAAGTTATCAAGCCATGTTGAAATATACTGGGGTTAAATTAGATTTATTTTCGGACATAGAAATGTACAATTTCATAGAAACAGGTGTAAGAGGAGGGATAACTAATGTTTCGCACAGGTATGCCATAGCAGAAGAGCCTGATGAACATATTTTTTATATTGATTGCAATAATTTATATGGAAAATGTTTAGCAGATTTTTTACCTATTTCTGATTTCAAATGGTTAGAAAAAAAAGAAATAAATAAATTAGAAATATGTAACATTCCAGACGATAATGAAACAGGCTATATTATGGAAGTAACTCTATCTTATCCTGCAAACCTTCATGATAGACATAATTCTTTTCCTTTAGCACCAGAAAAATTAGAAATAAAAAAGGAAGATTTATCCACTTATGCTGAACAAGTACTCAAAGACATAGGAATTTCATATAAAAAAGGAGGAAAAAAATTAATATGTAATTTAAATCAAAAGGAAAATTATGTTATACATTACCGTAACTTAAAGCTATATCTAAACCTAGGAATGAAAATTAAAAAAATACATAGAGTTCTTTCATTTAAACAAAAAGATTGGATGAAACCATACATCGATTTTAATACAACAAAAAGAACCTTAGCTACTTCTTCTTTTGACAAAGAATTTTTTAAACTTTTAATTAACAGCACTTTTGGGAAAACGTTAGAAAATGTTAAGAAAAGATCAACTATGAAATTAACTTCTAATCCTTTAGTAAGTGAAAAACTTATAAGAAAACCAAATTTTAAATCACTACATATCTTTCAAAAAGACTTCGTAGGTATACAATATAACAAAGAACGAATTCTTTTAAATAAACCTATATACATAGGATTTACAGTATTAGAACTATCAAAATTATGGATGTTTAATTTTCATTATAATATCATGTTACCTGCTTTTTCAGAAAGCATTATTCAATTGTTATACACGGATACAGACTCATTCATTTATTATATTAAAGATGAACATTTCTTAAAAAAGATAAAAAATATTGAAAATTATTTTGATTTTTCTAATCTTAAAGAAAGTCATCCTTTATTTTCCTCTAAAAATATGAAAGTTTTAGGAAAATTCAAAGATGAAACAGGAGGGAAAAAAATAAAAGAATTTATAGCATTAAGACCTAAAATGTATTCTATTCTTTATGAAACTGGAGAAGAAGAGAAAAAAGTGAAAGGCATAAAAAAAAGTTGTATACAAGAAATAAAACATAGTAACTTTAAAAAAGTCTTATTTAAAAATAAAATAAGAGAAGATCAATTCTGTAATATAGTAAGTCTTAAACATAAAGTGTATACCATTTCCCTACATAAGATTTCTCTTTCTCCTTTTGAAGATAAAAGATATTTATGTGATAGTGGGATAAAATCTCTTGCTTATGGACACTATAGTATACCTAAAAGAAAGAAAAAAAGAAAAAAAAACGAAATACCTTTTCCAGAAATAAAAAAGAAAAAAAGATCATGAGATAGCTTGAAAAAACTTTAACCTTATTAACATTAGAAAGAAAGCCTAAGGCATAATAAAAGAAAAAATGAACAAATCAGGAAAATACCCTACTTTGGCTTTTGGTCGGAGGAAAAGAATAGATATAAATAAATTTAAAGGAAATATATATTTACATTTTCATGACTTGACTAAAGATAAAAGTATATCTCTTCAAAAAGAAGAGTTTGACCTTCTTCTTCGAATGAAAAATAAAATATATAAAAAAATTGAAAAAGTTAAGAAATTGAAGAAAGAAAACAAGCAAGAAAAAATAAAAAAAAAGAAAGAAAAAGAACAAAATTTAAGTAGTGATAGCAACAGTGAAAGTGAAATGGAATTAAGTGAAAATGATAGCAGTGAATAATATTATGAAAATATTAATGAGATAAATGAATGACTTACCTTATTACCTTTAAAATAATATTATAAAAATATTATTGAGATAAATGAATAACTTAGCTAATTAGCTTTATATATTTTCGTTTTCAATTTTTTATGATAAAAAATGGTTTCTAAATGTGAATTTTGTGGTAAAAATGCTGATTTAGTAAAAAATAAAAAATATTGTTTAAAATGTGCAGAGTCAATGGTACAAGAATGTATAAGGTGTCATAGACCTTTTCAATCTTATCATTTTTTTACGTCTGATGAAAATCACCTGAGATGTAATGCTTGTTACAATAAATACATGAAAGAAAAGCTAAGAAGCAAAGCTAAATCCGCACAAAATTTCAGTATAAAAGTCATGGAAGATATGAGCGAAAATGAAGACTCGAACAGCATATCTTCAGAAGAAGAAAAAAATGACTCCACCAAAAATATTGAATCAAACATTGTTCGTCCTATCAAGAAAGAAGAAAACTTGAAAAGAAGAAAAGAAGACAGTGATGATAATGTAAGTCATAACGAAAATGAATATGAAGAAAAAAAAGTAAAAATACAAGTCAAGAAAAAGAAAAAGATGAATAAGACTTCTAGCAGGGTGGAAAATAATACAAGTGATGATGACTTAAGTCAAGATGAAAATGAAAAAGCAGGAAGAAAGGAAAAGGTGCAGGTTAAAAGAAAGAGAAATGTGAACAAGCAGCAATCTAATACCTCACGAAATAAAACTAAAATTAATTCTAGTTCAAGGAAAACAAAAACAGGAAACAAAAGTCTGATATTTAACGTAGATGGAAACATGAAACCGAGTGGCTTCATCCCAATTTACATGCCTGTTAATCAGTAAACATTTTTTTATTGGATGAATAAAATTAAAAAAATTTCATGGATAACCGTGAAATCTGACAGTATAATATATCGACACACTTTCTATTACATTGAGATGGTTTAAAATCACGTGATTATATGTATCGTTCTATTCATGTATAAAAATTATTTGATATATTAGAACGAAACCATGCATATCGGATTTCCGTCTCTGTAATGTAATACAGGAAATATGTGTCAAAAAATATGAACCAACAAACTAAAAACAAAGAAAATATTTTAAAAGAAATATTTTTCAATCCGTCTGATCCTGCCTCTTTCAGTTCTGCAAATAAATTATATGAAAGTGCAAAGAAAAAAAATAAAAATATAACTCATACGGATGTATCAGCTTTTCTTCATAACACTAGAACCTATACTTCTCACAAAAAAATAAAACATAGGTTTTTACGAAGAAAAACTATAGTGAAAGGTATAAATGATCAATGGCAAATAGATTTAATTAGTATATTTAATTTAAAAAATGAAAATGATGATATCAAATATTTACTTGCTTGTATAGATTGTTTTTCTCGTTATGCTTATATTTTTCCATTAAGAAACAAAACAGCTTCCGTCACTTTAGATGGCTTTAAAAATATATTAATGAAAAGCAAAGTTAAGCCTAGAATTATACAATTTGATGACGGAAGTGAATTTAAAGGTGTATTCAGAAAATATTTAAAAGAAAATAACATTAAATTTTTCAGTACATCACAAGACGCTAAAAGTGCAATAGTAGAAAGATTCAATCGTACTATACAAGATAAAATATATAAATATCTTACTTTCAAAAAGACTTTGAGATATATAGATGTACTTCAAAATTTAGTATATAGTTATAATCACAGTAAGCATAGAACTTTAGGTATAAGTCCTTCAGAAGTAACTAAAGCAAACGAAAAAAAAATATGGATAAAACAATACGGGAAATATTTATTCTCTAAAAAACATCATTTACCCTTTAAAGTTGGAGATAAAGTTAGAATTACTAAATATAAAACTACTTTTAGAAAAGGATATTCTTCTCATTGGAAAAAAGAAATTTTTCAAGTAGCTTATGTTCTTAGAACTTGGCCTGCAACATATGTATTAATTGATAAAAACAATGAAATATTAATTGGTAATTTTTATAAAGAAGAACTAGTTAAAATTGAAGGAATTTAAAAAAAAAAAAATGGAGCACATAGAATTTCCTATTTTCAATGCATGTATTAGAATACCTTTTTCTATGATAGTAGCAGGTCCTAGTAACAGTGGTAAAACTACTTTTGTTCATAATTTAATAGAAAACAGTGATCGCATATTAGACAAAAACATAGATTATTTTATTTGGTGTTATGGTCAAACACCTCCTAAAAAACCTTCTATAATGCAAGATAAAGACGTTATTTTCATTAATGGTATTCCTTCTTCTTTTGATAAATACATAAAACCGAACTTAAATGGACTTATTATATTAGATGACTTAATGAAAGAAAGCAGTAATAATGCAGAAATAGGAAAATTATTTACTCAAACTTGTCATCATGAAGGTTTAAATGTGATATATATATCTCAAAATTTTTTTTCTGAAGGGAAAGAAAGACAAACTGTGAACAGAAATGCTACTTACCTTGTTATATTTAATTCTCCTTTAGATCAAACAGTGCCTCAAATATTAGGAAGAAAATTATTACCAAAAAATCATAAAACTTTTATCAATATTTTTAATGAAGCAACTAGAAAACCACATTCTTATCTCTTAATAGACGGACATCAAAAAACTCCACAAGAATACAGATTAAGAGGAAATATTTTTGATGTAGGCCAAGATGTTTATATTCCAAATAAAACTTAAAAAAATGTATGTGTGATAAATGAAATAAAGAATGATATAAAAGACAAGAAATAGTTTTGTTTATTACGTTTTAAAAAATGCCTAAGAAAAGGAAATCTTTGTTATTAAAAAAAAGACCTATATTAAAAAGGAAAGGGAAAAAAAGAATTTTAAAGAAAAAGACTAAAAGAAACAAAAGGCCTAATTTGTCTAGGCAATTAGCTTTCCTTACGGTCTTAAGTAACACTAAAAATAAAAAAAGAAGAAATCTTCTGATAGAATATGCAGGAAAAGAAGACATAGATGCTATATGTCAATGCATTTATAACGTACTGAAAGGAAACATTAAATTAAGTCCTTTTTCTTATGCTAAACTTAAAAAGCATAAAAAAATTTTAAGATTTTTAGTAAATAGACGTGTGAATAACAAAAAAAGGAAAGCAGTATTGAAACAAAAAGGTGGTTTTTTGTCTATGCTTATTCCTTTAGCCGTAACTTTACTAGGAGGTTTAGCAGGAAGTAGACAATAATATGACTGCTTCTTTCAAAAAAAGTATTGTCATTCCTTTAGTTACATATAAAAAACTTAGAGCTATAGAAGAAATTAAGACGAAAGAAACTAAAAATGAAAAAAATCCTATTCTTGAAAGACAAAAAGAAATATTAGCAGAAAAAATGTATAATATTCAACCATATAAAGTTTTAAGTACTAATCAAGATATATCTAAACAAAATCCTACTTTTTTTTCTTATTTTCAAGAAAATCAATCTGAAAAATCTTTTCATACAGGTATATCTATAGAAGAAATATTATCACATATAAGACAAGCACAAATACCTTACATAAAAGAAATTTTAAAAAAAATGTTAGCTTTACAATTTTTTTGGAATGATCAGGGTGAAATAATAATGAACGGAAAACTGCTAAAAAATTCTAATGTGATAGACATAATGAAATTTTTTTCTAATACTAGCATAAAAAAAGAACCTCTTGGCATTAATGAACTTTGGTATAATTTATCTCCACATATACCTAAATCTTGGTTTCTCAATAAACCAGGAAAAAGCAAGCAAGATGCTGACGCTTATAAAATAAAAAAATATCCTATAGAAGATCAAAATATAGACATTATAAAAAAACGACAACGACAAATACATAAAAAAATTGAAAAAGGAAAGATAGAATCCATAGAAGCAACAGATGATGAATATTCAGAAAATGATTACGATGATCCAATTGAAAAATCATTATTTAAAGATTCTGACAGCGTGGACGACGATAATTTAAATTATCCTCCAGAATATGGTAAACAAAAATTATTTATTCCTTCAGGAGAAGAAAAAACCTTCACAGAATCTGAAGAAAATAAAAAAGATGAAGCAAGTGGAGGAATAGGAGAAGAAATAAAAATTAAGAAAATAAAACCAACTTCTTTTGAACAAAAATTCGATGAAGAAAGTGAAATAGAACCTATGTCCTCTACCCCTCCTTCTGAAGATATTTTTGGAGAAATAAAAAAGAAAAAAAGTTCGTCTAAAGCATCACCACGTAAAACACGTTATGGGAGATCAAAAAAAACCAACCCTAAATATTATGGGAAAGATTGGGACACGAAATGGAAAAAATAGTAATAAATAAAGAAAAAGCATTTGAGATAAAGAAGAAAAAATCCTAGGAAAATAAATAAAAATGTATTCGAATTGTGCTCATAAAAAACTTCTTTACAGGCAATTTTTACGAGAAAATAAAAATCCATTATTTTACAATCAATATGGAAGTGGATATAATACACTAACTCCTTTCATAGGAAGCAGAAATCAAAGAGGATATGGTATAGGTGGCATACTAAAAGGTTTATTTAAAACAGTCGTACCTCTCATTACTCCTGCGGTGAAAAGTGCAGGTAAAGCAATAGGAAAACGAGCTCTTAAAGGAGGAATAAAAATTGCAAAAAATGTTTTAAAAGGTGAAAATATAAAAAAGGCTATAAAAAGAGAAGCTGAAGAAAGTTTGTCTGATTTAGGTTCTCAAGTTATTTCAAACTTTTCAAATCGAAAGAAATTATCTCCTCAGCCAAAAATTATAAAAAAGAGAAACAGAAAAAAGAAAGGAAGGCATGGTGATATTTTCGGATAGAATAAATAGCTTGAGATAAACCGATAACTTGATCTTTTTATGTTGTCAAAGTAAAAATAAGAAGATACACCTGAACAAAAAATATGTCTTTTTTAAATGAAAATTTACATCATTGTATAAGCTCAGAATTGGATTATAAATATATACCTCCTACTGATACTACAAGAATAAAAACATACTATGAAAAAATAGATCCTACAGCTTCACCAAACAGCAACACTGTTCAATTTACATTAAAATCTAACAAAAAAGATTATGTTTCTTTACATAACAGTTACCTTTACATAAAAGCAAAAATATTGAAAGCAGATAAAACAGCACCTGACGCTCCAGCTAACGATGGAACTATAAATGATAATGCTAAAGTTTTTCCTGTTAATTATTTTGGTGCTACTATGTTTAAGAATGTAAAAGTTTTCGTAGGAGGAATAAGAATATCAGACAGCAATGATTTATATGGTTACAAATCAATAATAGAATTTACTTTAAGTTATGATCCTCTTACAGCTAAATGTTTAGGACCATTAGGTTTTTACATAAAAGACAATAAAGATTTCAATGAAGTTAACACTTTAACAGGTACAGCTCACAATGCAGGAGCTAAAAAAAGATATGAAAAAACAAAAAACGGAACATTGTTTGAAGTGCATGTAAGAATACATGACAGTCTTTTTTCACAGTCTAAATTATTACCTGGGGACTTGCCTCTTTCTATTGAATTAGATAGAGCAGATGAAACTTTTTGTTTAATGTCAAAAGTAGAAGCTCTAAAATATATTATAGATGTACAAGAAATAAACTTGTACGTGAAAAGAGTTAGATTAACAGATGATTTTCATCAAGAATTAGAAGAAGCAAGAGCTACTAATTTACCTATATGGGATATTCCTATCCATAAAATAGACATGAAATATGTCACTTTCGGTCCTCAAAAAGCTATTCTTCAAGCTTCACATGTTGTGAATAACACACCTTTACCTAAAAGAGTCATAATTGGTCTCGTGCATTTAGATGGCTTCACAGGCACTCATAATCGTAATCCATTTAAATTTGAAAACTTTAAAGTTAAAGAAATAGAACTTAAAGTAAACGATGGAGGAACTCCTTTTTATCATTATGAATTAGATTTTCCAAATAATATGTATAACATGGCTTATCTTGCTCTCCTTAAATCTACAGGAGATATATTCAGAAATGAAGCACAAAATGTAACCATAGACGAATTTAAAGAGGGAACAACATTATTTTGCTTTGATATTTCTAAAGACGGAGCAACATCAGAAACTTTTGAATTAACTGAAACTGGTACTTTAGGTTTTGTAATAAAATTAGAAGAAGAATTAGATCATGGAGTAGCAGCCATTGTATATTTAGAATATGATGAGATCATGAGATTAGACTCAAGTAATATGCTAAAATTTAAGTCTGAATTGACTAACCTAACAAAATGAATGGAAAAGAAATAAATTTTTATCTAAATCTCATAAAAGAAGAAAAAAAAGGAGAATATGGAGTGTTTTCAGCAGATACCATACCTGAAGTGACGTATTACCCTACTAGTTACATAGTTAACACTGACAACAGTGATTCTCCTGGTGAGCATTGGGTAGCTTTATATTATGAAAAACCTAATAACTTAGCTGAATATTTTGATTCATATGGATTTCTACCTCTTCGTGAAAGTTTTCTTAAAGCATTACCTGAAAAATATAAATATTCAACTCATGCTATACAAGGTTTATTTTCTACAACTTGCGGACAATATTGTTTATATTATCTTGAGAAAAGAGCTAACAACATGTCCATGCAAGATATAATATCTAGTTTCACGACTGATACAGACTGGAACGATAATAAAGTAATAAATCATTTCAAAAAGAAAAAAATACCTGTGATAAAAGAAGCTTATTTCCCATATCAAATTTGTCAAAGCTGCTTACCTAAAAACGATTTCTTAAATAACAATTACACTTTAAAATCTAAAAAATTGAAATGACGGAATCAAACCTTTTAAGAAAAATCAATAATGCAACTAAAAAGAAACTACCAGCTATACAAGCAAGTAGTATTTTAGTTATGTTTGTCTTAGCTATAACAGGTATCATATATAATGAAACACAAAAAAAATATTCTTCTCCTTTACAAAAAGGAGATGAAATATTCCTATGTTGTACAGAAACTGGCAACATTTTTCGCAATGGAGAAAAAACACAAAGTTTTTTAACTTGTTACATAACAAACATAAATGAGAGAAAAAGCTGGTCCTATCCTTACTTAGGACAGTCTGTTTCAAATAATTCTCAAACAAACCAAAGCTCAAGAGTAAATCAGTTTACTGATATAATAACCATAAATTCCTCTCTTAAAAATAGATATGTTGTAATACATATACCTAAACAAAGAAAAATCGCTGAGATAAATACCACATCTCCAACTTACAACTGATCAAAAAATATCACGCTGATCCTATAAACAATAACTTATATTTTAAATATGGATTATTTAAAGATTCAATTAAACTATGAAAAAGAACGTAATGAAATCCTAGAAAAAATTTGTCACCATCAACACTCATACATTTGCTCGTTAGAAAAAGAGAAAACTGAATATCAAAACAAAATAAAAGAAGAAGAAGAAAAAAATTCTTCTCTCTCTTATAAAATAAAAGAGACAGAAAAAGAAGTCATGAGTATGTTAGCACATAGAAAAGCCTATGGCATAGCTAAAATGGAGAGGGAATACAGGAAAAGAAAAGGTCCGATTTACATAAACACTATAGTATCAGACAGTAATGATAAGGATGAAGAAGCTGCTGAAGATATAGATATAGTAGATCTCCCTCGTGAGAGTTTATTAAACATATATAGAAGTATACCTGATGAAGTGTTTTATGAAGAAAAACATGAATGTGATTAGGTATACTTAATCACTGCTATATAATTCAGAATGAGTTTTCAAACATACAGCATAAGAAATCTTTTAAAAAATAAGAACATCAGTGACGAAATAGCAATCAAATATGTTAATGCTAAAAAAGAAAAAATTATATGCAATTCTGCTTTCTTAAACATACTCCTTGAACACTATAAACAGGTATTCAAGCATAGGCAAATAATATCTGCAGCCTTTTTCGTTATAGGAGAAACAGTATTTAATTATGCAGAAAAAATATGTCTTATAAAACGATTAAATATGCATGATTTATCAAAATTATCAGTAAAAGAAGCTATAGGTTATACCTTAAAATTCTTTTCTACTGAAGGTCTTAAAGATGAAAAAGACAAAAAAATTTGGGAAAATGCATTAGATCATCATTATAAAAATAATGATCATCACCCTGAATACTATTCAGGTAAAAACATGGAAAAATATGCTTTAATTGAAAGTGTATTTGATATGATAGCCTGTCATATAGAAAAAGATTTGAAAATTAAAAATATAACTGTGAATGATATTTTAAACGGAGAAATTACCTTTCATGAAATGTTAAACATTAATCCAAATTTCTTTAGTAGATACACTATCGAAGACAGAGAAAAAGTAAATTTTTATCTTGCTTCGTGGAAAAGTATTCTAAGTCAGCAATAAAAAATGCTTAAAATAAAAAAATATATTATTACAAATTCTGTAAATAAAAAAACAAAAACACAAATCACAAACATTAAATATACAAGTTTTACGATATCTTTACTGGCTATATATTTGTTTTTTACTTACTGTATCATATATGAACTTATGCATATTGTAATATTATGTCCTTTTTTATATATCATATATAACCTTATACATATTATATTATTTCTGTTTTTGCATCATAGTATACTTGTTTCCGATACTACTTTGTGATACAGCTAACATAACCAGTTTCCGATACTACTTTGTGATACAGCTAACATAACCAGTTTCCGATACTACTTTGTGATACAGCTAACATAACCAATCTTAACTTTACATCTGATTACATATAACTTCAAAATGCCTTTGCCATCCTATTATTTCAATCAAGACTTAGGTTATTCTGATCAAGTCTTACAACAAATATCTGTACTGTTAGGTACAGACTGGATGAAACTAGGTATTTATCTAGGCATACCTGATCACCGTTTAGAAAATATTTTTAAGTCTAAAAAACCATGCGAAATGGCATTAGAAATGTTAAAAAAATGGTGGAGAAATGTTCCTCCATACAAGAGATGGGAGGAACTAGAAACAAGTTTTCTGGAAACTAGCAGAAGAGACTTAATAGAATTCACTCAAAAATATTTTGGCGAAAAATTATTGGAAAATTACCATACTGATTCCACTGCTATATATCTTTTCTTGAGCAAATTGAGCGAAAAAATACCATCAGACTGGAAATATATCGCTATTTATTTAAACATATCATATAAAGATATAAAAAATATTTCTTATGAACCTGAACGTGACTTAACTCAATATGCCTTCCAAGTGCTAAAAATGTGGCAAACATCTAAATACAGTGCAACTCACCATCTCATAAAAGCTCTGTCTGACATGAACAGAAAAGATGGTTTGAAAATTATCTTCGATGAATTCGATAAAAGAACAGGAAGTGAACAAGCAGGCTTTAATTAAAATGTTAAAATATCTTTGTGATAAGCTTTAATAACTACAATACAGTTAGTCATAACAATTTATTAGTTATAATATATTATCATGTTATCTGATTATAAGATTGCTTTAAATATCTTGTGATAAGCTTAAATAACTAAATATTATAATAAATAATACAGCAACAATAGTAACAACTGTCATAGTTATAATTTTTTATCATATTGTCATCTAATCATAAGATTGCTTAAAATATCTTTATGATAACCTTAGATAACTGTATATCATAACTAGTGATATAACAGTTGTAACAACTTACTATTATCATAATATAATATTGTTATCTGTTTATAACTGCTTTTAATATAGTTGTGATAAGCTAAGATTGTAATAACTTGATATAGTTATAATTTTTTATCACATTGTCATCTAATCATAAGATTGCTTATGATGATCTTAAATAACTATATATCATAACTAGTGATATAACAATTGTAACAACTTACTATTATCATAACATAATATTGTTATCTGTTTTGTTATCTGTTTATAACTGCTTTTAATATAGTTGTGATAAGCTAAGATTGTAATAACTTGATATAGTTATAATTTTTTATCACATTGTCATCTAATCATAAGATTGCTTATGATGATCTTAAATAACTATATATCATAACTAGTGATATAACAATTGTAACAACTTACTATTATCATAACATAATATTGTTATCTGTTTATAACTGCTTTTAATATAGTTGTGATAAGCTGAGAACTAAATAACTATATATCATATAACAAGTAGTATAGCAATAATCATAAGTACTTAGTATTATACATACTATAGTTATAACATTATATTGTATTATCGCTTTAAATATCGCTGAAATAAGCTTAGATAACTATATCATAACAAGTCATTAAACAAGTCATAAGTACTTAGTATAGTTATAACTTCATATTATTACTGATATTAGTTATAACTTCATATTATTACTGATATCTTTATATATCAATATCAACAAAAATGGCATATTCACACGAGTCTTATTATGTAACACTTACGGATAACAGAAATACAGCATTAATAACACCATGCAATACTCCTGTTACCACGCCTGATATAAATCCTATAAGTAAACCTGTGATATATTATATAAAAAATACAGAAAGAGCGATTGAACCAACAAGATCAACTAAAGAATCTGCAGGATTTGATTTATACAGTGCTTATGATTATATTATTCCTGCTAAAGAAAGAATGTTGGTGAAAACTGATTTAACGCTTGCTATACCTCCAGGATGCTATGGTCGCATAGCACCTAAATCAGGTCTTGCAGTTCATCATTTTATTGATGTTGGTGCAGGAGTAATAGATGGAGACTATAGAGGCACTGTTGCCGTCCTACTGTTCAATTTTGGTAATAAAAACTTTGAAATAAAACATGGAGATCAAATAGCTCAAATCATCATAGAAAGAATTTGCATCCCTCACCTTGAAGAAGTATCTGTTCTTAATGTAACTGAAAGAAACAAAAGAGGATTCGGATCAGGGAAAGAAAAAACAACTAATGAAACTGAAGAAAAACCAGTTGAAAAAATGGATGAAGAACCATCAAGAGAAAACCCTGTCAATGAAGAGGCTGCAGATGAAGAACAATTCTTTGATGCAGTTGAAGAACAAGCCTATGAAGAAAAATCAAATTAAGAATCAGCAAAAGAAAAAACGAGTCGATGCAGTTAAAGAACAAGCCTATGATGAAAAAGCATTAAAAATAAAAAAAATCAACATCATATAAACCATTAATAAAATCAATGAAATGCCCTCCATCTCTCGATGTGAAATTATCCCTAATAAAAAAATTAAATAAAATCGAGTTATGTTTTTTATGCATACAATATAACAAACAAAATATCCTTGGGATAAACTAAAAAATCACACAATCTCTATGATAAACTAAAAAATCATACAACCAAAAAAAACATAATGGGCAACAAAGCAAAAGTAGATGAATGCTTGCTTTATATTTTACAAGATTCTGATTACAATGATCATTCACCTCGAAATAATATTTTTCCATATGAAAACACTAAAATAATTACTTTTATTTTAAAAAATGAAATAGCAGAACTTTTTTTAAATAAATGGAAAAACGATGAAGTTCAAACTTCTTCACTTTTAAATGAAGTAATAAAAAACTTAAAAAAATTAATCAATGTCATGTATTACACAGATCACTTTGGAGTTAAATGGCAAACCCGAGATAATTCAAGATACAGCAAGATTTCAATAATATTCCATGGAAATAGTCGTATCAATGAAACTACTACAGTACTTAAGTCTAAAGAATATAAAAATTTTATCCAGTCATTGAAATCTGCGAATATACTATTTTTAGATCAAACAATCACTTTCAGAAGTCAATTTCAAAGTATACTAGAACACATATGTAACTCATTCTCTGCCACTCTGTTCATAAATGATGACTTAATTCTTTATTTTCCCGGCTGGAGACATATAAATGAATCAATACCAGCAGAAATTTATGATTTAGATCGTCTTTGGTATCCACTCTCTGTGTAACACGGTTGCTAAGGTATGCGCTACAAATCGAGTAAACACTCGTTACTAAGTGTAGCTATGACAACATAACGTAGCAACATAATTCATTGCGTCAAAAAAATGGCTGACAACGAAACTATAATGAATAACATTGAATCATCAACCTCAGAAGATGAAACAAGTTCAGAAGAAAGTCATCATCGGTATGAAACCAATTTCACAGTGCGAGCACATAGTTACACGGATCAAGGTGAAGTGAAAACGTGTTTGCGAGGATGTTATAACATTTCCTACAATCTCGATTTAGTTGTTATGTACGATGACGTGCCGCACGAAGACAACACACTCGTATACTTGGATGTAAAAGAAGAACAAAAGATCGAAATTTTCGAAGAAGAATGGACCGAACTCTCATCTAAAATGGATCAAATAAAACATCTGTTTAGTTCGAACGTTAACATGAACTCTAAAATTGAAATAGAAGGTTTCACCGTCACCAAATTAAACTGGGATACGTTACTGTTCGCATCAAAGAACATTGAAAGCCACTTCATGTTAAAACTAAATCAGTTAGATAAACTGAATACTGCGATGGAAGACATTCAAGACAAAGAACTTTTTGACTATCTTGATATACTGTACATTTTAGAAGAAGAATAAGAAAAACAGAATCCTAAAGGTAAAACACACTTCTTAATGTCTCTGAATGATATAAATGTCTCTGTGAATGCACGCTTCTTAATAGTCTTAAAGTACAGTCAATAAAAAAAATGGGAAACAAACCTGTTTTAGGATATACTAGATATGATTCCAATACATTTCCTCTAAGCAAAGAAAAAACTAACGCTGTAGGATTTAATTTATATAGTGCTTTCAGTTATATAATTCCAGCCAAAGAAAAATGTTTAATTGAAACAGGCATCAAAGTTGCTGTCCCTACTGGGTATTATGCACGTATAGCACCATTAAGTGGGCATAGGTTTAAGTATACAAATGTTAAGGCAGGAATCATAGACAATGATTACAGAGGACAAATTCATATCCTTTTTTTAAATTTTGGTGAAAAAGAATATAAAATAAATTGTGGAGATCCGATTGCACAACTTGTGTTGGAAAAAATATATAATATTACATTAAAAGAATCTAACAAACTCAAAGATACTCCTTATTCGAAAATATGTTTCCAATTAAGACACAGCAAAATATATGAACAGTGGCGTAAAGAAACACATATGTTCTAATGATATGATTTTATAATAATACTTAACTCTGTTCTATTACATTATTATAATAAAATGTATTATATCCAAACAACTTGTTTCACTTCATTTTTATTTTCACTTATAGACAGCATAATACTTCAATCAAAGTGTCAAATGATCTGTACATCACATATTTTATTTATCATCGTAATACAAGAATTGCTTTAAATCCAATGAAAATGAAAATCTATCGTTTCAATTGTAAACTAACGCTGTAAATTCCTCTAATAACTCAGGAAATGTTCTTTGCTGATATCAATGAAACATAACAAAAAAATAAAGGAGAAAAAACTCTGTCCCTAAATCACTCAAACTGTTGAAAAAAATCTATATCCTCTTAAACTGAATGTCTATTTGTTCATAGACTTAAAGGTGTAACACCACATTTATGATTTCACTGCTGAGGTGGAGTATAAAAGGAACGCAATGTCTGGGGTTAATTGGAGAGGTCCGGCCCTCATGTCACAAACCTCCACGCCTGTAGCTCCAAGTACTAGCTTCAGTGTGAACAAAATCACGACTATTCGTGCGACCTTATCAACTTAGAACGGCTGATACTCTCATTGTTAGGTGATGCTCCCACTGTTGGTTGAAGCGTGTATGCTCCCATCAGTTGGTAGAAGCAACCATACATAATGGTCCTCCTGTTTCAGTAACGCTCACCATTCCTTAGAGCACTGATCTGGAATTGAACGTGTTCCACAATCCTCCTTCAATTCTTCAATCCTCCTTCAATCCTCCTTCAATCCTTCAATCCTCCTTCAATCCTTGGTGCACTTAGTTCATTCCTCTGTACCGAAAGCTCAGCTAAGAACCGTGTGACATGAGAACCACTTGACCTCTCTTTTGTATTTAAAATTTATGATATGATTACTATTTCCAAAAATAATCCTAATATCCAAAATAATAGGTATTTTCTGGATATTCAAAAAATATAGGTCTTCTTTGGATATTTTTTTTAAAAATATCCAAAGAAGACCTATATATATACTACTGATGCCCGATTTTGCAACCGATTTTGATGTTTACCCTGATGATCGGCCAGTTTTACAATCGTCTAATGGGTTTAGGCCCTAAGCCTTAAAACATATTAGGCAATCCTTAGCGTCTGAGATAATGATGTTGGTATTTGTATAATGACTTTGATACCAATTACTGATTTTATTTTATCTATCTGACTGACTTCTCTGGGGCTGCTTAATTAATCTTTGAGGGCATTGATTGCCTCCAATTACCTATTCACCGTTGGAAGTGCACTGAAGTCATAATTACAATGTTTAATCATCTGTACCTATTACTCATTTCCTAATGCTCAACAGATCTCCTGTCTCATTTGAAATATGTTGAACAGTAGGCAATGAGAAATATGTACCCTGTAATTTCGGGGGGAAAAGTTTTTGCCCTAGGGCGGGGTATCATGGTACATCTCAATATACTCGTATTCTCCAATTCGATGGTTTTTTTTCGATTTATTGTGCCCCCCTAGAGCTAGCCAAATAGGCCTGTTGCTACTGGTCACTGTAAAAAGAGAAGCATTCAAACACTCTATCCATTAAATATCCCTGTTATGTCCAAAATATATATTCATACATGTACTTATACCTAGGTCCTAAGTAAGACAAAAAATGTAGCATTATATGTAAGTTGCTTCTTTAATAATAAATGCCTCTACAATATGAAATACCACCATTTGGAGAATAGGTATTTTTATTCGGAATGACATCAACAGTATTATACATGTCTATATAAAACATAGGAATATCATTGGTTGGTTGGGATCCAAAGCAATTGTGGCCTCAATCTCACAACAATATAGCTACAAAACATTATACATGTACTCTCAGGGCATGATTGACCAGCAACCAACAGTGCTCATAATGGGACTGATCGAGCTTACCTCACTCATCATGTACATGCATGACAATTATATGAACCATTTTAAGGTCCCATTTACCTTCGGCCTAAAACCCATTACCTGATTTAGCACTAATCGGTACATTTATCGGCTGGAAATTGCATAAAACCTATTTACAAATATTTCAAAGTTTGAGCTGATAGGGTGTTGGAATGTAGAAAAAAGCCCCCGATTCTGTGGCCAATTGTGCAACCTCCTGCCGATTCTGCTGAATTTTTATCTCCATTCCCAATATAACATATAAATATGTTAGAAATTTCTGGTAAGTAAAGTACTAGATTATACTATCATCTTTTAGGAAATATTTTGTAGTAGCTTTGATTTCCACCCAATGTATATCATCAGGGCACCTTTACCAATATGATTTTAATACAAAACACTTTAATTGTCCTCATTTTAAGCTAAACTGGCCGATTCTTCAACCGATTTTGATGTGTACTCATATCAAATTGGTATGATCGGCCAGTTTCACAATCATGCAGTGGGTTTAGGCCCTTAAGTAGTAGTGATACACCTGTTGAGGTAATGCGACTACTTTGGTGCTATCCACACCATAACCTCTGATAATGTGATGTTTGTACGTGCCTTGGATGGAGTGACCTGTACAATATGGGTGTTTTTATCATAATGCCAATCATACCCGGGAGACACCTTGACTGCAAAACCTGCAGGGTATTGCAAAGGGGGCACTACGATCTCTGTTGGTGCTGAGATAGAGTGGTCAGGTTGGAAGGTATAAATAAACCTGCGGGTTTTGATGTCAAATGCCATATTGAGAGGTATCCCTGCAGTAGCCGATGTGTAGACTCTAGCAAAATGGTGGACCACGTCATCAAGAACAGCTCCTGTAGTTTCATTGAAGAATTGAGAGTCCCAGTAGGTCCAGGATTGGAGATTTTTATCAGCCATATTCAGTACAAATTCACATTCAATTGTCTGTGCCTCTCCAGATGAGTTATTTGGATCACAGAGGCCAAATTCTGTGAGAAAGCTGGCCCCTCCTGTTCTCCTTATGTCTGTGAATACAGTATCAAACACTTTAGGTCCTAGAAGATAATCACAGACTGTTCTTTGAAATCCCCCGTAAGGCTTGCGGTCATCTATGGCCAAAACCCAGCAGTAGTAGTGCCAGGACATAACACTTCTATTTACAAAGGCTGGTCCACCTGGAACAGTCTTAAACCCATTCCCCAAGGTCCCATTACCAGGAAACACCATGCCCCAGGTGACTGGTTCATAGAAGATTAGAGTGGTATTGTCAATTTTTCTAATGGCAGCATTAAGGGTGTCATACAGAGGTTCTAGGTTCTGGTGGCCTGCATTACCTGGCAGTAGCAGCTCAGGGCGTTTATAGATATCTCCAGCCCATGGTTCATTGATGAGTTCATACCCGAGGACATTGTAGAATGTCTTAAAGTTGCCTGCAACAATCTGCCAAAAGTTAGCCATGTCATCCCTTGTACCAGCCACATTATTGTATAAGGATTGGAAGGCATTGCCCACAGCTTCTGTCAGATATCCATCTGCCCACTGTGACAGCTTGAACAGTGGCCAGGGATAGGGGTGTTTTGATGGGGGCATTTTATCAATGACCCATCGAGGCACGCCATCATATGCATCAAACTTAGTAGATATAACATCTTGATGCATGTCCAACAAGGCATAAATGCCGTGCTGACCAGCCCTTTGCACAGTGTCTTTGACGATATCTAAGTAGGTATTGTTGGTGACTCCCTCCCGGGGCTGCACTCCTGACCACATGGCCCCCATGCGGACTGCATTGAAGCCCCACTCCTGGTAGTACTTGAGGTAGTGTTCTGTCAGTTTGTCAGAATACCAGGGAAATCCTTTCTGGACTGCATTAAAGCCATGGAAGATCCTGACTCTACCATAGCCATCGACCATCCATGGTCCCTTGACGGATATCCTGTCTTTCTGTGTGGGGCTGTTTTTATTGTTGAGTCTGCTGCTGAAACAGCCTTGGACAAATGGCCCAGCAAACCAAACAGCTAATACAGCTGTGTAGAGCAGTGCTATACTGACCATGGTTTGTATTTGATGTGCTTCTGGTCACCATGAAAAATAAGACATAAGTGGCTAATACACTCAATGGTCCTTAAATGGAGTTCTTCCTAAAGCTGATATGTTAAGAGCCGTTTCGTAGATGTACTTATACTGGTGCCACTTCCAATGTGACGTAGTACTGAAATTATAGGTATGCCTTTAGTGTTGTTTATGTACCAAAGTTCCCCTGAGTAAGCCTATTACATGTACACGTAAAGACCTTATCTGTGAACCTTTCATGATAGAGATCCACCCCCAAATACATGAACTCACGTAGGTTCCTTGTGTGTATAGGCCTACATATACCTGTTCTATACCATATAAGTTCTGGTGAGGTCATAGAGGCCTTTGTGACCCAGTTGGATGCATAAATGACACTATATGAGGCTACCAACGGTCTATGGCAGCAGGAAAAGATACATGAATTTTATAATATCTATTTAGTTTTATATTTCAGATATGCCCTAGGATAATTTGTGCACAATATTTTTTTTGTAATACTAGTATTGCTAAATCACCATATTACCTGACGATCAGTAGGACAGTACGTATAAGTGTAAATAATTATGCATATTGTAGTAGAATGGCCTGAATTGGCGAGGAATAGGACAAGTTTTGGAGATGTTTGTATTTGGGAAATTGCAAATGGCTATCACATCAAGAAAGACACACACACTGACTTTCAGATAGAATATTACTTTATTAACCCACAAACGGTACACAACATATAGATGTAAATGATCAGCACACCCTAACTGATATTTCTAGGTGTATATTTTGGTGCTATAGCAGCGGCAGACAAGACCAAGGCTCAATTTAAGGTATCTCCATGAAATGGGACTTCTTCGAGCTGTTTGGTCTGTTTGTCTGCTGGGGAGGAACGCTGCATCGCGTTCTCGCGAGAACGTGCCGCAGACAAGAGTTCAGCGTTTCCCGCCCTCACGCGGGCCTAATGCCCTTCCCGTTACAATATCACTCTCTAAATAGAGGTAATCCGTTAAAATGCTAATGTGTTTGCATATATAGTATGTGCTCTATTTATGGACACGCATGGCTAAGGGCATATAGGAATTGTCAGGGCTATGTAAGAAATACATAGACTGGTAATATAAATCTGACTTTATAACATATATTACATGAAAATGCTTAAGAAAATTACGGGTCAGACGTAAATTACAATATCCTATTGATAGGAGTATATGCCTACTAGATGAACCGTGGGTGATCACACTGATTTCAGCATCTTTGTCCAGAATGTGCATGATAACAGAATCTAATCTTGTGTGGGTCTAATCAGATTTTGCTTATATCATATGGATGGTAATCACTACAGACCTCCTCCCTCTGAGAGATTCATACGTACGTGCACATGTACAGTAAACTTCCATTATAACGAAGCCCTTCGGACAAACAGATTCGTTATAAACTAATTTCGTAGTATCAACAAACTCACATCTTTCTAATATCAACTTGAGGCAATTTAGAGTCCATTATCTACCACTTAAAGCGACAAGCCTATCGTAAAATCACAACCCTGGCTAACAGTACCATATATAGCTGGCATTTTCCTTTGTTTTGCTTTTTATTATCTTATTTCATTTTTTTAAAAGTAGGCCTACAATTCGAACAAAAGGTGCCTACCTATAGCTGAAGGTAGGGTTTTGAATTTCAAATTTTGGCAATTGGCAAAACGTACAACTGATTTACTTGTCTATTGAAAAATGTTGATAGTTTAGTTATTCAAATATTGGGTATTTCCAATAGAAGGCGTAATGGACAGATTTAGTATCCTAGTCAAGTGAAGGGGAACGTTTGCACAGCGATACAGCGAGTGCCCGGAGCAAGATATCTGCTGACCGGAGATTGGTCATTTTCCTTTTTTGGACAACACAGTGCATAATTTAAAGCTATGGGACAAGCATTCTTGTGAATATCTGTAAATATAAGTTCACTGTATTTCGAACCCAAAATGCATTTTTCGACTCCAAATACTTTGGGCATTTTTTTTTTACAACTTTCACACGCAAATGTTGGGGTGGAGGGGGAGCGGGGTGAACCCCTGCCTCCAACCTTATATTGATCCGCCAGATAAACCGGAGCCATCTGCAAAGAACCTGAAATTCCTTATGTAGTCAACCATTGTCAAATGCACAGGAACATACTAGCTTGGAAATCTATAGTTAATCATCGAACCACCCAACAACATTCACAAAGGTCATTAAGTTATTGTATGCATATCGTCCACCCATGCATTTGTGATTGATACTGGACCTCCTGTATATTGAAATGCAGTTCTGTATTTCGGGCCTATACCTATTTCGTTTATTTATTAGGGGAAGTATATGTTGTAATTCCCCTGATTTTTTTTCGGGCATGCGCCTTTGTACTCTCTACATCATTCATATAGTGCCCCGTGACCCTATATGTATACCCCAGATATAACCTCTGGGAACTACTGATACGAAGAATATGTTATACAGTTATATGTTTGCAGTGGTTAGTTTAAGGTTGGACAAGGTTGCAGTCTGTAATGTCAAGTAAAGGGACCTGCTTCGCTCCTCGGCCATCTCTGCTGATCAGCTTATATCGTTAGTGGAAACACGCGCCAAATGACCCCGCCCCATCTTGCATCAGGCTTCGGCCATAAGTTTGCCACGAGTCGTGCTAATTCCATTGCCTTACCTAGAAAGCACGAAACCAATGTCGGCTGCGACCTCCATCAAATCTGTTTCCCGCGCTCTGGCGACGGACGCTGATCAACACCTTGTCCCAACGCCTAAATGTGATTTGTGGACGAGCTCTTACGGGGTTCCTTCTGGAAGCTGTCATTTTGTCCCCTATCATGTTATGTTGATTCATTCAATGAAGTCACAACATTTATATATGTTTCCAGCATGACTCAGATGGAACTTAAGAAACCATTAGGTTGATTTTATACTTTCTAATATGCCACCTACAAGGTAACTATGACAATTTTGCAGGTCTACGGATGTCTGTTGGTTATACCCATATGGATGTCTCTGTGTTGACTCGTTATTCCGGTGCCGCGTCTTGGCGTGGCAGAAGGCATTTTTTTTTCCCGCTGATGGAAACTAGAGTAAGGCGCATGCACAAGGCATCAGTAAAAATCTGGAACGCTGGGCCATGAGTAATACCGGAAGCCATATAACATAAGCCACAACCACCGATGTCTGTGGATGGCAAAATCAACTACTGAATTCATAGCGATGTGCTGGTCGCGTTGGTAGGGGGCAATCATGGGCAGGTGTATGTAAAAAGCAAAATGGACTGGAGATGAGCAGGCCACGGTGTGCTATTTGAAAACATGTGCTGTAAAAAGGACGTGACTCGAATAGCTACCGTTAGGTGCCAAGGCAACCCTGTAATAGTGTGGATATGACTGGCCGTGAGGAACATGTTCTATATGGGCTTATTTACAGGACCGTCCGTCATCTCATACAGTACGCTAATGGGAAGACTGCCACCTCCCAGATCGTTAGGACCTTATAGGTCGATGACATGGGGGTGTTGGTCCCTGTCGGAGGGCAGGTTTAATAACTACTTTGTAACCTTCTTGTATCTACCCCCCCCCCCAATCTGTGTGTGTGTGTGTGTGTGTGTGTGTGTGTGTGTAGGTGTCTGTCTGTCTGACTGTCTCTCTGTCTCTCTGTCTGTCTCTGTCTGTCTGTCTGTCTGTCTCTCTGTCTGTCTGTCTCTCTCTCTCTCTCTCTCTCTCTCTGTCTCTCTCGCTGTCTGTCTGTTTGTCTGTCTCTATCTATCTATCTATCTATCCATTTACCCCCCCCCCCCACTCTCTTTTTCTATGATGCCAATACTTTGAGACCTACTCATGTATAGCCGACCCCAGGCTTTATTGGTATTTATTTCATGACACCGAGGAGCAAAGCACATTTAAACCAGCAATATTGCTAGTAGCTGGCAGTTGTCAATCTCCCTATGTATGCTGATATGATAAGATAACAGGCATACTGGCACATACACATATTGACATTTAGCCTACATTTCTGTATGCATTGTGATATCTTATAGATCACTTTAAAAATCGATGGATAAGCTTGAGCCTTCTGTATCCTGATAGCTAGTCCCCCAATCGGGACGTTTTCATTCCTAACAAAACTGAATTAGAAAAATCCCGGGTGGGGGGCCGTGCTGACCCCCCCCCCCCCCCCTCTCAAATGGCCACTCCCCAGTGAACACACTACGTGTTTCAACGTAGATTTCTGGTAGATCTAGGTTGGTTTTCTACTGAACCTCTATATGAGGTTCCAGCAACGTAGATATCGGTTGGTGGATATATGTTGATAAACAAGGTTTATGCTTCGCAATTTTAAGAGGTTTATCCACGTAAATCTTGATCCATATTTTTGATTGGCTTTGTTCGTAGGTAGAACGATTGTAAGACATAGATATTGGTTGGTTCATGTATGTAGATTTTGGATAAAAACTTCTAATGATAGATAGTATTGTTTCATTTATCTAACCAAACTTTCATTTCATTAACAACTGCATTATAAAGATCAGGGATGAATAATGATGAAAATCAATCACTTGACATGAAAAAAGATAACTCAGCTGGGCCTAGGTCTACTAGAATCCTGTACATATCATGGTGTTTAGAGTCCAGTACAGATAGATAAGATAAATAACAGATTGACCCTGGAATAAACCATGTTTTCTATCATAATCAAATCTATTGGTGGACAGGCATCTGACCTACATGCAGTAGTTGTAATTATGTGCATTTTTAGGTAATAATGGATAATAATTCCTATTTTCATATCCCTATGGGGATTAACACTGTATTGACATTACATCTTAAATATGCATTATTTAAGCAAGAGTATTTGTTGGTCATATAAAATATATGTACCATATGGGTTAGAGCATCATGTGGCAAAATCTCATTCAGTAATGAATTCTAGATTCCAAACAAACAGTGGAAATGTAGGTGTGCAGAGGGTGATAATAGGGAATATAGAAAGCACATGGTCATAGAGGTTGGAAATACGTTAGATTACGTCCCACATACATTATTTTGTGCTTCACTCCTATCTCACTAGATGGCAGCACATCCAATACCAGTACAAATATGAAAGCTGTATGGTTACAGCTATCAAACATAGTCTGGGTCTATCTAAATGTAGAAAATAAAAATCACAAGGCAGATTCATTTCCATTTAGTGCTCACCTAATCTGTTCTAAATGTTTCTACACGAAAAGAGGTCTGAAATACGTAAAATTACGTTTATCTACGTATTTCTGTACTTTCAGTTTATCTCAACAGGTGTCACTATTGCTGAACATTGTATTTAATTTAGACCTCCATGATTATTGTCATCTATATTAATCAACTATACTAATTAAAAACACATTATTGAGAACTCATTGTATCAACCTTTCATTTGGGAATAGGTTTGTGCAAAATATTCACTGATTGATGATGCTACCATGTACATTTTGGGATCCAGGTATGGTAAACACCCATGCTGTAGCATTAAGAAATAGACTTATACACCTAGCATCACAGAACCTTCAACATACAATCAGGAGTTATACTTGACTCTTAATTCAAATGATGAAACTGATGGCTAAAGCATTGGTGTCTCTTGCTAAATACTGGCCCTGAATATACCAGTATTATAGAATGAGACAAGGAAATAACATTCTTAAATGAATAAATTTAACTGAGGGTATAGGGGTAGGTATATGAACGTCTCTTTGAGGTAATTTTACGTATATTGGAGCATAACCTGGGTGGTCTTTCATAAAGAAAACCACCGATGAAAATGAAAAAGTATGTTAAATCCCCTTTCATAATGTCCCAGCGAATATAGTTGTCATTTTCATCTTTGTGGTACAGAATTTTTGACCTAACAATGATTTTTTGTGTAAATTTCAGTTTCAATTCAATGTCAAAGATGAATTTCCCTAGTAGGAAATCATCATACCTGCTCAAAAATCAGACACGGTTTTGAGGAGTGTTTTAGAAAGGGAAATTCCTACGAAAATTCATTTTACTCCTAGATGAATTAACTCAGGCCCTTCCTTTTTACACATAAGTTAGCTAAACCTCTTTTCAAGAGACACTCCTAGTCTAGGACATGAAATAGCAATATAAATAAATCAGATCTTAATTTTCCTAAGACCATGTCTCTACTATGATTTTTTGTCCTACTAGTATTCCTGCGTGGATAATTTATGTAACTGAAATCTGCCAAAGTACATACATACATGTTTTATTTTCCATAGGCTATGTGCACATATTATGTACCTTAACCTTTTTGTGCCCAGAATTATTTGAAGTTTTTACATTATTTCACAATTGTATCACCTTGTTGATAAGACCATGTGTTACTTTGATCTTCTCTGATATGGGCTCTGCAGTACATTTTCCCAATACTCTTAACTTCTTACATTGTAACATGCCCGAGATGAGAAACGCATGGTCAGTGTTTGAAACAAAATACCTCAAGTTCGTTGATTACTATAAAAGACACGATGACACTAGGAAACTTTCTCAAATACTAGCAGTGGCCCCATATTGCAAATCATCTAAAAGGCCAGGGGCTGTGAACTGTATATACTCATATATAAAATCTGTCTACAACATTGTAAATGAAAACCTGGTGCTGACATAAGTGTACCTGTACATTAGTCAATAAAGCCATCTTGAATCTTGAAATCTTGAATCTATGCAGCTGCACTATAACATAAACTAATGCATGACTAAAGTGCACATAATGGGGTTCTGGTTTGAGTCTCATAATCCTCAATTCCTAAATTCCTACGATTTTTTTTAAAGGGAATCTCCTAGTGACGTCATATCTTGAAGGAAACTCCCTCTGAATCTATTTTTAGGAAAGAAAATCATCGCAGTTTTCATTGTTGGAATCATCGTATTTCTGCGATGAAACCTGCAATGATTTTGCAATGATTTTATGCAAAATTGAAAGAAAACCCAACTATGATTTTTCCCCTATATTATGAAAGCACCCTCCACGATCATAGTGGACTTTTTCATCGTAGTTCTCATTTATTTTTCATCGTTGACGTACCTTATGAAAGACGGCCCAGAACCTGCAAAACTACATACATCGTAGTTATTAGTATAAAAGTATTGAAAATATATGTTGGATATCTAAATATATAGGAATATTTACGTTTAAAGAACATCATTTTTCTTCGTTAATTCGGGTAATAATGAGGTATATGTATGTAAATTCTACATCTACGTCAGAAATACGTACATCAGCATACACGTTTATACATTATTCTATGTTGAGAAAATACGTAAATGTACTGAAATTTCTACGTGCAATCTACGTATGTATAACGTAACTGTGTTTACTGGGTCCCTGTCATGGAAGCTGCGGGATTTCTGCCCTTGGGGTACCTCGTCTGCGCCAAAGCCCAGCCAGCACCACTATGATCACAGCTGACCATTGCCCAACTGCCCGGGGACATTGTGTCCTACAACGTTTCTAGATTATGATTGCATAGACACTTCACCTGCATCTGCACTGAAAGGAAAGGGCCCGTTCTGCAGCGCTTTTTATGAGCCATATTTTCTTTCTTCATGCTTAGTATAGATCTTATTTTCAGGAATAATGTATTGAGATTGACACTGAAAAGGAATGCATGTGCAAAACATTTTGAAGATATCGTTATGTCAAAACACCGTTTAAAATGACTAAAGCAGCTGTCTTTTCACCGGCTAGTGCCACTATTTCCGTCGCTGACACGTATATAACACTACCCCTTACGTTATAACATAATGATGCATCTAAACGACAGCCCTTGTTGCCGGGGCATAGATACTACTAGGGGGGGGGGGAGGGATTATGTCCCAGGTGGGCAATATGTCGTAGGGCTTAAATCCTTTATTTTAATTAGCTCAACATGAAGATGGTCGACACTAAGAGGATGAGCGCGAAGAGGCTGAATTAATGTGACAGTATCAACCAGCAGACTGTGCTGTGGTATACAGCAGTGAAGCGATCCCTGCATAACTTAATGGCTATATATGCATATCAAGGCACCCAGCTGTGTAGGCCCTATCAAGGGGAAATAGAATGATACAAGTCCAGGGGAGTATAGGCTACCGTGTGCATAAAGGATGTGAGGATTAATTACTGTGCGACCTGCTGTAAGGCCAATGCTAAAGCCATGGATCTACCAGCACCACCTTTTGACCTCTTGTTGTGCGCGACCATTACACGAATAAATTTAGACTATGCACGGTAAGTTTTCTTAATGGCTATCAAGATAGACAACATTGTACCCTAAGAAATTCAAAGTCGGTCTAAATGACAATGGAGCATCATCACACAAGGGAAAGGCCAATGTTGCGCTGTAGGCCTATCATATTATGCGGAAAATGGTCCAGAGGTCTGTAGTAGAGATAGAATACGTGGAATTCCTTAAATATTGACCCCCTTGATTTTATTTAGAATTCTCTAGCGCAACTCTGCTCCACGACACGAAGGTCATACCTTGGTTGTGGTTCAGTAGACCACAAAACAGTTCTCCTCCAAATATAAATGAAGCCCTGCAAATATAAATGAAGCCCTGCAGGTTTGGACAGCCCCAGACTTTTACAGTCAGGGTTAAGACGCTCAACCAAAATGGAATCCACAACACTCCGGAAGCTGTAGGAATCGTGCAGGCGCTGTGGTTCTCTTGCCCCCTGGGTCTTCTGCTGCTCGCCACCAGAGGGCGTGCCCTGTGCGCATGTACCAATCAGCGTCCGTTTTCGGGCCCCTGTTGTCGGCTGCTCTGTCTGGCCTCTCAGGTAGTTCACATTCAAGGCGGAGACAGATAGTGTGCAACTCTTGGAGAGCAGCTCAACACAATCAACAAGTAGGTGCAATTTTACTCGTTCTGTACCTTCATAAAATTGTCTAATGGTGCTATTCAAAACAGCAGAGTATGGCAAAATGTTTGGCTTAGCCTGTAGTAATGTTGTGGATGCTTGTTAAGAATTGGGATAAAGACGAGAAAAATTATCAAGCACTTTATCTGTGTTCTATCCTATAACTGTAGGCCTATATGAAGCGCGATCACATACTCTAAAGACAAAAAAAAAGAAGAAAATAAGCCCGAAGCCTTGGATTCTTTTAATTTCCAACAGTAATATGGGGCCAATGGTATTGATAAGGGCCATTGAGGTCTGTACTAGTCTGTAGTTATATTATTTCGTGAATTTAAAATTAAATTTTGGGATGAAAAAATGAAAGTAGGGGGCGCGCCCTTATTTCCATGTCCATGAGACGCCAGGTTTTACATATTATTGGGTAACACAACTACATTGTGGGTCTTTTCCAGGTCGTGATACATGTACAGCTAGTTGCCTTTGTGTCGACTCCTATATTTGTAACAAAGCAGTAGCCTATCATAGGCTATCACCCCTAATCCAAAAATACTATAATCATACGCTTATGCGCTTTTACTATCATAATAATATGGGGCATGTTATAAGTTGCAGCGCTGGATCCAGGATTTGAAGCGAATGGAGGGGGGGGGGGGAAGCGCACCTCTTATTTTTGAAAACAATTTTTGGATCCAAAAGAAGGAAATACACCATCTCTTGACCATAATAGTGTGTGGTCTAACGCAGAGCTGTGTTAGGGTCGCCAGTCGACCCAGCACCCGCATCTGAGATAAGAAAAGATAAGAGCTTCTTGATAGCTGCATTGGGGCTCCCTACTAGTGGCCACTGGGTTACCCAGTATGGATTTATCTTAATGGGGCCCTAGCATGGTAATCATGCCATTAAAAATGGTTAAGGCTAGGGCACAGCCCTAAGATACCTATGGTCAACTGTGTTCTATGTGCTATGCTAAACTATGCTATAACTAAATGCTGACAAATAGTGAGTAATAACTGACATATATTGACTAATTGCTGAGAAATGTTAACTAGATACTGACATAATTATATCGACTAATTTCTGACAAATAGTGAGTAATTACTGATACGAGGATGCCCTTACTTGAGGATTTGAGAAGGTTGATATGTCTGAATGGTAAGGATTGTTTTATGATTCGTTGAGACACTAATCTTTAAGAAATTTTTAGATAGGTACAGCAATGCTGTAGTGAATTCTTTATTAACATTTGAAGATTAGAATTCAATATTTGATAGGTAACATTTTTTAATATTAATATACTGTATTTATTATAGATATAAATATTAGTCCATATATGTCAGTAATTACTCACTATATATCAGCAATTAATCAATACATGTCAGTATTTACTCAGAATTCATCAGCAATTAGTCAATATATGTCAGTATTTTAATGAATAAATGATAGTAATAACTCACTAGCAATTGGTCAATATATGTTAGTAATTGCTCACTATTTGTCAGTAATTAATCAATATACGTCAGTACTTAGTCACTCTATGTCAGCAATTATCAATACATGTCACTATTTACTCTTAATCTGTAAGCAATTAGTCAATATATAACAGAGAAATCGCCAGTGGACTATGGGCTTTACGTAGAAATTATCCAAATGTGGTGAGTTGTGCCACTTGGGGGTGAGAGTGGGGTAACCCCGGTACACCCCTTCCTTTCTTGGCATCTGTCGCGTGATTGAGCCATCCCAGGTAGCAAACATGGTGTGGCCCAAGTCTGGGCCATAGCGGGCTCCTGATGTGGGCCACACCGGGTTAACACAGTGGGCGCCCGATGGGTTTTGTCCTCAGCAAATGGTCTGGGCCACACTGGGCTAACCGATTTGGGCACAGATCTGTTTGAAAGTGGGCTCACCGATTTGGGCTCAAAGTGAGTTTAACATGGGTTTTTGGTGTGGCCCAAAGTGGGCTGCCCGATTTGACGAAAAATTAGTGGTTACATGGTAAAAATTCTTTTTGAAAAATTTATCCAATATTTATTCTTCTTTTTTTTTCCAAAAGTCAATGAACAACAAATCCTTGAGCTAATCTCACCCCCCCCTCCCAAACACCAAAGCAGTAAATGCAATATCTACTTGAGTGGAAAGCCAGAGCAGAACCATCCATTTGAATCAAACTCATTCAGCCAACACAAGGCACTTTGATTCATTAAAGTGACATTCTGGCCTCAATCTTCCCCTACTACTTCCCTATGTAGGAGTAGAGAAGAGAGCCTTCAAGTTCATAATGACTGTACCTCTGCATATCTGCTCTTGTTCCAAGTTCAGTGCAATGGAAATGGTGTTGCCATTCCACTAATACTCAAATGACCTTGATTTGCACTTTTGACTAGAGACATCTAAGTATTTCCAGACTATGAGAAAGTCTGCACATTATTACTTCATATCTGATATAGTAGTCTATTCCAGTTGTCCTATGTCTAAAAGAAATAAGTTTTGTATGGGTAGTAGAATTCTGCCTGGAGTGCTGTGAAACCACTTTGTAGTGAGTCTGCCATGGACTGGCCTACAGGGGCAGGGGATATTTTTGGTTTCTCAATTGCCTCTATATATAGTCCTCTTATACCCGGCCAGGTGTGGGACCTGTTTGCCCCCACACCACAATTACACCTTGCAAGCCTACTAGTATAAAGAAAGACATGAAGCTGTTATTTCCAAGACTAGTCAGTGTTGCATTTTACATGAAATATCTGGATCCCCACTATGAACCTACCTGTGTATTAATGATATAGGGAAAGGGGGACTACCTATCTCCTACAGCAGTGGTGGAGGGAGGGGAGGGGGGGGGCAGGGCAGGCCAGGCTAGGGTGAGAGGAGGCCAGGGCAGGGTAGGATGAGGGCAGGGCAGGACAGGGCAGGGTGGGGTGACAGCAGGACAGGGCAGGTGAGGGCAGGGGATGGCAGGGCAGGGTGAGAGGAGGGCAGGCCAGGGTAGGATGAGGGCAGGCCAGTGTGAGGGCTGGGCAGTGTGAGGGCATGGCAGGACAGGGCAGGGTGGGGTGAGAGCAGGACAGGGCAGGTGAGGACAGGGGATGGCAGGGGATGGCAGGGCAGGGTGAGAGGAGGGCAGGGCAGGACAGGGCAGGGTGGGGTGAGAGCAGGACAGGGCAGGTGAGGACAGGGGATGGCAGGGCAGGGTGAGAGGAGGGCAGGGCAGGGTGAGGGCAGGACAGGGCAGGGTGGGGTGAGAGCAGGACAGGGCAGGTGAGGACAGGGGATGGCAGGGCAGGGTGAGAGGAGGGTAAGGAAGGGCAGGGCAGGGGATGGCAGGGGATGGCAGGGGATGGCAGGGCAGGGTGAGAGGAGGGCAAGGGAGGGCAGGGCAGGGTGAGAGGAGGGCAGGGGATGGCAGGGCAGGGTGAGAGGAGGGCAAGGGAGGGCAGGGCAGGGTGAGAGGAGGGCAAGGGAGGGCAGGGTAGGGTGAGAGGAGGGCAAGGGAGGGCAGGACAGGGTGAGAGGAGGGCACAGGATGGCAGGGCAGGGCAGGGTGAGAGGAGGGCAAGGGAGGGCAGGTCAGGGTGAGAGGAGGGCAGGGGAGGGCAGGACAGGGTAAGGGAGGGCAGGGGAGGAGAGGACAGGGCAGGGGAGAGCAGGGCGAGAGAAGGTGAGGGGGAAAGGGTAGGGAAGGTTGAGGGGAATGAGGAGGAGATGGAAGGGGTAGGGGATTGGTGGGGAGGGCAAAGAAAAGAGGGAGAGGGAGGGGGAACACTCATCACAGAGTTCAGAACAGTCCAGAATATGAGGCTGCCCTGTCCAAACCCACTCTCATCCCAGACTGAGAAGACTTTATGTAGCTAAGCACCCATCTTGGGATGCCCATTTTGAAAGCATCCTGGGCCCAATGTGGTTGCCCATTTTAAAGCTAACCAGTGCCCAAACCGGTCAGCCCAATGTGGCCCAGACCATATGCTGAGGACAAAACCCATTGGGAGCCCAACGGGCTCAAGTCAGTTTGCCCGATTTGGGCTGCCCTGTGTGGCCCTGACTGGAAACCCAGCATCTGCCGAACCTAAAACCCATGTACCGAATGCTGCCCACTTTGAACCACCTTATCCCTGGTTAAACCAATTTGGCCCCGAGTGGGCTTGCTACATGGGATACATTTCCTAGATAAATTTCGCTGACAGAGGCCTAGTGGACTATCGACGTAAACACCCATCACTTCCAGGTGAAAATGATGTGATATGAGATGAGTAGTGCAAGCAGGGCTTTATATCCAACACTGTCGTTTAACTATTACACCGACTTCGAAATCGTACTCCACAGTCTTCAACCGTTAATGTCACTGTATTGGTAATTCTTTCAGGCTTAGATAGTTTATACAAATGCCACAGCCTTGCTATTTTCAGTGACATTGGGTGGGAATACACGACAATTCCCCAGAAGTCCTATAGTAAAAAATGGCGTTGGCAATGTGGGCGCGGGTATGGACGATGAATGGTGCCCATGCCATTTTAGAATAGAGCGTTGGATTTAACCACATGCCTAACCCTTACATTTGAAACGTGAGGGTAATCATTATTTCATTATAGCCATTCTCAAATATATACATGTACAAGGATAAACTAAAAGACTGGCCTGGTATGCTGGTAATATCATGGGAATCATTTTGTATATACAATGTACAAATAACCGGGTAGGCTGGATTAGGCAAGAAAAAAAAATCACTGTGTTTCAAGTAACATGCCTCCAAGACCTAGGGTAAGTCGGACTTTTTTTTTCTCGCAATTCTCTTTTTTTTTTGCATAGAAATGAATGAGCAGACACGACCAGGTTCTTTGATTTTATTGGATGAGTATGAAAACCATGAGAAATGTAAAAGGTATGCTCATCTAAGCTAATAACTGTACACCAATTGACGATTTTCATTTAAAAAAAAAACGGATGGAAAATTATGAAAAATCCAAAAGATACCTCGAAAATCCTCAAAAATAGTCAAAAATGGTCGGCGCTCTTTTGCTATAGGGTCGGTCGGGTGACTGGAAACAGATATGTTTAGGCCTTATAGGAATGACCCCCCTCCCAATGGCAAAAACGTCTTTTCAACATTTGGGGATGTTGGAAAAGGGTTTGGGTACAAAACCTTAACTTTGGAAGAAACGTTTTTCTTACTTTCAAAAACGGTTTTCGACTTTTTTTCGTCTTTGTAACGTTCGTTATTTCAGTGTAATACAAATGTTTGTTAATTAGGTTTTTAACAGTAACCTAGAAATGAAACGTGTTATGGTATAGAGCGCCATTTTCAATAGACTAATTGCACAGGTCTATCTATTCCCGGTTAGCGTGTTCCTTAGTGGGCTGACCCCTGCTGAAGCTGGTATCTTGCGAGATAAGGACTGATAACAGCCAGCTGATGGGTACCAGTTGTTATATAATGTTCCCTGAAAAGTCTGCACTGAATGAAAGGAATCTTCTCATTGGTCAATAATGTATTCCGCTAGGTCGGAATAGATTATGGCACAGGGGAACACTTACAATATGTATCAATGGTGGTTCAGTTCTTGATAGGCTACACCCTACTCATAGCCCCTCCCAGATGCATGGTCTCTACACTCTCAGCCGCAATTGTAAATGGGCTATAAATACCCCTGTTGTGCCTACAACAGAATGCCCTTCGGGTCATTGGTTTTATACCCACAGCAGGTGCAACTGTACTATATTAGGATAAGAAGTACTCCACTGTAAAGCCCTTAGTCACAGCTTACCACATAGAACTATGATCGAGCCCTATTCGACGAATGGGACGAATGGGGAGGGTTAGGGTGGCCAGCGTGAATCCATTAAATGACCCAATATATCCTTGTCAATGCGAAGTAAAGAATACTTTTCGAGAATGGGTATAAGTGCACAGAAAATATATTGTTAAAAAAAGTGATCAATAGTGATCACTTTAGGGTGATCAATATGACGAGTACTGGGGGAGCACCCTTGTCATCTTTGGGTGATCATATGTCCAGGGGCGGATCCAGGGGGAGGGGGTCCTGGGGGTCAGGACCCCCCCTTTTGGTCCACCCATAACATGTCCAAATAGGGGTCCCTGAAGGGGCACCCCCCTTTTGGGCCACCCAAGATGTCCCCTTTGTATGCTCCCATTCATGCCCCCTCTCTCTCTTCGATATATAGTTTTTATTGTTTACAAATTGTACAATTCATGACTCTAAAGTATCTAGAAAATATAAAAATTTCTCAAAATTTTCTAACATGAGCCAATCCAGAAAAAAGCAACGTCATATCATACATTTAGATAATGGTTGGCTTAGATATATAAAAGGCATAGCTTATACCTTAAACCCATCCCGGGTGAGCCTTATAGATTGAGTTTGAGTGGTATTGGCCACTAGCTGGTCTGGAGCTGGTTTCGGCGACACACACTGATAAGAACTGATAGGATGGGACCAGCATGTCCCTGGAAGTGGTTGCTAACCAGGGACAAGGTACCCGTCATGGTATGTGTTATCAGTGGGTTTTACCTCAACCAGCGAAATTCAAAATAGTGGCTCTACTAGGCCTCCATATAGGCCACAGGGTGAGGCACCAAATTATGAAGTTTCGTTCCAATGAGAGGGGTACTACAAAATCTTTGTGGATTTGCATAGGGAATGACCCTAGTAATCATATACCAAAAGTTCTCCGCTGACATTCCTGCAGTTTTTGTGTAGGTCAAGGTCAAAGGTCAGGAATTTCCCTCTATATCCCTATATAAAGCTGTTTAACCTAGAAATTGATTGCATGTTCTCTCTGAACTAAGTTAAAGGGCTAAAAGAGAATTTTATGGTTTTGTTTTGGCCAGAAAATCATGCTGATTCCAATTATACTTTACATATTAGTGTGAGTATATGGAAGTGGCAAAAACTTGGTGTTCAAAAATAAAAATAATATTTAAAAAATATGTGAAAATATCAAAAATCTATAAAACATGAAATTAGCCTCTATCAATGCACAAAACACCTAATTCAGCTAGCTGGTGGGTGAGGAGCATAATAAGTATGAAATAATTATGTAATTAAGCCTTGACCTATTTAATTAGGTCAAAGGTCATGGAAACCATAAACATCATATCTCTGGTTCTAAGAGGCCTTTCTACACACTTTTAAGTTCTAAATAGGGGTTTCTCACATAGAAGAATTGATTGGAGTAAGTTTAAAACTCATAGGATGCATTGTTTTGTGCAGAAATCATCATTGATTGTCTATGGAAATGCAGATTTATGAGGGGAAGTACTAGCCACATATTTTCCGAAGTAATACTTGATCCCCTGCCCTAATGAAACAGTAAATGTGTAACTAGTGTTATGATGAAAGATTGACATTTACAGTTGGTTAGGTAAGAGTGAAGTGGCAACTCTTCTTTGGTCAAATTCCTAAGAGATGTGTCTGTAATTGTCCTGCCTCTAGTTCTGAATTTAACTGCAATTGGTTGATAGGCCCTACTGGTAGGCTAGCTAATAAGATTAGTTGGATTTAATTGTAAATAATCACAAAAATGATATAATAAAGTTACACAGGATCCACTTGCAAAGTGATAACCTTTGTATTGTATTTACACATCCTTGGATGGCCTTCATATCTGCAGAGGCAGTAAGAAAAGGCACACATATGGGGCAGCCAATGCAAATTTTTATGGAAAGTGAATGTACAATCTGTCAGGTTCCCAATTCTGTAATGGCTTAAAATTAGTGTAGGATAACACCAAGCATATAAGCAGTAGTTTATAAACCATTTCAGAGACCTACCGTGGCTTATAGAGTCTGCCTAAAGTATAGTTGCAGCTTACACATTGGGTTTTGTGTATAAAGAAGATGGTTAATGTCAGGGAGTGGCTAATATATGTGGGAGCAGTTAATACACAGGGTTTTATGGTAGGATGTGGTAAATAGGTGTCTAGGTCTAGGGAACATTTGCCCAGCCATTTGAAAAAAGAAAGAAATAGAATGTCTTACATACTATAGGACGGTCTTGCATAAGCCAGACCTCACAGATAAGGCACATGCTTAGTTGATGGCGATCCTATAAGGCACATTCTGACTTGATTTTCAGCAGTTATACTAGGCACAATCTGTAATTCTTCTCTGCACGTAGACTCTGAGCATGATAATTTTTATTAATGAAAGTATTCCATCCATTCACCACAAAATGTTTAGGTGCAGCTGATACCGATCTTATCAGACACTAGATCAAGCAATGGCAATGCTTGTCAGGAATACAAAACATCTTGAGTTAGGAAAGAAGCTGTAAGCCACAATATGCCTCATTCATTGGGTGTACCTTAAAGGCAGATCTGTACAAAAATGTACTAAACCTTCAGTTTTCAAGCCCTAGTTGCTGCTTTTACCTTCTCCTGAAATGGGTGCAGCTTGAATTTGGGAGCTGAGATGTGATCCAGGCATTGTAGGGGGAAAGTTTTGCAGTCTAAGGTGCTAAGGGGTTCTTGAACATTTGTGCCAAAGATAGTAAGGATTCCTCCTTTGTGAAATAATTTACACCTCCCATCAAACCTCACTTATCATTACTAACAGCACAAGTCTTGCAGGGGCTGGGAATTGGTCACTACCATATTATTCTGTGAAAATCCCTAATGTAAAGTGGAAGCAAGCATTCAGGAGAATCCTATCAGCTAAAGTAGGAATCTGATTTGCCTATAAGTCATAGTTCACATATGGGGTTTTGAAGCAAAATGTATGATAAAAGCTATAACAGTCACCTAAATCTGAATATTTCAAGCCCCTTTATCCCACCATCAATTCCTTTTACTTGGCTGATTCATTCCCCTACTCCACAAATCTGCATTAGTGCAGACATTCCAGTAGTTGGTTTCATTTCAGATTTATACACACAACAATGCATCTTAGGAGGTCAAAATATTATTCCTCATAACACTATTTGCAAGGTACAACTCAACTTCTACAACATTAATCTACTCTGACTTTGATATAAATACATGTTTGATATTTCAATACACAACACTGAGTTGCTTAAAGCTAGCCCTCCATTTTGTCTGTCAGAAACCCCTATCTTGAACTTAAAATTTCGCAAAGTCCTGCTAGAACTGTAAAATGGTTTTATGACTTTTGACCTAATTGAATATGTCATGGTCTATCTAACTAATTACTGCAACCTTGTTCAGACACTTGCATTAATTCATGTAACCCTCCTACCCAAATACAAATTGTTTCAATAGGCAGGTGATCCAGTATTACCTCAGACAATATGGGGCTAATAATTTCCCTCATAAATCTGCATTCACATAGACAATCAATGCTGATTTCTGATTTATGCACAAAACAATGCATCCTATGAGTTTTAAACCTACTACAATCAATTCCTCTATGTGAGAAACCCCTAATTAGAATTTAAAGTGTGCAAAAAGGCCTCTTAGAACCAGAGATATGACATATGTGACCCATCCTAACAAAGTGGTACTGAAGTCGCACATTTAGAAGCCTAGATATAGGCTTCTCAAGTGGTATAGTGTCAAAAATATCAGATTTTTTTAAATTGATATTTTAGCATTTTCTAACCTATGGGTAGATATTTTTTAGGATCCTTGCTTACTAAACTGAATTTAAGCTCCAAATGCCTGATAGACATAGCTATAGTTTTCTTGGTTATACAGACTTACATAGGAATTATATAGGATTCATAAATTATGTTTAATATGTCAATTACCTCAGTTTAATTGATTTGTAATTCATCCAACTGAATTTACTGACTGAAGATCCATAGTGGACCACCTGGTTCAGATATGCAAGTGTTATCTACCAAATGAAAGCTCTTGATGAGCTGTAAATGAATATGCCAATAACTAAACATTTTGGATGTGCGACTTCCGTACCATTTTGTAAGGATGGGTCACATATATGGTTTCTGTGACCTTTGACCTAATTAAGTAGGTCCAGGCTTAATTACATAATCACTTCATACTTATTATGCTCCTCACCCACCAGCTAGCTGAATTAGGTGTTTAGTGCATTGGTCGGAGCTTATTTCATGTTTTACTGACTTTTGATATTTTCACATATTTTTTAAATATTATTTTTATTTTTGAACACCAAGTTTTCACCACTTCCAGCATACTCAGACCAGTATGCAAAATATATTTGGAATCAGCATGATTTTCTGGTCCAGACAAAACCCTAAAATTCCCTTTTAGCCCATTAGCCTAGTTCAGAGAGAATATGTAATCAATTCCTGGGTTAAACAGCTTTATATAGGGATATAGAGGGAAATTCCTGACCTTTGACCTTGACCTATGCAAAAACTGCAGGAATGTCAGCGGAGAACTTTTGGTATATGATTACTAGGGTCATTCCCTATGCAAATCCACAAAAATTTTGTAGTACCCCCCTCATTGGAACGAAACCTAATGTCTAAGGACATTATTGCTACTCACCCTGTGGCCTAATACTGAGTCCTCTATAGGCTGTGGTATTCCGACCTAGCAGGATACATTTTTTAGTGCAGACTTCTTAGGGTGCATTACATAACACCTAGTATCCATCATGCTGACTCTTATAAGTCCTTATCTGATCCTGCCAACCAGGAATAGGAATGGGTCAGGGATATTGGCCACTAGCTGGTCTGGAGCTGGTTCCAGCAACACACACTGATAAGAACTAATAATTAAGATGGGACCAGCATGTCCCTGGAAGTGGGTGTTAACCAGGGACAAGGTACCCATCATGGTACGTCTTATTAGTGGGGTTTAGCTCAACCAGCAAAATTCAAGATGGTGGCTCCACTAGGCATCCATACTGAATCCTATAGGTTATAGTTACATTAGATTAGAGTAACCTTGCCTATACCAAAATGCTTTAAATACAAGTTTGATGATTATGTTATAAGATTTTCTTTGGGCATGACCAAATCACCAGTGCATGAACATACTCCTGAGGGTACACAAAAATGCCTTAAACTTCAAGGTTTGACATCAATTCTTCAGAAAAATTTCCCAGGGGTGGGGGCAGGCCCCCACACCCCCTTGGACAACAATATTTAAAATACTAGATTCACATCCAAGGCTAGTTGAATTCCTTAAACTAGAGAGTTTGACATCTATATTTCAAAATTTTTCTTGATGGACCAGCCTCCAAAACCTCACAAAGGACAAAGCATTACCACATATATGATTTGCATCCCCTTTACGGAAAACCTGCCCACCCTAGGGTTACACCAAAATGCTTTAAAATTTGGAGTTTGAATTTTATATTTCTGAAATATTTTAAGGGATTACTCAATTGTGCAATCAAAAAGATTTTAATTCCCTGTTCTCATAATCATGGGTTTACTGTTGATGGTACACCAAAATGCTTTACTGGATTGGGGTCCAGAAATGCATCAGAATGCACCATTTGATGTCTAGATTTCAAAATTTTCTTGGGAGGCATGCCCCCGCACCACCCTAGATATGTCATGCTGTGGTGCTTGCGACCTTGCGTCGCTGGGCTTGCAACCCCGCAGCACTGCGCTTGCCCCAGGCCACAGGGTTGTCCCCCCCCCTTTACAAAATCCTGGATCCGCACCTGATATGTGATCACTTAAGGTCGTCAAATTGATTAATTTTTTCTTCGATTTTTTTTGTCTGCATTTTGGACCAAATATGAAGTCATCAAAATGATAAGAGTGGTGATCACTTTGATTACCTTTCCTCTTCTTTTACTGCTTTTTGGAATTTAGAAGTTTAAGAATTACCCTCCCTCCCTATATGCTAGGGCCTTCATTGAAGTACATGTCCAATCTTTGGGAATTTATCCCATGTGACATACATTTGCATTTTTACTGATAAGTGCATATTCCCTTATTATTCTGGATGAAACTGCATCTATTTTACATTCATTACATTCTAACAATTTCTTTTTTAAATACATTGTTCCAAATGTTCTCATTCTCCATATTGTCTGAATATTCTATCAGTCAAATCTCCCAGTATAGCTATAATTCAATACATGCCCTTGAGTATAAATCATATATATCACACAATTGTACAGTAGGGGCCCCTGGTGGCAGAAATAAGGTGCTCAAAATGATCACCTTCTGTCATCTATTGGAAAAGATCACCTAAACTCATCTGCACTGATCACATTTCTATAATATTTTCAGTGTGTGCATTACATACTGAGGGTCCTTCCAAAAACAAAACGAGATTGCCTCTTTTATAGCATAAAACATGTACATACAAACGTGCATGATGGCATGCACGTTCTGATTGTCTTTCCAAAGGATATGCAATGTGTCTCTATGGAGAATTGCACACGTCTGCTGGTGATAACGTGCACGTTTTATCAAATGGGAAGACGAGAATACCTTTTATCAAAACAATTCTCTGCACGTTTCTCTATTCTGAGCTCGTTTACGTTTTGGCAAGACCCTCCCGAGGACAGCATTCGTATAATTAGGGCAACAGAAATTCAAATAATGAGTATGTGAAAAGAGCACAGAATCCTATATATTACGTGTATACATGGTCAGTCGGCCATACCCCAATTTCCAACCCGGCTGGATTAATTGACCAATGTACTGAAATTAGCCGGAGATCTACTTCAGAAAATTGCCTTCACGATGTTGTATGTGTGTAGACAGTAGATGTACAGATAAACCAATTCCCCTAGACGTGGGAGGCAACTCCTTTTCATGGGGCGAGCATGGCCGTGGGTCCACTGCTACATCAATCACGATTACGGCTCTTATCGGGCTATCCTCATTTGTACCGGACTATTGTATAGGAGTCTCCATTATAATCAAATTTCACATGCATGCATTTGACTCAGTAGACCCTATTCATGAGAATGACGTGTATCGTTGCATGTAGTACTGTCGCGCAGTAGACTCTATATCTCAGAGGTAAACTAGACTACAAATGCGTGGATCAATGCGGGGAAATGAGACTCCTCACAGTCACAGGCCTAGCTTTTACCCTGTTGATTGATACACTTAACATTGGGGTGTTCAAAGTGAGTAGCATAAAATAAACGAGGCAAACCCTCTCAGATTCAACCTGTCAGACCTGCCCAGACTCTTCATCATCAGGGGCGTGGGAAGCAAATCTTTATTGGGGGGGGGGGGCAGGGGTCTCGGTTGCGGGGGGGGGGGCCTGCTATACCTTTTATATAGGCTTATATAGGGAAACTCCTCATTATTGGGGGGCCCAGGCCCCCCCCGCCCCCCCCCCCCCCCCCCCCTTTCCGATGCCCCTGATCATATGACTTATAGTTACGCTATACAACCTAGGATTAGTGGGCGCTTATGCTATTAAACGGAATTACGGGAAGAGGTTGAGCGAATGGAATGTGGTAACAGCCATTTCAAAATGCATAAAACGTTACCGTTGCCAATGTTAATAACATTGGCCGCATCAGGCTAATAGGCTGCTCATTTGTCTTTGAAACAAAAGTGTAACTTTTAAGGAATTTTCGATGATTAATGTAAATGGGGATTGCAACCTAATGTTCCAGTTATATGCAGGATATAACTTGAACATCATACATCATATCATTACACGTGCATGGAAGGGCCAGAAAATTATGATGATCATCAACTGTCCTTCAATGTTCACTAACTCAGCGACTCAATTGACTGAGAAACTAAAGTGATGAATCCAATCATTATTGCAACTAACGACATTGTGTTTTGCCACTATTTTTCAGCTTTAGAAACACCATTCTATTTTTTACAACGTTAAGATTACAAAGAGACCATGAGGAGTCCGGCGTCATTGCTCATGACCTACTCGGCCCTCCTGCTCCTGCTCATCCTTCCCAAAGGTGAGTTCATTGATAATGGCAAACCATTCACCAGGCCATTCCAGTCACAGACACAAAAACCTCCCCGGTGGTCAATGGCCACATTTTCCCCTAGATTTCCTTAGAAATTGGTTACTTAGGCCAGTAGAATATTATACAATACATTGCTATATGCCGTAATACTCCGCATAAAAGGGACATGAGGTGCGCCTTATAGGCGGGGTAGTATATTGCTGGCCGGGGTGGTCCAAGGCCCACAATGTTAGTGTCTATTCCTGTGATATGTACCTAAAACTGTTGCCGCCGTTTAAACCATAAAGGAAAGTTTGCCTCACATGAATTCATATACCATCTCAAACCTTCATTCCATATTCTACTCACACATCTTATTCCATGTAGTACTCACCTTCATTCTATATACTACTCTCACCTTCATTCGGTATAATACTCTCACCTACATTCCAGGTGAGAGTATTATACCGAATTCCATATACTACTCACACCTTCTTTCCATATACTACTCACACCTTCTTTCCATATACTACTCACATGTCCAATTCCATATACTACTCACATCTTCATTATATATACTACTCACATCTTCATTCTATATACTACTCACATCTTCATTCTATATACTACTCACATCTTCATTCTATATACTACTCACATCTTCATTCTATATACTACTCATATCTTCATTCTATATACTACTCACATCTTCATTCCATGTACTACTCACATATCCAATTTCATATACTACTCACACCTTCATTCCGTATACTACTCACACATCCAATTCCATATACTACTCACACCTTCTTTCCATATACTACTCACACCTTCATACTGTATTCTGCTCACACGTCCAATTCCATATACTACTCACACCTTCATTCCATAAACTACTCACACATCCAATTCCATATACTACTCACACCTTCATTCTATATACTACTCACACCTTCATTCCATGTACTACTCACACAACCAATTCCATATACTACTCACAGCCTCATTCCATTTGTAGCTACAATGATTGCGTCGCCAATATAAATTTCAAATAAACAAAACTTTGAATTTGGAAAAACTTTTACTTTTTTGTGTGGACAAATTCACTATATTGGCGTCTTATGCGCGGGAATGCCATGTACTAACATGTACATTGTACTTCTCATATTTCTAGTTTCACATCCTACCCAGTCGGCATAGAACATTGGATTATCGTTGATAACTGGTTGATCAATGTTTATTAACCAGATGTCAACGTTGATTCGATGTTCTGTACCCATGGATACTCATAACAAAATGGCCTGTATAAGCGCCCGGGCACTCAAAGGTTTCATTCTCACTGTACCCCGGTGCTCATACGAGACAGGCACTTATTTGAATACTGTTTTTAGTGCCCACTTACCCCGGAGCTTATTTGGGACCCTGGCGCTTATTTGAGACCCCGGCGATTAAACGAGTCATTATGGTACTTCCGATTCCTTATACTACCATGAACATGATACTGTAGGTCCATGATACTACTTACCATAATACCCCACGTATAAGGCACAGCTTATGCATGACAATGAAGTATTTGGGCACTGTCTTAGATGAATTCCTATCAATGGAGGAAAATGCTGACAGGGGTCAGAAAAATTAAACCAGCTGGCCTTTAAACTAGGTAAAATTAGATATGTTTTAAACACTCATGTGGCCATTATGATTTTTAAGCAAACAATTTGCTTAACATCTCAGGAGACACGCAGAAAGCTTCATGCGTTGCAAAATAGAATGCAAAGATGCTGCCTTTATACAGGAGTGATGGAGGAGTCAACAGATAATGTTCATATTTTGTGTGAGGTGCCTAAACAAGCTGTTAGAAGAAAGGAGCTTCTCCTAACCACCATGTATGCCATTCCAAAGAAACATTCTTCTCCCACAACTCGTCTTAGGACCAGGGGGATCATAAGAAAAATTTCAAAGTCATTAGGCCTAAATCACAAGGGTATAAGAAAGGTCCCTTTTATAGGGGTGCCATACTGTATATGTGTTCGGTTTGTAGTTGACAGTCTGCACTATGCAGCAAAAATTGGATGTGTCTGCTTTATGAGCTTAACATAAACTTGCTAAACATTGGTTACACTATGTAATGTGCCACATGATGCTTACGAGGGATCCTCCATGGAAATGAGTCAGGTGGACCATGACATACTCCTCCTGTTGTTGTGAGTGACAAAATGAAAAACAAAACAAAAAAGACCCTGATGCGCCTTTTAAATAAGTGCGTCTTGGACGTGGGATGCACCTTATTCAAGGGGCATTGCTATGTTACCCGGGTGTGTTACCTTCGCATGCATATACTACTCATATGGCCCGTTCCATATCCTACTCACCCCTTCATTTTCATATACTACTCACATGCCCAGTTTCATACCAGCCATGCTTGGATTTCCATATAGCCTCTGTAGAAGCTGTGGCTTCAACCATTACAGGTGCCTGATGCGGTTTATTGGATCAGCTTATATGCGGGGTGTGGCTTATATGCAGGGTTTCCTCGAAACCATGGAAAGGTTGATCCATACACTGCATGCAGTGATCTCCTAGCGGCATTGCTGTCCTGGCATTCAGGCATACCTGCAGCATTCTGTCTGTTGTTCACGGCTTTGAGTTTGTGGAGGGGGGGGGGGGTGAACCTGGAAGTCTAGCATTACATGTATAGAGAGGACACGGGAGACGTAGCGCGCCGGTCTGTCGGCTGAAATGAACATGCAATCACCATGACCAGCCAAAGCGGTGTCGAGAAGTCTCGTTGTGCTGCTGGCTCCCGAAATGTACATAGGTCTACGTATTCAGAGGTTGGTTAATTTCTTGCGAGAAAACATGAGATGGCTGGTCTTTGTCTGCGTAGCGTAGCATAGCAGTTTTGAAAGTTGGCGTTCGGCATATTACATGATTTTTACCAAAATCATCTAAGAAGCCTTAGTGCTAGCATTTTCCCAAATCAAAGGAGCGGCTTTTACAATACTATTCATAACCATATGTTTAGTTCCATATACTACACATCCCCTCATTTCCATATACTACTCACAGACCGCCGGTCCCATAACCATCATGCTCTACTCACACTCTACAAAAAGATAGAGACTATAAACAAACGGCATGCCCCCTCCTTTTCAAATCCTGGATCTGCCACTGTAATGAGTTTGTCATTTTTATAGTCTATACCACCAGTTTTATACACTTCTTGCACCTGCGTCTCAATATCGCGGTGTCTGTTTTTTCTGTTGGACATTATACTTCTATGGCATTAAAGGCATCTGTTTATGTACGCCCTATAGACATGGTGGAATCCCTCCGGTGTTACAACTGCATCTTTAACGCCCGCAACCAAACGGCAGGATGTGAGACGTTAGATCGATCCGTCATCAAGCCAAAACAGTGCTCCCCTACACAGAAGTTCTGCAAGGTAACGTCTGCATACAGCGCCTGGCGTGCGACTGCTCCTTAATCAAGTTAATGTCATTGTGGGCCTCATTGTGTAATACACTTAAACTAATGTAGAAAGAGTCATGGTTTGTTAGAGAAAGTGCACAATTCTTGAGCTATAAGGAGCTTTTGTCTTGATAAAGAATTGAGAGATTTCTGTAGAATTTTGGGATGTTTTTTTAAGCTTTTGAAAGCCTTACTGATATAGTGATGCAAACAGACAAACCTAAATCTCGCATGGTGTTCTAGTTGACATGTCAATTTTTAAAACTTACTCAGCCTGGGTATGTGACAAACTTTTGAGAACTTATTCTTATGCAGTTTTTTTTTCCAAGGAATCCAAATCTGCCAGGTGCCATCCCCATGCAGAATTGTTCAAGTTATTCTAAAATGACCATACACCTTCAAACATGGATGGAAATCAAAATTGCATTGTCATAATATATTATTTTCCCATAGGCCTAATTAGCATAATTTATGCAAGAACTGAACATATTGGTATATTGGCATTGTAAGCTTACCAGGCATTGGGAACCTATGAATTCCTGATGGAAAGAAGTCCAAATTTTTCTGAGATCTAGTAAGCATTGGCCATCAATCCTGCATGTGAGGCCAATTCAGCTTAACCACTATGACAGCCATTTTTTTCAAAATGGCTGACACAGAAGTATTCAAAACTATGTAACTCTGCTTCTAATCATCTTAGAAACACAATTTCAAAGGCAAAATCTACATATCTAAGGTCAAGGGATCCATTAATAATGTTTACAAAGTTGTATCTGGCAGCCATTTTGAATTTTAAGTAGGTCATCCAAGGAAATCCTATTCAATTCAAACCAGTATTACAGCCTGTCTATTCTGCATTCTGATATGAATCTGTTGGATGCACTCACTAAAGAAACAGCTGGGTATCCTACATCTTCTACTATGACACTGTAGCCTTAGGTAGCCATCTTGGATTTTTAGAAAATACCAAACATTGTTTGAATTTCAGGCCTTGACATAAGCTTATCCATGGTATGTCCTTATACATAAATGCTGTTGACAGAGTATTAGTAGCTCTGCTTTATTTGGTGATATCTAAACTTAATAGCAATACCTTAATATTTTAGGATAATTAGCCATGTGTTTTCAGGACTGCATCATGTTGACAAAGAGATGATGGTGGATAAACTAAAGAAATGTGTCTGGTAGACAAGCAGTCCAAGAAAAGGTTTTTTCAGAACAATGCAAAGTTTAGAAGTAGAATAGACTTTATCAGTATGCTAGTGTTTATACCCAGTCATTTATCAATTAGAGAGATCAATCCATAAAGCCCAGTGCAGAGATGACAGTGGACGTCCTTAGGGCCAGGGGTGTCCAGCCTTCTCTCTATTAATAGAACAATTCTGTTCCAATCTCCAAAAGTACATTTGAGCCTGTGATGCATTGAGCCCATAGCCAGGCAACTACTACAGAGGCTGCCCAAAGCTTGGTATTTGTGGGGCTGCTGTAGTAGTTCATATCTCTAGTTAAACGGGGAAGTGCATCAATTATTGGAAGTGATTCATATATAGCTAGAGCAATAATAGACCCTCCTCAAGAGCCTGATAGATTCAGGCAGGTGCTGCTAACCTGTGCATATCCTGTTCCTAAAGGTATTCAAATGTGGAGACCAACGAAGGTGACTTGCTGACCAGAATTTGTATGTAGTTTTGCTTCCAAACTTTTGTCAGGCAGATGTTGCTTTTTGAGATAAATGATGCATATGCACACCCCAATATAGGTTTTGGGAGTTCCATGGGGTGCACCATATGCCATGATATCTTACTTGTAGGATATAGCCTATATGTGAGAAAAGTCCCTGCTGCATCTTCTAAAATCTGCCTGAGATAAGGGAGTGCCTTATATGAGATAGTATACAATACAACTCTGCTAAACTACTGAAAATGAAACCTCATGGCCACCTTTAAGGTATAGCATGAATCCAGGATGTGTCTTTTATGCAAGGTATTACAGTGTAAGGCACACCTTCACTTCAGGCTGATTCCTTAAGACTGAGCAAAAGGTTATCCTTCATATAAGCCATGTATATGCAAGGTAGTATAGTACTATAAATCTGGCAGTCAGATTTGAAATTCAATGCATTAGAACTATCCCAGCTAGGGCCTGGCCAATCCTGTTGTTGGTGGACTATTAAGGGACAGACTGGCAAGATGTGGCTGTATCAATATGTGACCCATCCTAACAAAGTGGTACTGAAGTCGCACATTTAGAAGTCTAGATATGGCCTTTTCAAGTTGTATAGTGTCCAAAATATCAAATTTTTCAAAATTGATATTTTAGGACTTTTCTAACATCCGGGTAGATGCCTTTTAGAATTCTTGCTTCCTAAACTGAATTTAAGCCCCACATGCCTAAAAAGCATAGCTATAGTAATTGTGGTTATATAGAATTAGATAGGAATTATATAGGATTTATAAATTATTGTATATTTAATATGTTATTATCTAAGTTTAATCTATTATTAATTGTTCCGGGTACATTTACTGTTAGAAGATCCACAGAGGGCAGCCTGATTCAGATATGCAAGTGCTATATACCAAATTAAAGCTCTTGATGAGTTGTGAATGAATATGGCAATATCTAGATACTTTTGTAAGGAAGGGTCACATATGTGACTTACTTATTACTGACATGTCAGTATGCTGACCTTAAAGTGTAGCATGTTCAGCAAAATTGTCATTACATTGTCAGCATATATACCTACTACGATTATTGGAGGACCTTTCTTATTTCACTCAAGGTCTAGCTGCTAATTGAAAATTGGTTTTGCTATCTCTATTTTGTATTCGCAGGAATGTATGATGACAAAATGGTACTTTGAAGAATTGAATATACTTCTGTTAGTGCAGTCAACAACTAACATAAAACAGGAGGTTAATCCAAAACAGTAGTAAATTAGCACTGTTTTGAATTAACCTCCAGGCCTGTGTCCAAATTTATTGTGGTCATCTGTTCCAGATGTATCATATAGATTTTATGTAAATAGTAAGCCATAAATGCTTTAGAATCTTTAGTTTCAACTATTTCAACAAACAGTTGTTGCAAGGATTATTGTATTTCTCTGTCTATTGGCAGGGGAATTTACCAGCAATGAGTGGCATTAACAAGGCTTATACATAAGACTTTTATATGAGACAGGCTTCCATTTCGAGACCTGTAGAGGCACTAGTGGCGGATCCAGAATTGCCCATAGGGGGGGGGGGCAAACTTGGTGAAAGTTGGTGAGGTGCTACATTTTGCAGAGCACCACAAACGAAGTGCCGCGGTCAGAATAGGGGGTGGTTGGGGAGCATGACCCCCCCTCCCCCCCAAGAAAATTTCGAGAGTTTAGACTTGAAATGGTGCATTCTGATGCATTCTAATTGAACAGGGATAGGAGACATGTATAGGCCTAGGCCTATCTGCCCCATACCCATATAGATAGCTACCATTCCTCCTCTTAATGACAGGGGCACTAGGTATTTTTATTCAGAGAAGCATGTCTGATAGAAATATAATATGAAAGGTAGAATAGAAAGGCTGCAATGCACGTATCTAAGTATTTTAAAGGATTTCTTTCAATGACCTACTCAAAATTCAAAATGGCTGCCAGATGTGCTATTGAAAGCATTGATAATGGATTCCTTGACCTTAGATATGTAGATTTTGCCTTTGAAATTGTGCTTTTAACTTGATTATAAGCAGAGATACATAGCTTTGAATACTTCTGTTTCGGCCATTTTGAAAATGGCTGCCATTTTGGATAAGCTGAATTGGTCTTACATGCAGGATTGATGGCCAAAGCTTACTAGGTCTCTCAGAGAAATTTGGACTTCTTTCCATCAGGAATTCATTGGTTTCCAATGCCTGGTAAGCCTACAGTGCCAATATACCAATATTTTCAGTTTTTGCATAATTTATGCTTATTAAGCCTATAGGTCGAATCCCACATGGCGAAAAATGGCTGAAATATCTCTGCGATTTTGTCCATTGCGTTGTATGGCCCTTGTTGAGGCCATAAAACGCAAGGACTACTGCAAACTTGTCCCTAAACCACTGTGGGATTCGGAATGAGATGGTCAATCCTTGCGTTTTATGGCCATTGTGGGGGCCATAAAGCGCAAGGGACAAAATAGCAGAGATATTTCAGCCATTTTTCGCCATGTGGGATTCGACCTTACGGGAAAATAATATATGACAATGCAATTTTGATTACCATCCATATTTGATGATATATGGTCATTTTAGAGGCCTTTGAACAATGTTGCATTCCTGTATCATGTACAATTTGATATTTCTCCTATGTAATAAGAATATGCAAATTAGTGACCTTAATATGCAAAATTTGTGATGGCCCCTGGTAGATTTGGATTCCTTGAAAAAAAACTGCATAAGAACAAGTTCTCAAAAGTTTGTCACATACCTGGGTGAGTAAATTATAAAAATCGACCTGTCTTCAAGGTCGAATCCCACATGGCGAAAAATAGCTCAGATATCTCTGCAAATTTGAATCTGTTGTGAATTTGGTACCTACCCCAAAGTTGCAAGGTGTATAAGTAGTGAGGGTGTATAGAACACAAGCACTCTTTGCGAATTTAGCTCTTGGAATACATAATTCACAGAGATATAGACATCAACAAAGGCAAAATAATCCAAAAGGTAGATGATAAAAGGCAACAGTGTCCTTGTGTTCTATACACCCTCTGTACTTATACATCTTGTGAATTAGGGGTAGGTACCAAATTCGCAACAGATTCAAATTCGCAGAGATATCTGAGCCATTTTTCGCCATGTGGGATTCGACCTATAGAGCTCCATTGTCACAACGTTCTGGGTCTGTAGCGTTCTCGAATGCAAGCTCTGTTCAAATCATTGCAAATCCCACCGTCAGTGAAGGTCCAATTCCGGGGTTCAATTTGTTAATTTGTTTCAAACCTGGCCTTTTAGGGAGCTCATCGAGGCCCCTACATAAAACGCAACAGAACAAAACGCAGAGATTTCGGAGCCCCAGAACGTTATGTGGTATTCGACCTTTAGGCCTAGACATGCATTCAGTGCCATTAGCTACCAATGATAATAAAAGGTTCCCATTGTTTGACATCTTCTTTGCAGGTAGAGCGCTACGTTTTGCATTCAGACCTGGCCAAATTCTATCGAGGGTGTGAGGAGATTTGTATGCCAGAGTGCAAAGTACTCCCGGGTAAGGTTTACTTAAGACTTTCTTTAAACATGCTGTCTAATGCTAACTATTGATATTAAATCAGTGATGAATGCAAGGGAGATAATAGAAAACAAGATGAGACGTATGAACCACTGCAGGTAGCAACATCTTGTCTTGGTGAAAGGTTGATAGACTCAAGTAACGTAGAAGTTTATGAATATATCTCTTAAAAAGGGGGGGGGGGTAGGGGCAGATCCCGGGGGGGGGGACACTTCATATATTTTGCTGACACATGTGTGCGGCTGTAAAGGGCACTTTTTCACCAAAATCTCCCTAACAAGGGTCATATTTTTAGCCAAAATTCCCCCTAACAAGGGTCAACCTTGAGCAAAATTCCCCTAGCAAGGGTCCACTTTTAACCGAAATATCAGAAATCTCATGAAATGCCCATATTTTTAGCTACAATTTTCTAATTTTTCAGAATCTTTTTCAGATCTAAGGAAATATTCTTGGTCACTTCTCAATAGCAAGGTTTATCAGTCAGATTTCTCTTTAAAAACATGGGGTTTTAAGTGAAAAGTGCCCCAAGAAGGGTCCATTTTTGGAGGTGAAATCTCCCTAATAAGGGTAAGGGTTGTCATAGGTCCAGCCGCACACCTGTCTCAGAAAAACGGTGAGTGTCCCCCCCCCCCGGGGGGGGCAGATACCCGGGTAATGAAAATGTGTGTGTATAAAGACGTCCTCGTTTTGTCTCGTAATATCGTCATCATGCCATTTCAAACAGGGCACGAGAAGTGCGTCTCCTGCTGCCAGGACGACCTTTGTAACATCGGCAGCAGAGGCAACCATCAACATACGTTAAACCTCTTCTATCACCTCTCTTTGCTCCCGGTCGCACTCATTTCAAACGTTATCGGAGTATAAGCCCAGGTATTGTGTTTGTATTGTAATTTGTATACCCGGATGTATAAAGCAAGTATAACATGCTTGTAAGTTGTAGTTGAGCGGTTTCTTGACACACAATAGTCAATTCCGGCGTTAACAGTGGGGCTTTGAGTTTGAATTTATATAGGTGGCTCACATAGGTGCATGCAATGATAATCTTTACAGTTAAAAAAAGAAAACTTGGTAGCATGAGTGGATACCGCTGATTTGATGATCGTTAGTGGCATGTCATCGTTATAGGTTATATTATATTCCCATAATTTCCTATTCCTGTCCACATTATTGCTGAACAACTGCAATAACTCATTCAGGGTAGGTATACGCATCCTACTTCAGTGTAATTAAAATGCAATGTTTGTCTGCTGTATGTAGGTGCTACTCCGACTGGGATCGGCGATCCACGGACTGATCTTCATCTCACACGTATGAGAACGGGACAGCCGCGGGTCAGCAGTGTCAAGGGATAATCCCTGGAGGAGGGACGTGAATAGGATATTTTTCGCGCTTTATGACTATGTCTTTTGTACTTTCTTATCATTAGCATCTCGACCTAAATAATGCCACATGCCGAGGTTTTATTGCTCATTTGGTTTAATTTTCTTGCAGAATGGTAAAGAAAATGAACAAATGCATAGCCCTATTATTTTGAGACGGTGTAACCTTCCATGAGAGATACGAACGTTCTGTGTTTTATAAATATGTCAACGGTCTATACGTTGCTACCAAGGTACAGGGTCCTCTATGGAAAGAGACTGTGGCGCTGTAATACACATTTATAAGTTCCTCGGGATTAAATCCATGCACATTGCCCAATACCCTCACTAAGACTTTAGGCAGCTGCTGACTTGTGTAGTGTTATATATTAGAGGACATTAGAGAAAGAAGAACGTTTAGTCGTTGTATACAGGCCCATATACATGCATATGTATTTTCGTAATGCTATGAAATAAGAGACGGGCCTGATTGCACTATCTTATTGTGAACAGAGAATAGCTTAAAGTTGACACCTTTTGTGTAACTATTGGTGCAACATTGCTGCAGGTAGGCTCAGTAGCGGATTCGGGATATGGAAAAGAAGGGGCCTATATAGCGTAAAAGCCGAAACGAAGAAGGCACTAGAGCCCTAACCCCCATCCCATTGTAAGCTAGTCTGTTGTGTGCAATAGATGGGTCCTGAAACTATGGTAATGTATATGGATTGAAATATTAAGTGTATAATATGCTACAAATTACCGTATGTATAGATAGGTCCGTAAGTATAGATAAAAATTATCTATAGGCCTATATGTACATTGTAGTTTGTATGTCAGGTCAAAGGAAACGCTGTTATGGTCCATGCATTTATATGTACCGTAGTTCTGAGGTTGATATGCCGAGACATCCATAATATGTAGCCAAAATGACCAACAAGTCCCAGTGGGCACATCAACGTTTATTCAGCATTGTATCAACGTTTTGAATGTGTGCATATCAACAGTTCATCCAGGGTTGAAATATGTTTAAATTTGAAAGTTGACACAACATAACCAAATCAAATGTGATTCAACATCTAACCATCAGTGCTGATTCAACATTTTAATTTCTATGTTGTTTCAATGTTGATAGATGTTAGGTGATTCTTGGTTGACATGTCAACATTGAAATCGATACTATTGCTTCAACATTGACAAATAAATGTTGAATTGAGATCGATATTTCAACATTGAAATGTCAACGGTTTCTCTGCTGTTGAAATGGTGGTTAACAAAACTCAAATGGAAAGATTGGAAAATTGTTCAAGACAGGTTGATGAACACTATATCACCCAGTTTTTTTTACGTTGATTTGACGTTCTGTGCCCACTGGGAAGTACTCAACATTCTATTTTTTTTCATTATTTGAGAGAGAAAAAGAGATGGCTTATAATCATGAGCTGGCCCATATCATTTTAACCTGTTTACTTGCATCGGGTTGATATTTTTATGTAAATGTAATCTGTGAGATCTGATTACCAATGGCCATTTGAATAAAAGAGATGACATCTCAGGTCGTAATGTTGATATAATGCTCATATCATATCTTAATATACAATGCAATCCTAGAGAGACGTGTGGATCATAAGCGGATCCAGAGGAGGGGGGGCAAAGGAACAAGCCTTGCCCCCTCCCTCCATTAAGAGACAGACAGCGAGAGAAAGAGAGAGAAAGAAAGAAAGAAAGAAAGAGAGAGAGAGAGAGAGAGAGAGAGAGAGAGAGAGAGAGAGAGAGACGGGGGCCGAGGAGAGGTAGGTATGTATTTATTCAACCTAATCGTCAAAAGATATATGGTGTTCTAGAGGGTAGATGCAATGGCAAAATGCTTTTGAATACTCTATCCAACGACTAAAACATGAGAACCTCAGATCTCGTCCCCTCCATAATACTGCATGCACAAGAGTAGTACATAGGTGCAAACTCAGCGCATGGGAACAGCTACTGAAATCAGTTTGACCTCCTTACGAACCGGAAGTGACCTAGTTTTGAAGGCAGGAAATATTAAATCTTGAGCTTTGATTGGTTGAGAGACTGGAAGTGACATCATGACCTAGTTTCTTGAGCTCTGATTGGCTGAGAGATAGTCTAGTTTTAAAAGTCGGGAAATTTGAAATTTTGGAATTGACCTAGTTTTAAAGGCGCGAATTTTGAAATTTTTAGCTTTGATTGGCTGAGAGACTGGAAGTGATGTTATAACCTAGTTTTTTGAGTGTTGATCGATTGGCTGAGAGATGGTTGCCATGGCAACAGCAAAACATAAACAAATGTGTTGTTGTTATGGCAAAGTTAAAATATAAACAATTATATGACCTTGACCTTGGCAATGGCATTTTGACCTTGACCTGACACATAGTGGATATTATTGGGACTACTTATAGCAGGGTTTAGTGGAGCTTTTTTGTGGTTTAAAAAATTTTAAAAAAATTAGTGGTGCCCTGACACCTAGCGGATATCATTGGAATTGCTTATTTAGTAAAATAAACTCTTGTGGTTAGGAAGTGAGGTTATGACGTGTAACAATCATGTGACTCCTAGGGGTAGGGGAAAGTATAACATAGTTTGTTGAGCGCTGATTGCTTGTTGGATAATTTATACATGATTTAATTTTTTTTAAGCTCCGATTGGTTGTCGACATTTGTGTAATATTCATGGAATCTTAGGGGGTGGTAAAAGAACATAAAAAACTTGGGGCCCAGTGGGAGATTACCATCTGTGATATAATTAAGACAACACAACGCATTTTCTTTTCACTTCTATTTCATTTTTATTTTACAGACAACCTCAACATACGAATGTGCTTTTACCATTAGCAGGTTTTGTACATATGCGACAGAAAAAGGTGTTTGTGGTCAGTGATTTTGCTCTTGTCCAATGCATTGACTTTTTGGAGGTTTTATTCCAGGTATTAAAATAACACATGCTACTGATTCTAGCTATATTTGCAATAGCAGGTTCAAACAATGCCTTAGTCAGAGTTGTTTTTCACTGAAGCTAAAAGCCCTGAAAGGTAGCCTTCCTTGAAATTTAGCTCGCAATTTAGCTCCAACCAGGTTTAAAGCTGAAAGTTCCAAGGTGCATTGTAGACAGGTGAAACATATGGTTTCACATATTTTGCCAATGTTTAGATTACTTTTACAATGGCATAACACACCCACTCTGGGTCAAATTTTTAGTTCCTGAAGGTATGCTGCAAATTTTCGCACACAGCCTAGTGTGTACCTGGTTTAATGCCGTGGGCATGACTCTTTAGTGTGTAATTGGTATACTCCAATACACCAATCCTTTGTCTGTAATGTAATGTTGTTATGTTTACAGAAGTCGATGCAAACAGTAAAAGCATCCCAAAAAGCCGCAGTAAAGAACTTGTGCATATTAACGCTAGTTAAACAGTGGTCAACAGTGTCTGGTTCAGCTCCTCTAAAATATTGAATGTTGTCTACAGGAATTGCTTCCCAGAAAAGGTTTTCTACACATCCGCATAACACACTAGATACATTATAGCCTGGAGTAATTACAGAAGGTTTACCGTATGTTGTGCTCGACTGTAAATTCAAAAGAAGGGTTAGACATGATGCCTGCTTAGCTAAAATACTACCAAAGACCAGACAAGGGAAAAAAAGCTCTTGTCTGGTGAAGTTGACACAAAGAAAAAACTGAACTGTTTTACACAATCACTTTTATTTTTTTGTTTCTTGCGCCTAGTTTCTTTTGGGGGATTGTTTATCCCCTAAAACTATGTAATTACTTTTTTTAAACCTTTTTTCACACAGGATACATGATAGAACACAGTCTTTTACATAATATACACATGACAGAATACAACCTTAAACAATGCAATTTTTACTTTAACTATTTACTTTTTTTTACTTTTTTACTTTTTCTCCACACAGGATACATGATAGAACACAACCTTAACCTTATTGATGTGATGGAGGGACAAGGAGAGTAGTTGGACTTGGGCCTTGTCAACCTGAGACTGCCGGCCTATTTATTTAAACAAACAACAATGAATAAAGAACAAAGAAAAAGAAAAAAACAACAGTCTGTTCTGCCTGCCTGCTCAGGAGTGTACACCTGTGTGACCTAGTTCAGGTGTGTCAGTCAGGTGTCTCAGTTAGGTGGTGGAGAGTGGTGCCCTCTGACCAAACTGCAGCTTTTATAGTTGCTGCTGCATTGATAGTAGCTGCTCTTGTTGTGCTGCAATCAGCTGTTGCATTGACTGATAGTTAACTGCCTGCTGAAGTTGTTGTGCTGGTTGCGCTGGTAGATGATGAGGGTTTTGCTGTTCCAGCCACCTCAAATAGGCTGTATATGAAGTATCCACAGATGGTTGAGAGATTGAACCTGGGGGTGCACTGACACTACTTTGGTTGGTGTTGGTAGGCCCTGCTACTTCCCCCCGGCCCATAGCAGAGTTCATATTACCACCGTGAATACTAACAACACTTGAGGGTGCACTGACACTACATTAGGTTGAGTGTGTAGGCCCTGCTACCTCCCCCAAATGCTGTGGATGGACCGGTTGATGTGACTGGTGGCCAGGGTGATAGTTCTGAGTCCCAGTCTGGTTACCATGGGTGAGCGACTGGTTGAATTGGGTATCTCTCGCCCCCTCAGTGAAACTACAGTAGAATTGGGTTGTGACATACCATATCTTGAAGAATTAGGGTCTGTTCGGCCCCCAGAGGGCCCAAAAACATCCTAATTTACAGAAATGACCTTTGCAGAAGCTGCAATCGCCGCCTCCGGAAGCCCTGTGCCGCCATCTTGGCTATTATCACTGTGTGGTGCGTTCGGGGACCGGTCTTGGTAGCTTACTGTATTGGGGACGAACGCCCGTATTCCATAGTCCAAATGGGGAATCGACCTTTTGTTGTTGGCCCGGAGGCTGCCCGATTTCAATTCCAATTCCTTCCTTTTAGATAGTTTCTCAATCTTAGCCTTCCTGGCTTTCTCAAAGTCAATCTCCCGCAATAAATCACTATCTGGCCCAAAATAATCACCTTGAGTGTCAATGTTACTGCCATCCACGCGAAGGTTGTTTTCCCGGTCGTCTTCCCCGGCCGTCCTGCTCCCAGCCCCAGTGGCCCCGTCTTCGGCCCCGATTGTCAACCCGGCCCCAGGTGAGTCCTTTCCTTGTTGTGTATGTCCCACCATCTGGTCGCCCGCTTTCCAACGTGGGTTGGGGAAGGTACACTCCGGGCATGCCTTCTTGTTTCCGTGGTACTCATGATTACAAGTGTCACATACAACCATGATTCATGAGGAAAGGCAAAAAAGGCAAAAGAAAAAACAACAGTCTGTTCTGCCTGCCTGCCTGCCTGCCTGCCTGCCTGCCTGCCTGTTTAGGTATGTAGTTCAGGTGTGTCAGTCAGGTGTCTCGGTTAGGTGGTGGAGAGTGGTGCCCTCTGACAATCCACCCAAATTTACTAAAATATTTTTAACAAAAATGCTTATACACAAGAATGCCTTGCTTGACCTTTGAATCACTTTTTAAAGTGGTAAATCTGACATTGTAAATGCTTTAGTATCGTTTTCTAAACCAGCTATAGATTTTAAAAGTTGCCATCATAAGTTTCCTTGTAAGAAGAGTTTTTTTTCTATTTTTTCAGGCGCAAAAAGTGAATTTTGTCTATTTTTTAGGCACAAAAAAAAGTAAATTTTGCCATTTTTCATTGCGCATGCTACACTATAGTTTCTATGCATTAAGATGATACACTATAACGCTTTGATAATTGTAACACATGAGCACCAGTTGTTGAACTGGTACATATACAATGCTACAATGCTATGAAATACATTTAATTTTGACACGAGAGGAACTGTTTACCAGATTTTAAAAAAAAAGCTGCTGACCACTGACCTTTTTTCACTGGTAGAAACTCTTTGTTAAAAATATTTTAGTAAAAATCGGGTGGATTGTCAGAGGGCACCACTCTCCACCACTTCTTGGTCCAGAAGTGGGCGTTGCCACAGTGTGAGGGGCAGATGGGATGGTGTATAGCAGATGAGTGACCAAAGACCAAAACCACCGGTGGTCTGGTAGTATAAAAAGGCTGGCACTGCAGAGGTGGGGCGCAGACTGTGTACCAAAGGAAGGGATTCACGGTCTGTCCTAGAATCAGAGGGGAAGAAATTTATATTTGGCAGTTCACAAGCAGAATTCAATTGAAGTTCTGAATAGTATTTACTGGAGCTTGGCCACTGTTTTGGAGTATGTTGGTCCACAATTTTATTCAATTGAGGATTATACTTGTATCCTATTGAGTCTTGACTTCATTTGATGAGGTTCTGACTTATTCAATTGAGGATCTCAAACTCACCAACTGAGAGATCGGCTTATAATATACATAGAGGAGACACACACTCCTGAAGGACTTAGTTTTGTTTAGCTTTCATTGGTTCTCACTACACATTATGGTATTCTCAATGCTCACTTGAAACATATCACCATGGAGTTATTGATTGGATTTGAGGTTATGCCATATTGGAGTTCCAAGCCCTCAATGGTTTGTGATTGTGATATTCATTGGTGATTATTGATTTAACCTGAAGTTATGCCGTAATGGGCTTCAATATTTGTAAGAAAGTTAAGGCATTTTAAATTATTATTGAATTTGTGGTTGAAAGCCCACTTCATCTTTGGACTTGGCCATGAGGATTGGAGCTTATAAAGGTTTGTAATTAAGTGCCTGCGTGCATTTGTACCTACGATGGAAAGTGTTTCCACCCCGGATTGGGTATATGAAACCATTTATGAAATGTGGTGCAACTACTACCTGATGATTTTAGAAATGGACAATGCGGAATTGGAATTGATCATTGAATTGATTTAATTGAAATCCTTCCTGTTTAAAAAGGCGTATGTTTAGGACTTCCAAATTGAAATGTGAAATCGACATTGGATTCTGAATTGTATTAGACTTTGAATTGGCACACATATTTCGATTCAATAAAAACCCTTGGAGATGAAGTACCCAATTGTGTTTTCTTTCCATATGGGCATAGGAATTTAAACACAAAGCTCTACCCTTGATGCTAGCATTAGATCATTCCCCAAGAATATGGTAACATTGCGAGTGGAGATGGACTGGTGGAGGAATTCAAGCCGCGAGTGGAGATTGGAGTGAGGTGAAAACAAAACTGGTGGAAATCCCGAGTTCGATCGTTGTATTATAAGCTACCCCATTTTGGAATGTGAGTTAAACCCCATTATAAAGATCCACCCCATTTAAGGGGTGTATTATACTTCTGGACTAACCCCATCTAAATTATTCAAAAGAACACAACTTTCCCTCCAGTCTCCTCCTCAGAACTATAACAAGGCGGCTCCCCACAAAGCAAAAAAATAGAAACCCCACCGCCCATCACCCCTCCGCCTCCCATAGCCCACTTTCTTCTTTCTCGAGTTGGTTGAAAAAGTGTTTTTTCATCAGTCAATGGCGGGCTTAAAACGTCACCGCCTCCTCCTCCTTCTCTTTGGCCAAGTCAATAACCACAGGTTGAGTCATGACAGGGTAAGTGTGCGAGTTGCCAATGATGTCTCTAGGTGATGGTGGTGGTGATGATGGTGGCCACTTTAGTTGGCTCAATGATGTTTGTGGGGGCTGTAAGGTCATTGTAATAGACTGTAGGAGGTAAAATACAACACCTTTTTTTTCTTGTTGATCCTGGAGCATGTGGCATAGGTGTGGCTTGCCAGATATATTTTTTTCAGTTTATACATGAAATCATTTTGAAAAAGAAAAAAAGGTGTTGTATTTTCCCTGCCAGTTCATTTATCATAACATTCTCCATGAATGAACCAATGTTCCAATTTTACATGGTACACCCTGCCATGGCACGCATGCCATATGTTTTAGGATCAAAGGGAAAGCTCCAGTCCCACTCATCATAACATTCTCCCACCACAACTCACCAGCATCAACCACTGGACACTCCTCCATGCTTGTTTAATAATAAATGACCCTATCAACATGTTAATCAATTAACCTTTTACATGCTGCACCCTACCATGGCACGCGTACCCCTAATCATAACATTTTCCCCACCACCACCGCCATCACCACCACCGCGACCCCATACACCCATTGCTGGTCACTAGTTTGTGGTTGAATAACAAACAATTTGAATAACAATAACATACACACACCCCCTACCATACCCTACTTTACCCTATATAACCCCTACCTACCTCTACCTACCTAGCCTACCTACCTACCTACCTACCACCATAACAATGACAAAAACAAAATATCCTACAGATTTCTCACTGTTTAAAATCAGTGAAATGATTGGAGACGAGCTAGCACCCGCTTTAGGAATTCACATGGACGCACTACACTATTTTACATGTGACGACAGTTCCCCCGAGCATTACGGAAGGCTCATGCTGTGGAAATACTTGGACACAATGCATCCTTTCAGATATGAAAAACTAAGGTCTGCTTTAAAAAACATGGGGCTAGGTCGAAAATTTTACAATTTCGACTTAGTGGTGAACACCGGAGAGAAAAAGGATTTCATCAGTGTGACAGCCACTCACGTAGGATCAAACTGGAAGGTATTGGGAAAGCAGCTTTCATTGACTGATGCGGAAGTTATTACTTTGACCACACCCATTTCAAAACTAGCTGATGGTCGTAAACCTTTTGAAGTGTTGAGGATATGGAAATACAAAAAAATATCACCGCTGTTTGTTTTAGTGGACGTCCTACGTGGACTCAACTTGAAAAGGGCAAGCTGTTTCACTGAGGAATCATTGGAAGCAGTGGAAAAGGCCGCGCACGAAAAAAGAATGGAGAATACCGTAGGCGATTTGCTTTAAAAAAAAACTGTTGCTGCTGCTGCTGCCGCCGCTGGTTAAAAGAGGTTAAAAGAGGAGGTCAATTATCACCCATTTGTTTTGACAACTGCAGCATGGGAATGGAAGGATTGAAGGACTGACGAGACGAAGATTGAACATACTGAACACGACACCAGGAGTGCCATATGTGGGGATATCCGTCACCAATGACGGTAAGCCACGAGTCACCAAGTGAAGGGAGAAGTGAACTTAAGCCACGACTGTGACCAAATGAAGTGAGAGAACACTAAGTGACATAGTGAGTCAGGATTGCTTTTCAGTGCGACGAGTGAGAGAGAGAGAGAAACGCACTGTATCTTTCCTGATACCACGTCTGACTCTGACGACTGCGGTGAACCGACACACAGTGACAGAGCCTGGAGCAGATGTACCCTCATGATGGCGCAGGCAACGGCAGCTGACAGCTTATGTCTCTAGACACTCCTAAGGAGGATCGTAAGGCTGCAGTGGGACAGGCACAAGGCGCAGACAACTTCACCTAATGAGGGTAAAAGGTTGAATGGGTTCTGAACTGCAGCCTGTAACCGATGGGGTACGGACCTCCTCCATATCCGTTGGGGTGAAGTGTGCTTATATACCCCTTGTCTATGTAGAATGTGCAACTAAGGTGTCCAGCGAAGTGTGAAAATAAAAAGCAAATAATCTAAACCATCTGTTGTGTTTTGTCAAATTTATTCTATTGCTACAAATTTAAAGAGCTGTGATTTTCATTGTGAAACCAAAAATAGGGTCTGTAAGGCACTTTTTTTTCATTTTTCTTTTTAAAACAAAGTAGCGATGCTATGTGCTTAGGTGGTCGGTGTCTCAAACATGACCACCTGGTGAAAAGCAGGCTAACTCATGTTGTTTATGCACAGGCGGCGGCAATGGAGGCAACGTTCCATCACTCGCTGAGTTGCTACATTGTTGTTCCAGTGCAAAATCCTTGCACCGCATTGCAAAAGAGGTGAAATTCATTACTCTGCCACCGATTTACACAAGGTTAAAGCGCAATTCACAAACAGCACTGCACAAATTTGAGAAAAGGTGGTAAGGCCTTCGCTACTAGTTTTGTTTTTTTACCACAAAAGGGCTTCACTAAGTCCAGCTATAAGCAGTTCCAATAATATCCACTAGGTGTCAGGTGTGAAGAAAACATTAGTTTTTTTTAACCGCAAAAAAAAACTCCACTTAGCCCAGCTAAAAGCAGTTCCAATGATATCCACTAGGTGTCAGGGTGCCACTAGTTTTTTTGTGTTTCTTTTTAAATTGCAAAGAAACTCCACTTAACCCAGCTATAAGTAGTTCCAATAATTTCCACTAGGTGTCAGGTCAAAATGACGTTGTCAAGGTCAAGGTTGCCATGACAGCAACACATTTGCTTATGTCTTGCAGTTGCCATGGCAACCGTCTCACAGCCAATCAAAGGTCAAAATTTCAAATGTTCCACCTTCAAAACTAAGGCGCCACTAGTTTTTTTTTTTAACTGCGAAAAAACCTCCACTTAACCCAGCTATAAGTACAATAATCTCCCGCGTATAAGGCACACCCCACCTATAAGGCGCACCTAAAGTTTTAGGATTTGGCCAGAAAAATGAAAAATTCTTTTCTACTGAATGAATTTTCGAAATTCAAAAAGCTGTGTGTTTCTTGGACCCCCTGGACCCCATATGCTGCTGATTGGGTTACATGGGAGTGCCACATATCAAAAGAAGGGTCCCTTGTGGATCGAGGGAGAACTAAAACCCCCGTATAAGGCGCGTCTTATACGGGGGAGATTACGGTAGTTCCAATAATATCCACTAGGTGTCAGGTCAAGGTCATGGCCAAGATGATGTTGCCATGGTCAAGGTCACATCATTCTTTATATTTTAATGTTGCCATGACAACACATTTGCTTATGTTTTGCTGTTGCCATGGCAACCGTCTCTCAGCCAATCAAAGCTCAAAATTCTCAAATTTCCCGCCTTCAAAACTAGACCATCTCTCAGCCAATCAGCGCTCAAGAAACTAGGTCATGATGTCACATCTGGTCTCTCAGCCAATCAACACTCGAGATTTCAAATTTTCTGCCTTCAAAACTAGGTCACTTCCGGTTTATAAGTAGGTTAAACAGATTTCAATAGCTGTTCCTATGCACTGAGTTTGCACCTATATACTACTCACAAGGGAAATTGCCTTTTAGACCTTCCAGTATAAGCAAATGATGTCTTCATGTCAATGTCAGTTAGACCAGAGATCTGCCACTGAGAAACTTGGCAAACTGCTAATCTGAGACATGGCTCATACCCATCCCATGGAACATGATTGGTGATCCATCCTAAAGACAGGTGGTGCTACCCTGTGCGTATTTCCAGAACCCCCTATTGTACATAGGTTGCAGCGAAAATATCATGGGTACTTTTTCCAAGAGGGGTAAAAATGTAAATCAGAAATCTCCTGCAGCTTAGAGAATGGCCCTTAATTTATCACAATAGAACTTAGGAGACTCCAGACCCTGCCATTTTTAAGCATTTTGTTGAAAGCAGGTCCAGGCCCCAGCTAGTGGTAGAAATCAGAACTCATCAGGTATATGGAGGAGAGCCTAACTGGTGTGGGCGTTGACATCCGCCCCCGACATGTGGCGGCCCTTGTGGTTTCAGTCTAAACTAGGCAATAAGTACCATAAGTAGGTCAGTCACTTGACCAATGCCATTGGCCAGAGCAGGTCACGTGACTGACCTAATTATGGTAATTAACTGGAAACCTCCATGAACAGAGTGTATTGAGTTGAGGGGAAATTCAGCTTAGAGTGGTTATGTACTATAGAAGCGGGGAGAATTAGTATATGGAGTTAGTATTATAAGGGAAAGCAGTGTAGATTCAAGTAGTAAGTATTATAAGGGAATTCAAGTATTAAGTATTATAAGGGAAAGCAGTGTAGATTCAAGTATTAGGTATTATGAGGGAGAGCAGTTTAGATTCAAGTATCAGGTATTATAAGGGAAAGCAAGGTCTTAAGGTTTTCATTAGGGCCAGAGAGAAAGAGGAAGGAGATTAATGGATGCTGTCAGGGAGGCGCCAGTGAGCCTGTGGAATGAAAGTTATGGAGACATTGTTTTCTGTTTGGTGAGAGTGGCTGCGTAGTGTTTGGGAGAGAGAGACAGAGAGAGAGTGTCATGGAACTGCATGGTATTTTAGTCAGGCAGCAGTGGTCATGTGAGGAGATCATGGCTCAGGAATGGGGGCAGAGCTAGTGCCTGTAGCAGGGTACCAGAGCTCAGAGCAGCAGAACTCACTGAGGGCTCACCAGGACAGGACTAAGACAGGACTAAGGGGGGACGGACTACTGTGACTCTGACTGGACATTGATATACCTATTAAGGGGTTGCTGGCTAGGAGATCTTTTGGAATAGTTATGGATTCTGGGAACCAACCACACACACACAGCATGCAGGTGTCACACTAACTGAGTAGGTGTTATCAACCAGTGTTATATATCACTTCACTCCTTTTAATGCAAATCAACAGGTTGAGTAAATCATGGTTTGTGCCACTCATTTCGAACTGAGATTGTAATGCCTATTTGTAACATTAAAAATGTATAACTCCCCTGGAGATGGCTGTGTTGTGTCCGAATATATCTTCTCTCCCAAATGGGCTGTTGGGCTTAGATATAGCCTTTACCACTTGACGCTAGTGAATTCCCCATATGATAAAGTAAATTAGTTAAAGTACAGTGGATCACTTGGAGTTACTGTGGAGATTCTTACATAGCAGATTAGTTATGGCACATGCCAATATCTCAAAAAAAACCCTTAAAACCCTCCCTTCCTATAGCCCAGTATTATGGGAAACCTCAATAGCCTGAATAAAATTGTCTCAATACAAAGCAGGGACCGCAGCATGCAACTAGAACAAATGTGGCACAGCTCCGCCTCCACACCTGTAGTGTAGGTGTGAATACTCCACAGGCCACTTCAGGGTGCATAGCCCCCAGGTCTCATGGCCCCCACCCACATAACCCAGTGTCCCATAGCCCTGCTGTGGATCGACCCCAATCCCCCTTGGCCTCCATTGTTATATCTGAAAAAGACCTAAATAATTCACTCCTAAAACACCTTTACGTCTTTTCTCAATATCTCTTTTTTACTGAAAAAGAATGATGCAATTCATCCTTCCTTGTATGCCCTATAATACCAATCAGTACCTATCCATACCAAAGGTGAGGATTAGCATCAACTATGATGAGTTATAATTGATGCTAATCCTCACCTTTGAAGTTTACATCTGAGCCACACTTCTATTAGGTAATGGGTTCTGAAAGGGGGAATGAAGTCTATTGTACTACTAGTACTAGACCTATAATAGGGCAGTTCGTGATAGCTCTCCTTCTGTTTCTTTCTTGCTGTGTAGAGTGGTTTCATATTATCAGACACTACCTCTTCAGGAATGCCTTGTTCGCATATGGTGGACTTCATATGTGCAACGACTGTCTTTGCTGTTTTGTCCTTGAGTAGACATATAAAGGGAAACTTAGAAAAGTAATCCACAACACATATGTAGTCTTCACCACCATAGGTAAATACATGTAGATCTATTCCTATTTTCTGCATTGGCCTTTCTGGGATCGGATGAGGTATTATCTTCTCCTTTTGCTGTTTTCTCGAATACTCAGCACATTCGCTGCAGTTTTTGATCTGATCTTCAATGTCTCTTGACATTCCCGGCCAGAATAGAACGTGTCTTCCCAATTCCTAGATGACTTTCATGAAGGATGTTGAGTATCTCTTTTGTCATTGCCCCTGGTATCACAACTCTATTCTCCACAAAGAGTAGGACTTCCGTTCAAACAAGTTGTCTTTAAGATCCAAATAGGGTTTAAGATGGTCTGGTACTCCTTTTCTCGATTCAGGCCATCCATGTTGTATCAGACTCCTCAGCTGTTGCATAGATTCATCTGCACAGATTTCTTCACAAATTTCTTCTTTCTTGTCTACTGAGACTCGGATGTTTTGGACAAGACTATGAACCATGACCTCCATCTCCTCGTGTAAGCCTTCATCAATATTCTGAGCCTTCAGATACGCACGGGATAGAGCGTCTGCAATGAACATGTCTTTTCCTTTCTTGTATTCTATGTTTAGATTGTACTTTTGAATTCTCAATAGCATCTGTTGTAGCCGTGGTGATGCTTTTGTCAGACTCTTCTTCATCACACTCTCTAGTGGTTTCTGGTCAGAGTGTACTCTGACAGATCGTCCAAAGATATAGTCTTTAAACTTCTCGGCAGAGAACACAATTGCTAATAGTTCTTTCTCAATCTGTGCGTACCTCGTCTCTGCTGAAATCATGGATCTTGACGCGTACGCCACCGCCTGACCCTCTTGGAGCAGGCATGCTCCAATACCGTCCTTAGATGCATCGCACTGAATAGTCACTTCTTTCTTAGGATCATAGAACACCAGTGTTGGTGCTTTGGTCAGTGCATCCTTCAAGTCAGCGAACACTTTCTCCTGTTCGTGGTTCCACACGAACTCCACATCTGATCATAGTAGTTGTGGTAGCGGTGCTGAGGTAGTCGATAGGTCCTTCACGAATTGACCTAGATAACTTATCATGCCCAGGAAACGTTGCAGTTCTATAACTATCGTCAGCTTTGGGAATTCCTGAATTGCCTGTACCTTCTTCGGATCGGCAGTCATCCTTTCTTTGGAGATGATGTTCCCCATGTGGCATACTTCTGGGACTTTCCATTGAATCTTCGCGTAATTGAATTTGATGCCATGTTTGCGTCCCCTCTCTAGCACGGCTTTCGCTGCTCTGTCATGTTCCTCCTCATCTACCCCTGCTATTAGTATATCATCTGCTATACAGAAGCAGTTTGGGATATCCCCAAATAGTTAATCGTTCTTCTTTTGGAACACCTCCGCAGCTGAACTTATGCCAAATGGCATCCGGAGGAATCTGTAACGCCAGAATGGTGTGTTAAACGTACACAATTTTGAGCTCTCGTCATCCAGTTTCGTTTGCCAATAACCGTCTTTCTGGTCAATCAGGGAGAATACTTTCTTGCCATGTAGCTTCTCTGCAATGTCTTCAGGTCGAGGAGTCGGATGGTGTTGAATCTTGATAGCACGATTCAGATCCCTAGGATTCAGACACACCCTGAGGTCCCCATTTTTCTTCTCCACAACCACCAAGCTACTTACCCAATCGGTAGGTTCATCCACTGCCTTAATTACACCCTTACCAGACATATCCTTTAATTTCCCTTCCAATCTCGCATGTAAAGCGTACGGTACTTTTCGCGGCGCGTGAATGACTGGCATTACATCTTCGTCAAGTACTATATGATATTCACCTGGCATCTTGCCAAGGCCCTTGAATATATCTGCATATTCTTTACTCATACTTTCCTTGCTTAGACCTGTCTTTAATTTCCGATTGACAAGTACCTCAACTCCGTGAATTTTCTTCACAAGATTGAGCTTCTCACATGCTGTTACCCCTAGAACTGGTGTACTTGTTACATTTGCAACAACAAATTTTAGATTTCTTTATCAACTTGACATGGAAGTGTCACCTTACCTACATCAATGTTGTGATCTGAGTAACTCGACAGTCTCACCTGCGTTTCACTCACAGGAGTAGATTTCTGGAATACAGCATATACAGTCATTGGTGTAACATTGACTTCAGCTCCTGTAACTAACTTAAATTTTACAGATTTTCCTTTGACCTCTAGGTCAACAAACCACGCTTTGCTGGATACATTAGATTTAATCACACCAACAAAGAGTTCATCGGAGGAGTCACTTTCCTCGTACCCCTCCTCGTTAACCTCATGCAAAGTTTTCTGTGTGCAAAATCTCTGGTAATGATGCTTGCCTAGACACACGAAACATGTTTTGCCATAAGCTGGACACCTATTAATACCCTGTATGGTACCACAATTGCGACACTTAAATTGGCCTTTTCCACGATATTGTTTCTTGGACGACGACTTGTTGCTCAATGCTTCGCTGCCTTGAGTGCTAGACTTCGACGCCCCGCTTTGTTGAGTACTCGACTTGTTACCTGACTTGCTACCCAACTTGTTACCCGACTTCCTCACTTTGTGGACCTTCGGATTCTCCATCGCACCTGCCTGGTATTCCCTCACCTCGGAAGCTTGGCAGACTGCCAACGTTTTCTGCAACGTTAATTTGTCTACGTCTTCGCCTAGTAGACGTTTCCGTAGCTTGTGATCTTTGACTCCAAAGACCAATTGATCATGACCAAATGAGAATGTCCTCTAGTCCCTCATATTCAAAATTGTGAAAAATTTTCCGTAATTCTGTTACATACTGGTCAACTGTTTCAGATTCACCCCGAGAGCGATGCCAAAAGGTAAAACGTTCTAGCAAGATCATTTTTCGGGGATTGCAGTACTCTTCGAACTTTTTCACGATGTTCTCTACCTTCAAACGGTCAGGATTCTCAAATGTGCCTGTCGCATCTGTGAACTTGAATGTGCCAAACATGTCCAGGGCATCATCTCCTATGATGCTTAACAGAAGTCCCAATTTTTCTTGACTGATTCACTTTTGAACAGGAGATAAAAGCCAAATTTCTGATACCAACGCCGCCAGTTTTCACTCAGGTTACCCTCGAGTGACAGTGGGGGTGGTGCATTATCCATATTAGCTGACATTTTGAAGATGAGTGGTGTTGTCTGGTAAACAACAAAATTTTCCACACAAAAGTCACAAATAATTCCAAAAATGGACACTTCAAATTTTGACACAAGGGTTGGCAACTTATTTGGTAATTGCAACGATCAACTTTAAATTCAACTTGCAATTTGAACTTGAACACTTCAACACACAAATTGTCAGTCCACTGGAAATTTTCAGTGGATAATTTCTCACCTTACATTATGTCCATATCAAATTGTCCTGGTGAGTTATCTCCATGTCCTAGAACCAGGCTGTCACCATGTCATATGCATGTGTTGATATGATATTAATCCAAACTAGATCCTGGGTTCTTCATGTTTTATTAGGACAATAGATTCAGTGTGTGTGATCAAGTCAACTGGCAACTCCTTTGTGTGGAGGTATCAGGGGTTACGTAATGCACCCTGAAAAGTCTGCAGTGAATGAGAGGAATATTCTCATTGGTTAATAATGTATCAGACTAGGTCAGAATACCAGGGTAGGCTCTGCTCCGTATACCGTATTCATTCTAATAAGTGCACATGTGCGGAAATTGAATTGTTAGATGCTTAAAACATCAATACAAAATAAATTCTAATAAGCGCACCCCCTAAAGCCTACAAATAGTTTTTTTTTTTGCCCTCAAAATCGTTGTTTTTGCCCTCAAAATCTGTTATTGCACTGCATTTGCATGATATGAGGTCCCAAAAAGTAGGGTGTGCGCTTAATAGAGCATGTGCGCTTATTAGAATGAATACGGTACTATTTTATTGAGTTTTCTCACCCAACTGGAACACTTTATCTGTCCATATTTTTTTTGTTCATTTCTGATCACTATAGACACATTAAAGATATTTATATACCATTTGAATTACCATAGAACCCTATAGTTAAGGGAAAATAAGAACTTTTGGGAAAAAAATCACTTTTTCATTTTAACCGTGACTCCCCATTTTTCTTTTAAAATGTTTGTAAAGATGTACTTTATGCATTCAGAAAGTCTCGTAGATGAATCAATAGATCAATCACTATGACGCAAAATATGAAAAAAAAGTTTCATATTTGTACTACTAGTAAGCTAAGGTCATAAAATGAAAATAAGCACCATGACATACGGTAGGATTTTTTTTTGCATTTTTCTATTCATTATATATCAAACTAATACTAGGTATCCAGAGTTATCTAAGATTATCAATAGAAGATCTAACATTGGTCAGCCTGTACGGCTTGTCTTTAACTTTTCGGTCATTCCTCACTAGAGATCACATCATGACTGTTGGGTTCCCCTCACGCCTTAAAGAAATGTAGTTGGGATCAGGCGAGCAGGAAGGACAGCTAGTGAGAAGGCCCATGGAGTATCCTTTCTGCCAGTTAACAGTTACAAGTGTTCATATTTTACTAGTACCTTAATCTCCCGCCTATAAGACGCGTCCTCTAGGCCAAACAAAATGCTGGTGCGTCTTATAGCATACTCTCAAGTTGGGGGTGCGTCTTATACGAGGGGTAATTTTACTATAGAAATGTACTAATCTTACAAATTTCAGTATTAAAATGTGCGTCTTATACGCGAAAATGCATGTGCTGAGTTTGGGGTGCGTCTTATATGCGCAGCGCGTCTTCTATGCGGGAGATAACGGTACTACCGTAATCTCCTGCCGCGTATAAGGCGCAGCCCGCGTATAAGGCACACCTAGAGTTTTGGAAAATTCTCAAAAAAATGAAAAATTCATAACTTTGGTTCTACTGAATTTTCAAAATTCAAAAACCTATGGTAGCTTGGGCCACCTTGGGCCCTCCTGGGTCCCATTTTGTCCTATTTTGACCAAGGGGGCATGTAAGATATCAAAAGAAAGGTGTCCCCCGTGTGGATCCAATGAGAACTAAAACCCCCCGTATAAGACGCGCCTTATACGCGGGAGATTACGGTACATATCATATACTAGTCTGCAATGTTATCAGCTTTGTGATTAAAACCGGCACAAAATGGATGCATCAAACATTTTTTATCCACATGTATCACATCCGACTCCTCGACATGTAATGCATTATTTGAAAAACAAATCAAAGTTTAACTATAACCATGATCATATCAATTTATTTATATACATGACCGTAGCCATCTTTTGAGAAGATAGCGGAGCCTATCCGACACAATTGATCTTATATTACATCTCATCAGAAAAAAAGTTCTGTAAAAAAGTTATTGCATTGCCTTTTGTCTCTGGCTCCAGTTTACAGAATCAATTTGTATTATCGCAATTACTATGTTATGTCAGTGGGATAAGCGCATGATTTGTAGCTGCACGTTGGATTTAATCATGACAATGGAGACAACAATCCCAATACCATAGTTTTAAGGTGAACTAACAATATAATTCATTTGTTCCAGGACCTGAAGAACTCAACCAAATACAACTCTTAGTGTGTACATGTCAATAACTTAGGTATTCTTAATTTCAACCGTAAGATCTGAATTCAGAAACTCACTTTATAGTGAAGATATGGATCACTCAAAACGGAATATACCAAGTCCCAAAAGGGAAAGAAAAACATACCACTTGATCTGGTACATTTTCTTTACAACAATATCATTTTCTTTAAAACAATCTCATTCAAATGATATGATCTTCCTAAAATCACAGTTAACAGGCCTAACCTTTGAATCTAATTTCAATACTGAATTGTGTAGATCTGTAGTCATACCTATCGTACAATGTATAAGTTTTGTTCTGCTCAGACCATATTTGGCTATTACTTTACAAGTAATATTATTCAAACGGTCTACAGTTATTACAACAAGGGTCTGTTCAACATGTCAGGATCATAAGTATTCCTTGTTCAGTTCACGTCCAATTAACCACCGCCTGATCTCACTGGTGCCGGCTCCAATCTCGTACAGTTTGGCATCACGAAGTAGACGGCCAGTAGGGTAATCGTTGATGTAGCCATTCCCACCTGGATCATACAAAACATGCTATTAATACATTTGTAAATCATTGTAGCTTATTTTATGGTATAGCTAAGCCCCCCCCCTCCTCCTCCACAATTCTTTGACCTTTTGACGATGACATTATTCCAGAGACTAAAATGTATTATCATTTGTGGCATGTACTGGGAAAGGGGGTCTTATTGCCCCCTGCACTAAGACCCCTTTTCGCAGATCGTGTCACATTTGTAAGGTTTAATCATACTGGAATTCATGATGCACGAATGATGCTGGTAGATCTATACTCGCCAGAACTATCTTCGTGCATCATTTTGAGCCTTTCGGGGTGATTTAACCGAAATAGGAGTGGCATGATGCAGGAAGGCAGCACTGACAAGTTACTCACCAGGGGCCTACATTCATGTATCACAACAGCAAAAGGTATCCTACACTGACAGTACATCACTGGTGTATAAATGTTAGTGTATGCGACTTTCTGAGGGTCGATACAGAACTCTCTACCAAAAAAAGGAACCAGGAAAATGGCAACTACATCTGCTCTGCAGTCAGTCATTTTATAATGCCTTTATTCTGTAGGATGGAGCGAGATCAGCAGTGATAAGAAGTGCAGTCGAGATGACTATCATTTCCCCCCTATGAATTACGAGGGTAAATATCAGGAAAGATATCGCAATGGTTTGGGGAACTTTAATGCTAAGGTAGAATCTTATAAATAGTTACCAAGTATTTGGATTGCGTCCAGCGACAATTTGGTAGCCGCCTCTGCTCCCATCAAGATCACAGCCGCACAGTCCTATAGTATCAACAAAACGTATTTGTTCCAATTCATACAACTAGACATCTAGCAATCTATCTTACTATATGATATCGACTATGGATCAAAACTTAAGAAAATTGAAATAGAATTTCCATATGACAACCAATAAACACTAAGATGATCTTGAACAGAAAGGACTTAGGTCCAGCCACTTCATAGCATCGTGAAATCGTTATATACCCTTAAAAACGTCTTGACCATACAAAAAGGACCATTTGTAATAGGATGTGAAACGTGAGACTCACCTTAGGGACCACAAGTCCACGGTCAAGTGACCGAGCTACGTTATACACATATGAACGGTTGGCACATAGTGTAGCATACATATCAGCCATCTTCCCTTGCAGCAACTATTAAGATAAACATATATATTCACTGGTGAAAAACTGGTTGACTGGTTCTAAGCCCAGAGAATTATAGAACCATTCCTTTGCGTACTGTATTTTTGGTTGAAATTGTACATGTTTAGTTCATTTCAGTACAATGAGTATCAATTCCATATGCCATACAGTCATGAGGGCTTTCTCACAAGAGTAACCGGGTAATAATTACGTATGGTTTGGTGGACATCCTTTATACACACATATATATTCTCTCCACAAGATTTGTGACGTAAAGGCTGCCTTTGTTGTCATAAAGATACCTATATTTACTGATACTTCTAACTTCTAAATACCCTAAAAAAACGACCTTGCAGATTAAACAGTTCAAATTTGCTACAGTATATTTTATATCTTAACAGTTTTCCCATACAGCTTACCTGGAATTCACCGATACTTTTGCCGAAGGCCTTCCTTTCATGCGCATACTTAAAAGCTACATCACAAGCGGCCTGCATAATTCTGAAATATCCATCAATGTAAAATAAGTTGGATATGATAAATTCTGCACACTCTGGGAATTACATATAGCAAATTACATATAGCAAATACATATATCAATTTTGTGTTTTAGAACAAACCAAAACACCGTAACTTATAAAGTACATGTATATATGTAAATTGAGAAAAAGGCATCCATGAATGTCATTTATTTTGTATAAAAAAAAAACGTATGGAGGGCACGGTTACAATTCTACAAGAATAGGCTTCTTAATAGTGTAAAGGATGGCAATATTGGGAAGACAAACTTAAGTTAATGTAAAAAAGCGGCATTACATCATGGATACTGTCCTTAGATTAAAAATGAGTTTGTCTTCTCAACTACTTTGTAAGGTAAGGGGATCCTAAGCAACGCGGAGATATTAGAAAAGTTTCTTGCTCATCCATTAGATCCAACAGAAGCCTATTCCTGTGGGAAAATGAAAATACAAGTTTCTACTGATAGTGGGGTTCCTTATCCTTTATATATTTTTTCATCTTAATTATACCCTTATAGACTATAACACCACACAACTTAAGATTATCGATAGAATATAATGATCAATATAAGACCAAACCATCCAAAGGTCAAGGCAAGAGCAAGTGTGCACTGAGCAATTACATTTCCATGCCCACTTTCACATTGATCGTCTAGTGGGTATCACATACAAAACCTGCATGCACAGAAATATTTAAAAAAAAAATCTAGTGTGGTGGTGGATGGCGTGTGGTTGGTTGTAGAAGAGGCAGAGCGATAATCTGATGCCCCCCCCCCAAAAAAAAAAAAATATATATATATAAAAAAAAAAAAAAAATTAAATAAATAAAGGAAAGCTACTGGGGTACTACAGAAGTGACACAAACACTTTACAATGATAAAGTGAATTCATAGGTAATGACCACTTGCCACATATACGTTTGTCCAGGTATGAACTAGATCGCCCTGGGACCTACTGAATTTCTTCTTTTTTTTTTAAATTCCATTTGTATTTCCTTCTTGTACCAATTAGACTAACCAAGAAAAGGTAACATCTGGAATGGTTCATTACCATCTGAGCAAAGCCTCGTGCAACTTAGAATACCTAATAAGCGCACATGTGCCGACAAAATTTGCTAGATACTCAAAAATCAATACAAAAGTTAATCTAATAAGGGCACCCCCTACCAACCCTTTTCATTGATTTATTTTCTGTAAGGTCAAAATACTGCCATTAAACTTCTCTCAGGGGCTTTTGACGGAGGTTTACGGTAATAATGGTGCAATAAACGTCATTATTTGCATAGTTTTCCACCAGAAGGGGGTGTGCATATGCCCACAGAATAGGGGGTGCGCTTATTAGAGTGAATACGGCACTACCAGTACCTCCTTCCACCACAAGGCAACATCAAAAGGCGAAGATAACTCTACACACATCTAGACACTGTTTCACTATTAAATGGCAAACTCCTGAACGCCCCAGGGAGACTACTGTAGTGAATTTGAGCACACGCCCAAAAGGGATTCACTCAGGATGATTTTAAAGAAAGGAGTTTTGGGAATCGCGCAGTCTTACCCGATAGGGCCACCTGTTAAAATGCAGCGCTCTATGTCAAGTCCACTGAATAGAACGTAGATACCCCGGTTTAATTGGCCCATCACGTTCTCCTCTGGAAAGGCAATTTCAAACAGAACAGGGATGTCCTTGTTTATTTTGTGCAGGCCATTTTGTTCAAATGTTTCTTTGTTATAAATATTTTCTTTACTGTAAGTCCAGTACAATCAGAACTAGCACAGGCAATGCCAGATATCATACTCTCCTCGGATCCTTTGAAATAATAATGCACAATTATCCAAGTTGATCGCACGATCGTTGTAAAAAAAATCATTTCACAGGTCAATTTATACCTAAGTGAAATCTAAAGAATGCTCGTCAATAATCACACGAAATAAAGAGACACCCTTGATCCAGTCAAAACTCAAGGTTATACCGTGAGATGGGGTTTGAGTCATAACCCATATGCAGCTCAGCATTTTATTGCTATATTTATCTTATTGAAAATATATTGGATAAGGCTAGTGTCCATCCCTTTTTTAAGTTTTCCACCTTATGAGGTCAAATCGCCAGGATGAAAGAATATAAGGAAGTCAATTTTATCTAGGCATGACACCATCTTTGAGAATTAACACTGGCATTATGCTGCCTATAATTGTCTATGCGATTTAAGATCTCACTGTTACTGCAGAGTAGGGGCTTATCCCCGGAGGGCTCGTTAACTTTACTTCATTATAAAGAGACATTTTGCCATCCCATGAACGGATTTGTCAATTTGAAAAAGTAATCGATGATACCCGGCTAAATTGGGATTGGAGTCCCCGATTTATATGATAGGGTAAACTTTTACTTATTTCATCCTTATTTCATTCAATTCTTTATGGTCCGCACCCCTACTGATTATCCATCTTTGATTTTCTGTATTTAAATTTTCGAGATTTTTCCCAAATAGTATTGTACTATTGTCTCTTAATGAAGCCCAATGCGATTAATGGAAAGTGAGTGAGTGAGTGAGTGAGTAATAGAGGTTTAACGCCATTTCGAGAGCTAAGGTCATATTCATGGCGAGAACAATATTACACAATTTCACAGAGGAATGTGTCAGTGCCCACGCATATGTGTGGCACACACATCCTGAGGGGATAGGAAAGAGGAGAAATAGACCCTTTTAAGTGGGCTAGGGAGGCCCGGATTAATGAAAAGCAGGTGAATAAGTCATTGATAATGTATATATTACATTATGTCTATTAACTTTGTTTCTTAATGTGGTAATGCATTCTGTTTAACAGTATTTCCTCAAGCCTAAAGCTAATGGACACTTCTTGTACATATCTAGCAGTAAATCATCTGTATATAACAGTTAATAGCTGTTTTAAGATCATGGGTAATGTCATATTTCCTATAGCTTCTTTTCTCTAACATAACGTGTACGTAGAAAGCGAGAGCTGGGATGCTGTGATTGTCCATCTCAGAAAGCACTTATTATGATTGAAGATCAAAAAACATGATTAAAAATCAGTAAGCCAACACAGTAGTAAGCCCATGGAAAAATACAGTCAGAAGGCAGTCATTTGGGACTCTACAGATACTTGACACATAGTTGCCCGTTTTTCCCACCCCACTCTTATCCCCTTGCAGCACGTGGTCTACAATAACATGCGATCAATATCTATGGCATTAGCTTGCCAGCACCCGCTTCATCACGTTCTAAATAGCCGGTATATGTAGACCCCCACTTTGAGACATGGTTGTATACATTGTGTCTGCTTTAACAAAAGGCGATAGTGTGCCAGATTAATATGGCGAAATATTTGCCAAAATGTCCATCTTGTGAACTTTTTAAAGTTGTTATGTAAGACGTGGCCTCTCCCATCTCCGATAGCACGGGGTACATTGACCATCAGTTAGCAATTAGCTTTTATTTCATGTGACTAACAACATCCCATAGAGATAACGTTACAACTTACAGTGCCCAGCGCCCCCAGTGGCATAAAAGGTCTTGATTGCCACTGCAGATTATGCGACTAATTTACATGCCGACTTTGAGTATTTTTATATCAATATAGCATGATAGAAATCCAGAATTAAACCCCCAGGCGTACATTGTCGTTGACCTGTCTCTTGGAGAGACAGCCCCCCTCAGCCTCAGGGTGGATCGACGACAATGTACACCGAGGTCATTTAGTTCTGTCTATTTATCTCAAGTTGCCCCATTATTTAACCCCATCGTTTAACCAACATGCCCTGTTTTCTCTTTTTCAATATCTGAAACTGTTTGCACGTTTTGGTAATCAAACATGAACTTATGGATATGAAATATCATGCAGAGAAAGCAAGCTTACACAATGTACAAAGTTAAAAGGTGTAAGCAAGGCAATAACTTAGAGCTGTGTCAGAATGAAAAAGTGCACGGTGTAAAGTATGGCTATATCCAAGACCAAACTATACTAGCGTCCAGTTACATAAAGCATAATTCTGAAAGCACTATTATACAGCACAATGCACAATTGTGTCTACTTTGTATAATGTACCAGGAGCATTTCAGAGTGGGTATATTCCACATCTGTGCTGCCACAACATGTGGGTAGGGCACATAGATTTCCCGCATTTGCATTGTATGAAATAAGAACAGGGAGCAAAGAATACACCGATACAATGACATAAAACACAAAGCACATATTTCTTTGCATTATAGGGCTGTCACAGTAGCCCCTTCCACAACTTTAACTAAATTAACAAAAAGACAGCTAGAAGAACCTCTATGGCCAAAAAGAGAGCGCCATCAGATACTTTTCTTAACACCAATGCATCGAAGTTGTTTTTCTTTCTATACACATCAAAGTTTTGTCAAGATCGATTGATGGGTCACACTTGGCGCCTCACAATCAGACTTGAAAGCAACAATATAAACTCGGTGACGTCAATGTAAGAAATATTGTCTCTAAAAATCCCAAAATGTCTTTGATTATGCCAATTAATGACTCTTAATGACGGTAGGTTTGGATGGCTTAGTCTTTTTATTGACATGACTTTGAAAATTGATCTCACCCAATACATCCTGAAGTGGCCAAGCCCCTCTCAATATCAAGGCCACCAAACAACACGTAGATGCCGTGGTTCTCTCGGCCGAGCACATTTTCAACTGTTAATGGCACGTAAAAGGTATGACTGTCTATAAGTATATTGTACTTGTAGTACTTTTAAATCAAGTCCTAACACTAGGTACTATATCTATACATGCCTAAGTTATGGTTCAGCCCTTTTAGCTCTTTTCTTAATAATTGGAGGGGTATGTACTATGTTAGTCAGTCACCAGGGTATTGCATGAGCGAAGTGGAAACATTCCTTACTACCTGGGATTCAAACTTGTTGCACCCCAAGGCCCACCCCTCCGATATTGTTCAAGGTCTCATGTGACCAACATAGCCTCGCTTTGTCGCTGAAATTGGTTGAACTTCTCTAAGCCCTCTTTCAAGATAGGGGTCTACAGTGTCTGTCAACCTCTTCAAAGGCATATCTGTCAACCTCTCACCTCTCGCCTCCACTCCCCGCCCTAATTCCACCAATTAACCTTCCTTAGAATAAAAAGTCCACTCTCTTTGTTTCTATTTACTCAAACACACCTCAATACCGGTTTGCAGTAAAACCCAGTGGTTGCGAAAAACAATCCCTTTGCTGGGAAAGGTTTGAGATATTGCAATACAGAATACCCCATTTCAGAAGGAAACCCAGAAAAATTTGTTGGAAATGAGTCAATTTTCTTCGTCTGAATATTCCCTTTCTTTTTTACATAGACCTTTCGGCCTTATCTAATAAAGGTCACTGCTCTGTTTTTTTTTATTTAGATGGCTTGGCTTGTTCCGAATTGTTAATTTATGTCTCACCCTAAAGCTCCAGCGGCTACCAGTTCCCTCTCTATGTCAAGCCCAGAGAAGAGGACGTAAATCCTTTTCATTCCCTAGCACATTCTTAGCTGTGGAGGGAAATATCTCAAGGCTTATTTTCTACTCTGTATCCCCAAGGTATCTAGAAAACTTACAATCTCTATGTTATTTCCATAAGTAGCCCATCAATTCTTAACCTACACATGGCCGGGGATTATGCAAACCTTTCTCAACATGACTTATCACCTGCTTATGTATGCTATGTGGGTGAGCCATCCAAATGATACTTTCAACTTAAGCTTACATATTACATATATTTGTATCAACTTGAAGTATACATGGTGTGTGGGCTTACGTACTATTGTGTATTTGAAAGCCTTATCCTCTATTCGAAGTGGGTCGTCTTAGTTTGGGTGACGAGTTCTAATGAGATACTTCAGATCAGTCCTATTGGTAATAGTATGGGTACTTAATATTTCATTAGGAGTAAGAGAAGATTACTAAGCATACTGGGATATAAACCTAAAATGAATTTTGCGAGCTTGGAATAAAAGTTGCAATTTATACTTGAACAGCCAAAATAACAGTAGCTGCAAATCAATGCATAACAACACAAGCACATTTGTAAATTTCAGTGAATTCTGAAGCGAACACTATTTCACCCACAATCTGATAATGTACCGTAATCTCCCGCGCATAGGGCGCACCACGCCTATAAGACGAATCTTGAGTTTTAGGGTTTGGTCAGAAAAATTCATAACCTTTGTTCTACGGAATGAATTTTCAAATTTCAAAAAGCTATGTTTCTTGGACTCCCTGGACCTCATATGCTGCTGATTGGGATATATGGGAGTGTAACATATCAAAAGAAAAGTGAGAACTAAAACCCACGTCTTATACGTGGGAGATTACAGTAGTAACTGAGGTACGGTATATGTGTAAAGTTTGCTTTTCAAAGTAGAATTATGCAAAAATCCAGCAGAAATACTTACTGAAAAGTTACTTCACATATAATGGTAATTTACTTTTTTTCATTCCTAGGTAAGAAGATTAATATATTCTATAATTTTTAAAATTCATTTCAATTACAAATGTCAAAATATCAATAGTCAACTCTGAAGCAAACTGTAAAAATCACTTACCAGGTACACGGCAGTCTTCAAAAATGAGTTCACCTGTGCTGGAGCCCCGCATTCCTAACTTGTCTAATTTAGGGCCTGTGCTGAACCCTTTCATGCCCTGGAGAGCAAAAATTTATACATTTTATCAATTACGCAGCCTACTAAATGGATTTCAGACTCTTTTAAAATGTAACTAATGTAAGGGGTTATTGACTAAATGAAGAATAACCTATCTAGATGACTACAAGGTAAGTTATTTTTATCTGAGCCGTGTGCGCTGTCGCTGTCCGCTGCCGGGCGAGGAGGTGTATTATACACAAACATAACCGCGAGACGCAGTGAACGGAGAAGGCGCGGTGGACTAGCGGTTAGCGCTTTGCGCTCAGCCGCGAGAGGTACACGGTTCGAGCCCCAGTCTGGGCGCATCTTTTTTCGCCGTGTGCGCTGTCGCTGTCCGCTGCCGGGCGCAGAGGTGTATTATACACAAACATAACCGCGAGAAGCATCTTTTTTCGCCGTGTGCGCTGTCGCTGTCCGCTGCCGGGCGACGAGGTGTTTTATACACAAACATAACAGCGAGACACTATTTTTCGCCGTGTGCTGCTGCCAAGGCTAGCCGAGACAGGCGCTGTCGGTGTCCGCTGCCGGGCGAGGAGGTGTATGTACCTGTGACGTACACACACTGTCATGGCTGGCTTCGAGTCCCGGGGAGGGGGAATAATTTTTGTTTTCAACTTGAATTTATTGGTATTCTATTGATTATTTATTGGTTTCGTGGTATAAAATAAGTAGTCAATGGATAATTCATGACTCGTGTGTGTTAGCAAAGGCTAATAACACTCGGCCTACGGCCTCGTGTCTTTATCCTTCACTAACGCACACTCATCATGAATTATCCATTGGTTACTTGTTCAATATCAGTCACAAGTCATGACATATCCATTAACTACTTATTTTATTACACAATTAATTAATATATAATCAATAGAAAATCAATAAATATAATTTGCCAAAAAATCGTTCCTCCCCAAACTAGCCATAAATAAAATGTACACGGTGACCAAGATTCGTCCCACCAACACCTGTGCCAGACCGTGAGCGTGACATCGTATCCATGTGGCCACCCAGCAGTAGTGTAGTGTGAACGCGTCCAGCACCTTGACCCATAACCAGGCCAGTCGCGCAAGTACTGCAAGCTGTCAGAGAGGAAGGGAGAAATATGGTATGTCGCTGTCTTGGCTATGGGTGAGGTAGCTCTGGCCACTATAGTGTTCTCCTAACCAAATTCTACTGCAGCTATTCTCGTCAGTCCCTGTGGTGCAATTCATAGGGAGTTGGATTTGGAATGAGTAGGGTATGGGTTCGACCCCTGCCCTTGGCAATAGAATTCTCGTAGGCTTTAACATGTAACATATGACATGTAAGGTGTCCCTGTTATCCATGGATAACCGCACTGGGTGCCTGTTATCCAAGGATAACCGCACCGCTTACAAAAGTCATGATGCATGCATCATGCCATGCAATATCGACAGGTATGTGCATGGGAATATCCAGGAAAAGCACTCAGTATCATAGAAATCGTGTAATAAGTGGGTTTAGGAGGTACCTGAGTGCCTTTGGTAGGCCCTACACATAGCTTTTTGAATTTTCCATTTTATTTGACCATATATTCTAAAACTCTAGGTGCGTCTTATACGCGAGGTGCACCTTATACACAGGAGATTACGGTAGTATTAAAGAATTCTGTGGACTGTCAAGACAGTTTGCCAAGAAAATTTTTTTAACCCCCCGTAAGAGGCGTAATCGCGCACGTACGTGCTCTTTTAACCTACACTAGTAACGTGCAGGGTTTTCCACTGAAAGCAGGTGAAAGGGGTTGAAAAAAATTCTGACCCCCCCCTCAAACCCACCAACCCCCCCCCCTTGTTAAAAAATGATCACTCCCTTAAAAGGCTACTCCAATCACACCAGTCTCCTGCGGTTACGTCTTTCGGGGAGAAGCGCTAACGTGGCGCCATTTTCGCTTGTTAAATATGAGCAGGTAAACTTTCAACTTTCGCCGGTACCAGGAACACACTTCCGATCATACCGTTTCTCCTCTAAAGGGTTCACGGTCTCCTGCCATAGTGTGTGCTGCCATCTGGTGTTATGTCCTGTATGTCCTTAAGTGGTTCCTAGAATAACACCAGATGGCAGCATTTCAACTGCTGGCCAGGGGGTTATGAAACTGCAAATCTACCATGACTCCATGTAACAGACTATAAACATCTACTCTCACTTAATAACACTAACTGCTCGATTCAAACCCACCTAAATATTGATATAACTCACATTAATCTTCAAGTAAAGCATTGGAAATGCCTTATTTATCCAATCTCATTAGGCCACACCAAAAAAATAAGTTGGTCTACAGATTTCCCTCTCCATATTTTCGGAAATACAATTTTTTTTCTTTGAAAAAAATCTTGTCTATGGATTTCGCTTGCTTCACTTCCTACAAGTTTTCTCTTTGTGATGTTTGACATTTTTTTTTTTAAATAAATTTTTTTCGCCTCACCTTTCCAGCAAGGAATCCATTGGACGCCAAAAAATTCTTAAAAAAAAAAAAAAAAAAAATCGCTTGCTCGCATCATTTTTTTAAAACCAAAATCCGTAGTCCAACTTATTTTTTTGGTGTGGCCTTAGTATCTTTGTATATCTCACATAGATCTGACAACCTTTCAAAGACTGGGGTGTCACGAAAATGCTATCTCTCTTGCACACTGTGATAGCCTGCTGGCTGTGGGGTCCACGAAACTGCTGTCTTTTGAACACTTATACCATTACACTTTCTGGTATAGCATGCTTTCTGGTATGCCATTGCTCCAACATATATTTCTTCCTACTGCACAGCACATTGCATAATTTTGGCCATATACCTCCAGGAATCGCAATGTTATTACTTGGACAGGTCATCAATAAGAAGAGGAAGATCATTCATTCTGGCTTAATCAATTGATCAAATACTTACACGAATAAATGATCTTCCTAAAAGAAAAGAGAAACTATTACTGCACAAATAAGGCGATTGTTTTCCTGCGATCAAATACCTTTTCAATGAGGAACGCAGTAACTCCATGTGCCGGGTTGTCTGGGTTGAGTTCTGTCTTGGCATACACTACCAAGGTGTCAGCATCTGGCCCATTTGTTATCCAGAATTTGCTTCCATTCAATACATAGCTGTCACCTGTAGAATATTTAATGACAACACAATTGAATAAGTTATAAACAATATATTATTATTGTCGATAATCTATATATTCGTCATTTTTTTCTCTCTGAGATTCTGTATTTTAAGTACATGTATATAACTTATTATAACTTATAACTTATCACTATGGCAAAAACATGTTCACCCTTTTGGCCACCTTATATTCCATTGCTCTCAGTCTAAAATTTTGTATCAACGTTGGCCGTGGGCTTGGAGGGAATGGAAGATAACCTTAGACAGGGATGAAGGTGACTGAGGACAACAATCCCTGAAATACCCAATTAGAACTTAGAACCCCTTAAATATGGGTTTTGTATACCACTGTATAGGTCTTTGGAACTTGAATCTCCCCTAAATCAGGGTAACCCTTGATGACTTCCATCCAGGCTTTAGACTTACCATCCTTGACGGCTGTACATTTCATGGATACTACATCAGAGCCGGCAGTATTCTCACTCATCGCCAGGGCACCTATTTTCTCTCCCGTAATCAGCTGAAACCATGAAACGACAAGGTAAGTATCAGTTCCTATATATTACATTGATCTACTGCACTGGCAATAGTAGTATTTTAATAAATTTGGGCAAACATTGATTTGTTACTATTTTGTGCACATATAGTGACTGTGAAACTCCACATGTAAGCCACACCCCGACTTTGGGAGAACGCTATAAGCCGCACCTGAGGCATGAAAAGTTTCTCATATCTTACTGTAGTCTATATATTCACAAATATATATGCACAAATCCTGTGTTGTCCCAAAAGCACTTAGAATAACGATACTAAGTTTATACATTACCTCTGGTAAATACTTGGTCTTTTGTTCATGTGTGCCGTTGCGTACAATCTGGTTGATACATAGGTTGGAGTGTGCGCCATAGCTGAGAGCGATTCCTCCTGCCGCACGGGAGAGTTCCTCCATGACCAACATATGGTCCATGTAGCTGCCTCCTGTACCTCCATACTCCTCTGGTTAAAGCCATACATGAAAAACAGTAAGATTTGGCTATAGCAAGACACGCTACGATACAGAAGGGGTCGCATTCCTGCTCTATACTAGAATTTAATAATATAGCAGGCTGAATGTCACAAATTTAACTGAAAGAATGTGAGTCTATTAAATAAAGACAGTATGCAGCACTACATAGGTATACGGCACATGGCTATTGTATTATTGACCAATGGGAAGCATCCCTGGCATTTACTGCGGAGACGGGGGCTGAAGGTGTTAGTCATAGTGCAGTCAGGGTCTAATGGCGGCCTCCATAGCCTAATGTGCTAATGCCCTATACAGCACATGGCTATTGTATTATTGACCAATGGGAGGCACCCCTGGCATAAACTGCGGAGTCGGGGGCTGAAGGTGTTAGTCATAGTGGAGTCGGGGTCTAATGGCGGCCCCCAGCTGATAATGGCTATGTGAGCTATAGCTTTCTTATCATCTATTCTGTGTATCAAAGAAGCCCCTACCTGGCGCTGTGATTCCAAGGAGACCAAGCTCTCCCAGTTTCAAGAAGAAGTCCTTTGTAAGAGGGGAAAAACGAATAAACATTAGTGTGAAGGGCTCGACAAATCCCTGTGTCCAGTGCCCGGGACACACAAAAAATGTTTCTCTGGACACAACTTATTTCTCAAGTTGTGTCCAGTGGACACAACTGTCATGCTAGGCTTTACATTGAGTAAAAGGGTAGGGCACATGATATTTTCCAGCTGGACACAACTTTGGTTTGTTCTTGTGTCCAGTGGACACACTTGTTCAAAACTGATTTGTCGACCCCTGGTGTGTATGCCGTCTATCTTGATATTGCAATACAGCACGACTGTTCTCTATCTATTTGTACGTTTATATGATATTGTCTTTTCACAGTATTCTTGGGCGTATCAGTGACAACATAGCAACCAGTGCGGCCCTTACCGGCCTTATCTCCCTATTCATAAGAATGCTCATAAAGGGTTACCTTCAATAGGAAATGTGTTAGAAAAAGGTGTTAAATCCCTTATCAGAAAAGATCTAAACACACCACAGCAAAATGCAATACTTAATCAGAAAGATGTTAAAAAACTCTTGGTGCGCTATTTTCTAATCCCAATATTAGAAGAGAAAACAGCAAGTTACTTTTTCTAGTAAATTGCCTATATAATTTGACCCTTTACCTGGTCCCTGGCAATCAGGGATCTGCTCCCGAGAATCAAATATGACAACGTTGTACAGTGAGTGACGTTTTAAGTGCCCCTAACACCCGAGCATTAGCCTGAGCTACTGCTCAAATCTGTATTTTTACACTTGTTTTTTTTTAAGGTGTGAGCAGTGCCTCACGTGTGGCCTCACTGATTACTTAGATAAGAGACCCCAGTTGACCTGATCAGTAACACCTTTATGTCATCCATACACACCAGCACTATCAGGAGAGGACACATGTACTGACCTCTCCCTGAGTGACCTCCTTTAGCCTCAGGTTAAACCCACTTACCAATCCATTACCCAAGCTACTGGGTAATGGATTGGATGGAATTAATATTTCTAGCCAAACACGGCGATCCCCAAATATCTAGGTCTACACCTGATGAAAAACTTATTTCACTACCGTACATACTCTCTGATATATTTTGTGAAATTTGATATGTAACAATCGGGCAGATCCCCTACCACCTATTGCGAATACTCGGTAGTTCATGACCCCTCCCTTACCCCTTTCATGGTGTTACAAAATACTAGTGCATTCCGCAATGACCATGGACCATCCTGTGTGTGTTTATATAATTAAACTTAAATATAAGGCTTTACCTTAAATCCTGGGAAGTTGTTGTCTTTGTCAATCTGTGCTGCATGCGGGGCCAACTCCTTCTGGGCAAAGTTGAATACAGTCTCACGTAGCTTTGTGAAAAGGATACCACTTTTATTAGTGTAATAACAAAGTATAATGCACTAGAGAGGGTGAAAAAAAAAAGTTTGAAAAAAGTAGGAACCTTTAGTCAAAATACGCTAAGAATTCAGATAGGTTTTCTACCAGGGTCTCAATATTGATACTTCCATACAATAATCCCTGGTGCTTTTTATTAAAAGAGAATTTTTCAGCTACCGGTAACACAAAGACATGAGCATATGATATATTTTTTCTTCATTTTCTCTGCCTTTTCTCTCCTTGATAGGGCTAACAAATTTTGAGGTGACACTTGCACATGGTTTCCATAGAAAAGATAGAGAATGGTACCATCACCGTGATCACGGGGTCTTCATACAACCCGTATAATATAGACTATATGACAGACATATGCAAATGTATGGGAACATTGTATGGGTCGACACATGTCAGTATATTGTACTAAGACAAAGCTTAAGACGCATAGGTACCATTTTACAATGGACCCTTTTACAATGCCTCATCTTCCCCTAAGACACACCACTGCAGGGGAGTACAGTAGACCTAGATCTTGTAATTATAGGCCTACAGGGGTAGCATGGGCGTGGAAAGCAGGGGGGACATGTCCCCCCCCCCCACTTTTGGCCAACTCCTCAAAAGGTAAAAACTAAAAGGTCAAGCAAAGGGAGGTCAAAAATTGCAGAACCCCCCCCCCCCTGGTCCCACCCACTCTGAAACTGCTTTCCACGCTCCTGGGTAGACACTTTATCAGCCATAAGACACCCATGCCTGCGGCCTGAGAAATCTACAGGGCCACACCTATATCTTTTGGCCGAGACCGATCATTATACCACTAGTTTCATCAACCATAATACAGTAGGTGGCGCTAGTGTTGACCTGACATTTTGGTCCTGGTACAGGGACACTAGTGGAGGGGTGATTCTCAAGGAAAAGGGGTTGGTCAGAGTAGGATTGCCACCTGTCATTACTGTGATAGACACTAGAGGAGAGATAATAAATAGATAGAACTAAACGACCGTGGTGTACGAGGTGGCCGATCCACCACGAGGGAGTTGTCTCCCCCGAGGGCGTTAGCCCTCGGGGGAGACAACTCCCGAGGGGTGGATCGGCCACCGAGGACACCAGGGGAGTTTAGTTCTATATTTATTTTATGTTTTTAGAGTCTTTAATTAACTGAAAATTAACAAAATCCGTTACCGTATTGCCCCGTACGAGCGGCGGTCTGCCATTTTGAATGTTTACATGCACCCAGAACGAGGCTACGGTACCGGATCGGCCGCTGTGGTGGATCGGCACACGTTACGCCACTGGGGGTGTGCAGATCGGCCCTGCAATACTATCTCTATGGGAAGAAGTTATTCACATAAAATAAACATCAGAGACAGCACCTCCTACCCAGGCCTGTGATAACCATTAACACACTACTCCATGGTGAGATCATCTACATTTAATTGGCTTAATGGCCCATGGGACCTGTCTTGTGTTCTGTTATGACCACCAACACCACCCCCATGCATCCCCTTCTGCCCCCTTTTCTCAGCTCTCAAAACTGGGTACCTAACTTGGTGCTATAGGCAGGTAGTGGGATGATTTATTGACCAATGAGATACTACGTGGAGACTGAGACAGGCCAGCACAGTGCTGCCGCCCGAAGACAATCTTCACCTCAGTGCAAGAAGGTTGTAACTACATTTTCCAAGTTTTGCAGGAGAGACAAATGAAGTGGTCCCATTACTATTGGGTGTAAGCAGGAGTGGAGCTGGTTCTCGCGATATGCGCTGATAAAGCTGATAAGATGGCAACCAGCAAGTCGCTGGATAACATCCACTTCCAGGGACAAGGTACTTATCATGACAATGATAGGTACCCTCGTCAGAAAAATCTCCATTTGATTTTTTATTTTTTTTTTAATTTTCTGAGAATAATATAGTAAAAAATGAAGAAAAGTGGTCAAGTTTGGTATCAAATGAGAGCTTATGACCCAGGGAATACAGCTGACTATCAATAATAGACATCCTAACACTTTTGAAATATCAATGATAACTGTGGTGTATATGCATGAGACGCCAATGACTTGGTCCTGTCCCTGCAGGTAGTTACAGGAACTAACACTCACTAGCACCATCTATGTTTGTACACAAGTAAAAGTACCGGCTGTCGTAATAAAGATCTCGGACCACCAAAATACAACTGAAGCCAGTGACGATCATACAGTAAAAGTAGGCATTTCAGACATGGTGGCCTCTGATTGGTTTATATTAGTGTTTGAAAATTATTGAAACCAATATTATTATGCATCCATAAAATCTGTAACTTGTTCTGATTTAGGGAAAAGAAATATGAAAGGCCTATCCCATGTCTGGGTAGGTTAGAAAAAATTCAGAAGAAATAGTGAAAATTGGCAGTTCTGCAGCAAATTCCAAGATGGATTCTGGGGTGAGTTTGTACACAGGCCTACAGAAAAAAACTGGATTGGTCAAACCATATTTTTTATTGATTCAGAATGAAGAACTAATATGTTCCTAAAGATTTATGATTATTTTGAAAATTTTGAATCTGTTTCTATCACATTGCTGGGGTGTTATCTTATATTAAAATATAGTGGGAAATGTTTTGGTGGTCCGAGACCTTAAGCAATCAACAGTAGCAGACAACATGTTCTGTAACCTGCATGTAAGTATGTTTTTCTGATTATTTACAGGTTGAATTTAGGGAATGGTGTGAAGGTAAACTTAAAAAACTCAGGGACAGGTGTGAGGAGAGGGAAAATGGGTGTTTAGAGTGGGGGGGAGCAAAGGTAGGCCATAGCAAGGTGAAATATGGCCAGGTTAGCCTTGCTGTGCCACAGCTGAGTATCCCCAGTCAGAAGTACTATGTACACAGACTGGTTCTAATGCTGGAACAGGGATATTTTGAACTGCCTGATGACAAAGAAGTGTCACATTTATGTGGCAACTCCCTATGCATTAATGTCGACCATCTGTGCATAGAAGACCACCAGACAAACGCTGAGCGACGGGGCTGTGTACTACAGCGCTACTGCACTAAGTACCACCAACCTAGCTGTATCTTTTAAAGGTGGCAAAACCTATGGGCAGCTTAAGCTTATGGATGTTATGTGTTCATGTTTCAGTTCATAATTGTTAGTTTTAAAAGTTTTGACCCCCCCCCCCGACCCCCACCACTTTCATAACGGAAAAATCATCCCTAATCAAATGATATGATGCAGACGCAGCTCAGTTACTGAGTAATCTTACTAGCAATATGAGTGGTCATGATCAGCAGCCTTCCTGTGGTAAAAACTGTCTAAGGATGTGTCAAAGTAGTAAGAATGATCCAAGAATGACACTGTAAAACTTTGGACCCGTTCGGTTGTTTTTATTTTGTGCTCCTCGAGTTTTTGCCTTTTACGGAACCCAGCACTGTTGTAGCAGGCTAGTTGCTTTGCATGGTCATACAACTTGAATTCACGACTTTGACGCCTAAGCTTTGCACTCTTAAATCTACTGCCTCTCTGTCTAATTTTGTCTTGTCTCCATCTTCTGTTTCTAGCTACCAGTTGACGTAGCACAGTGGACTGCCGGGACAGGGGAACCCCGAGTGTGAGGCACAACTGTAGGAGTGACTCACCGGGACCGTGGTTTACAGAGTTGATAGCAGCGTGCAGGTGACCAGCAGCATTCGTTGGAAACTCGATCAGCCTGGGTAGAGCCTTGCTGATAGCTCTGTTTGTAGCTTCACACTTGTTCGTCGTTCTGTTGAGGTAAGTTGTCTCCAACACATCCTTACCGAGTTGTGCTTGCAGCAGTTTCTTGATAAGAATCTTGTCATTGTCGGTGGGTCTAATGAGAGAAAGCTTGTGGCTGGAGAACTCTGTAATGAAGTGCCGTACCCAGGGTTTCTCCACAGTACATGCATATGAGTGTTCCCTACAGAGCCTATGGTCTCCCTTGTAGCACAGGATCATGGTATCATCCAGATACTTGGCGTGGCGCTTAAGGGCGTCCAAACTACCACGGTGTTTCTCTATAAATGCTTGAAGCTCTGCCCTTGTCCGTCTAGTTAGATCTGTGATGAACCTTTTAAAGAGTTTTCTCCTGTCATCTTTAGTTTGTCCTGGTACAAAATCATCTGAGAATTTAGGGAACAAGTTCTCCTTCTTCTTGTCCATGCTCCGGGAGATATGTTTCACACAATTCTGATGTTCCAATCCTCCCTCCCGTAGAACTTTCTTTGTAGCACTGTCCCCATCTGTAGTTACCACAGTGACCGAAGGGCCCCCGTTTGATGATACATCTTCCAAGCCTTTTTTCAGATAATCTGCCTCATTCCCAATGGGTGTGTCTGGAGATACATTTGGGTTGGGACCCTTTTTGCTGTGTAGCTCTGCATGAACTATAGGTTTTGAATTCCTCATGGTGTCTGACGCTCCAATGTAGGCGCACTGGGTCCCTGCCTGAGTCGGTGTTCTACCTGCTCCACTCCTGCTAGAGTTATTGTAGCGCCCATCAAATATCATTCCTATTTCATTCTCAGCTCCTCTTTTCTTGTTCAAGTCCTGCTCTTTCTGGATGATAGCTTTCATGTCATTCTTGTTAGCCTCCTCGATTTTTTTGTTGACTTTGTTAGCCATTTTCTGGATTGCATTCTTCGTTGGAGCTGGCACATTCATAGAATGCATCAAGTCTGTGACTGCTGCAGCACCAATACCACACCTAGACATGGCAACATGCATAGATACATTAGGTTTCCCTGCTTTCCTACCTCTTTTTCCTGTCTCTACCTCTTCATACAGCTTGCGGACTGCAGACACAAAGGCACACTTGCTACACTTAAGTCCCATGCTCCAACACATAGACCATTTCCTTGCCTCTCCCCACTCTAAGTCCCCTGTACAGCCATTGAACTTCTCCCTGTGCTCCCTTATTACCTCATTGTAGAGCTCCAGTATCTTCTCTGGATTTACAAGTTTGTTTGTTGTAAAGTCTCCAGCTGGTATGTCAGGGTTGGAGTTATACTGTTGCTCATAGGTCACAGTTGATTTCCTCGGCCGGAGTATCATACACTCAATAGTTTGGTCCTTAGCATTCAGGGTCTCCATTACCTCCACTTTCTCTTTTGAAACAGTCACAACAGTCTTGACTACTACTTCAGCATAGTCTTCTTCTGTGGCACTAAAGATTGGCTTGCAGTCTGTACTTGGTCTTGGCTCTAATCTATTGCCGGGAGAAAAGGTGTGCCCTGCCTTAAAGAATGACTCACCCATATTCCCAGGATGTTTCCTTTTTTTACCCATTCCTTTGATTAGTCACAAATAAATAGAGAAAATATGGTACAAACCTAGGTATTTGCTCTGAAAGTACCCTTCCTTCCTCCAGGAGTGTCAGTTCAAGAGTGAGGGGATTTCAAATTGCCACAGGAAGTGGTAGGGCTGATATGGAGCCTGACACCCAAGGGACCCCTGTCAGTCCCAAATCCCAATGTGTTGTTACAGTAACTACCACTCATGTGAGCTAACTGTGCTGATAAGTTCATGTCAAATTTCAAAAATACTTGTATTTTTATCATTGACTTGGAATGTCCATGTTCAGAGTGACATGACAGTGTTTGTCCCATGTCTCTATTTTAAATATTAAGGAAAATATCGAAAATAGATGAAAAATAACCAAAAATGTAGAAAAAATAATCAAATAATAAGCCAAAAATCTCATAATGAGCAAATTGTCTGTATTTGAACCTCTATCATGTATATATAGTCAGGGCAAATCAGTAGTAATAAAGAAAACTTATTATGGACATTTTTATTTCAGCAGTTTGGACCGGTGCTGCCAGGTGCTGCCAGATCCACACTGCACAGTGACTGGTAAGTTGGCTCATGGATGGATGGTACATGTGATGTAAAGCATTGAAAGGAATACAGTGTGACCAATAATCATTGCCTAACATACCACAGTGATATGTATCCTTGATCAGGTTAAGAAATATAAATTTTTGCTCTTTAAGATATAATTTTGGCTATTTTTTATGTACATTTTTTAGAATTTTAGGTATTTTTACCATTTTTTATCAGGCTACTGCACTTGGTCACTGTCTAATCCTCTTTTGCAGGGTATTTCTGAAAATATTATGCAGTGCCAGTTTGCTAAGTTGACAATAAATGGGGTTCTTATTGTAATTCAGAGAATGATGGAAAATGGCAGGAAATTCTGGAAAAATGGTGACTGAGGCCAAACACTCATTTTGGCATGCTATACCCTTTCAGTGTTATCTCTTAATATCTCAGATTAATCATAGTAACCATGGAATGGAAACTCAAGCACTATTCTTCTCAAATATCATGTAAAAGATACATTTTGATGTGAAAGATGTTGATTTTTTTCCCCTTTTTTGATTATTTTCTCACATTTATTGCTATTTTTATCACAATTTCCAAAGTATGGTTTGGAAACTAGACCATATAATGCTTGGACATTGTTTCTCATACAGTTATTGATTCCCCTGAGTAATTTCAGGGATGTGCAGTGAATATTTCCTTTATATTTGGGCATCCTCCTGTTCTATCCTCCCACAGCTTTATTCATAGCCCCGAGCATTAAAATGCTGGTGGTCATTGATGTAAGACAACCACCCAATTTTGAAGGTTTAAAATATCCGACGAGCACAAAAACTTCAGATAAGACTCAAAACACATAAGGCTTGCCAGAAAAAGCATATCCAACATAATTTCCCACCCAACCCCCCTTTTAAGATCTCGGACCACCAAAATACAACTGAAGCCAGTGACGATCATACAGTAAAAGTAGGCATTTCAGACATGGTGGCCTCTGATTGGTTTATATTAGTGTTTGAAAATTATTGAAACCAATATTATTATGCATCCATAAAATCTGTAACTTGTTCTGATTTAGGGAAAAGAAATATGAAAGGCCTATCCCATGTCTGGGTAGGTTAGAAAAAATTCAGAAGAAATAGTGAAAATTGGCAGTTCTGCAGCAAATTCCAAGATGGATTCTGGGGTGAGTTTGTACACAGGCCTACAGAAAAAAACTGGATTGGTCAAACCATATTTTTTATTGATTCAGAATGAAGAACTAATATGTTCCTAAAGATTTATGATTATTTTGAAAATTTTGAATCTGTTTCTATCACATTGCTGGGGTGTTATCTTATATTAAAATATAGTGGGAAATGTTTTGGTGGTCCGAGACCTAAAAGGTTCCAGATTAACCTGGCTTGCCTGGGGAGTAGCACAGAGCATATACTCACCCAAGTACATGTACATGTATCAGCAAATTCTGAAATGACCTTCACACACATCATCTAGATGTGTATTCCAGCTAATTACTTAATTTTTTTATTGTCCCTTTGATCCAGATAAGAATCTGATTGAACTCTGATGTGTATTAGCCCCCCTCACACCCACTCCCACTCCCTTCATGAGGATTCTTAGGAATTTATCGCAAAAGTTCTAAACATCCCATTGCAAAATGCATTACAAAATCTGAAAGATATTAAAAACCTACATCACATACACGATGCACTATTTTCTTTTCCCAATATCATTATAATATAATTTGACCCTTTTCCAGGTCCCTAGTAACCAGGGTTCTGCTCCCGAGAATAGTGGCACATAGCCTTTCTTTTATTCATTTTTTTTTTTTTTTTTTTTGTTGCTAAAAGAGGCTAAATTTGTTACGCCCCCCTCAAGATTATATTGCAGAGGCTCAAACTGTGGGGTGATGCGTGTAGATTTACTGTGGGTAGGGGTTCTGGACCTACTCAAGATGGGTCAAAATTTTTTACCCCCGCCCCATAGCCTAGGCTGGGGGTCAAAAGTTTTTACACCCCCCTTCAAACCAACCCCCTTCGATATTAAAATAATGACCACTCCCTTATTTTCCCCCATCAATAGCCATGCTTGTAACATCTTATTTAAGAAATGCCCAACATGTCAAATTTCATAAGTTACACAATGCATAGAGACTGCAGGCTACACTAGCCTCAAGTCTGGCACCGTATTCGACCTAATTAGGGAGTGGTCATTATTTATCAACAGGGGGGTTGTGGGTTTGAAGGGGGGGGCTAAAAAAATTCACCGTCTTTTTAGCAAAAAAAGCCTGCACGCTACTATAGATCAAAGAGGGGTGCGAAAACTCTCCGCGCCTCCGGTGCGGTGGGAGGGCGCAAAGAATTTTGACTGCCGTCAAGGGGGGGACGTACAAAATTTCCGCGCTTCCGCGCGAAAACCCACCACCCCCCTTTGTTGATAAATAATGACCACTGCCTTAGCGCACATACCCTAATAAGCGCACACCCTCTCTTTTTGGTCAGATTTCAAACTCGAAATTACCCAAAATTTTCGGATTTTAAGCCCAATTACACTCTTAAATACTGGACATACATTTTGAATATTTTTTAAGCGCACAGTGCGCTAATTGGGTCGAATACGGTATCAGTATGACTATGACTACCCGGGTAAGTTGACTAGACAGTAGACTAGACTTACACTTAAAGTGGCAGTTAGGCCGAAATACCTGCCTGTTCTCTCAGACTCAGTCAGAGTGTCTACGGAGTAAGTGGCAGTACCCAAATATCCAAAACTAGGTCTAGACCTGCCAACCGGTCCCTAGGGCTAAAGCTCATTGCCGTATATTGGGGACCAAAAACTTAGTTTTTCCTATTTTTGCACCTTCAAAATGGTGCTGTGTCTCTCATAGTTGGCTGATCTACACAATTCTTTCACCATGTAAAAGTACACAATTAGGGCATTATTTCTAGATACCTCATTAAGTTTTTGGTGAAAATTAAAAATATTTTATCTTGTATCAAAGTGTGAGTTTCAGAAGCGAAAACCATGAAAAAACACCTACTTCTCCATCTTTAGGCTAAAATTACTATGAAAAAGTGAGTGATGACCCCCTATTTTCATTAATTCATCTTTTAGAGTGAGAAACAAGCTTTTTAAATATGTTTTTACATTTTATATGCCTCTAATAGTTCGAATTCTACCAAAAGATATGTATTTTTTTGAAAACTAACTAAAATCGCCATTTTGACCCGTCCTTTGATACAATTTTTCCCTATAGCATTTAACATGATCCCTATATATGAGAAAAAATGGAGCAAGAAAAAGAAAAAACATGGATTTTGTATCACATTTATGAGTTCTTTCAATATACTGGATAGCTTAGATATTCATGCATTTGTTGGGATTATCCATTGCGGTACTTCATGGTGACCTAATTCAACCTTGACCCCAATAACTGTGATTCAAGGTCAGACAGTGACCTACTTATACAAATGTAAGATATATGGTAACTAATATGATTTATATACTTCTGAAAAGTGTCAATGATATCTCTGACTTGGATTTGATGTCCCTGGTCCATTAAATCAAGATTTTGTTGTTTTATTAAGAGAGAAATCCATAATTTGCACCCAACCACCTGCTATTAATGCAGCTATTTTGCCCCAAATGGGCAGCAATTGGGCAGTATTTGCCCTGTTGTAATAATATGGTAGCTGAAAAAATTATCAAATATCTTCCAATTTCCAATAATTTTCAGTATAGATATTCAAAACACCCTATACAAGACTAGGGTTGTGAAAAAACTAGGATATTTTATCATTAATTAGAAAAAAATAAGGCCCTCATGCTGCAAATGCACCAGTCCCCAATATAGAGGAACGGACTATAGGCATATGATGTTAGGAGCTCTCTGAGCGGCAGATGGTGTGGAAACCCCAACACTAGTGACTAGTCTATTAACTAGGTCTAGGTCTAGCCTAGGCTCACCCTTAGAAGTCAACCTACCTGTGTCTCTTCTGGCGTCAAACCGAAGAAGGCGTCATTAATCGGGTAATAACTGGATGCTCGAACGCTTGTCTGTACCAAATGCTTTTTGTTCAAGCGGCTGGTAAGACCAGCTGCCCTGAAAGTCGCTTTACGAAGTGCACTCAACGCCGACATATTGTCAAATGTTGCAAACAAGGCAGAAGTGTCCTTGACCTTGGTTTTTGGTACAGTCCTCAAAACTAGGGGGCGCCACAGATTAAAAAAATGGGCGGTGAGCCGCGCCTCCAGTCCTAAACGACCAGCAGTTTCTCCGAATCACTTAGACCATATCATAGTTTTGATGTACAGTAAAATTCCATTACAACGAATCCTGTTACAACGAATTCTCGTTTATAACAAACAAATTCCATTGTACCAATTCAGCCTCATACATTTAATGTCTTTCTCAGCATAGTATTCTCCCCAATCATCCTGTACTAGGTCTTCCCACAGCTGATATTTATCATACTTCCTATAACTTCTGCCTTAAAGGAGGGCTAGCACGGCTAAGACGTACCCGCGCTATTAGATCACGTGACCACCCCTCGACCAATCAGAACTTTAGCTGGTTCCCGCGGACTTGTGGGCGATCTTTGAGCAGGTACCCATATTGTATTTTTCCGTGCTAGCCCCGCTTTAAATCCCTTTACAACAAACTTATCATGGCCTGCAATCGTTTAAAACGAATTTTTTGGGCCTGTACAGTAGCCTAACTGGCCGTACAATGACTTCAAAGGCTTCACTTGTACCCTCTGAGGGGAGATCTGAGAGGTGTCAGAATGTGTGATAGGGCTTCTACAGCAGCCTATATGCTGCTATGAACGAGTATATGCGGGTATGGGAGATTCTGATAGGTGTCAGGATGTGTGATGGGGGTTCTACAGCAGCCTATATGCTGCTATGAACGAGTATATGCAGGTATAGGAGATTCTGATAGGTGTCAGAATGTGTGATAGGGCTTCTACAGCAGCCTATATGCTGCTATGAATGAGTATTTGCGGGTATGGGAGATTCTGATAGGTGTCAGGACCCGGGGGGGGGGGGCACTCTCTATGTTATGTATACACATATGTGCGGCTGGCAAGGGTACTTTTTCAAGGAAAAGTCCCTAGCAAGCCTCCTGTTTCAGCCACAAATGTCCCTAGCAAGGGTCTACTTTTGAGCAAAATGTCCCTAGCAAGGGTCAACTTTCAGCGAAATACCCCAATTCACGCGGAAAATTTAGAAATTTTAACAAATATTTTCCAAGTTTTCATGAAAATAGCATGAACAAAATACAATTTTCTCCCAAACAAGTTCATTTTAAGATATTTTGAGCAAAATCTAAGACTACTATGTACAAAGTTCCCTAGCAAGGGTAGGGTTTGGAAGAAAAACCCCGTGAACAAGTGCCCTAGCAAGGGTAAGGGTAGTCGGGGATTCAGCCACACACCCGTATCAAAAAAAATTGAAGTGCCCCCCCCCGGGTGTCAGGATGTGTGATGGGGCTTCTAAAGCCGCCTACATTGTACTATGAACTTATTAAATGCCCTCTAACTACATTATAAATGATTATTTGGTTACAACGAAATTCGTTTATTACGAATTTTTTCCCTTGTCCCAAGCACTTTGTTATAACGGAATTTTACTGTATCAGGAGATAGATGGACCAAAGAATAAAATGAAATAAAGAAAATATATGGTTCATTGGGGTACTTTTAGATACAATCATTATGAACATTTTAGAAGCAAAGAACTGAAAGGTTTAATATTGCCCAGACACATAACGTGTAGCTTTACATCTCTCTAGAGGCTAAAAGATTCATGAGCTACAGACATAGAGGTCTAGGCCTAGAAATATTCACCAACTCTAGGACTATTTCTATGCTAGACATCTATGAAGTTGGCTACTAAGGTATGAATTAGGCCTATACAATCGTTTTATCAGTTTGATACATTAGATGGCGTCCTAGTTGACCCCTGGGCCACAGGGGCTACTCACCCACCCAACCCCTGCAGCCACATAGGCCTATTGAGGGGGCAGAAACACCTCTCACAATTATACTGTTTTGAAATAGAAAAACGGCTCCAAGAGCTTTAATAGAAATCAGAGATATGCAGAGAGAGATAGTGTATTTAGATATCCCATAAATATTGCATTGAAAAAATGAACCAAACCCCTTCTATAGCATTTCAAATCTTGAGGTACACTCTGCAGTGAGTAAGAGAGAACTCACTATGCCCCTGTAGCAGGAGCAATTTGGCATGGTCGACATTAACGCCATCTAATGTATATCCTTGATAGAACCTTTGTATACTATTCCGAGTTAGCAGGTAGTCTCATGGGCGCGGCCATTAATGCAGCTTGTTACCAGCGAGTTCTACTGATAAGACCACTTTCCAAACAGCTCAATCATCCTTATATGACGTTCTGCTTGGAGAGTGTGATAAGACCTATCAGATGGTTACCAGTTGGTCCCCGAGAGGTCCACAGTGAATAGTTGGGAGTATCTCATTGGCTAATAATTAAACCTGCTAAGTCCGTATAGTAGGCTACTGTATCAGGGACCCGGGGGGCACTCCCTATGTGATCTATAGGATAGGAGGGGGTAAGAGGCCCTTTGGGGTAAAAGGCCCTTTAGCCCTCATAACCAAGGTACTAGTTGTATGCAGCCATTTAGCACTTGGAAGTAAGGATAACTTCAAGGAGATCTTTTTTGTAGGTTTTCACTATGATTGGATGAGAAAAAGTTAACTTATCTTACATTCAAAATTTTATAACTGTTAAGATCATCATGCTCAATTTGAGATATTTAGAAATAAAAGGGTCCTGAAATATGCATAGATTTTTGGATAGCAAGATAAATGGGTTAAAAGTATTAGGTGAGGTATTATTAGATAAAGGGGTGAAGGGTAGGTCATAAATATACATTTTTTTACCTTACACTTTGTTCCAATACCTATATGGGCTTTTGAAATGAACCCTATCTTATCATCAGGTCCATGGGCCTTTCGCGCCATCGCTTTGGGCCTTTTACCCCAGCCTTTCAACCTAAGGGGCAAAATGCCCCACTTTTTGTCAAGCATTCTATTGGAATATTCCATAAGGCTAGGCTGGCAACCTATTTCACAAGTATGATACATTAATTGTTCCATCTCTTGATTGGTGTGAAAAATATGCATTAATTAGGGATTATTCTCTTAGAACTAGCTCAGTTATGTGCTATTAGGGTATTTAACTTATCCTACCCTATTACCCCTTGGACTTCCATATGAATTATTGAAAATGCTACTTTAGGTGATTTAGAATGTCCAAATCTCAGCAGTAGTTCATGAATTTTAACTTTAGCTTCTTTTTTAATGACAAGAATCTAAATGGAGCTTTTATTCTAATTATGATCCTCTTTATTGTGCATGTAGGCCTTTTATCCCAAAGGTTGTGGGCCTTTTACCCCAGCATCCACTTTTTTTTCATACATAATTTACTTTAACAATCTATGGGGCAGAGCTGACAAGCTTTGGCGATTGAAGAAAATATCATTTCATCCTTTGATTAATGAAAAAAGTATTCTGGAAGCAGCAATGAATTTATTATAAATGACACATTTGTAAATTAAGGGTGTCTTACCCCACCCTACCCTAGTAACCATGTGCGTACAAAAACTAGAGGGAAAGGGGTACCTTTTTGAGGGGCGGGACTTGCAGGATCCGTTAAAAGGGGTGCTTTTTTGGGCAATTTTTGGCTTAAAGGGGTAGGTTTTTGGGCCCAAATGATCAATGAAAATCTTTGAAAATTTTCAGTGAAATAGAGTGAAAATTGGTGAAATTTCTGGGGATTATTTGATTTGTTTTCAGATTTCATGCTAATGGGGTATGATTTTAATCACTTTCAAAACTGGGAAAGGGGTGTTATTTCTGCAAAATTTTGAGGTTTTCTACGCCAAAAGGGGAATATTTCCAAAAATTTTCACCTGCTAAAAGGGTAGGAAATCCAGGGTGATGTACGCACATAGTAGGGGGGGGGGCTATCCATAAAATCGAGAATGCCCCCCCCCCCGGGATCAGGGAGAATGAAATTCAAGTTTTAGGCCTACATCAAACAGGTTGATACAATGATAGTGATTAGCTGGAGCATATGCAAAGATAAAATAAATATAATCCAGCGCCTACGGCGCTGTGATAGTGGAGAAACGATGATTGAACGAAAGCTCAGACCTAGGCTAGCCGAGAGATACCTAGGCAGTAGGCTAACCGGGGGATATTCTTGTATCATGACGATTTACACTACCCGTAGCAAACCTGTGTAGTGGGAGAGCTGACCCCGGGGCTGTGTCTCAAATAGCAAATTTCGACTTAGGCCTATGTGTAGGAAACTAGATAAGATAATAGGGCAGATGCTCGCCCTGTACTTGATCAGCCTCAAAATAACCTACTGATATTTTTTTTTTATTTATACCACTTCGTTAATATGTTTATATTCATATCGTTAATAGGTTAAGCTCCTTCTTTGTTGACAGTCTGTACTATGCAGCCAAAGCTTGGATGTGACCAGTTTAACGTAAATATTAACGTAAAGACATCGATTACTACATTGTGTTATACTTGACATAGCCTAGTTATGAATGATGCAACATTGGAAATGATCACAGCATATTTTGTAGTGTTGTTTTTAGCAATCAATAAATAAAGAATCAAAGATAACCTTCCCCGTAATTGTTATAAAATTTTCTCATGATTGGATCTGGGAAAATCACAATGGTATTTTTTTTATTCAAACGTTTTGGCCCAGTAGTGTAGGAAATCGTACAGAAAATCCAATCCATGGAATAATGATGGCATAGGTAGACAACTCCTGACATTCCAACACTCCCTGCTCCCCCATCCCAAACACGGTGCATGGGAGAGACAAAAAAAAAAACCCTAAAAACAACGAACAACAACAACAAAACAAAACAACAACATCTGTAGTGAACTTTTTCATTTAGTTATTCACAAATTGACATAAAATTAGCAGGAAGTCTGAAATTTTAAAATGATGCCCCCAGACTCTCCGAAACATTCCAGGTGCTTCACTTGCGATGCTCAGTATACCAATAAGCCCTGCCCAAGTCACGTTGGCCTCTCAAAAGTAAGGTTGCTCTCGACACCCCTTCTCTTTATATTGGTCTTGAATGTAGCAGAGAAACAATCGAAAACAGGCCCGTCCATTCATTGTAAAAGTTCATAGTACCCTCTGTACAAGTCGCGGCTTATACGAAGGTATTTTGTTCTTGCTTGATCCAATGAGACCAAAACTCCTCATTTTCACACTTGATATACCCCCGATATCACCAGGAGGTTCAAGTAGGTAATAACACATAGCTTTTGAAATTTGAGGGGGGGGGCAAATTCACAACCTCCACGTGCTTCTAATACACGGAGCGCCTTACACTCGGGTTGCTACAGTGGTGTTGGATGTAAAAGAACAATCACTGTACAAATTCCCCACTTATAATGCGCTACTTACACACGAAGTTATCGAAGTATTACTTACTGCGTCTTATAGCATGAGCAAAAGTAAGGAATGTGCCTTATAGACGAGGATATCATGTTAAAGAACGGAACTAAAGTGCCCAAAATCGAGCCACAGAGGCACCTTCCAGCTATCCTCTTAAGTTGGAGGCCTGCCTTATCTGCGGGGTGCAACTTATATGCGAGAATTATGACTCCTAATTGAATACATAAACAGTATTGTGACAGTGCTTAGATAGCCATCTGATACCCAGTGTCAGTGGAGGAGGTGCTCATGAGGCAGTGGGGCTCACTACGGTCCCCCCCCATGTTACTTACTCCTCCCTCAGCACAGGATTATGTTTGTCCCATAAGTATACTTATTGATCACCCCATAAATGGCAACCTTACAATACACAATGTCACAGTATGTAGGGGAAAATAATCAGTTTTTCTTTAATATATCTACTCTGTGAAAAAGAGGAGGATAAATGCAGACCAGACAAGGCTCTCAGAATCATAGATGCGGATACTGCCATAGGCAAAATTTCAATGTGATGGGTGGGCGGAACGAGAGGAGGACAAGCTCCTAGCCTTAAACATAATGAAATATAAGCAAGACAATGAATTACTGGAAATGCTACTCTGTATGGGGAACCGTACACAGAAAAAAATAATGTTCAAAATCTTAGTCAGATGTTAGTCAAAAAGGCTAACTTTCTAACAATACCTAGTCAAAAGCATGTGCCTAAGTGTCCAAGTTTTTCTTAGTCAAATACGAATAAACAATTAGTCAAAGTGCCCAACTTGCCTTGGCTTGCCTGATTTTGACTAAGATTCCTCAGTGGTTTTGACTAAGTATGCAATCTAATAATGGTGAGTGTAAGCTCTGTATAGGATCCACATCCCACAAATAATTATCTCATCATTTAGGAAGCATACATGTGAAATGCCTCACATCATTTTCATTAGAGCCCCGGAGTCAATTACTCTGGGTTTCCCACAAAGAAGCAGATACATCTGTGGATATTTTACTTATCTAGATTCCCACAGAAAAGGTGTAATTATCTGTCTACCTAGTTTATTTAACAAATCATTAAACTATTTGACATATTTTGCCAAGCTTGATGTTATATTGAATTGTGAAAGCCTCAAAATTATACAGCGCCACCTTGTGTGTAAAGGCAATACTATGCCAATATAACTTTGTCAAAGTCACTAAGAGATCTTAGTCAAAGTGACTAAGTGACAGTGACTAAGATAAGTTAGCTTGCCTGAAACTCCCAGCAGATACCTTATTCAAGATTGTGGTTGGAGAGTGAAACTGATTTGGGTAGTAAAAATGACTAAAATATGTACATATGTACTAACTAAGATAATTTGGGCGTTTTGACTAAGTTAACATGGATTTTTTTCTGTGTAAGCTTCTGGAATGTACCACTTCCATGTACTGGGGGACTGCTGCTCATATTCACTCATGACCTGTTAAAACTGGCACCTATTATGGAAGAAATCGTGGAGGTGTAATCCTAATGGAGACTAGAAGGATTCTGAGAGAAAAGTACACACCGTATGTTGGGCTGAGTGCCAGCAACTACCCCACAATTACACCTACTACTACTCACGCCAGGGGTGAACAACAGCAACAGTACTGACCTTAGGCACGCCGATAGTGCAACAGCCACAACAACAACAATAGCAACAACCGCTAGTTCATGTAAAAACTCAAACCCAAAGGGGACTGTGTGGAATCTATCTTGAAAACTTGTAGTGCCAGCTCGTTTGCCTCGCTCTATGATAAACCTAATGAGGTGGACCCCACAGATGTGGCAGATAGTCCACCTCAATAGGTTTATCATAGAGCGAGGCAAACGAGCTGGCACTCCGCCAGCCTGCTTGCCTTATAATAGCATTAATATCAGCTCCTAGGGCTTTTGCTTTGATTGTAGAAGCCCCTATCGTTGAGTGGAGCCGCCATCTAGTGGTGTCTACACCTGCTAAAGCCATTATCTCAAGGGCCCAATGGGCCACTGTGGCTCTAGCAATATCCTCATGGGGAAAAATTGAATTAATTAAAAGTTGATCCTCATAGTCGGGTCTCAGTTCAACAATTCTCTCTAAATAGTCTTCTAGTGTTTTCACAACACAGATTCTAGTGTCCGAAGGGAACCTCTTTAGTTGAACCGTGCTCAGCCGATCCCCCTGTTTGTTGGATTTTAACAACTTACTTAGTTGAAACACAACTCTGTCATTTTCAAATAATAGTCTCGTCACTTCCAACGCCACAATAGTTTGTCCTCATTGTGAGGTAGTAAACAGTAACAATATAGCTAACTTTAATGACAATTCCCGTAAAGTCATATTTACATTCTGTTTCCATTCTTTTAGAAAGGTTAACACTAATCCCACATCCCAAAAAGTGGGATATTTTGGGCCTGGCAGCTTCTTCTCGTAGGCACCCTTGGTGAGCCAACATACATCCCTATGTTGGCCCACCGCGATACCCCCTGACATAGGAAGAACTGTGGACAGTGCACTTCTTGCAACAGACAGTGCACTGAGCCCCAGCCCTTCCTTCTGCAGTCTACGTAAAAAGACACAAACTTCCCGCAACGATGGTTTGAGAATGTGGAGTATGTCTTTTCAGTAGTGCACCAAAATGCGTCTAAAATTAACCCGAAAGTGCCTTTTGTATAGCCTTCTTTTCTTAGCCTTTTACTCAGCAAATTAGAAAAGCCGCCAGGCCTAAGGTCCCTTTTTCCTTTTTGGCCTCTGAACTCTATTTTCCTGGTTACTATCCGGGTTAGCCGACCCCACCACGTTTGGCCTTTCCATTTGGGGGCCACTACCATACACCGGGCTTGGTCCAGCTCTATCTTCTGGACCACTCTTCCATCAAACTGAAAGGAGGAAAGAAATACAAGAAACCTTGAGACCAGTCCAAGGTGAACGCATCTACCTCATAGCTCTCAGGTTATGGGTCTAGTGACACAAAACAAGGCAATTTAGCATTGATTCTAGATGCAAACATGTCAACCTCAAGCACTCTCTAAAACTCTCTACAGATTCTCTTGAAGATTCTTGGACTCAGTTCCCACTGTATCATCGGAACACTTTCTAGATTTGTAATCCGCTAGTACATTAAGTACCCCCGGGACATGTGCAATGGACAACCAGTTTTTCTTTTGCTCACACCACTCCCAAATTAACCTTGCTTCATCATTGCATTGCTCTGACCTAACCCCACCATGGTTCTTTACATGAGCTAATGCTGTTGTATTGTCAGTGTATACTTTCACATGACAAACCTCTTCTTTCACCAGGCTTTGAAGGCCATGTCTGATAGCCATCAATTCCTTCACATTGATGTGGAAATTCTCCTCCACACCAAGCTATCTGCCACCCGCAGTGACTTCCCCTCTATGAGCTCCCCAACCATCATCTGAAGCATCTGTAAAGATCTCCAACCCTGGTGAACCCATAGAAATTCCCTTACTAGCCTCAAAAGTGAAATGCTCTAGCCACCACCAAATGTCTTGCTTACTCTTGAGCTTCAGCCTCATCTTACCATCAAAATCCTTGTCCTTTCCGGGGCAAGGTTTTTCTCCCTCTCTAGTCCTTTGATATGCCCCAGGGCATATTGGGATAACGGGGCGTAAACACCTGCAACCTCCCTGATGGTTGACCTATCCCTATTCAGCAAGTCACTTGCTGCTAACCTGAGCTTTCCTACTTTCTCTATGGTAGGGGTGATGATCATTTCCTCTGAGTTTAAGTTACGCCCCAGAAAAATCAATTTGGTATCTGGTACCATGACAGATTTGTCTTGATGCAGAACAATTAGCCACCCTGCTAATTCCCAAGCTGTAGCAGTACATTCCTTCTCAGTGTCTGCCATTACAAAAGAGTCATCAATGTATGGGAAACATTGTGCCCCTTTTCCCCCTAACTTGGCATATATTGGCTTGAGAATTTTCATAAAAATTCTCGTCGCACAAGATAACCTATTGGGCATGCACACAAACTCATAGAGTTGTCCATTCCACCAAAACCTCAGATACTTTCTATGATCCCAAGATATAGGTACCGAATAATATGCGTCTTTCAGATCGATTGATGCCATGAAACATCCCGGTCTCATCATATCCAGAGCAGTTTGTAGGGTGGCCATTTTGAAATGTTCATACTGGACATGTTTGTTGAATTTTGTCAAGTCCAAAATTAATCTATGTTGACCATTAGGTTTAGGTCTCAAGAAGACATTCGACACAAACTGCCCAGGGACTGGATCAACCTTCACTACAACACCTTTAACCTCCAACTTCTCTATCTCTGTTACCATGACCCCTTGCTCTTCAGGTGTCATCCTGAACTGGAAAGGTTCCCTTTCCTGTACAGCATAAGACACTAGCGGTATGTGCACCCCACTTACCATGCCTAAAACCCAATGGATCTCTGGTAAAAGCAAACCACCTGTTAACAAACCTGCCAATAGAACCAGCAACAAAATTCTCAGCCTTATTATAGAGGGGACTCACCTAGCTGGTTAGTGGGCCCCCTGTTTCTGAAAACCCTGCTTTGCCTGTGCTCTTAGAGCTATGGGTCTTCCCTGGTTTTGCTGGGATGCTGGTCTGATGAACGGTTGATTCATGGCCTGATTGCCATAGATCGACGTTAGTGGCGACTGGAATACCGGCGGTCCATGGTTGGGATATGACTGTCCCCCTTTCTTCGACTTGCCCCCACCAGCCCTACGCTGTCCTCTCTTGTGTGTGGGTGCTACCTTATGGGCGACCGCCTTAGCTGCAGCTGCTGCCTCAGCCTTAGAGGCAGACATCCCGTCTGCTGTCTTCTTAGCTGCATCGTGCTTCTTCTTGGTCTCAGTCACATCACCGCCAAACAAGAACTTCCTGTGTTGGTATCCCTCGCAGTTCTAGCTAAGAGTTTCTGATAGTCCTTCTAGATAGCCGGTTTGACTATCTCTCTCCGCCCGTTTGACAGGCTGGTCATCATAGCTGCCAGCAAAGTGTAACCATTTTTCAGGTTCGGGGATAGTTTATCCAGTTCCGGATCCGCCTTGCCCTTGTCGAAACTAAGTGTTGCCAGTGGTGCGAAAAACAACCATTGCAGTTAAAATGAAACCTTGAAGTTTCTTGACATTCTTTTCCAAGATAACAATATCTTGTCTGTCTTGAATCACTTCCTTGATTTCATCCTCTAACTCGGGGACAATCATCTTGTCGACATTTACAGGCTGTGGATAGTCAATGAACCACTGTTCCTTTGGCATTCTTTTGGTGAAAGCACCATCAACAAGGTTGGTCATTCGCTTGTCGAGCTTAAATTCTCTCCTCTTGGCTGCATGCTCTTCTCTCTGGGTCCTGACCATGTCAGCAAGACTTCCATCTCCTAACGGAGCCTCTTTTTCCTTGTCCTTCTTGGACTTGGTTCCCAAGTTATCATCCGAGTTGTCAGATACATCATCGACCTTCCTCTTAGCTGGAGGGAGTTTCATCCTCCTCTTCTTCATCTGCTGGAGGGTAGTATCCAGGATAACCATAACTTTAGGTCCCATAGCGGTTAAAGTTCACTGGTGGAGGAGGTGGCAGGTAGCCCTGGTTCTAACCCATCAAATGGTTTGGCTGCTGAAACCCATACAAATGTGGCGGTAGCTGACCATATGGCCCGAATGCAGGGGGGGGGGGGTTGCCGTAAGACCCCATTTGTCCGAAAGGCCCCATAGGTTGGGGTGGCTGGCCGTAGAGTCATGTGGGCTGCGATGGCTGTTGTTGCCTGTAGGCTGCGGTGGTTGTTGTCCGTAGGGCCCCATGGGCTGCGGTGGTTGTTGTTGTCCATAGGACCCCAATTGTTAAGGAGTTTGTTGTCCAAACGATCCTCCAGCTTGCTGGGACAGGAACTGTCCCTACAGCCCAGTGAACTGCATCCAAGGCTAGGCACCTGTAGAGGGCACTACCAGTGTTTGTCCCGTAGTAGCCGTTGCGGTTGTAGTCACCGTACGAGTAGTGATTGTAGTCGAGGCAGGCATAGAAGTAACTGATGCCATAGTCACCATTTTCACGAGAATCTGGGAAAAATCCAGGTCAAATTTAGCAAAGAGAACAATTCCCAATGCAAACAGAGTAACTGTGTGTACCCTCTGACCTACTCTGGGAATAGACCTACGATGTAGAACTGTCGCTAACCAAAAGCGTACAGCACCTCCACAAAGGCCTGAGATTGAACAATCCCAGTTTGAACCTGTCATCTTCCAAGCCCCTAAAGGCTGAGCTCTACAGGCAATATCAAGACTTAAAAGGAACACTCTAAGGATTGTGTGTACCCTCTGACCTACTTCTGAAAGTAGGCCTAGGGGTAGGACTGTCGCCAACCAATGAGTGTACAGCACCCCGGCAAGGGTCCAAGCTTGAACCAAGAGGAAAGTGTAAATATAACGCTAAAAGCTAAATGACGGGGGACCAACCCTGAAAGTATGTCATGAGGGGTGCGTTAGGTTACTAACTTTTATCTCTTACTACGTCTGTCCACATGCCAGATTCTTTGAAGATTCAGAGAAAAGGTGACTAAAAATTAGAAATTTAGGAGGAATATTTAAAGGTTTATTTTGGGGGGGGGTTAAATGCAAAAATTTAAGTGGGGGTTCGGGGGCAGAGCCCCGAAAAAGGTTATTTCTTTACTCTATGTCCGTTTTTCAGCGGTACCGAATGCACCGCTCATGACCTGCTTTTGGGACTGGTCCCCCGTCATTTACCTTAAAAGCGCAGCCAATCTAACGTCTGCAAAGCCTGTACAGGCCAAGCGCGATAGAAACCAACAAAAACCTGTCCAACAGGGACAGTAAAAAAGAGATTAACCTCAATATAACAATAAAACCAACGAATTTCGCCATAACGTCAAGCGATAAACAACTACCCTGAAGCATACCTGCAAACAATGCGAGAGCAGGACAAAAGGTAGCTCTGCACCCGCCAATCAGAAGACAGGTTAGAACCTTGGCGTCAACCAATGGGAGCACAGAACACAAGCTCGTCTCAGATTGTACGAAACCGAGTCCCAGCTTGAACAATTTTGATCCTATCGTCTCCTAAGCAGGGAACGGCCGAGTGCGACAGAAAACATCCCAAATGGGGCAGAAAATAAGAGATAACGACTGAATTACGTCTCCAAATCATAGAAACCATACAATCGAGCTCTAATCCAGCCTAGTTTACCAAAATTCCACTTATGCAAGCAAATCCAAGATGGCACCCCGGAGGTCGGCCGGCAGGACTGCGCAAAAGTGCAAAATAAAATGAATATAACCCGTCTCAGCAAGGAAAAAACCTGCGAGCCCTGGCTATAAACTATGTACACAAAGTGTGTATAAAAATATTACCTGATATAAGCCTTTAAATGCACTTACCAGGCTATTTAGAGTGGCTCTAGAAGACTGATTCACAAACACGATCAGCTAAAACTAGACCAACTGACTACACATGCGCGACCCGGCCTCCTTCTCGTAGAATAAAACCATAGTGTTGTAGATTTTAATACAATAGTAGAGAATAGTCCTGTGAGACATGGCGCGGCGACTTGTAATCTTGTGTCTAGTTTCAGTTGGTGAGACAGATAGGACATACTATCATCTGGGCTTTTGGTTGTATATAGCACAAATTCAACCTGAACTACCCACTGCAGCTAAGTACTAATAGTCTGTAGACTGTCCATTCTGCATGCACCTCACTCAGCTAACACAGGGACCTGTCTTATTCAATGTTCAATTCCATAGTCAACAGGTGTGTCATTATGAGTGTACACTGTCTCAGATTGCCAGGAGCCTGCTCTGCCTCCCCCCCCCCCACACACACACCCAACTGCCAATCACTTGTAATAGTCTGTACCTCGTCACAGGCCAGTGGTCAGCGGCCAGATCACTCCACCTCTCTGTAGAAGGGGAGCACAGTGTAAGTACCTCGGTGTACATACATGTTTTCAGTGTCCCACAAAATCGTTTATATAATGAAAGGAGTAATCAAATTAATCTTTCATTACCAATAGTAGATACATATTCTGAGATAGCATTATTTCAATGTAAACTAAAAATTTTACACAGAAAAGAATGTAGCAGTTCCACAAGGTGGCCTTACACTTCAGCCTCCTCTGATTTACAAAAATGCACATATGGCAACACACACTTTAGCACTGATTTCTCCATAGAGATCTTTGACAGTGAATACGTTGTTCAAATACAGAAAATATGACCCAATTGTACCATAACCCACTGAGATAAAACCTGTACTACATATATATAGTAGTTTCAAAACGAACAATTCTAAAACAAAGGCTACAGGGATGCATTTCTGAATATTAAAATGCTCTAATGCTAATCTGCCATAGGGCTCCAAATGATGAAATGTCTTATCTGCGAATAAAATCAAAAGTATGAGATATATTCTGAAAATTCCTTCACTGATAAGTAAAGTAGACACACTGTTGTTATTACATTAGAATAGTGAGCAGGAATAGTCCATAGCAGAGGAGCCACAAACAAAAATAGATTGCAAGGCCTCCCTATCCCTTACACCGTGGCGACTGTGAACCATACACTAGTCTACTCATCTCACGTGTAGTACTCACTAGTCGCCGCGCTAATAACCTCGACACCACTAGAAGTGCTGTCCGAGGTAAAAACTTGTGTTCACACCTCATTTGTGGCATTCAAAAAATTTTTATGTTGTCAGTTTCCACCTGGGGTGCAGGGTGTGCCTTCTACGTGAACCCTCCCTGCTGAGTTAGGCATGCGCCTTATACGCAGGGTTTTAAAAATATTGGTTCAGAGGGACTTGGTGCGCCTTGTACATGAACCAGGCCTTGCTGAGTTAAGGGTGTGCCTATAGGCGAGCTGCGCCTTGTTCACGGGAGATTACGGTAGTACTGTTCTCTATGAAATCCTCACCTACGAGACCTGACTTGAGACACTCTATAAAGCGCACTTAGGGAGTGATAATTTTTTAACAACAGGGGGCGGTCAGAATGTTTTCGAGCCCTTGACCGGGGGGAGGGGGGGAATTTTTTTTTCGCGCGTTCGCGCACAAACCCACCAGCCACCCCCCCCCAATTGTTAAATTATGATCACTCCCTTAGTGGCAATACCTTAATGTACAGTGCTGTCTGTACATAAATGGGGCTGGCGAAATGTGTTTTCGTGTACACCATGTTTCATAGTTGCAACTGCAGACCTGATTTTTAAAGGTAAATTTAAACTCATTTAGCTTGCACTCACATATTCCAGCACTATGTATACTCACTCCATTCGAATTTGTACACTTAAGAAACCTGAGATTTGATATTTTTCTCTTGCCATTGCCAATGAGGAATTTTTGCATCATCCCCCCTCATGCCACATGAAATGTTAAGGCCAGTTCAACAAGTTCATGATGACAACCAATAACACATGCTATTGACCTGTGTAGGTTAGTCCATTTATTGGGTCAAACAATTCCATACATTGCCGTCACCCAAACATATCCAAGACAATTTTCATCATTATAATGGCCATTAAAATCGTGTGATTTCAGGATATTTCATAACAGATTGCCAGAACTATCTCAGTAGGCTGAGAATTTGCGAAATTGGGCCGTGACCTAGGATGAGAAATTTAGCATCAACATGGGCATGTAACATACCTGCAAACTCCAGACACGTGAAAACCTGACACTTGAAATCATTTATCAAGTACATCTAGACAATAGACATGGAATCAAAATTTCGAGTAAGAAAGGGGCTTCGGTTCATAGTTGGGTACATTAATACATGACTTCAATCAAGAAGTTTTGACTTCCCATAGTGATAAAAATGATCCATGGTAATCTAAAAATAGAGGAAACAGAAGTTTGCAGGTATGTGTTTAGAACCACCATACAAAGATTAGCCCAAACAACAATCACCTCATCTGCAATTTTTGGATGCAGGGACCAGCCCCAGCTGGTCTTTATAGCCACGACTTACTTTTCAGTTATAAAAAGGAAAACTCATGGTACAATGTTAACACATCTCTGGAGGTGATATGGTCATCTGGCAGGGGAAGCCAATATCTATCAAATAGAAGTAACTCCTTACCTGCCTGTCACCCCTTTGGTCTATATCACAAGATGGCAGCTAGTGTGAAGTCTACCAAGAAGAAAACTTCATATCTAATTTTGTAGACATCGAACTCACTGGGGTTACTCACAACTGAAATGAGTGATCACGCCATAACATAGTCGGTAGTAGAGGCCTTCATGGGTAACTTATATATAAGTCTGATATATATGCTTGGGACACCAAGAAAAGGCCCTCTTTATTAAAATGGCACAGCATCACTTTAATATGTGACTGCTGGCCACAGAAACAACAGGCGGCTTATGCTATATAATATCCAATATACAGTCCACACCAACAAAGCAATACAGGAGGACCGAGACCTTCTGCCCCATTACTTCACAACAACGGCACTGATCATTAGTCCGTGTTGGAAAATAAAGAAGGGTACTGGCCGGCATGCTTGGATGCTGGACTCGAGACAACATTGATAGTACATGCATTTTTGGGCATCAGTCACGTATGCCGACCACATACCCTCTACATATAATAGCAAAGTCCCTCCTGACATTGCACGTTGAGTACGGTCTGTATTCAACATCAGACACTAGGGCTCACAAAAATTGCAGCACTGTTGTCACTTTTGGAGGACATTTTTTCCTTTTTTGATGGTACATTCAGCTGACCACTTCTCACTCATGCACATCCCAACCCACCTAACACCTGCTTGGCAACTTTACTCTTCTGTTTTCGTTTTCCAATCTATGGGATAAATCTCAATATATATATATATATATATATATATATATATATATATATATATATATATATATCACTTACGGGTAGTGTTCAAGCACGTCTTTAAATTACTTCCTTCAATCAACATTTGAATATTGTACACAGGAAATTTTCCTATCATTTATTTAAGTTTTGGTTGATACTCCTCTTCACAGATCAGAGATATGTCAAATATACACTACCTGAAGAATTTACATTTTCTAACACAAATGCCTAAAGCAACAACCGGCTGATCAAAAGACAACATAACATCAATCAAAATCTGCTTTAACCTGAAATTTCAACCAACGTTGGTATGACCCATTTCAGTAGACTTGCCCACATTTCAATTGTGTTGGCCCAAATGGCAACACTTCATATGACCTCTCCACTCTATGAAATCTCTTTTCCACGTTTCACTAGTACATGTTTGGGAGAAAAAGCCTCCCCTCCGTAACATTTTCTTTGACCCATTTATTTTTTCCTCTCCTTTTTCTATTTTTTTTTTTTTTTGTATACCTTTTTTCTCAGCAACTTTATGGTCGAAGAATCGTACGTGCTCGGCCGCTGTCAATCAGATTGATGTGACAGTTTGGGGGATTCCGACAGAGCTAGGCTGACATTGTTGATTTCACAGTGTGGAGAGCTCATGTCAAACAAACAAAAATAGTCTTGTGGTATTGGCACAGCTCACACCATCAAGGCTAACCAAGGACGCAAAAATACGAGAAGCCTTGATTGTTCACATGAAAGCGCTTACGTCCTCCTGCGTTTTATTCATAACATTCACTTTTCTCAATGATAAATTACAAAGATGCTGAAGCCTTCACCAGCTACAGAACAATTGACATCACAAGAATGCTTCGGACTCACTAATACAATTAGAATCGAGTGTTGACATCTGATGATACATTCTCAGGTGGCTATATAGCTGCAAATTTGTCCAATCTTATGCGATTCATTAGTTCTAGTGACTACAAGAATGGTGTCTTTTTACACTTGTCACACAAACCTTAATTAATGACTGATAGAAGTTTGGACACATTGATAACATCATGTTTCATGACAATTTCCTGTGTTGCTGTTCTATAGTTTATGAAGGCTTTAGCTTCAGGTTTGTTCAATGTATTTGGCGCTGCTGTATCTGGAGGACAATACAGCATGTACTAAGGGGTGGCACTGTGCGGGTACTCAGTACAGAGGGATTAGGTGTAGCAAGGAAAAAAGGTGGGTAATATCCTTTCATATTCATCTTTGGCTGAAAGAGGTGCTGCTTTCAAGTACTCTAATACGTAGTGATGTCACCAGATAATTACCTACTGATGGCAAACTATGATAATCAGGCATTCCCTGATCGTTTATTTAGTGAACATCTAGCTTGCTCACGGCTTTATTTGACTGCATCAGCAAGTATGGATTGTTGCCTTTGCAGTTCCTTAAGTGCTCAGAGTAGGGAAAGCTGGACACACCCTGACTCAGCAGAATGATGGTGCATAAGGTTGAACTTGTGGGGGCAGTATCCGATCAGGGAAATTAGAAAAAAATTATTTGTCAGGTCATTGCTGTCACCAATCACAATAACTGGTAAATTACACTTTTACATTTTCGTCCATAAAGACTAATTTTATAATCATAATAATGATAATCAAACTAGTGCGCCATGCTTCAATGAACAGTAGTTATTTCATTAAGTAAAGTTCATCTAGAGCAGGGATGACTGGCAGGGTGGGTTCTCAGATGTACAACAGTGTGGTGGCAGCGCGCAACCACATAGTAACCAATGATCCCCTTATGTCTTTTCATCATCGTCTCCAGCTTATTACTTTAGTCTCTACACTGTTGCAAACACGCTTCCATATAAGCAGATCTGTGGCTAAAAGTTGCCAGTAGGCAAGCCACTCTATTGGCCACAGAAGACAGTCTCTTTCTATCATCACACCTCTCTGGTTTAGTATCGAACCCATTCCGCTCAGCAGTCTGCCTTACAAGAAGTAGTCCGGAGTGCGCCGTGTGACATGTGGCTCTCCACGACGCGGTGCAGGATCAAACTGAAGGCTGCAATGAAAAGTAAAGAACAGTAATATACTGACATTCATTGAAGCAAATCGATTCCATCATAAGAACTACTTCTCTCTCATGAAAGTGTTATGATCTTTTGGAATAGTTCTTTAGCCCCCCCGTGACTTCGCAAGGGGTAGAAGGGGTAACACGGCCTCGCTCACAGTTCCAAAAAATTTTGATTTTTTTCCCCCTCCCCCTGGATCCCCATACAATGTCTACTCCTCGACACTATGTTCTAAATGTTAGATTTACATAATTTTTTTTATTAGAGGTGATATTCTGGGAGGTATAATAAGGAAGGCAACTTACAATGAATATTTCAGAGCATCGTCCAGTTCCATAATGGCTGCCTGGTTGCCACAACGGTAGCAGTAGTTAGGTGCACTGAATATCGTCACTACATTCCTATCGTGACACCAGTTGTAACCCTGAAAAGGAAGAAGTTCTCTTGAGACCTGGGGTAACTTCTTTTTTTTTGTCGTTAACACATGAGGTACCACATTATGTGAAAAATATATACTGGTTTTGGAAGTTTCCTTTTACTGAAATATATGAAATATTTAGCTGACTGTCCCCGGGTGTCTTAAACTCTTAATTCTAATTTCCTTCATCAGCGAAATATTGAATTACTTAGGAGAGGAATTAGTCAAGTGTACCGTATTCCATCTACTAGTATTAAGAGCACACGCCATCCGACTTGTTTTTCATTATGAAGTAAAACTACGTGCAGGCCAATTTTGGTGATCACTGAAACTCCTGAGTACCCAGTAATAGACATATACATGTATTAGTATCCGGCATGTAAGGCACAGAAATATGGTAGCCCAGACCTAATTTTACCGACATTGTGTGCTCAATAGGTATACAGTGATCTAGTAAAATACCTGTAACTGTTAGGTAGTACTTTGAATTGTTGATAGAATCTAAGGACAGAGGTAACTGTAATAGAATGTATATTTTGTGCCGAGATATGTTGAATTTGGCGTGTCTACTCTACAATGATCAAGGTTCTAAGCACATATGATATAGTGCAATCCCCTGTGTATAAACGGCCATTGAGTTACATGACAAGGCGTGTTTTATACCAGCAGCCTTAAGTACCCTTCACCAATACCTGAGTATGTGTTGTAACTCATATATTACTTTATGTTGTACATCAGTCTTTTCTTCTTTTTTAAATTAAGAACGCAAGATGAGTCCATATATGCGTGTTAGTCATTCTACTGGCAATAACCCTGACGTGGTGCTGTTCGTGTATTGATTCAATCCCTCTAGCATTGTGGAGAACCCTGGACTTGGCAAGGTGCCAAGCTGCTGCCAGACTGGACAAGTCAGGACCCAGACCGTGCCACCTGCAGTGCCTGTCTCCCGTCCTCCCTCTCCACCACTTCTTTCCACTAAAGGACATACATTTTCGCAGATCTATTCTAACCGATGATATAAATTTGATTCCTACACCCACAAGTAAATCATATCTGGTCAAATACCTGATTTGCACAAACCCAGTTTCAGAACAAAACTCTTAATTCATTACATGTTAAACGGAGAGCAAAGTGTTATGACCTTTAAGGAAGAGGGGAGAAGCAACGAACTTATGGACATGTTAAATTATTTTTAAAAAGTTCTCTCCAATCAGGCTGCTCCAATCAATAAATTACTGTAAATTCTCTCGTATAAGCCGTGGCTAGTACCAGAACCCAAATCAAAGTGAGCCTAATAGATTTAGCCCAAAGTCTGGGTACGGTATTTAAATCTTCAATTTTCAAGCCTAGGGTGCGGCTTATAGCTCCTCCCAAAGTGGAGGTGAGGCTTATAAGGGGGTTCGAGAGAATTTATGGTACTTATAATAAATTCTCTCAATCACACGTACAAAAAAAAAGAAAACAACCATGAACATCCACTTGTATCCACAGCAACCCTTTGCAGTTAGCTTACCTCCATTACAAGTTGATGTGCACGTGAGACTAGTGTGAGGCCGTTGCTGTGGTTGAAGGTCTCGGAGATGTCTTGCCCGAAGGTGTAGCCGGCACCACGTGGGGAGATACCCCAGCCACCACGGTCGTCGGGGTCTGACCACAGCAGGTCACACATAGGACCCTGTAAGACAAGCCATAGCATTGTTACAGTTTTGTACTAAGCAACACATACTGTGATAAGTAGAGAACTCGACCGGTTTTACTTTATAACTATATTGTACATTATACCATATACACCATCCATTATCGCTCATTACATGTACTCACCTATATTGTATGCAGTAGTACCACACCCTGCTACTAGGGGGTGGTACACCCAATGGTCATGTTGTATATACAGCTAGGTGCTAGTACACCTGCCAGCATTACCAACTAGCTATTCGCTGAGTTAACATCTCTTCAGCATGTATTTTTGTACAATAAAACTATCATCAATTATCCACTAATTGCCAGCTTCTTGTTATCACTATGTTCATATAGTAGCTGTAATTAACCATAGCTAGATATGACAATACTACACAAGTGTCATGGCATTAGTGTCCAGTAATTCATGTGGAATAGAACCATGAGAGGATGAGTCCGACACCTTTTTTTAAATACAGTGATAAATTACATTGTTGTACATCTCGATGATGGGACTTGTTGTGCAAAGCGGATTGACATGAGCCTTACCTCGTGCGGTACCTCTTGAATACGATCTAGAGCACGAATGTGATCTAAGGTGTCTATGGACGGGGAGAGCCCTCCGTGTAAGCAGAATATCTGAAACAATGTATAAATATCATCAGAATTATATATCACAATAAACAACTTTAATGTTACCAACTTCCCACTAATATTCATGAGAATCAAATCGATCTGATTACGTGGCCTTATTGGATCTGCTGCTCTCATGTTGCTTTGGCTGGTACCAAGGTGTCACAGCAAGTGCATGCACACTTGTTCCCTAGATGAGATCATGACCACTTCCTATTTATGCATTATTATGAGGCGGGGGTAGGGGGGAGGGAGGAAAAAAAAGAAGACTCACCTGGCTATCTACTAGAGCTGTTAGGGGTAAATAGTCGAAGAGGTCTGTGAAGTATTTCCACACATTAGCATTGCCATACTTTCTCAAGCACTCGTCGTAGAAACCATAAACTTGTGTGATTTGTCTGCTCTCGTGATTCCCTCGCAAGATTGTAATTCTGTCCTTGTAGCGTACCTAAATAGAACAAAGAAGATGCCATTTTATGTTCATAAAAGAATTATGCTGCATTCATTGTAAGAGCCAAACAGCTATGCATGCACATATACTTAGATTTTAAAAAAAAAGAGAGGATACCTTTATACTTTCAACTTACAGTCTAGAATATCCCTCCCGAAATATTGCACAAAATATATTGTTGCGTTCGTAAATAAGGTTGTAAATTCTGCATCTATGTCAATATAATGAAAGGTACCCCAGTGAGCCCGCTCACAGACGTGCATTTACATGTACCTTTTTGGCCAGATATACAACACAGTGTAGTTATGACCAGACAACCCTATTGCACTAAAGGGTTGGTCAGATTAGCCGTACGGTCATGAGACTGAGAGCTTTAACAGGAGATTAAATCGTTCCTCAAATATCATAGTGGCCCGTTTAATTTGAGTACCCATTTTTTCAGTACACCTGGGGTTTGGCATGATGCATGCATGGATGCAGTCTTGGTGAGTCCACACTCCCTGAGAGTAAATGAATGAACCAATAGAGCCGTTAGGCGTAGATCAAGTAGATCTATGGTATTACTTGGCTCGTTAATGAACCCTCTGGGATGCAAAGTTGGGGATTTTTTTCTCTTATTTCCCCCCCCCCCCACACCACTGCGTTGATGTTTTATACCAATCCTCTATTCCTATAAAATAAATCGTTATCCTATTCATGATATTGAGGTTATTAACATGACGAAAATCCAATTACATCTTTTTGCAGTCTAATTTTTTAGATATCAGTCAAAACTGAAATCTGAGGACCTCATGGTAATATCTCCAAGCAAAAACTGGTGCTTTTGAGTTTCCATTTATCAGTGAAGTTTACTGACGAACATGAGCTTTTCTGGACTATTCAAATTCAATTTGTAAATATAAGATGGGTGACCTCTTACTTTGAAATGCTCCTGCCTACCCGGCGGTATGGACTCGAGATCCAAAGATTTCATGTGTGCTATAGAGCACTAATGGCCCAGGTTACCTACCATATGAGACTTGTCACTTTAGTCACTATAGTGACAGTGTGTCTGAGTCGTCAATGCTTAAGGCTATGGAGAATGCACCCATTATCGCTTGCATTTTTCATTGGCGAATAACTCCTTTCCTGGCAGGTAAAGCATTGCACAATATCAGCAGGTGTTGAATAAGGATCCATATCAACCATAAAAAGGCACGAGACACTGTAATTCTCCTCCATTTTGTTATAATCAAGCAGTTTCGATTGCACTGTTAGTTGATCGTCTCACTGTCCGCCATTTTGGATTTTGATGTTCTGTGCGCATGCGCGACCTGCTCCTTGCCGGAAGTCGCATTTTCAACAGAGAAATGATAGATTCTATCGATTTAACTTGAATTTAATGGCTTTTTGAATATAATCCATGCATCTTTGGCAATATCAATCGAATTGAATCGAATACGCCCCCTCAATTTACTGTAAAAAAAACAAAAAAAACTGACTCCGCGCATGCGTCAAGTCTCCAGGCCGGAAGTGAGTAACAAAAATATGGTGGTCCGATTTACACGCTCCTATGTAAACAGTCCTAACATCTTACTTGCTGAAAAAAGGCGTCTTAATTGCCCAATTCCCATAGGAGTCAATGTGTTATTTTGACCCCCTGTCGACCGCCATAATTGACAGCGCAATGCAATCCTATGAAGCCTCGTTTTCGTGAGAAAGTAGGTCAAACAGGTCAGGTTTTTTCTTCAGCTTTTTTCATAGCTAAAGAAATTTTTTTCCCCGGAATTGTGCATGTGCAATGAAAAACTAGATCCTAAAGAACACGTTTCCATGATTTTTTGTTTAATTATCCCCCAATTTCGATAAGCAATTCCCATCTTAAGTTCCAATTCATGATCGTCAGTTTTTTGCTGAAAAGGCGCCGCCAATAGCCCAGGTAGACCTGGGCCAAAAACTGGTTACATAGTGCCTTAAGTATAAGGTGTATCCTACATATAAGGTGAACCCTGATGTGAAGAAAGGGTTATAGGGTGCAGCGGGGGCTTAGTTTTGAGTATTACTATAAAGGCCACACCAAAAAAATAAGTCTACGGATTTTGGTTTTGAAAAAATGGTGCGAGCAATTTGTTTTTTTTTTAAAAGATTTTTTTGGCGTCCAATGGATTCCTTGCTGGGAAATTGAGGCGAGCGAACAATTTTTTTTTTTAATTTTGCCAAACACCACAAAGAGAAAACTTGTAGAAACTGAAGCGAAAGATTTTTTTTTCAAAGAATTTTTTTTTTTTGTATTTCTGAAAATGTGGAAAGGGCGATCCGTAGACCAACTTATTTTTTTGGTGTGGCCTAAGTACTGTTTTATAGTAAATACAGTCATGTCTCGGAATTCCGGTCGGCCTCGTCAAAGCTGGCCAGTTCTTGAAAGGGACTAATGAAAATCATGAAGCAATAAAAAAAAAAAGGGACTGTTCTCTGAAACATTAGGGAAGCGGGTGGGGGGGGGGGGAGTGAGAGGGGTGGTTGGTGTTAGGGTGTGGCGAGGTGGGGGGGGGGGGCATACCATTAACATTCATAAACATGAGTTTGGGACATACCGTAAATCCCCGGTCATGAGCCAGATTTTTTTTTCTATTTTGGGCCCAAACCGGCTTCTAAATTTTCCCCAAAGTCCCCCCGGCTTATGACCGTTTTTTTTTTACTATAGAATAAAGAGAAAATGGTAAAAATTTGACCCAAAAACCAGCTTTTATTTTTTTCCTGAACTCACCCCCCGGCTTATGACCGGGAATTTACGGTAGGACACATAAAAAACCACGTTTCTACAACGTGACCCTCACGTTTTATTCACCTTTGAGATGTGAAGGTCAATTCCCCAGGTAAGGAAAATATTCTACTTAGACAAAGATGAAAGAGTTTCTCTTTGTTTCAATGGAAAATGTTAGGGTATATCCGCAATGTCTGAAAAATATTCTGGACCCATCAGCTAGATGTAGGCCTACACGTTACAAGAAGGCAAATCTTAACCTCATTATTTTGCCATTCTGACCAGGGAGTTGCCCTTTCAAAAGAAGCCCTGTTATTTTTGCATTCACTGTCAAGGGACTTCAGACTAACAGTTGCAAACTCGCTAATTAGCACATCTAACAAAGAAAGATGCCCCCACTGTCGGCTGAGTGTGGGACCAAATTGGGTAGTTAAAAACGCCAATTTCTGTATCATATGTCATGAGCCAGGCCCCTCCATCCACAAGGCTTTGTGGGAGGGGGAGTGGGGAAAGAGGGGGCGGCTGGATGGCTGGCCGGTATATCGTAGTGGTGATTTAGTGCTGCATACACACTTTGTTTCAAAAACGACTGACTGATACCGGAAGCATGAATGCATGTTATTGTATACACACAAAGAGTTGTTAAAATGGTAAGAGCCAGTCTGTGACCGATAAGTGTGACGACCGGGAGTTTGAAGACTGATAATCCGAGACATGACTGTATATGTAAACATAATGTGCCTCCCCTATTTTGAGAGGATCTGTGAGGCGCAGGGTGCCTCAGATTCACATAGAAAGGTTATAAGCTACTTTATAAGCAAGGCACTACGGTAAATGAAAATTATTTTGGCTTTATTAATCGTGGAAATTGTCATGATCCATCGACCTGTCCTTCAGGTCTTATTAGCTTGGTTATTCGTGGAGTTGTGAACGTGTGCCTATTTGAAACTCCATTACACTTTCAGATGAAATCTAGTGTTATAATATAGGATCAGTTGATTGACATGATATGATTGCGTATGTAGATTCAATCAAAGTTTATCAGATAACACTGCTGATACAGATCGACTCAATACATGGAACAATTTATTTATAAGTATGACTCATGGCAACGTTTTGAGTAGCGCTGATAGCAGCACTCTGATAATACTGACGTCAGGTCACTAAGGTATCACATTGAATTTAGCATATTGAGAATATTATGCCACATCACAGGAAAATATGAAGGAAATAAAAACTCGCCCAAAATCTTTTTATGAACATCAGTGTTCTCATTTGAAAGCCATGGTAGCATGCTAAACAATGTAAGGACGTCTCGGACACACTTTTCACATAGCTTTTTTCGGTCTAAAAGTTTACCCTTTTTGACCATGAATACATCTAACACTAAATCATCAAAATCTTAGGGAATCTTCATAATTAAAGTAGGGTCAGTCCAGCTTAATTACCTTAGTAAATTGCTCATATGCCACCTAAAAATTTACAAATGGGATCTTAAAATTATTTTCTGTTTGGTATACCAGAATGCTGATATCCTTTCTTTTATAATTCTTTCAAATAGGTAGTCTATAATTGGATGTTCACTTACCTTCAAAGCAACTAGAAGTGATACTGTTTCTACAGAGTAGTATCCTCTATCTACATAGTCGCCCATGAAGAGGTAGTTTGTGTCAGGTGACTTCCCACCAATACGGAATAGCTCCATCAAGTCGTGGAACTGACCATGGACGTCTCCACATACAGTAACTGGACATTTGACTTCTTGTACATTAGATTCCTTAGTCAGGATTTCTTTGGCCTGTAAAAAAACAGATGGTAAATTTAAGCAATAGGCTAAATTCTTTCAATAACCAGGAATGGAAGTCAGACATGGACAAAAATCACTAAGCCATACATTTACTTGATAAAGCCTATTTTTCCAAACAGCCCTCCTTACCACTCGTATTATAAGCAGATAAGGAAAATACATGTAAATCAAAATTTTCAGAAATCAGAAAATCCCGATTAAACCTAAAGACTTACATCCCTGATTATAACAGTTAATCACACGGACACTCTTAGGGATGTTGCTGTAGGGTTTGTGGGAAACCCCTTGTACCAAAATGTACCAAAAAATGAGCAAAAGTAGTCAAATTTGGTACCAAATGAAAGCTTATGATCCAGGGAATGCAGCTCGCTATCAATAATAGACATTACTTCATGTTAGTATGCCCGAGGCTTTGACAGCCCAGAGCTCTAACACTGTAGTTCCGTATCTTACACCCCCGTTATATAACCCTCCCCAGTATTCCAGCGCCCCTGACCACACCCAAAATGCTAAATTAAAGAGATCAAAATTAATTTTCCTTGCCAATAAAATGTAATTTGGAACATATCTGACTATTTATCACACTTTTATGATGTCAATGATAACTTTACTTTTAAAATGCAGTTTTTCTCATACAGGGCTGTTTGCTATCCACCCGCGATGCATTCACACCCTAATGAAGTGCTACGGCTAAAAAAAAAATAAATTAAAATCCTCCCTCATCACTTTTTTCATGACTTGGTGATGAGAAGCAATTTTTTTTTTTTTTTGGGGTGGCCTTAACATTTTTTTTTCTGAATGAAATTCAAAATAGCTAAAGTCCTTGGGGGCTCCAGAACGCTTCTCTCATGCTTGAACTATTGGGAAAATATTTATTACCGGAACTTTGGGAGGGTATTCCGAGTTAGCAGGTTGTTGCATGGGCGCCGCCATTGCTGGAGCTTGTTACCAACGAGTTCTACTAATAAGAGCTATCAGATGGGTACCACTTGGCCCCCGAGAGGACAGTACTGATTTTAGAGTTTCAAATACCCTAGTATAAGCTGCACCCACACTTTGGAAATCTCCTTGGGTACTTTGGGGAATAAGTAAGGTCATCATTTCGGGGGTCAAAATGTCAGTGTAATCTAGAAAATAGGGTTAGCCTATATAGACTTAGCAGAATAAATTATTAGCCAATGAGATAATCTCAACTGTTCACTGTGGCCGTGTCGGGGGCTAACTGGTACCCATCTGATAGGTCTTATCGGTAGAACTCCCTATAGTAACAGCTACAGCAATGGCGGCGCCCATGCCATGGCACAACCTGCTACCTCGGAATAGGGCCAAACATCAGTGTCGCTTTGCTACCTGTAAGCAGGTAGTATCTGCTTTTTTTTGAGCTAATTTATTTCTTGTTTGGCATCTTAGTCAAGTCTCAAGACACAGTAAAATAACCTGTGAACTGCCATACCTGTGACTTTGTTATCAAACTCAAGAGTAAATGATTTTCAGTCTTTGACTTTGGCCCAATTGACAATGATTGGGACCCTTTGTAGGCTACCCTTTGCCATGAAATGAGGTGAGGCCTTCCAGTAGAAATTCGACCGTTCGAGGAACAGCTTACAACTGTCAAATAACCACCAAATTACCTGATTTGGTAGGTCGTAAATAAACAATAACATGGCCCTGGCCTGGGGCAATTATTAACATCAAGTTGATCAGTGTTACCTTCCGCTTCACCTTCAGTAGGGTATACTTACTCCGTAGATGCTCTGAGGGAACCTCAGAGACCAAGTGTGTCTGTTGTAGTCTGTTTGGTCTGCCAATCTGGCAGAGTGGCCATTTCTCACAGAAGTACTTACTGTTCAGGTCCAATGCTTCCACCAACACTTCCCTCAATGTATATCCAAAGATTCACAATACACAAAGCACTTGAAATACTTGTAATAATTAATAATGCAGGTGATTTTCAAATCTCCCTCCCTCACTCCAAATCATTGTCGGCCATCTTGAAGCCAGGTGTAGCCACCTAGTGCCAAAAAGACTACACTATTCTTGGTTGGTTAGCCCTATGTTTCAAGAGCAGTCTATTAAACACCAGGTAGCACCACAGCATGTTGACAATGGAGGCCATTGAGGTAGTGATATCTAAGCTCAAGATAAACATGTCAGATTTATTGGATATATCTCATGTTTCAGTCAATATAAGCTGATGTACATGAAAACTACATGTTTGTGAATAGGAGGGACAATTTCCAGGAACTGAAAGTGAGTACTTAGTTCAGACTAGCCATGTGTTTGTGCCACTATAGACTTGTATACATCTTCAATGATCTTGGATCCTGCCTTTATGTCATGGCTGATACGAACGTCACTATAGATTAGTACTAGAATCGCCATATTCAATGGGGGGCATTGAATACAATGTGTCCGTATTCAATGGGTGTCCGCCATCTTGGATTTTGAACAGATCTGAGCTGTTTTTCTTTATTTAAAAGCAAAATAACCCCCTAGTAGTAGGGCCCTAGGCCATGACATAAATGCAAATGTCCACTTCCATGGGATTTTTTACATCGTATTCCCCTCTGTGGGACTGGTCGCATCCCACTCAGCCATATAATGGCTTCGTGGGATACGCCAGTCCCACCTCGGGGAATACGATGTAAAAATATCCCATGGTCGTGGATTATTTAGCTTTTGAGCAGGCAGGCCTAGGACCTGTACATCATCACATCATAGCATTTGGATTGCCATGTTTTTTATACTACCATCTTTGTGTTTTCGGTGATCCAACCCAAATCGGCACGATCCAACGTCCCGATCTAACAACCAAAGTGTTGTTATTGACAGGTGATTTTTTGAATACACATCGGAACGGCACAGACACTTGACAGGGAGGAATGTGTCCGCGGGGAAAGCCGGGGTGCGACCGCTGTCGCTAAGTAAAGACCGCGGGTTGGCACCGAAAAAGAACTGGGTTGTGGCAACAAACAAATGCCCCATTTCCTCATGCAACACACTTGTAAATATAGTAAAATCAAACACTTTCATCAATACTCCTTAATTCATCGATATAACTAGCTGCCACTATGGTAACAAGGAGGAAATACTTACCTTTTCACATAGCGTTTTGACTTGGTTTTCTGTAAGCTGCTTGCATTCATTCAACTGTTCGATCCACTGATTTAACTCCTTGGCGGAGGCTCTATCTTCGACCATATCCATGGCGAATTACCTTTGCGGGTTGTTTTCACTATCTCCTCTTATCCTGTACAAGGTTTCTAGTGTTACAACACATTAAATAGTGGAAAATAGGCGTTTTTCTTTGCAATGTCACAGCGGTACTCTTGTTTTCCCCCAAAATGGCCGCCCTGTAAATTTTCGCAGCGAGGGAATGACGTCACGGGCATCTGTTATCGGAGTTACGAGAAATCCATATATTGGTTTTGTTTGTATCAAAAACAAATACCTGCAGTATGGACAATTCTAATAGTTTAAAACTAAGAAAATTAGGGGGGGAGGAACTAAAAATGCAACGTTATTTTTAAGACATGAAGTCAGCATGAAGTCACAGCTATGCTGTTGCCATCTAGTGTTGACCCCTCGAACTCAAGAACGGTGGTGACCCCGCAACTACTTCCTCTTTCCCTTGCAGGCCGCCATCATAGTGGGCCGGCTGATGCACCAGTGGCATTAAAATCCACGGGAATCTAAACCATCGGCCAAGATGACGGAACAAATGACCCTTCGTGGTACCCTCCAGGGTCATGCTGGATGGGTTACCCAAATTGCAACGACTCCACAGCGTCCTGACATGATTTTATCTGCTTCCAGAGGTAAGGTATTTTCATGCCGTGCATGTCCGTCATTCACTGTCGAATTGTCGGTCGCGAATCATCCCTCTGCCCCTTCGTTTCCCATGTCAATCCCACCTATATGGGGTCCGCGTGTTCCTATCGAAATAACCTAGATCAGAGGGTATTTTTATATACTTTTGCCAATATTTAAGTCTATTTACTTGTCTTGTCATGTGAGTTGTGTGTTTTGTTTTGGTTTGTGACGTGTATTGAACTGTCGCATACTGTGTTGACATTTACTATTTAGGAATACTGTCAACCGAACTAACCCTTACAAATGATCCATGAAAATTCCATTAAGTCACAGAAATATGGGTTATATCACACATACCTCATTACATTAATTGTTTACATGTATGATCACACTCCCCCTTGAAACTTGTTATACTGTCAACCACAAACTTGCAAGGGACCAAGCGACAGCTGTCATTTCCAAACTTAGGGAGTGGTCATTATTTATCAACAGGGGGGGATGGTGGGTTTGAGGGGGGGGCGTAAAATTTTCAGACCCCTCCCGAGGGGGGGTTAAAAAAAATTTGATCCCTCTTGAGGGGGGCTAAAAAAAAAAGTCACCCTCTTTTTAGCAAAAAAGCCTGCACGCTACTATAGATAAAAGAGGGGCGCGAAAACTCTCTGCGCCTCTGGCGCGGGGGGGGGGCACTAAAAACTTTACTCCGTAGACGCTCTGAGGGAACCTCAGAGACCAAGTGTGTCTGTTGTAGTCTGTTTGGTCAGCCAGATTGGCTGAGTGCCCAGTTCTCACAGAAGTACTTACTGTCAGGTCCAATGCTTCCACCAACACTTCCCTCAATGTACATCCAAAGATTCACACTACACAAAGCACTTGAAATACTTGTAATAATTAATAATCCAGGTGATTTTCAAATCTCCCTCTCAACTCCAAATCATTGTCGGCCATCTTGAAGCCAGGTGTAGCCACCTAGTGCCAAAAAGACTACACTATTCTTGGTTGGTTAGCCCTTTGTTTCAAGAGCAGTCTACCACCAGGTAGCACCACATCATGTTGACAATGGAGGCCATTGAGGTAGTGATATCTAAACTCAAGATTAACATGTCAGATTTATTGGATATATCTCATGTTTCAGTCAATATAAGCTGATGTACATGAAAACTACATGTTTGTGAATAGGAGGGACAATTTCCAGGAACTGAAAGTGAGTACTTAGTTCAGACTAGCCATGTGTTTGTGCCACTATAGGCTTGTATACATCTTGGATCCTGCCTGTGAGCAGGCAGGTATTTCGGCCTATAAAAACTTCTGCGCGTCCACGCGCAAACCCCCCCCCCCCCCCCCTGTTGATAAATAATGACCACTCCCTTAGCACAAGTGGGGATTCACTGCAAGATCTACGTATTTCTTGCAAATTGTACCCGTGGCGAGAACATCCAAGAGCACTCGCAAATATCTAATGATTTTGATTTGTGCGCATATTGTCATATGCCTCTTGGACATTGCTCGAATGTTGTCACACCATGACAGGCAGGAGATCCTCTGCTGGAATTTTTTTTTTGCGACAATACGTGCATGAGTGCCAGTCGCAACTAATTTGCGAAACTCGGAAGAGTTATAGGCACCACCATGGATTAAGACGCTTTTGGGGGTCCCCAAAAAGAGGCAGAGATTGGTTAACTTGGAGATAATAAAGCATCAAAGGAGTGTAATTGTACAAAAATATGTTCATATGCTGTCAGAAGAACATGTATAGATCATAAATATGTACTATGGTGGTACAATAAAAGAGTGATGTTAGATCAATAGATGGATAAAAAATTAATGTACTGTTATTGCAAAGAGGCGACCCTTTGGGCCTCCAATGGTGAAGAATACACATTCCATTGGGAAACCTTTTTTCCCACCCTTTCTGTGTCTGTGTTAACCAATACATCATAACTTTTGGAATGTATACCCAAGCTGGCACAGCTTCTTCCATTTACACACTTTTATGGATATTGGAATGTGAACTACCCATCCTTATCAGACCATGAGTGTGCTCTCAGTTCTAAAAGATAGGCCCTATCATTAGTTGTTCAAAAGTTACCTCAAATCTTGTGTGTGTGAACATGACGGGGGGGGGGGTAAGTTCTTACATTGATACAGAAGAAAGCCTTTCCGAGTTATCAGAATTTTTAATGCTTACCTCTAGTTATAACTTATAATAGATGTTGCATGTTTCTTATTTCCATTTTGGCACCAAGTCCAATAGGTGGACATGTGTCAAGTCTTGTAATTCGTCCAGATCCAATTACCCTGGTCAAGCAGCATAAAGTAGGCACTTACCTAATATTTCAAGACTTTATCCCATTAAACCTTTCTAATGATCAATGGATAGATCTTGAGAAAAGAAGTGGATTTGCTTTTTAAATGAAGTCTCTATGTCAATTTTAAGTGGAATTACGACCGGTCAAAGGTACCAAATCAGACCCAGAATTCTGCCATAGTTAAGAGTTTAATTTGGATCCAATTTTGTGATCAAGCAAGATGAATCCAAGGTATACTAGATCACTAAAATGATTAATTTGGGCAATTTTCTTTTCAGATAAGCAACATATACCCTTAAGAATGTAAATAATAATAATACATTTTATCATAATCAAACAATGTAAAAGCAAATTTTTTATGTCATCTTTTCCCTTGATCTGTGCGCTCTGACAGAACCACAGCAGAATATCGTCTTTGACTCAGGATGTTTAAATGATCATAATTTCCATTTAAATTGACATAAAAACTTCATTTAAAAAGCAAAACCACTTATTTGTATCACAGCTATCAATTTATCACCATATAAAATGCATACAATATGGTGTTAATTGAATGGTAAGTGCCCAACATTGGGGAGGTTGGGACAAGTGTACAGAGATAATCTCGCTCAAAAAGTTTGCAGGGTCTGTCAAACATACTGCAGCCCCTTAGAAAAAGAAAAGGAAAACATTTTCTAGATCATTTTTAACCATAGAACAGGTGGGAACCACTTATTTTTAGGTGCTCAGTGATCTTCTCATCATAAAATGGTTCTAAACTTTTGGTTGAACTTCAATGGGGTCTAAGGCAAAATTCTCTGCATTCAATCTTGTACAAAATATATTCATTTTAAAGGTCTAGCCAAGCCTGTTAAAATGAGCCCTTGTTTGTAAAGATCTTCCAGTGAATAGCTTCAGAATAAGCTTGCAAAGAAAGGACAGTTTAACACTACTCAGTTTCAGCTTTATCACAGTTTCACACCTCCACTGCAGCAGACTCACACAGTGGAGGTATTTCAGTGCCTACATAAAGGACAGAAGTGTGATAAATAAATATACCCCGGGAGATTTATTCAAAGTTCAGTATATTACGGAACAGTTGAAGAATCTTTCAAGAAAAAAACAGAAACTACATGTTAATTTAGAATCCTTTTATACACTCACATCGTCCTAGATTACTGGGACATGCTCAGAATATACAATCATAAAAAATGCAGACTATTGTCAGTGAAAGAATGTGCTCGATTACAGATAAAACCCTCATTATGTGGAAGTTGACTCGCGATGAGACCAACTATGGCATCCCCCAGAAGGCTCTCAAGGGACACGGACACTTTGTCTCTGATGTAGTCATGTCCTCTGATGGACAGTTCGCACTCTCTGGATCCTGGGATAGTACCCTTCGTCTGTGGGATCTAAGCACGTAAGTAATCTTATTCCTCTATCTTTGCTGAGTGTTATAGACTATGAGCATAGCCACTCAAATCCAATCTGAACAGGCAGCTCAAATATATTCTTTATTGCTGATCGCAAGCTCAAATTTAAAAGGTTCAATAGACGTTGAAACAAAGTGTACTTCTAGTTAAACCAAGCCATGCACACTTTTGAGATACATGTACATTCATAATATTTAATCAATCGCAAAGACAAGGTTTGATAGACTGTAGACTTGTCACAGCACTGGGGCCATGGCATTGAATATACATGATGGCCGAGATGAAACTTGGCTAACTGTAGTTGTTGCATGCACTTGATTTATGTCTTGTTATTTACAGTGGCACCACCACCCGGCGCTTCATTGGACACAGCAAGGATGTTCTTGGAGTTGCCTTCTCTGCTGATAACCGTCAGATTGTTTCTGGATCAAGAGACAAGACCATCAAGCTGTGGAACACCCTCGGTGTATGCAAGTACACCATTCAGGAAGATGGACACAGTGAATGGGTTTCCTGTGTTCGTTTCTCACCAAACACCCAGAACCCCATCATCGTCTCTGCCGGATGGGACAAGCTCGTAAAGGTTAGAGAGCATTTTATAATATTTCCATGGTTTTACCAAGCTGGGCCTTGTACTGGCTTCATAGCCTAAGTAGACCTATGGTGAATTGTTATAATTAGGCCATAAATTTTTAACTTCTGGTCAGTGTCGTCTTAACTACCACTGTTGACCGTTATCTTACATTACACAAATGAGGGCTTTAGGATATAATAGCAATCTCAATTCTGATAGTGCAAAGCAGGAGATTTCAGGAGGCATATTTTCACTACTGGTAAGTTTGCTCCAGAGAGTGTAATGTACGTCAACTTAAAAAAAAAAAAAAAAAAAAGAGTAAAATTGTTGAAAGATAAACGGCAGTGAAACATACTTAGGTTGAATCTCTAGTTAAGTTCTGGCCAGTGATTAAAGACATACTGAACAAACTGTGTTGACAGATGTCCTGCAATTATGAGGTCAGGGTGTCATTCTTATTACCGTAAACTCCCACGTATAAGACGTGTCCTCTACGCCAAACAAAATGCTGGGGAGTCTTATAGCTTTCTCTCAAGTTGGGGGTGTGTCTTATACGAGGGGTAATTTTTCTATAGAAATGTACTAATCTTACAAATTTACGCATTAAATTGTGCGTCTTATACGCGAAAATGCATGTGCTAAGTTTGGGGTGCGTCTTATACGCGCAGCGCATCTTCTATGCGGGAGATTACGGTAGTTACTGTTAAAACAATATATTTGGGGTCACACGTTAAGAAATATCCCTCAATTCACGTTAACCATTGTGGCATCTAAAGGTAGCAATCCTAGGTTTTTGAAATTTCAATAGTATTCCTGGGGTTCATAATCGCTAGGACGTCCAGAGATTGGCGTACAGATCAAGTGAGAATATCAAATAACAATGAACTTATTTTTGGTGTGACGGAATGGCCTTAACATCTATAATTTGCTGAAGTTATCTTTAGTTGAATAGATTCTAAGGCAGGGTTAGACACCACGACATGGGAGTCACTAACATTTTGGACTTTGGGCTAGCAGTTGTATTGTCATATATTCTACTGGCCAAATGGTCAATGTCAAAGCAAATCTAGAATTTAGGTCAGTGGCCTGCAGTCATAACTAATGGCCATCGAGCCAGTGTGCCTCTGCTTAGATTGATCCTCTTACTTAAATTCTGGCCAGTGATTAAAGACATTCTGAACAATCTGTGTAGACAGTTGTCCTGCAATTATGAGGTCAGGGTGCGATTCCTTTTAGTTGCTGTTGCTTCAATTCCACCTTAGGATACAAAGGTTGTAACTGCATCTGGATCAATAAGGTAAGAGGTCCCCCCGTGAGGCCCCTTACAGAGGTGCCTTTTATCTTGTTGACCGAGATGCCGTCGTACAACCACTTGCACCAAGGCGACGATCCCTCAGTTTTAAATTATTGCGGCCTTATGAATATCAAGTGCCAGATATATTTTTTTGGCCTAAGTTGCTGCTTATAGCCAGCTCTTCCAAAGTTTGGGTATATATAGCCTATAGGTGTCTCAAGTGGATATGGGTTGAATATTTATTAAATTGTTGAATTGGGATTTTGGTAATAAAGCTAAGTAATAGTATCTGACCAGTGATTAAAGACACACTGAACAATCATTGTAGACAGTTGTCCTGCAATTATGAGGTCTGAAATCTCACCAACCAATGCACCAATTCTTCCAGGCAGGGAATTCCCCATGTTATCACAGACACGAGATATGCCCATATGACCATGTGAGAGTCAAGTTGCAGGAGTGAAATCTCTAACTTTTTTGTGCGCTCCCCAGGGTCATTCCTGTGGCCTGTGCACATCTACCAAAGAAAAAAAATATATAGCATTATTAGGGAGGGATCTGACTGAGAAATTAGTTCTATGGATAATGTTTACCAAAACTGATGAGTACTATAACTATTGCAATATAATTCTCAAGCCTCCATTTACCCATAACGTGTTCATTTCTGTATTTGGATAGCATTCATCTCATGTGAAAATGTTAACATTTGTAATATTCTCCACTAAAACTCACTCAGGAATTTCATTGTAAAACTCAGAAGGTAAACAAGAGTTTGAGAGGTCAGCACGGATGCATAAGATTTATTCATGCCATACTGTAGTCACCAGTCAATCTTTTCTATTTCAAATTCTCTCTCGGATGCCTCAATGGAGATAAGAGTTGAATATTCAAATGTGTTTAAATTGGATTTTAATGATCACGCTCAATAGCAGTATCTGACCAGTGATTAAAGACATACTGAAAAATTATTGTAGACAGTTGTCCTGCAATTATGAGGTCTCAAAGCTCCACAACCAACAATTCACCCAGTTAAGGGAATCCCCATGTCAACACGGACATGAGATATAATGACAATAACTATAACATTATATGACCATTACCGTAAAACCACGGTCATAAGCCGGATTTTTTTTCCTATTTTGGACCAAAACCGGCTTCTAAATTTCCCCCCCAACTCTACCCCCGGCTCTTGACCGGGGTATTTACAGGGATGTAAGTCTTCAGGTTTTATCAGGATTTCCTGATTTCTGAAAATTTTGAATGACATGTATTTTCCTTATATGAGTGGTAAGGAGAGCTGTTTGGAAATAGAAGGCTTTTATATCAAGTAAATGTATGGCTTCCTGATTTTTGCCCATGACTGACTTACATCCCTGGTATTTAATACAATAGATTAAAGAGTAAATAGGGAAAATTTGGCCCTAAAATCGGCTTATATGATTTCACTGAACTCACACCCCCCCCCCTGGCTTATGACCGGGGTTTTACGGTAATTCCAATGACAAGCATGTCAAAGCCAAGTTTCAGGGGTGTGAAATCTCTGCCTTTTTATTGTGCTCCCCAGACTCATCCATTGAGAAAATAGTATTAATAAGCAGGGCTCACTTAAAATTCTCTATGATAATGTCTAGTTTAATATTGCAATATAAATCTGAGGACTTCCTTTACCCATTTTGTGTCACATTTCGTTATTGGGATAGCTTTTATCTCACACCTCTGAGTACAGAACTTGCTCTAGCTCTTGAAACTGTTTTAAAAGAGTAAAGGTTTTGTGTTCTGATTTTCAGGTCTGGAACCTCACTAACTGCAAGCTAAAGACCAACCACATCGGACACACTGGCTACTTGAACTGTGTGACTGTTTCCCCTGATGGCTCCCTCTGCGCATCAGGTGGCAAGGTAAAATATTTGCTTTTGTGTAACATTTCTTGACAATTTCACTTGAATTGTGAATATGTCTGACATCAGTGAATGTAACATCTATGTGCTAACTATCAAGTTTTACCTCAGTGAGCCCCCCTCACAGAGACCCTTCACCCTGTTGATCCAGATCCGTTAGAACGCATGACAGAACCTAATGATTACATGAATAAATGTATTAGCTTCCGAACACGGTCTGAGGAAATCTTTATACAATGAAGGTTCTGCCGTACAACTCCCAAACCATGAGGCCTCATGGTTTATTTTACATGTATTCACCAATTAAGACTAGATGTAATTATAATAGGCCCTCTTAATGCTGTTATGTTTGCCAATATAAATGTAAAGAATAGCAAAGAAAGAAAATTCTCCTGGCAGGTTAAATGTATTTAACTACTCAGTAATGCATATAGCCTACACATTATGTTTACCATACATGTGCACCGCTTAATTACAACGAAGACAGTTGAGTTCTTGTTAACCATTCAAAGGATAAACCCCCACAGTGAATTATAATCTATGATGGAGACGGAGACGAAATCTAATGATTACCTATATAAATGTATTAGCTTCTGAGTAAAATCTGAAGACAACCAAATATCCTGAAGATTTCGTCACCCTTCTTGAATAGATGGATATATTCGTGTGAGTGAGAAGTCTCCTCACTGTTCTGTCCTTAGGCCACCTAAGTAGTATGTGAACCTCATGCATCTTTGTCTTTTCAGGATGGTCAAGCTATGCTGTGGGATCTGAATGAGGGTAAGCACCTGTACACCCTTGACGGTGGTGACATCATCAACGCTCTGTGCTTCTCCCCCAACCGTTACTGGCTCTGTGCCGCAACCGGCCCCTCCATCAAGATCTGGGTAAGTCATCTACCAGTTGTCCACTATTACGCATATTTGATTTGAAAACAAATTCGGGTCCATTTTTAAAGCAGAAGCATGGAATACAAAGTGGGAGTGGGGGGGGGGGGGTCATGAGTAGCAATCTAGAGGATTCAGAAGAAATGTTTCGTTTACGATTTTTCCACTTTCCTAAAATTTACTATTCCCCACAATCAAGTATTCTAAATACATGCCTGTAATTGTGTGTTAAATGATAATTTTGATTGCAGGATCTCGAAGGTAAGGTCGTCGTAGATGAGCTCAGGCAAGAGGTTATCAGCTCCAGCTCCAAGGCCGAGCCCCCACAGTGCATCTGCCTGGCCTGGTCTTCTGATGGACAAACCCTCTTTGCTGGATACACGGATAACCTCATCCGTGTCTGGCAGGTGTCCATGGCAACACGATGAATGAAAGGACATTTGGCCTTGGCCGCAATAGGACAAGTGATAAAATAAAATGCGAAGGACATGTTACATAGATGCCGTCAAACCTGTGGAAAAATAAAGCCCAACTGGAAGAAATGGAGTGTCATTTTCCTCGTTTTGTTTTTTCACATCATGCACTTAGCACTTGTTTATGTAAGGACTGAAATATAATTCCCAATGAAAACCGTCATAAGCCAATGTTATTTTTGGCCTAAATTTACTTCTACATTTTTGCCAATGTCTACCGTACGCTTATCACGGAGGTTTTATAAAATATTAAAGAAAACTGACCCAACAGCTACTCCAGCTTATGGCTTAGGTCAGCAAATGAATGGGGATTTACGGTAGCACATGTACACAATTATGTGCAGTGATGGCACTTTTCCTGGTTTATCAGGAATTCCTGGTTTTCATTCCAAGATACCTGTATTAAATTATGTTAAATTCCTGGGAAAATGTGTCCGAAAGTCAAGTTTTCCTGGTTTTTTGTTGCCCAGTGAGTGGCATCGCTGTATGTGCATGTATTAGTGTAGAGTGGAACAATCATGAAAGATGGGCACAAGTGTCCCCGAAACTAGTAAATATACAAGTTGGTGTGTGCTCTCACACCACAAGTATATGGTTCCTTTCACCAAGGACGGGTGGGGGTAAATCCTTGGTGGCATTAAAAAAATGAGTAAAAATTGATGAGTGGTCTCACAGGTTTGCTGATTAAATCGGGTGTTAGAGGTGAAGCTCACAATTCACCCCATTTGGAATTGACTCAGGACAGGGTTCCCACACGTCATGGAATAAAAGGTTGTAAGGGAAGGTCATGGAATTTCTGAAAAATTCATTTGAGTCCTGGAAAAGAGGACTCAAATGTATTTCTAAATCCATTCGTACATACAATTTTTTTTAAACCTCAATTGCAGAAACTGCTGAGGGACCAAACTCGGTTATGTTAGTGTCGTACTTTAAATTTAACTCGAGTTATAAGTGCCAAGTAGAAACCAGATTTTAAGACGCTCTGTATGGGTGGACTAAAGTCAGGAAATAAAGTACAAAAGAGAACATGAAATTATCAAATTCTTCATGGGTTTTGACATTGGAATGTCTATTTTATGATATAGTAAGAATGAAGTTTTTTTTTATATATGTACCAGGAAATATTGATTGATAAATGTTAACTAGTCATCCACTGTCTGTGCAGTGCAATGGAGACACTTTTGGCCTTCAGTGCTTAGGCTATGGGATGTTGATCCATGGATCAACATTCCCGCCTTTTTTTAATGAGGTGAACAGGCATTGGGGGGTGCAGATTTATGTAAATCAGGCCCAAAGAGACAGGTGGTGTGAATAGTCACCACAGATGCTGATGTCATCAGACATGACAGCCTCTAGGCCACTCTCCAAGCAGATCCCTCATCCATGTCTATGTCATATATAAATCTTAGTCTGTGCTGGGAGAGTGACTCTTGGGTGTTCAGATATCAAATCAATGTACTGACATATAAATGTATGGCAGAAAATATTTCTTAGCATGGAGAGACTAACTTTGGTTGGGTTCGAGATATGTTAATATCAAGCAAAACCAGACAAGTTAGCTCAGGTTAGTGCAACTGGCACATGTTTATTTATGAATCACATGAGTTTGAAGTGGTGCTACAAGGATAGCTCAACAGGTGTTGCTCTGGCCGTAGCCAGAAGCCTACTGAACTGCCTACGCGGTCCCAGGTAGGGACTGGAGCAGCGACCACCGGTGCTGCCACCACCTCATAGTGCCAGAGATCGAAGCGACCTCTGGTCCTATCCGTGGTAACCGCAACGACTGACCTGACCTGCCCTCTCGAATAGGGAGCTAAAACCAAACAAACAAACAAATGCTCCAAGAGCCCCTACACTACCCCATAGGCTATGACTAGGGTAGAAAACACGTAGGAAATAGTCTAAAAACTACAATAGGGCTCGAGGTAAGTATTTACACCGGGCCTCCCCAGCCCCAGGCCATCTTTAAAAGGGGTCTATGTCTTGCTTTTCTATCCTCTCTGAGTGTGGGTGGTGTCCATATGCGCGGGCACTGGCACATATTCGTTCCTTGAATCTCCTCTTTCCTGTCCCCTCTTTCTTACATATGTCTGGTGTCCATATGCACGGGCACAGGCACATGTATTCCTTTGTGACGTGATGTCTAATGTACTTTTTCCGCCATGAATATGACCTTAGCTGTCGGCTTGGCGTTAAACAACCATTACTCACTCACTCAGTATTTACACAATAATATAGTGGAGCGAAATATATATAAAGTATGTAACACTATGAAGTTAACAAACCTTAGTAGTAAATATACTATACAGTTTTAACTTCGAGGGTAAGTTTAGTTAAATTATACAACAGTAGTTCGAAGACAACTATTATATTAGATATGTTACAAGTACCTGGTTTTAAATAAGCATCATGTGGTCACAATACCTATACACACTTTTACCTGAAAAAAAGAAAAGTTTAGAACTCACGTATGAGTTACCTTTTTAGATTTTTTTGGTCAGTTCGTCGAACTGATTTTAGTTTTATACAATGATACTAAAAGAATAAAATTTTTTATTTACCCTCTAATCTAACTATGTTTTATATTTGAACACGGACGGTGGACATCTAAGTGACTTAGAGATATGTTTACATAGTACCATTTTGAGATGCCAACTTCTTGAGTTGGTTTACAGATCAAAGGTACATAATACTGTAGTTCAATGTTATACACATATATTATGAGATCAACTCATTTATGCGTAGGTAAATAGTAGAAGTCACTTTTTGAAGTAATTAAACATAGAAGTATAGGTGTAATATGATATGGGCAAGTTCAAACCCATCCTTTGAATAGTAAAATGTAATAATGTTATAGTTAAAGATAGCCCACCAGTGTAGTGGGTTTATCTGTACAAGAACAGTTAGACTTCAAGTGTCTTCGTATTCATATCACTGCTTGTCTGCAGATCCATTCGGTGGGTAGGTTGAAATTGGCGGTGGCAAACCGCGTCGCTGATATGTTGTGCCCTGATAAAGATGGGAAGATGTAGATCATCGAAGACGAAAAGTCCCCCTGTGGAGTGGGGACCTTCATGTGAGGGCATGGAGGAGCAGAATAACTTCATTGGGAGTCCATGAAGGAGGAATTCTCCTTCCATTCTACCAGTGGGCATACCAGATTCGTAAAAGGCGACAAACTTGGGTTTTTTTTTTTTGGCATGGGGTGAGCATGTGGGCAGCTGGTGTCCATATGCGCGGGCCCGGTCTACATGCTTGTCTTTTGCCATGGGATTCCCCCTCAGTGAACCACGTCTGAGTGATCAAAGGCCGTGGTTTGTCTGGCCCTGCCTATGGGACCAGGCAAATAAAAGAACACTTGCTATCCTTCGAAAAGAGTAGGGGAATGAAGCCCCGGTAGCGGTTTTCCCCCTCACCCCTTCTCATAGATTCGGTCATTCATCTCATAGATTCGGTCATTCATAGATTCGGTCACTGCTGTTTCGGGCAAGCAGCATATAAATACCTGTCCATAAAGAAAAGAAAGGACTTCATGTCCAAAATCGAATGTCTGAGTTCCTCGATGGCCCCCGGACGTAAAACTAAACAAACAAACGATTCGAGGCTGCATCAGTCCGGTCATCATGGCCATCACCGCATCCGTTTGGGTTTAAGTAAAGAGTTCCAATAGAAAATGAGTTATCTCTAAGTTGGATCGGTAGCAAATCAGTTATTTATCTGAGGTCTCCATTGCACAGGCCTGGTCGGATTTTCTGGTATGTTACCAGTCGGTTTATCAGTGATGTAGATGGTCTGTTCTTTGATTGCTGTTTCATCAGCAATTCAAAGGCAGACTCAGGTGTGCCATCCCATTCAGAGAAAAGGCATCCGAAAGCCCCAATGAATTTAGCATCCATGAAGTCCATCTCTTCCCTTAGTTTCCTAAGCTTCAAGTTACACATGCCTTTCGTGTTGGCAGCTTCCTTCAGAATTCTATCTGCGGTTTTGTGGTCCTCATCAACCTTAGCATGGGCCTCGGTTGTGATTAGCTCAGTCTCTCTTCGCTGTATTTCATGAAGGCATTCGAATACGCCTTCGGTCATACTGCGAAGATAAGTCACGCTCTGATTTAGGTGGCGTTCTTGCCAGGCTTCGAACACCTCCTTCTGGATGTTGATAGACTGCATCATTCGTTGATATACTCATCTGGATCCTTGATATCCAGGTCAGTTGTAGTTCGAACCCTATGGAGAATAGGTCGCCAGTACATTCCGGCAGCTGACGGTGGTGGAGGCATAGGAGAACCCTCCCCACTACTAACATAGCCAGACTGTGCAGAGCTCGTGGTCAGAGGGCTCGGAGTTGGACTAGCACATGTGGCAGCTGGCGTAGCACCTACCCCACCTTGAATAGGCAGTGGTTGGTTCGGGTCTTTCATGGCTGCCTCCCTTCCAGGACCGGGACGTCTGCCTTTTGCAGTCGGTGCTGGGTTCGAAGGTGGACCCATTGATCCTTGAGTTTTCCCTCCAGCAGACAGTACCTGCGACTCCTTACCAGGGGTCACGACTGTCTGAAGGGCAGGAAAATCATCTTTACTCTTCTTACCTCTGATGACTTGTGAGATGGTATGCACATTCAGAGTTGTTTCAATTGACTTTGATGGCGTTAGAGAATGGTCTACCCGACCTCGAATCCAATTATCGTATGTATACTGGGTCCCTGACAGGAGCCAGGTCAAGAAGTCACCAGCATTTGATTGTTGCATCAGGGGGGAGACTTGTCCCATACCTCGAGGACCAGTCTGGGACATGATCTCCTCGATCTCTTCTTTTCCTTATGGCATGGATTAACCCCGGGGTGGGGCTTCACCTTGCCATGCTTATCCAGGATATCCCTGTCCTTCCTCATGACCTTTACTTCCCAGTGGGTTTCAGGTGTCATGTCGAACCTGTGAGACTTCACATTTCTCGTAAAGCGTAAAGTAGGCATCCTGTTTGCCATCGGAGACATGACAGAAGTACTTGGTTGTAATGAGTAATTCATTTCTTTCCTTCTGTTTGAGGTCGTACCATGCACTCATGAGGTTGGCATGCAACTTATGGACTCTGGCCAGGGCGTCTTCGGCCTTCAGTCCTTGAATGTCTGAGTTCCTCGATGGCCCCCGGACGTAAAACTAAACAAACAAACAAAAAAAAGCCTTCAGTCCATGTTTCTTTACAATGTGCTCTGTCAGTCGTTCGCGACGTCGTGTGACATAACCATTGCATTTTTTCCTCTCGTTGGTACATCGGTATATCAGTCCATGATGCATGTGTGTTTCTACAAGATGTCGATAGAAGTGATTCTTAGAGGACCACTTCTTCTCAGTCTCATGCTTATTCACACACACTTTGAAAGGACAAGTCCTTCGTCAGCTACTATCTATCGAAGCTGCATACTCGAGCTTCGTCCTGTGTTAGTTACCACAGTAAGTTCCCGGGGTTTTTGAGGTACCACTCAAGCTCGCTACCCACACTCGGTAGAACTTAGAGGGTGTCGGATCGTCCATACTCAGTCTCATCCAGTCCTTGTTATCACTTTCTTCATGACGATTTCTGGCAGGTGGGATCGAATATGAGTCAGCATATCTTTCACAATGGCCAAAATACCTCGGAGTGAACGTTTTGAAGTACGATCTGGTGTTGGACCAGATTTCCTTCTGTTCTCTGGTGGTAGCATCCTCGAGGGGTTCGTCATTCCGATCAATGTTTTCCAACAGTTGTTGGTTCATTACGACAAGGGACTTACCCTTGTCTCCATTCCCATTGGTGTCGACCTCCATGTTGGAGATTTCACCTTCCTCGGTTACCTCGAAGGCTGGAACTGGTGGGGGAGCCTGTACCTTCTTCGGGGTTGTAGACTTCGAAGAGGCACTGGGTACCACGTGTTCAGGTGAGGTCGGTTTTCCAGGTTTAGGACCTGATCAATTCCGGGATCGAGAAGACCTGGTGGATGCACAGGAGTCCTTACTGTCGGAATCCTCTTTAACCTCCTTCTTCAAGAGTCTTTTTCTGTCTTTCTCCTTCTTGAGCTTCTAGATGTTCTTTCTCAAGTCGGTTTTCTTCTTGAGGAGAGCTTTTCTCTCCTTCTCCATTTTAGCCTGTCTCTTTTCGAGGTCCTCAAGGGTTTCCTCGACAGAGTCAGGGTGAACGGCATCAGGGACTGCCTTGGCGTCGGTGTCTTCTCTCGTTGACTCCTTGGCCATTCTAGTGTCCTCCTTCATCAGTTCTTCGTCCTCCAACAGTTTGTCTTTGGATTCTCGAACTGGTGAAATAGCCACACAATACGCATAAGAGCGTTCCCAATCATGAATCGGAGGTTGGATCTGCCCCCAGTGGTAGATGCTTGGCAGTCTTTCATCTACGGGAACTAGTTCATAGATCAGTGGTGTCTCGAGGGACATTCAAATTCTCTCGTCCTCAACTTATCGTCGACTACCTGAGTTAATGCGTCAGAGTCGCACATGGCCTCAGCTAGACTGAAGTAGTCGTCAATTTTGTTGTCTGTGACGCCCTCGACTAATCTCATCTGTAAATCCATGGAGATACAGTCTGGTGGCAGACCTTTACCTCCAAGCATCCGAGGAGAGATCCATCGGTCCTTGCCCGAAGCAGTACGGATGTACCCCTTCGTCACATTTATCCATCCTCTCAGTGTTGTCTCTAGTCCAGGGACAGTGACTGGCACTTCGAGAATGGTGTCGGCCGATTCGGGAATGACTACCTCCACTCTAGAGTCGGTTCCTATGTTCAACAGAACTTCGGAACGGTGACTTGGTCTTCTGAAGTTTGAAGTTTCAACACTGTTTATTGGCTTCTCGAAACACTTAGTCATAAGTTATTACAACAAGTCGCCATGTGGGATAATTGATACTATAGTTGAACACAGGTACAATTGAGTCATAATTGAAGTTCAGGTAGTTTCCATGAAACTATCACATGAAATTACACTAGTCAATACATAAAATTCATATAATTCAGACATTGCCCAAGGTATTTAATACTACTCCTTTCAGACATGCTTTAAAGTTGTTTAGAGTATCCTTATGTTGTATATCACTCGTCAGAGTTTCCCAGAGACGGTTACCTCTGTATAGCGGACTAACCCTATATGATTCATAGACTGGCCTATTCACCTTTATCTTCTTCTTATCATGTCCTCTTAATAACCTAGGAGGTACCAGAATATGATCAATGTCTTGTGCATATTTAAACATCAGGCATGTCAAGGACTTTCTTCTCCTTATATCTAGAGTGTCCACCTTACATTGCTGTAGTAAATCAGCTACATGCATATCTTGGGCATTTCTTACTTTTAAGCAAGCCCTAAGGCAGTGATTTTGGATTATATCAATATGGTCTACAATGGTCTTGGGTCCACTATCTAGTATATAACTGCAATATTCTAAAGTTGGTACAATCATTTGTTTGTAAATACGCAGGGAATTTTCTCTATCAACATACTTCACTATATTTCTCAATTGTTTCAGTTTAGTTGTACCCATCATATCTACTTTTTTTACAGTGTGATTTAAAAGTTAAACCACTGTCTATTAAGACACCAAGGTATGAAAAACTCTGTACAACAGCTAATTTAGTACCCTGTATAAAGATATCCGTAGGGTTAATACGCTGTCTTGTTGAATGACACCATAATAATTTGGTCTTCCTAACATTAACTGTAAGTATGTTTGTCTTACACCATTCATCAATTCTATTGACATCAGACTGTAATAGATTTGACATTATTTCAACATTATTTCCATTTACCACCAATGCTACATCATCCGCATACAGGAAATATTGACAGTGTTCAAAAACTGACACTATAGAATTTAAATACAGGTTAAACATCAATGGCCCCAATACTGTACCCTGAGCTACTCCACAATCCATAACCTTTGTGTCGGAAGACTTGTTATTAACTCTTGTTGATTGGAGTCTATTACATAAAAAACTTTCAAACCATTTCAGACACATATCATCACAATTTATATATTTCAATTTCTTTAACATTATATTTAGATTTACAGTATTAAACGCCTTTTTTAGATCCAAAAACAAAATAACTGAATATTCATTCCGATTTCTAGCTTCAAACAAGTATTGAATCAGTCCAAAAGTTGCATCAACAGTAGATTTACCAGGAATAAAACCATATTGGTTTCCACTTATTATATTATTTTCTGTGATGAAATTCATTAACTGTCTATGTATACATTTCTCAATAAGGGAGTGGTCATTATTTATCAACAGGGGGGGGTGGTGGGTTCTCGCGCGGACGCGCGGAAATTTTTTACGCCCCCCCCTCGACGGCAGTCAAAATTTTTTGCGCCCCCCCCCGCGCCGGAGGTGCGGAGAGTTTTCGCGCCCCTCTTTGATCTACAGTAGCGCACGGGCTTTTTTGCTAAAAAGAGGGTGAATTTTTTTAGCCCCCCCCTCAAGAGGGGTCAACATTTTTTTAGCCCCCCCTCGGGAGGGGTCTGAAAATTTTACGCCCCCCCCTCAAACCCACCCTCCCCCCCTGTTGATAAATAATGACCACTCCCTAAGTTTAGAGAAAACATTAGTCATAGTGATCGGTCTCCAATTAGATACATCACTTAATAAACCATCCTTGGGTAATGGGACCACATAACCTATTTTCAACAAGTCTGGAAATTTAGCCTCAGCAGTGGATCTATTTATAAAATTTTCAAGTAACTCAGGTTTCATTAAAAGACATTCCTTTACCATATTACAAGGTATATTTGTAATACAAGAATTCTTGCTCCCATCGATGGATTTTAATATGTCAATACATATATCAATAGTACAGTTTCTCAGTGTCATAATATTCTCACACTGAGGTACTAGATCAGGATAGGGCTGTATAGTAAATGCCCTAGCAAGATCACTACCAATATTAATATAAAAATCATTTACATAGTTTGCAAGTTGACCCATTAATACCACATTGCCATCATTATCCACTAGGTTCATTGTCAGGGTCAATGCCTTGCCTTGCCATACCAGCTTTAATATTTTCCAAAAACTTTTTGGGTCCTTTCTGTATTTATTAAGTAGTTGTAGCATAACAGTACGCTTCTTATATACCAGGCGTTGGTTAATAGCCTTTTTTAGTACCTTTACCCTGTCCAACAACTCATTTCTATAACCAGTAATACAGCGTTTTGCCCTTCTAAAAAGTCTTTTTTTTTTAGAGATCATTCTACCAACTCTTTCATCAAAAAATATGTCATTCTCTCTTACTTTAAATTTTATTACAGGGTGACATTCATCCAGGTACGACTTAATACAATTGACTACTTTTTCATATATATTAACTGAGTTTGTATCATTCACAATGCAATCTGTCCAGTCTCTACTGGATATGAACCTACAGAAGTTTTCTTTATTAAGAGACTTCATGTTCCTAGTACTGATAATTTTAACTGGATTTTTAACAAGTTTCACTAATTTTCTAATTAGGTAAACAGGTACATGATCTCCACAGATGTCATTTAGTAGACCTACCTCCATTACACAGTCACAATTGGTATAATAATGATCTAAGGACGATTTCCCATAAGTATGGTAGTATGTCTGGGCAGTTCTATAATATTTGAGACCAGTATCCTTCAAAAATGTAGACATTCTTCTAAATTTTATACAATTTCGACTGCGACTATTCACATTCATATCACCCATGATCCATAACTCTTTCCCTCTACATTCAATATCATTTACAATCAATCTTAGTTGATCATAGCACTCCAATACTTTACCCTTTGGGGGTCTATATACTACAACAAACACTTTCTCTCTATGTCCTGGGTATTTAAGTGAAATACATAGTGTTTCAATGTTACGATTCACCACTGTTAGATCATTCAGAATAGTTAAATATGGTACATATACATCTCTCACGTAGCAGCCTACTCCACCTCTTTTACCTCTCCTTCTATCATTTCTGTAGAGTGACATGTTGTGAATACTAATTTGACTGCTCGGGGTTGATGGTTTTAACCAGGTTTCTGTTATACCTATAGCATCAAACCCTACAAACTCCTTTGCCACATAGTTATATTTATCCTTTAAACTTTGTGCATTAAACAATAAAAATTTGAAACCACTGCCATGTACTATATCTCTTGGATCTTTACCCATTTCTTCCAATACGATAGCTCCACCTATCTCCATTGACTCCAACCGGGTGTACCCCTACATCATATTTGATACCAAACATATATACAGGTGCAGAAATAGAATAAGCACTGAAACTTCCAGGGCCTAATCTAAGAGTATCTGTTGCGGCTGACACTCTATACAGTGTATCCGTAATGCAAGGCTTAGGTATAACAGAACCTAAATACACCAAACATTGGTACACATAGTGAGACAATATGACATCCATTCCCCTTATACATATAGCTTAGTACTGTATGTTAGTTGGACCGTTTAAGACTGTCCCAAATTATCAAAGATTTTAATTCTACAATGCACACATACTACTAAGTAATATACCAAGACCGTTCCACCTGAACATATTATCAAAAATTTAGTTCTACAATACACACATAATATTAGCAATATAGCGATACCATTCTAATTGAACGGTCCTATACCCATGTTAGTACCATCCTTTTTTCTCTCTTTATTCTAAGTAACGACAAAATGCGCATATAATAAGGCGCTATCAGAGATACACGACTTGGACGGTCCTGAAACCCTGTTAGTACCGTCCTTTTTTCTCTCTTTATTCTATGTACCGACCAAACCGGCCATCGTACTACCCTTACATTACATCGCCATAGCATTGTCATTATCCTTTTGCTCGTCATGCTTCTGTGAGACTTGACAGGCTTCAACTCTCATGTTGTGTTCATCCTGGATTATGGATCTCAGCTCCTCTAATAGGGTGCCCAGTGTATTCTCCCCAGGGTAGTTGTCTTCGTCTAGGCATGGATCAAGGTAGTCAACCCCTGCGCTCCAGTACATGTCTTTGTCACTATGAACCAAACTTAGTTGGTTGGTTTTCCTCAATAAGTCCTTAAGCATCTTGTTCTGAACAAATTTCTTACTGAGGCAGAGCTTCATTATTTTCAGTCTCATTTTCCTCCACCTAACTCCCTTCAGACACAATGCTGCTTCTCTGCGGGCTTCCTTCGCTGTAGCAGCCTTAACTACTCGCTCTGCTGTTTCAAACTCCTCCATCTCGACACATCCCACCCAGTTAAACATATGTTCAGCTGTATGGAAGGATATACCCTGATGCTCTATTTTAGCACCATATGAGTTACTAAGGTAGCATCTTTCTCCACAAAAAATCACACTTGTGTCTGTTTGGCGCATGTACAATGTTCCTATCTGTAGCTCAGGTGACCTATTGCTCCTACATTGTCGTTCTTTAGGTGCATAGGTGATAGGAGTTGATGTCTCAAAGCCCCTTGCGTCTCTATCCTCTATAAGAGTTCCATTCTGTGGTGGGGGTTGTGACTTGGTTGCTGTGTGTGGCTTCAATTTCCTGTTAGGTGGTGTCTTCTTGAGTACAGTGAGGTTGCTAGTGTACTCATTGTCAGCAAGTCGCTGTAGTCTAACTCTAATAGGGGTACCTTCTGTCCCATTTACATTTGCAGCTCTTGGTGGGTCCTTTGTTTCAGGTTGACGTACATCTCCAGCATCTCTATGTGGTACCTCTTCCCTCGTATTAGCAACTCTCTGCGGCTTGAAGTCGTTGTTGACAGGGGGGGTATATCTCTTGGGAATTAGGTTTGGCTTAAAACCATCATAGAGTGTTCCATTGATTAACACTCTTGTGCCTTTGGCCCATGCTGTGGCTATCTCCCCTTCCCTACAGAATTTAGCAACTCTGCGCATATATCCTTTAACTCTTCTTACCTCATCGTCCTCGTCCGGGTTAATATACACAGTAGCATATTTACTGCCTGATTTAGCTAGCTTTGATTTTTCTCTGAGGCAGGCATCCCTTCTCCATGCTGTAGAGAAGCATATCATCATTGCTCTAGTTCCTCTGTCTCTCGCAGTTGATAGTCTTCTAACTAGCTTTAACTCAGTCTTGTCAATATCAACCTCTAGTGCACTAATCAAGGACATGGCCACGTCAACTGGTACTTCATCCTTCTCCTCGGGCAGGCCAGTCACAATAAGGTTGAACCTGCACGGTGATTTATAGTCTTCATTAATGTCATGTTTCACTGCAGCTGAGTAGGATGGATTGATTCTCATCACTTCAACATCTCTTCTAACAGCTTCTGCTATTTCCTTTGCCTCCCTTGCTAGGTCAACAGCCTCTTTTGCATCATCATCAGCTCGTTCTGCTATACTCTTGATCTTTTTGATCTCAAATGCTTGCTTGGTGGTAGCTAATTTCCCATCTTCTTCTATTTTGTCCAATCTATCACTCAACTGCTTATTTGAGCCATCCATCTTATCTTTAAGTTCCTCAAACTCTCGTTGTGCACTAGCCCTATTTTGGTCCATCCTTTGAATCATCTCCTCAAAGCCTAGTTTAAAGAGATTTTTAGAACCTTTATATTTCTTCTTCATTGTATTTATGCTGACATTTCTTCTACTGCTTTTGTCCTTAGGTTCTACAACTTCATCATCACTCACCGATGACCAATCACTCTCTTCTTCTTCACTAACCTTTCCCTCTTCACCATGTTCAATAATATCAGGGGGGTACTCAGCTCTCTTCCTAACATCCATTTCTTGGACTCTCTTCTTCGACTTGTGTTGTCTAAGGTGATATGTAGGGGAGACGTTACTGACCAAACCGGCCATCGTAGTTGCACCTTCCGCGCTCGGTGTCCTCGCCCTCTTCGTACTATTACTTTTCCCACCTCTATCATCTTTTCTAGGTCTGCCGGGGCCCCTAGGTTTAGTTTGTACATTGTCATCAAGGTATCTCTCTATTTCCGACCCTGATGATCGTCTATGGCGAGGAGCTGTCTGGGATTTGGTGTATTGACGACCGGCCATGATGTTTACCTTGTATATGCGTCACTTATTATCGCTCACCTCGTCGTCGTCGCGGTACTTGTAGCACTCTGTACGGTCTCTTTACCAGGTATTTACCTCGTCTATGTGTGGTTATTGACGACCCTGATACTCCATTGAGGTCTAGTGGTCGTCTATTATCCATATAATTCCATCTGTATACTTCAATCAGTGAATTATGGGACGCGCTCTGCTCGTCACTCTCTTGTCATCATGGCGGCTCATTTCCAAAAGAGTCGGTGGTACTGGTGTAGAACCATCGGTTGTTGTCAGTTCGACAATGACTTCAGTAGTGTCCATTGCTTCCTCAGATTCGGTGGCTGGGACAGGGTGTCCCTTGGGGTCGGTGTTTAAGGTCACCGTAACCTGGCTCTGGGCCATTGTAGAAGCCCAAGAGCAGTCAGTCCTTTCTTACACTCTACTTCGAATTGTATTCGATACACTGCCTCGCTCAAGAATTGGTTTTAATCGCAGTGGAGACTCCACCAAACGAAAGCTTGTCCATTTCCTTCGGATTGGGATGCGTGCTATGAGTGACAATGGGTGCACAACAACTCTCGGCGCTTTGGTATGCATGCGCACAGGGGGCTGTGCCACTCCATTTTTTAACCGGCACGCCACCTTTCGTGCCGTGGCAAGAACTGGTACTACGTCAAGCAGCACCTGTTGTAGTTCGAGAATTTTTCTCTCTGTTCATATCATCGAGAGTTCAACAGAAACACATGCAGTATTTTACGTGCATATCAGCTTGGCTGTCTGTCACCCACAGGAACCATGAAAGGGGTACTTTGGTGCATTTGACCCTACTTCGAGTCGGTTTCAAAGTATTTCAACTTACATTAACAAATAACATTACACAGTACAGGACATTTACACTCGTTGTGCACCAGGACTTAAGTAACAGCAGACCTTAGGGCAAGTCGTGGGCTCCATCTCTCTCCTATTCGACATTTCTTTTTCAACCCAGAAGTCCGAGGTGGTTTATCAGAAGATACCAGCGTCCTCTTCCTACCTCTACTCCTGTACCCTAGCAAGACATTTTCCTTGTGATCGGATTTTAGATTCACATTAGTTCTCTTAACTTTTTTCTTAGAATGGTTTCTCGTTCCAGTCTTCTTAGACTTCTTTTTATTAAATTTTACAATTCCAGGCGATGTCTTTAAACATTCCTGTTTCATAAGGATCTCATCTCTCTGTGTTCTATTTGGCCCAATAATTCCTTACATTCAGCATTAGCAGCTTCCCTGCCTCTCCATCATCATAGTCTACAGACATTCAATTTATTAATTCTACCCGTGGGTAAACTTAATATAACGGTGGACTCCAAAATGATCTTCGTCACTACATGAGGACCATCCCATCCTGAAACCAATTTTTTAGATGACAAGGGTTCGTGGATTCGAAATACCCATCACCAATATTAAAATGTTGATGCTTTAAATTAGTGTCAGTAGACTAGTGTCATAACCAATTTTCTGCCATCGAGCATTTTTCATTAATTCAATTCGAACTAGCTCATAAGCTCGTTTGAAGTGATCTCTTAATGATTCTACAAACAATACGGTGCATGGGGCTTCGGGACTGATCCCAATTACACCATACACCAAGTCTGCAGGCATAGTAATATCCTCGCCAAACACTAAAAGGTTTGGCGAGCAGTTTGTTGAAGCATGTACAGTGCTATTATAAGCATGTACTACGAAGTCACATTGTTCATCCCTATCATCTTGGCATGAATTTACCAAAGACTTGAATCAATGTTCTATTGAATCTTTCCACCTGGCCATCAGACTGGGGTCTGTATGGGTTAGTTTGAGTTTTACATATCGCCAAATAATGGCACATCTGCTGCCATAGGTTTGACTCGAATTCCCTTACTTCATCACTATGCAATGCATTAGCCAGCCTTGAAACATATATAAGAGATGCTTTCATAAAGAACCAACAAGTGGTCGCCATCTTCTTTGATCTTGAAAAGGCCTATGACACTACCTGGCAGTATGGGATATTGAAAGACCTAAAGAAGAATGGCCTGACAGGCCAACTCCCAAGATTCATTCAGAAATACCTCTCCAATAGGCGATTCAAAGTGAGGGTCAATAACACCTTTTCCGACTTCTTGAACCAAGAGTCAGGAGTCCCACAAGGAGGCATCCTGTCAGTGACCCTATTCCTCCTCAAAATAAATGAAATCATCAAAGCTCTGCCACCAGATGTTTGTCGGACACTATACGTGGATGACTTCCTCATCACCTTCCGTGGTAGAAGCATCCAGACCATCGAGAGGAAGCTACAACTATGTGTAACGAAACTGATGGAGTGGGCTGACAAGAATGGCTTCAAGTTCTCCAAGAACAAAACCTCTATCATGCACTTCCATTACCATCGGTCAGGTGGGCTGGGGGAATGATCCTCAGGCCCGGCTGGAAGAGTAATCTTGCAGCTAGGTTGGAAAGTGGCTCTCTATACTCGTCAGTCCGTGGTAAGCTGGCCCGATTGGTATAGAACCACGACTGTCCGGCCGGTGTCAGGATAGTGGACCGGTCAGATGATGTGTCAACAGTCTGCGGCACAGCGTCTGGGTGAGGCAGCACAATAAAGAGGGGCCTTGAGCCACGAGCAGTGTCTCACTGCTACGAGCCGTGTCCCACTGCTACAAGCAGACTCCCAAACACACGCACGCGCACACTCACATTCACACGCACACACAGGCGCAAATTAAGTTTGAGAAAAGAATGGACTAAATATCTGATAACCAATGAGGCAGTCCCATGAGGCCTATGGCCTTAGGACGTTAAACAAATCAATCAATCAATCATTACCATTCCACCCCAGAACGAGAACCAGACATATACATGGACAAAGACAATTCTCAGCACATTCCAGTCGTTCAAAGAACCAAGTTTCTTGGTTTGGTCCTAGACTGGAAGTTGTGCTTCAAAGAGCATATAGAATACCTGTGCAAGAAATGCAAGAAAGCCCTCAATCTGCTAAGAGTAGTGGCACACCCATCCTGGGGAGGAGAACAAGCCACACTGCTAAAGCTCTACAGGGCCCTAGTTCGCTCACAGATAGACTATGGCCTATCCATCTACGGAGCAGCCAGTCCCTCATACTTTAAAATGGCTGAGTCTATTTAAAACAAAGGTTTACAAATATGCCTGGGAGCCTTCAGGACATCTCGCATCAAAAGCCTTGAAGTAGAGGCCAACGAACTGCCACTCCTCTTGAGGCAAGAAAAACTATCTCTCCAATATGCAATTCGAATTGCAGCAAACTCTAACAATCCTGCAACAACACTCCTAAAAACACCCGCATATCAGGAGGAATATGACTGCAAGAGAAAGTGGTTCCTTGCTCCATTTGGAGTGAGAGTTACAAAATCACTGGAAGAAGCAGGCATTGATCTGAACAAAGTCATGGAACTGACATTTGCAGAGAGACCACCATGGACACTGTACCAACCAGAAATCATCCTCAGCTTAGTCCCACACAGAAAAGGAAACACATCAAACATTGCTTACCAGGCAGCTTTCAACGAACTGCGAGACGAGTATAAGGACTATGAGACCATCTTCACTGATGGATCTCATATGGCAAACAAGACAGCCCCAGCAGCTGTCAAAGGCCTAGACCCCATGGGAAACATTCTTAAACCCATCCTGGAGTCCAATGCACAAGTATCTGTAAGGGATAACTCACTTTGGAATAGTTCGGGAAAAAGTCTCTAGTATGAGCAAAAGCCCAAGAAAGACCAAATCTCCCTGGCATTTTCAGGCTTAGCCCATTCTGAAACTGATTGGAGTTTCTCACGGTCAGCGTGAATGCCGTCAGGCATTATAATTCTGCCTAAATAAGTAATAGAGGTTTTAAACAAATTACATTTTTTAGGTTTAAGCTTCAATCCATTGGCTTGAATCCGTTTCAAGACCAATTTGAGGTTGATAGCACAATCCTCAAATGTTTTCCCAAATACGACTATGTCATCAAGATAAACTAGACAGCATTCCCATAATAGATCACTTAGCATGGTCTCCATCATGGCTTCAAACGTTGATAGCGCATTGCATAACCCGAAGGGTAATACGTTATATTGGAATAATCCCATATGGCTCGAAAAGACTGTCTTTTCCATATCTTCTGGTTTCATTCCAATTTGCCAATACCCGGACCGTAAGTCCAGGATGCAGAAATACTTGTTCCCCCCGAGGGAGTCCAAAGTTTTGTCAATCCTAGGTAAAGGATAAGAATTCTTCTTAGTTAAACCATTAAGCTTTCGATAAGCCACGCAGAACCTTATGGTTCCGTCTTTCTTCGTAGTAATGCAAACAGGACTAGCCCATGGGCTGGTACTGGGTACTGTAACCCCCTGCTTCCATTGATTGAGGATTTGCTTCTCCGCTTCGAGTTTCTTTTTCAAAGGCGACCTCCAATATGGAATCTTAAAAGGTTTAGCATCCCCAATGTCAATGCCATGTAGAACTCTATCAGTCCTACCCACCGGACCTCCATCCTCCCAGAAGGCAGGGAAATAGTCTGTTAACAGGTTTCAAAGTCTCAACACTGGTCAATGAAGAGTCGTCAACAAGCTTGTCCAACTCATCTGTCAATTTCTTAACAGATATCGGGTCTGCCTCCCTTTCGAAGTGGGCTTCAGAAACTTATTCAGTAAGGAACATTTGCCCTACATGTTTATCCTTATGTAAATAAATAAGGTCAAATCCTCGGTTGGTCACTGGGACGACTGTCCAAGCTCCATTGCCAACCAGGGTGTCAACAGATTCCAATCTTAGAGAACTCAGCCTTTCCTGATTGGGTTCGAACACCGCATTGGCTCCCTTGAACGCCAGGTTTGAAGAGCATAGCACGTCACAGGTAGTTCCAGGAGGAATCTTCACAGTCTGTTCTACTGTCGCCACAGAAGACACATGTCTTAATACACAACGGATTTCGCAGTTGTATGGATGCCTAACTTTCAACAACCCGTGCCGCGGGTCCAGCACGGCGCCATACAAACTAGCGAAGTCCAGCCCAATTATTCCATCATCGCTGATTTCGGCAATGGTGGGGCACATGACAAAGTCGTGTCCGCCCATTCCGATCTGTATGAAGGTTTTACCAAAAGTCTGCATACGGCTACCGTCCGCCGTGCAAGTATTTACACCCACTTGGGGTGCATCGAGCTTAACCGACATCAGTTCAAAGAACTTCATGGAGATACACGAATGGCTGGCACCAGTATCTATTAAGAATTCCCCGACCTGTTCCTTCACCGATACAGTAATGTACCATCATTTCCCTCCTAGTGGGGAAGGATTCTCAGCAAATTGAACTCGTTCCTCAGAGTCACCAAGCTCCCATCCAAACCTTTCAAGAAAACTAAACATGAATGGTCTGGGGGAAGGTGTGTCGCACTCACCTTGGCCAGCTCTCTGACCCACCCTTCCTCGTCTTTGATGCAGAATTTCTCCCTCTGGCCTTGGATCCCCTGATCTACCGTCACATTAAAGCTCCCGGCCCCGACTGGAGAAAGAGGATCCTTCTCACTTACCAGACTCCCGGGAGGAATTGGCCCGTCGTACAGTTCGATCACGCCGTTTCCGGTATTTTGGCAGTTCCTTTCAGGGATCACATCTTTTGCCCTTAATGTGACCCCTTCTAGTTTTCCTCATTCCTTGCTTCATCCTCACCTTCCTTAACAGCCGTAACACGAGCAAGTACAGGTTTTGGAGCAGTACATTCGTGGGCATAATGACCCATCTCCTTACATCTGTAGCACCACAACCGAGATAGATCCACCCACTGTCGGGGACGTCTCATGGTCATGGCTTCAGTAAAGGTATTAATCATTTCTTCAATCATTTTGGTTGCATCCATTTATGTTGGGGTTGCTACAGAGGTGGTAGCATTAGATGTCGTCAAAGTGGGTATCCAGGAGGACCTCAGACCTCGAGGATTCGTTCCTTCCATGAAAGTGGGTTCAGCCTTGGGTCTGACATCCCAACCAGGAGCTTTCTTATTAAACATTCGTCGAGATATGTATTACCTCTTCATGTCTCGCTTGACTTCTTCTTCGATCTCGATCACCTCAACATCAGAGTCACCCCCATCAGCCTGGTGCATGGAGGAGACGGGACCTGTCGGGGCCATAGTGGTAGCAGCTGCCTTCATGGGGACTTTGCTTGCCATTAAGGTTTGAACTTTGTTAAAGTTGTCTATTCCCTCAAAAAGGTCGGTCAGCCCGGCATTCTTTCCTTTTCAAGCTGCTATGGCAGCTTGTTGCTGTTCCTCGTCTCTGAGTCCTTGTATAAACTGAGGTAATAGGTCATTAATGAAGTACTCCTCATTCAGACCAACACTAGGACAGGCTTTGTGCAGTAGGGTCTGCAGCTCGAATCCGAAAGCCCTGAAAGTCTCATGAGGCTATTGGGTTTGTTTCTTGAAAACCATCATAGGGTCCTCGGTCACTAAGTTATACAGGAGTACACTTGCAAACTCTACCAAATCTGTGAATGTGCCACGTTCGTTGTATACCTCGTTCCATTTGGCCACTGCAATTTTTCCCGGCCCGCCCTTCAAACATCTGATCAAGTGTGGCAGTGCGTCTTCAGGAGACCATGCGTTACAACTCATGTCATCTGTAAACCATCTCGAAAACCATTCCTTCCACGTGGTAGTCCCGTCGTAGGATTTAGGAATGATGGCAACTCTTCGAGCAGCATTGCTGGTGTGTATCAATTTTCCAACTTGGCTAACTCTCCAGTCGCGAATCGTTTCCTAATTATGAGCACACCCTGAAGTGTTTGAAGATCGATTCAGCAGATTATCGAGGGTGGCTCGAGATCATCTCCTGCCTCCAGAAGATCCCCCAGTGGCGCCTGTCGTTCCACTTTTGGGCCTTGAAGCTCCCCCGCCACGGCCGGTAAAGATCACGTGAGAGCACTGGCCAAAATGCTAGTGCCTCTAAAAGAAGCAATAATGAAGGAAGAAGTAACGACAAAGAAAGCAGTAACAATGAAGAAAGCAATAATAATGAAGAAAACAGTAATAGTGAAGAAAGAAGCAACAATGAAGAAGAAAACAACAACAACAAAGAAAGACACAGGAAAGAGTACAATGCCCACAACTGGCCCAGATTCCTTGATGTGGAGTCTAGAGAAGAGGGTGAAACACTAGCAAAACTGTCACCATTTGCCATAGGTAAGGCTCTGGAAGGCCATGCGTCAATACCTAAGAGTGTGAAAAATACCAGGGCAGGAACCTTGCTTATTGAGACCTACAAAAAGTCTCACAGCATGGGACTGCTCAAAATGACCAATATTGTAGGAACTCCAGTAAAAGTCTCTCCACACAGACCCCTCAACTCCTTAAAAGGAGTCATTCGCTGGTGGGAGCTGGTGCCTTCGAGGAGGAGACTACCGAGAACCTGTCGCATATAGGTATGTCTTCGTGTTCCTCAAACCCTTTTGAATCAGTCTCGTCAGACACATCACAACATAAAGTTGTGGTAGTACAGTAAAATTCTGTTATAACAAAGTGCTTGGGACAAGCAAAAAAATTTGTTACAAACGAATTTCGTTGTAACCAAATCATCCAATTATAAGTGCACTAGGGGTCATCTAAGACCCTTGAGAACCCCCTTACCCCTTCTACCACCAACAACTTGTTTGAGGGGGATGCAGAAGCCCTATCACACCCCTTGCATCTCCCCCTCACCCCTCCTACCGCTAGTAGCTCAGTAGAGGTGGACACAGAAGCCCTATCACCCCTTCCCCCCTCCCTAACCCCTCCTACCGCCATGTGAGAGATGAATGGCAACACCTCCCCCTGCCTCCCCCTTCCAACCATCAAAGGTCTGTCTATACAGCCCCCCCTCCCTGCCCAGAATGGGCAATGTGTGAGGGATTAAAGACCTTCTCCTACCTCCCCACACCCTTACCATCATCAAAGGTGGGGGGGGAAATCAAAGAAAATGTGTTCTCCTGATGGACATACTTTCAATTTTCTACTCATTATATCTTTGAAGTGCCAAAAAAGTTTTTTGTAAACGATTTTAGTTCATGTTAAATTTGTTGTAAAGGACTACTTTTATACTATAGAAATGTATGGGACTGATTTGGGACAATGAGATTTGTTTGTTGTAAACGAAAATTCGTTGTAACAGGATTCGCTGTAAAGGAATTTTACTGTATCTGTATGGAAAGAATTTTCTTCAGTGTCGATATGAACATTTTCAATGTTTGAATTATCACCATCTGTTAGTTGACATTTCGTGGTGAGATGTGTCACCAAGTCTTGTTCCGTCATAGTCAACTTCGGTGGTGGAACCATATTCTCTATACCTGTTATATAACAGTCAAGAGCATTCTTTTTCTTAGTTAGCTGAGCTATCTGTAAACACAGCTCCTGCTGGTGAGTTATTAGGTCCTCATTATTGTCTTTTATCTCCAGCATAAGCTGTTCATTGTCTTCGATCATTGCATTTCGGATCTGTACTAATTTTTCATTTTCGGTTTTTCTAAGATCAATGTTCTCTTTGATCTTATTTTCTTTAGTTAACAACTGGTTACGTTTCTCTTCTTGATTGGCTTCCCATTGTTCATGTTCGATCTCTAGTCTGAGTTTCTCGTTTTCCAATTTGGCTCTAGTTAATTCGAGTTTCTTTTGGATAACCAGACGCTCTTTTTCGAGAGATCTATTTCTAGCTTCCTTATTTTCTACATTTTGTTCAAGATTGTTCAAAAGTAAAAAATAAGATCTTTTGTTCGTTTTCATATTTCTCGCATTGTTTTTTGAGATTTCATAGTCGCAATACCTTGCGTTCATAGTTTTCCAACTTTTTCTGTTGGTCAAGTCTCATCATCTCATCTCGTTTTACTGCTTGTTGTCTCAAGTATTCTTTGGCAGTTTTTCCTTGGCTTTGACTTCCACCTATATCAAATATAGATGTACTTAAGCCTTCCAAGGACTTCCTGTTTGTAATCGGTGTTGGTGTAGCAGTACTAGTGGTGGTAGCCACATGTTTTCGAACCAAAGTATTCATCATCATGATGGGACTTTGATTTATTTAGTCTGAGGTACTCAGTTCATTTTGTAGGAATTGATCCTTCGGTGGTCCTGATAAATACGGTTTCTTCGGATTCGAAGTCATTTGTTAATGGGCAGTTGTCACCTTAGGAGTTCGAACTACTTTTTCTGTAAAGGAGTCGGCATAACCACGGTTTCGATAGTTAGGCTTCGGCCTGTACAAACCATAAGTGGTGGTGCCTTTGCTTCAGAACCTAAGTAGCTGAAGTCAGATTCAGTGGACTCAGCACTGTCCCCAAGTCTCCTTGGGTCGATTTGTCATGATTCGTTTCGACCTCCAGGGTCGCGCACTAAAACCAAGACTGGTTAGTGCAACTATCATTAAAAGCATGCCCTGTACTGTCTTTAAAGGGTTAGCACTAATACCAATGTTTTCACACCTCTTCCCGCCCCCTTATGGATGCCAGGCTCAGTCTAGGGATGCCAGACTCACTCACCTATAGGCAGCAGTGACGCCTGTATGCATGCAATGCTCACACTCACCTGCCTGACAGCTTGGTCTTACCGCTGCACCTAATGCAAACCGCCGCAGCTAATGCTACAGCCACCTACTCTAAGGCTAAGGCTTTCTAGAGGGATGTAGGGGGAAGGGGTGGCTGGTCATAGTCACATCTGTACCCATATGTACCCCCCACCCCCACACCTCCCAATCACAATCCTAATAAGTGTGGGGCTTCCCTAGCCCACTTAAAAGGGTCTATTTCTCCTCTTTCCTATCCCCTCGGATGTGTGTGGTGCACATATGCACGGGCACTAACATATTCCTCTGTGAAATTCTGTAATGTTGTTCTCACCATGAATATGACCTTAGCTGTCGAAATGGCGTTAAACCTCTATTACTCACTCACTGCCAATAAGTGTATGTTAGTAGACATGCGCTCTTAGCCCACAATTGCATTAGAACTTTGCTCATGTTCCTATTTGGAGTTCAAACTGACGTGCCACTGTCTTATTAGAAGGCCAGGTTCCTAAAACAAGCGTGCCATTCCCATATTAGGAGCCCAATCACGTAGTATTGTTATATTTGGAGGCCCTTTTGCGTCCAGTAGATGCCAAGACAGCTCTAATACCTCCCCCCCTCTCTCTAAACATAAGTTTGATCATGGACCTGAAACACTGGATATGAAAGAAAGGCCTTCTTTGGGAGAGCTGTGCCATGGGTGTGTTTTCACCATCTGCCACTAGATGGCAATGGAAATCCTTATGTGTCACTAGGTGGCAGCACAGAGCCAGCATGTTAAACATCTTATATTTTATTTATCCATAACTTATTCTTACAAATAATATGTATATTTTGTAGCTATAACTATAATTAACCATTATAGTAATGCACAGATAGGTTATCTATGCAATGAAAACAGTATATCTGTAAAAGAGAGAGAAATGAGTGTGCTGCCCCCTGGTGGGTAACTATGGAAGTCTCCTACAAAATCTTGCAGTCACTGGCCCTTAGGAGATAATTTTCTTCTGTCCCTTAAAATTTTCATAGATCCATGATTCAAAAGGATTTGGATAGCTATTTTCTTCATCTAAGTGACCCAAGTGATTTCTGATGGAAATCACGAGAAGAAAATTTTCTAGGAGGGGGCAATTTTTGGTAATTTTTCTAAAAAAAAAATCTTCAAAAACGGAGCCTTTTCTCAAAAATAGCCACTTTTTATAACATGATGAAATAAGGTGAGTCAGAAACTACAAATCAAGGGCTTTCTGATGCTTTTTAAATAAAAGAGCTGTGACATAACTAAGTTGGGAAAAGAAATTATCTCGGATTGGTCATTCTGATAGAAATATAAAGCTTATTCAGGCCCGAACTCATAAAGTGGCACTCAGGAGATAATTTTCTTTTGTCACTCAGAATTGTGATAGATCCATGATTCAAAAGGATTTGGATAGTTATGTTCTTCATCTAAGTGACCCAAGTTATTTCCGATGAAAATCAGAAGAAGAAAAAATTTTAGGATGGGGGCAATTTTTGACAATTTTTCAGAAAAATCTTCAAAATCATAGCCTTTTCTCAAAAATAACCACTTCTGATATCATGATGAAATAAGGTCAGTCAGAAACTACAAATCAAAGGCTTTCTGATGCTTTTTAAATCAAAGAGCTGTGATATAGCTAAGTTTGGGAAAAAAATTATCTTGGATTGGTCATTCTGATAGAAATATAAAGCTAATTCAGCCCGGAACTCATAAAGTGGCAGTCAGGAGATAATTTTCTTTTGTCACTTAGATTTGTGATAGATCCATAATTCAAAAGGATTTGGACAGCTATGTTCTTCATCTAAGTGACCCAAGTGATTTCCGATGGAAATCATGAGAAGAAAATTTTCTAGGATGGGGTCAATTTTTGGCCATTTTTCAAAAAAATCTTCATAATCGGAGCCTTTTCTTAAAAATATCCACTTTTGATATCATGATGAAATAGGGTCAGTCAGAAACTATAGATCAAGGGCTCTCTGATGCTTTTTGAATCAAAGAGCTGTGACAAAGCTAAGTGGGGCAAAAAAATTATCTTCTGTAGGTCATGTGAAAGGACAACATGCACATTTCTTTTCAAGGGAAAATTCCATCATAATAGCCTTCTATATACTTTATATAACAAAATGGAATTTGAAATAGATCGATATGTCAACATTAAATGTCGATGTGAGCTTATTCTATTGGTGTAATGAGAATCTCTTCAAATGCATAAAATAAAAACAGGAGTGGTGCCCCCTTGTGGATAGTGTGTGCATAAGGGTACTGATGATGTCATCAGTACCCTTATCAGTGTAGGCAACCATGGTCACTTAAGGTGACTGGGGTGCCCCCTTGAGGGAGAGTGTGAAAACACTCATTGAGAGATAAGACACAAACTGCATCTGTCAGACCACAGAACAAAAGTGTGAATATTTATGAAAAATAACAACTTTTGTCATAACAATTTTCTTAACATAGATATGACAAGTTAAAAGCATGCAAATATTGGTTTATCCCAAGATTGAGCTTTTCGTGCATTATTAAGGCCTACCATTAGTAGTTCCCATTTCTCCCACCAGGGACCCATGGCACAGTTGATAGACTGCAATGCTATACTGATTCAAATCCAGTCTTTCCGGTCCGTGGTTTGATACACCCCTACAATGTCTGGTTACTCACCAGGGCTACATTCATGCATCATAATGACGGCAAAGTACACTAAACATGAGTTTGATACACCCCTACAACATTGTATTTGGCCATGAAATAAATTATTTGTCTTTAAAAGATCGCTAAATAGGCCTACAGTAGCTAGACTATATAAAACAGGACAATGCTTGCCGCTATGAACTCCTGTACATCATCATACAGGCATATGGTACTGTAAGGTGGTTAAGTTGCCTTAAAGCATCATTTAATTCGCTTTATGGATGAATTATTTTACTCTTTGTCAAAATCAAGCTACCCTTAAGTTATAGGTCACACTATGGGAAACTCCTATTATTAAAGGGGAACGAAGACTATAAATAGGACGGAACAGCCTGTGATCCCACAGGGGGTCTCATATAAGGTGGGGTAAAGAGCTCTGGTCAAATATGCCAAGTTATCCTAAATATCTCTGTCTTTAGTGAATACTATTTTCTGCAAAGCGCATACCATATGTGTGAGTACCTCAATGATAGATATAGCTAAAATCAGCTTTTTATGATGAATAAAACAATCAGAAATTGAGTATTTTATTTTCTCCAACTGTCAGAATTTTTAAATCAGGCTGTTCCATCAATAGACACCAACCCACTTCTGTTGAGTTGTTGGTCAGTTTATGGAGCTGCTCCAGCCTCCACCCCCAAACCCTAATGACCCCACACAGACCAAACTTCAAACAGGACCACCTGTGGGGCAATAAAAATTAGCACCTCTGTGTGGAAGCAGTATACACATGCTGTAAGGGCACAGCAGGACTTCAGTTCATATGTACACCAACGGAATCTATCCCTTTAAGGGAGATATGATGGTTTTTGTATATGATGCTATTTACTCTCCCAACTTGCCTCCATTTACGCCCACAGGCTGCCATTGCGACCTCGGTAAACAATTCATGCACCAAACCTGCAGGACTTGTAGTAGGAATGCATAGAAATAAGTATCAGGTGCTGAACAGGTGGATGGTTGTGGAAGGAGGCCTTTCGCAGTGTATGCCGTTTGGGGTTTTGACAAAAATTTGAATCCATCAGAATATGCATCTAAAAGTTTAAAAAATTGAATCGGCATGGTGAAAAACCTTGAAATTGATATATTACACATCCAAATCTGCCCATAAACTACAGAGTAATTGGCAAATTGATTGATTGATTGATTTGTGTTTTACAGCACTTTAGCGGCACTAAGTGGCTATCCCGTGCTTCACAGGTTGATAATTTAACAGAGGAATGTGTCAGTGCCCGCGCATATGTGCACCACACACATCCCGAGGGGATAGGAAAGAGGAGATATAGACCCTTTTAAGTGGGCTAGGGAAGCCCGAGTAATTGGCAAAGATACATTTGTGCATCATGCCTTGACTGGCATGATGCACTCTATCTCAGCAACCATTAAGAATATGGGTCTATAAGTTGAAAAAAAATAGAATCAGTATGCTTGAAAACATTAAAATGGAGATATTACACTTTGAAATCTGTCAATAAACAGCTGAGAAATAGTCAACATATGTGATACTATGTCAACATATTACATAGTATGATTCATTGGTGCATAATGCCTTGACTGGTATGATGCATGTTGAAACCCATTGATAAACAGCAGCGAAATAGCCATATGTTATAATATATGAAATTGAGATTCAGGCACCCTACAGCTATATACGTTGTGTATATGGCCTTAGAGTGTTCCTTAGTGGGCCGACCCCTGCTGAAGCTGATACCTTGCGAGATAAGGACTGATAACAGCGAGCTGATGGGTACCAGGTGTTACGTAATGCACCTTGAAAAGTCGGTACTGAATGAAAGGAATTTTCTCATTGGTCAATAGTGTATCCCGCTTGGTCGGAATTGTGCAGTCAGCATTCACAGTGCAGGGACATCTAGTGGGTAATTGGTGAACTAAGTACCATGCACCTGTGTAGGATGTTTACACCTAACTGAAATAATTGGCCTACATCATAATTGGCCTACACCCATCAATAGAAACGTTAATGGCCCTGAAAGACTGGTGGGCCTAGACCCTTAAATTCGACAGGATGACATGGCTATTTCTACAAATCGACAAAGGGCACAGCTATGCTAGTGACATGACCGGGCCATTTCTTAAATTTCACATGTGACCCCAGTCTTACTGACATGAAAAATAGGGCCTACAGAGGGTCTCAGCTATCCTCAGAAAGCTTCAGAATGTACCTATTGCCCTCACAATCTTCAAAATTTTCCTGAGGGATGCTCCCAGACCTCTTACTTTCCTTGTTGGCTCAGGGTGACCTGAGCCTATAGAACCGGGTCTGAAGGCCAATTTAAGACAATAGGAGGCCTGTCATTAAATCCACAATTCAAGGGTAAAACAAACCATCCAAAGCCAAGGACTGATATAATGAGTGAACAATGGTGAGACATAAAGTATCATATCTAGTGTTGGTTCTTTGTATATTGAAGATGGTCGTGTATGGTCCTATAGAAATCAGTGTTGCAATGTGTGTTTGTCCACTTTGGATGAGTTCCTCGATAGCCCGCGGACGTAAAACTAAACAAACAAACTTTGGATCCCACAGAGAGCCATTGTGAAGAGCTGGGTGAGATACCCTCAGCATCACGCTTCTGTGTATCGGGTCGTGTGTGGACAAAGGCAGAGTAAAAAGACCAGGCTTCCGGACAGTGACTCATTGGTGCACTGGGTTATGTTTAAAAGTTTAGTTGAAGCAGATATAGTTCCCTTTCCAGCTCCTCATAGTGTGCACTTGTATTGCCAAGTTATATCAAGATATAATTAATCTGCACCCGCTGTTAAATGAGGGTGAAATAAAGGCAAGCAGTCAAAGTGCTTGTCTAATATTAGGGGTTTGTTACTGTGTGGTATGGCAGGGACCAAGGGTAAGGGTGGCGGTGGGTTGTGAAATGACAGAGCAGTGGCTCACCCCCTCCCTCTCCCTACCCACTTTTTCTTTCCCTCCTCCGTGCCAGTGATACCTTTGGCTAAAGATTGTCCACCAGAACTTGGTGAGGCTGGCAAAGGGCTTGTCTAGTAGACCCTCCAGAGGTTGTGTTTTTTGGGCCAAATCTTGCAGAGTGGGAGCCGCCAGAACGAGAGTCCCTGGCAATTTCCCTCTTTGTGATGTTTACTTCAAAAGCAAATTCCTTAATTATTCCATTATATCATAAGAAAATCACAGTACTTTTTCAAATAATTTGGGCCAGGTTTTTGTTATATTTCGCTGTAAAGATGGTATTTTATACCTCTAGTGCAGTAGAGGGAAATTACCAGGGATTCTCATGCTGGATTGCAAGATTTGGTCCTAGAAATGTTACCTCTAGGGCCGCCATATGGTACTGAGCCGGAGTGTTATAACTGTGGTTAGTGGTTACATCGAAGTATCAGGGTGCACCAGACATATCACCCTATGACTCCTTCCTCCATGGTTGTTAAGGGAAAGGTGAATGGAATTAGTCGCACAGGTTCAAAGTTTTATGGTCTATAATAGGGACCTCCTCCTGCATCCTCCAGTAAGAGTTAAGTCTTAGGCTAATAAATGTGCTGATCACCTTCACAGCCAGAGGGCCCTTATGGTCTATAATAGGGACCTCCTCCTGTATCCATCAGTAAGAGTTAAGTCTTAAGGTACTTAATGTGCTGATCACCCTCACAGTCAGGGGGCCTGCCATATCCTCCTAGATAACCTTTACTTTAGTTTTGTGTAGATACCAGCCTTGCACAACCGTGGCATGTGCATACATGTTGCTTGCACAATTGGAGCTGGAGATGAAATCTGCAGTTAGGGAGTGGTCATTGTTTCTGAACAGGGGTGGGTGGTGCGGGGGGGGGATGGTGGGGTTGGGAGGGGGACATAAAAAAAATAAATTTACCCTCTTTGTAGCCAAAAAGCCTGTGCGCTACTATAGATCAAAGAGGGGGGCGAAAATTCTCAGTGCCTCTGGGGCAGGGGGGCGCAAAAAAATTTTGACCACCATCGAGGGGTGAAGTGTCCAAACTTATTAACTGGAACTGTTTTGCCTAAATCACAGTGACAATGTCGTGGGGTCTCGAATGGTCGGCATGGTGGACATGGCAGGACATTTCCCCCCCCCCGACCCGCCTGCTCCACAAAGTCTGATTACAGGAGATGAGTACCTAGCTTTAGTGGCTAGTTTTAGAGCTCTGACTGCACATGTCAGCTGCTGACCAGTGCAACTAGTTCAGGCAAAGTAGGGTTGGACCTCAAACAAATTGCAACAAAAGGTTTTTCATCACAATGCATTTCCTTTAGGTCTCTAGAATAACATACTAAAAATAAAAAAAAAAAAAATCCTTGTAGGAGAACTATGCTTAATTAGCGTTAACCTCGTCAGCACTGCTATTTCTATGTACCGTAATCTCCCACGTAGAAGGCGCGTGTTATACGCGAATCAGATCGTTCATGGGTCTTATACGCGGGAGGTAAATTGCCTTGAGTTTGGGGTGCGCCTTATACGCGGGTTTTTCCAACATCTCATTTGGGAAAATGCGCCGATGACAGCTTGAACTCATAACACGAGCAGCGCGGCAGACCGGGAGGTGTCGACGCGCTCGCCGGGGATAAGGCCCACCATGCGCCGATGACAGCTTGAACTCATATAGCCAGCAGCCGGTCGGTGTAGATTTGCTCGGCGGGTTTGACGCCGACCGTCACACCGTGTGCCGATGACAGCTTGAACTCATATAGCCAGCAGCCGGTCGGTGTAGATTTGCTCGGCGGGTTTGACGCCGACCGTCACACCGTGTGCCGATGACAGCTTGAACTCATATAGCCAGCAGCCGGTCGGTGTAGATTTGCTCGGCGGGTTTGACGCCGACCGTCACACCGTGTGCCGATGACAGCTTGAACTCATAACACGAGCAGCGCGGCAGACCGGGAGGTGTCGACGCGCTCGCCGGGGATAAGGCCCACCATGCGCCGATGACAGCTTGAACTCATATAGCCAGCACCGCGGCAGACCGGTCGCTGTAGATTTGCTCGCCGTTTTTTTTATGCCGACCGTGTGCCAATGACAGCTTGAACTCATATGGGGGGGTGGGGAGGGGGGGCGCCTTCTACGCGAAACAGCCCCCCTGTGAGTTGGGGGGGCGCCTTATACGCGGGTTTTTCCAGAAATCGATCCAGAGGAGGTACGTGCGCCTTCTTCGTGAAAAGGCCTTCTCTGAGTTGGGGGTGCGCCTTCTACGCGAGCTGCGCCTTCTACGCGGGAGATTACGGTAGTAAACAAGGATTTAGCTATAAGTTTGGTTTGCATACGTCTTTTCAAGTAATTGAAAAGCTTAAAACATGTATCTTGAGATGGGCAATCCATATACACCACGGTTAAAATAAATGGGATGGTCCAAATTAGCATAAATTCAGTATGGCTTCCAGTTATCCCCGTTATAGGTCATCTATTTGAACGAAAATTTGGCAGATACCATAACTTTGGCTTTCATAGATCTTTGACAACAAGCCATTTTCAAGTAATTATATGTCATATTATTTTGAGATTAAAACCCTTGATCCAGTATGTAATTTAACACAAGACTTCAGCTTAGGTGTGGGCGTGTTTACTATGGACCTGTAACCGCTACCCAGGCCCCAAGTATTACAACAAATGGATTAAATAATTGTACAAATAAAAAAAAATTCTTTATTGTGTACGTCTTCACTGGTCTCGGTTCAATTTGCCAATGGCGGTTGTCACCAAGGTGCTGGGATACACAAACCCAGTACTGAATAAGTCCACCAGGTGGAGCCTTGGGGCTCAGTCCTTGTCAGTGTAGCATAGTTCTTGAACTACAGCCAGGTGGCGAGACTAGTTAAAATCTTTCCTCTTCTGATTTTATATTGTCATAAATGCACCCATTTATGCCACACCATAGTGAGATAACTTTGCATACCATAATACCTCGTGTATACGTCTAGATGAACAGATAGTGCATGTGTTTGCCACTAGGTGCTTATGGTACTTCCGGCACCTGGACTCGGGCAGATTGCTCTGTATAGAGGCAGTATTGCATGTAGAACAATATACTATTGTCTTAGGCAATCCAAATAGTTCAAACAAATAGTCAGTGATAGTGCTAATAACATACATTTAAGTGGGGTTGACACTTAATTCAATACATAAAAGGATAAGCCACCCCCTCCCCCTTCCCCTTACACAACACCTATCATCCTATGAGCTACTGAGGCCTCCCTAAGGAAAGCTGTGAAAACTGCCCGAGCTACCTGCCACTCACAGTAGTGGATGTACTATTAGCACCTGGTGACCAAGGCTGAAACCAACTGTTCGTCCAGGCGTATAAGGTGCACCTAGACTTTATGGATCTACTAGAAATGAAGAGTTTGGTTCCAAAACGCAATAAATCCATTCCAGATTTTCATCACATTCCCATTTTTGTATTGAAGTTAGTTTTCATGCTATCATGATGAAACTTTTACTAAACAAAATCTGGGCACCCGAAAATTATATTTTTCAAAGATAATAGTTTTTGTATGACACTCAAGTATCTCTGATCTGTAGGCTTTTGAAATATTGGCCTCTTTTTTAAAAATGGCGTTTATTGCGTTTTGGAACCAAACTCTTCAAATATTCAAAATAAAATAACTTTGGTTCTTATCAATGGATTCTCGAAATTCAAAAAGCTATGGGTAGCTAAGACATCCATTAATAGCCTTAAACCACTTTGGAATTCATGGGGAATATTGGGAAGAATTTAATCTTAAATTTTCCTCACCCTGCCTCCGATAGTGCAATGCTGTCCTCTGCTGTAGACTTACCATTGTCCTCATCATTTCCCCCTTACTTCTAGTCCCTCAGACTCCTCCTTCTGCTTCTCCTGGACCTGACCCCCCCCCCCCCCAGGAGTAGGTTGAGCTTCAGTATTAGCCTCTAGTTTGTGCTCCTCAACTGTGCCAGCTGTTTCTCCTTCAGGTACATCCCCTGTGTTCTGGACTATCATGAAATCATCTTTGTGGCGGACTGAGTAAGAAGGCAATCCTCCACCATCATTACTTTCGCTGGCCTCCTGACAGATAACTGTTAAAAGTAAAACAAAAATCAAAACCTTTCTTAACAGATTTCTCTCTCAGCATCTCTAGTCTAAATATCATACATGCAAATCATTTCTTGAACCAGCAGACACAGGTTCCCTTTAAATAATTTACCATGACATATACTGTGTAGACTGTAAGCTTGACAGAAGACAACAGAAAATGAACAGACATTCATTGTTATATCTTATATGAAATGCTTATCTTATTTACCTGATCCAGGAATAAGCAAAGAAGAGGACAGGTGGTCCGCTGAACCTCCCATGTGATTGAAAGGCTCCTGGGTAGTGTGGTAAGTGGATCCATGGCCTAGAGAGAAGATAAACCAGGCTAAGTATTGACATTTTTTTTTAAAATAGAATTAAACATGTCAAAGATTGGTTTTCGCATTATGAGTTAAACAGAGAGACATCTAGTCACATACATGGACAGGCAAAGTTAAAAAAAAAATAACTGTGAGAAAATATTTACCTCCATCAGTTTCATGGTGAGTAAGAAATGCGGCCACGTTAGAAGGCTGCATCGTCAAGACATCAGAATGGTAAGTGTCATCTGTGGCCTTGTTCTCATCCTTATCTGGTTGATCTGGTTAAGGTCTCTCTGGTTCAGGTGTGTCTGCTTGAGGTGTCTCGGCTTGTCGCTGCTCCCTTCTGACTTCTCAGACAGGTTGTTCCATCTGCATCCCTACCAAGACAACATGTGTATCTATCAATAAATAGTTCAACTCCCAAAAAAAATCAGCTATCTTAAGAGTAGCATTGGTATAGAATAACATACCAATTCCCATTGTCCACCTCTTGGTCTAACTAAATTCCTATAGGGCACATAGCTATCCCTCTATGGAGGTCGCCATCTTTGTTTTTAGCCCCCGACGCCATCTTAGATTCTGTCAGGGAATTCTGGGTAATCTCTTATCTTCACCCTCATCCACCACAAAACAATGGCCACTGATAACACTGATAGGGGAGCTGCACTCTGCCCCTATCTTAATAACCCTAAGTACCTCCCTATTGTTTCAGGTGTGAGGGGAGAGGATTAGCTTGACAATGAGACAATGGCCTGGGTGTACTCAATGTGGGTGACATGTTGTCTCTTATTTAAATCTTAAAGTTGCATTTCTCTTGTATTTAAAGTATTAGATTTATAATATGCTTATGTAGTAGAAGTTGAAGGTTTTTGCTATCCATAGATATAAATTTTACAGAATATCTACAGATAGTACATGACTATGAGACCATCAAAGTAAAATATACAAAGAGGTTTATTGTAGGGTTAGCCCCCAACTGCTTGAGCCACATGGCTGATTTTCTTAACACTAGCAATGTGCTAGTCCCGTATAGTGAACATTGTACCCCATCTCGAGAAAAAACACTTCCTTGTGAGCAATGGATATATAGGTAAATTAAATAAAAATTAGATAGTACATGACTATGAGACCATCAAAGTAAAATATACAAAGAGGTTTATTGTAGGGTTAGCCCCCAACTGCTTGAGCCACCTGGCTGATTTTCTTAACACTAGCAATGTGCTAGTCCCGTATAGTGAACATTGTACCCCATCTCGAGAAAAAACACTTCCTTGTGAGCAATGGATATATAAGTAAATTAAATAAAAATTGAAGTATACTGAAAATTGCAGTCTTAAACATCTCTTCACAACAACTGAAATAAGACCTAAAATTATTTTTTTAAAAAATTTTCTCAACCCTTGTTATATTTTGGTCGACTGAGAAGGTCACAGCTTCATTTAGCTTTTGCACTGTTTTCACTATTTCTTGGAGTATCTTATTAGCAGTTGCTGCTGTTTGGAGACCAGTGTCACACCTCTTTTGTAGATGGTCTGCATTGATAGTCATATTATTAAATGACTGCAACAAAGACAAGACACAGTCCTGGATGCCTATAAAACTCACGTTCATCTTACTTTGGGCGTCAGTCAACTACTCACAATTCTCTATCATTATATCACTCAACTTATCGAGAGCTTTGACTAGTTGAACTTGCTTTCCGACCATTTGGTTTGTCAGTTCTGTGTTCACGTTGCCCAGAGCTATACAGTCTTTCTCTGCTTCTTTCTTTTGTTGTGTTGAATTTCAAGCATCTCATCTATTAAACCTGAAAAAGATGGAGGTCTGGTTCTTGGTCTCTTTTTGGCAGGTTCAGTGTCACTTACCTCCTCCGATTTATGTTTGGATGGGGTGGGTTTGATATCAGGGAGAGTCTTAACAGGAGGGGTCTTCTCTTTAGGACTAAGGCTATAGTTAACTTACCCCCGTCATCATCAACTGCAAGTAAATTGCCCTCTGTTACTGCCCTCAATTGGGCATTTCCATTGCCGTATAATCCTCCCGCTCTGATCTGTTTGGGTCGTAACACAACCATGGTTCATTGGTCCTGACTCCTCCTTTAAGGTTTGGGGGTTGCATACCAGCTATTCCTGAAAAAATAAACGATAAATAAATCAATAAATACTCTACTGAAATAAAGTGGACATAAAGAAAAGAAAGTTGATAACTGGACCGCTTACTTTTAAAAACTATATGGTATAAAATAAAATGTATAGGACATGAGAAGCACATGCATTATTAATGTCTATGCTATATATGTACTAGTTCCAGTCAGCTGTACTATCTGATACTCTATATGAAGAGTTTGGTTCCAAAACGCAACAAATCCTTTCAAGATTTTAAGCATATACCCATGTTTGCAGTGTTCCCCTGCAGTGAAATTTAAAGCTATTTTGATGAGATCTTCACTATATTGACTCTAGACAGCCTAAATATATGTTTTTCAAAGAAAATGGTTTCTTTAATACATACATCTATTTCTAACATGTAGGCCTTTGAAATATTTGCCTCTTTTTTCAAAATGTCGTTTATTGCGTTTTGGAACCAAACTCTTCATATGTACTTAGTATGCTGTCAACCGAACGCCATACCCCGCAAAAAACCTAGGGGGAAACTATTGATGTGATAAATGACCAAAAATTTAGGTCCACACTCACCCAAGACCACATTTTCTCCTACCCAGTCCAGGATTGCTTGCTCCAAGTCAGTCAGGAAGTGCTCCTCCTTTCTCTGCCTGCTGCCCGAGCGATACATGCTGTCAATTGCCTCTGTAAATGTTAAAATAGACTACACTTGAACAAGTATGATCATCTAAAGAAGAAAATGCATTTGAGGTAACATGCATATGATAATGACAAAATCAAGAAGTTCTATGGTGCAAAGGGAATTTATTTCCTATGTGAAGAGAATTGACAATATGTTATGAAGGGTTTTAGCTAAAAGTGTCAGTAAATCAAAAGTTATATATAAATTTCTTTCCCATATATAAAGTGAAGTGCACTTTAGCATAGTTCATGGAAAAAGGAAGACAACAGGCTACCTACTTTTTTTTCGCATCTTGCCCATAGTATAGCAATTTGTCCTTGCATTGTTTCACGGACCACTCACGTTTACCCATAGACATATTCTGTGAAAAAGATTAAAAGAGTCATTCTTGTTCAGCTGATGACACTAAGTCTTTTTTCTAAATTTGAAACATAGTACATTTAATTAGTTAAGCTAGGAATAAAATATGTTTTAATGAGATGATTTTTATAAGAAAAAAGAATGTCGCAGCACTATTATAAAGACAATTAACTTAAAGAGACTGACCTGCCAGCTCCTCCCATGCTAGCTTCTTCATCACAGCGCCATCGCTGCTGGACTTAAATTTGCCTTTCAGTACTGGCTTCAGGTGGTTGGCACCACGAATAAGTGCCTTCAATTCCAAGGGATTCCCATGTTTCAAGGTGGTTTCAGAAGAGGACGAGACGGATGAGTTCCTAGACGTGTTTGCTCCATGTCAGCGGCCACTGCCCCGGGTTCCACAGGTGTTTCCATGGGGGTCATCCCTACCAGACATACTGGACCCTCAGGGCCTCCCCCTTGGCTTGCTGGGAGCACCTCCACGGCCTCCTCTTTCCCCAAGACCTCGACCCCTTGCACTGTATGGAGCAACAAATTCATCGTCAGGTTGGTAAGTGGGATTTCTCACAGGGTCATTATCAAGAGGAGGTGATAGGTAGGCACGCCTCCTCATGGGTATGCCATAGTGCATCGGATGCTCCCTGCTAGGGGGCTTACTCCGCTGTCTTTTTTTCAGAAAGTTGTGGACCTGCATATTTCTGTTCTAATGAATGTCAGTACCTGTAGACCATGTAATTAAAGTCTTGTGTGGTGCCAGTACCGGGAAAATGACAAGGTTTCAAAGAGTCGTCATAGTCCTTGTCCTCTGGCACATATTCTTCGTACTCCAAGTCATCTTCATTGTAGTACCCCTCGTTTTTATCATATTCTCCCCCCTCACGGTTACTCTGGATAAAAACATATAACAAAAGAATTAAGTTTGGATTTCTTTACATTAAGAAGATAAAGGTAATTTTTTTTTTGGATGAGTGGTTCTAATATAGAGACTCACACTATGCCTAGCCCCAAACCCACTACCCCCATGGGAAAATAAGGTAAATTCCCTGCCTGGTCCTTGTCTCTACCAGAAGAGACCCATAATTTGTCCTAAGAAAGGCACAGGGAGAAGGCAGGGAAGTTTAACTCAATCCAGGAGTACAGGGCTACAAAAAACTGACACTAAAATGACAGGAATGTTCCACTACTCTATGACCCCATATCATTTTACATTGTGACAGGATGGACTCAGCTGATGCTGACCAAAGGACCTTCCGTTTTCGTTGAAAATACCGATGACAGTATAAATATCATACCTTTTTTCTTGCTTTAGGCATTTTTTTATGTATGTTTCTCTTGCGTTGACTAGAAAATCCGACTCCCAGAAGGTGACGGCGGCCATTGACATCCCATAATTCATGATGTCATAGGGAATACCTGGGGAATCCTGAACAAAAATCACGGCATAGGCGCAAAGATATAATGAAAAATAATAAATGCGGAGGGTAAAACACGGAGGTCCGTGTTCAAAGGTCCATGTTTAATGAAAAGGGTCTGCGTTTATTGTTAAATGGCAGAGGGTATTACGGTTTAACAAAAGAAACGGTTTTACCCTAAAAAAAGGTGGAGTCCGCCATAGCCTCCATGTTTTTTACATTAATAATTAACGTGGTGAAATGGCCTCCTGGTGGGATGGGGGTTCAGGACTAAATACTCATTGCAACATCATTCCTCACAAGCTTGCACCAGTATCTGATTTTTTTAGGAAGTGATCATTTCGGGGGATGGTGGGTTGGGGGCGGTTGACCCTTTGACTAGTCAAAAAAAAAGTTGCCCCTCGCAAATGCATTAATACCTCCCCCCTCTCCTACAACGATTTTGCTCAATAGTGACAAAGGACAAGTGATTTTTGGTAGGGACAAGTGACATTTCAGTTTCTTCTATTGGACAAGGGACATGGGAGTCCCCATCTGGGGCCCTAAGACCCCTGTCTGTGTTAAATAATTAGTAGGAGTAGCTAAATTAGTCTAAACACATCATCAAGGTGATACACATATTAGGAATTTACACACATTATTAGTGTATTGTAGTAGAGACAAATAAGTTTTTGATATTGCATAGTCTGAAAGAATCTAATTGTCATCCACATATCCAAGGTTATAAAACGATAAGATTAGATATTTGTATAGAAAGCTACCCATCAACATATAGCAGAGATATCCCACTTTGCTTTCTTACCATCCATGTTATATTCTGATATTCATGTGCTTAGATATCACCCTTTTAAAACTCCATGATGGGGCCCTTGATGGGGGGGTCCCCATGTCACATGTCGATTTTAAGAAATGCACATATCCCATGTCACTAAGCAAAAACCCATGTCACTAGTGTCATTAACATATGTAATCCAATTAGGCCTATTGGGCTTATTTCATAAGGTTATGGTAAAGTTTGTGGATACTCTTTCATGTAGATCCAAAAGCCATAGCCAAATGGTCCAATTTAGTCAACTGCGGGGCCTAAATTAAACCAATTATTAGTATCCTAGATTGGACCAATGTGTATTATTATTCTGTATTTCATTATATTTTCCTTATATTGAACAATATATAAAACTAGGAAACTTTCAATGTGTGATATTACATATCCTCTTCTTATTTCCATCAATATCATGTAAATTTGCTCTCTACTGGAGTAAGAAATGGGTTACACTTTGGACCAATTTAGAAAACTAGGCCTAGGCCTCTTGTAGTGGTCCAATAAACTAAATTGGACCTAATAGGCCTATTATAACTATGGTCCAATTTAGGAAACTCAAGCTGGTCCAATTTAGGCAACTTTACAACTTTCTCAGTCATAGTTTGATTTCTAAAACAATAGAGTGATTTCTTTTTATCAAAATTCATTTTAGTCTAAATGTACAATATGAAAACTCTGAAAGGATTTTGAACAAAAAGATGTTGGGAACATTAGTGATATTAACTAAAAAATGGTACCATTGTAACCTGGTTCTTACTACTGTCACTAGGGGTAACAAGGCAACTTTCCTCTATTTCTGAATATAAATCCAAAAGGGAGAAGCTATAGGCGATAGGCCTAGTTTATCTGGTACCCCTACTCTCAGTACTCCCCCCCCCCACACTTTAATATATATTTTATGCAGAACTTGACTCTGGCTTTATTATGAACCAATTGCGCACATTATTCATTAAATTGGCACAAACACAACAGGGAATTTCTGCTAAAGTAGCCCCGTTTTCCATAGACTTTTAGAGCCAAAGTAGCCCCATTTTCGCACGGACAATGACTAAGGTTCACTGAATGGTAATTTTCTCAATTACCGGTAATTGGGAGAGTTGATTTATCCCATTAGGCATGTGGTATGTCAGTGTGTTGTTAATGTTTTAGATGGGGGTACATGTGGTGACACCTAAATTTTGGTCTCCATGGCAATGCAATTCGACACTATGAAAAAAATATGGGGAAAATTTGCGTTTTAAAATGACCCCCCCTAGGGGTGCATGTTTTGACTTGGAAAAACAAAAAAGGCTGTAATGAAGTCTAATTGAGTTAATCTTTGATATTGATAGGTTTGATAATCCAAAAACATGCTTTACTGTCTCCACTAAGTCAAAACAACACTTTTTTGGGCCGACTGCAAAGTAGCCCTGGGAATGCAAAGTAGCCCCGCTTTACGTTATATTTACAAGCTCTAGTGATAAACTGGAAGTCAGGTAGCAGTGTGGGGAGAGATTGACCTAGATAACGAAGATAAGGCAGGCCCGTAGTGCACGGGGCTTAGAGCTACCCTTCCAGTCTCTCTATATTCTATGGCCGGGGGCATGGGAGTTAGGGAGTGGTCATTTTTTTAACAAGAGGGGCGGGGGGTTGGTTGGTTTGGGTGGGACAAAAAAATGTCAGACCCCTGTTAGGGAGTGATCATTTTTTAACAACAGGGTTTGCGCGAGGAAGTGCGAAAAAAATTTCGACCCCCCATAAAGGACGAAAATCGTATGCGAACGTCCCCTTTTAGCCTATAGTACCAGGTAACGCGCGGGGTTTTCCACTGAAAACAGGTGAAATTATTTTGACCCCCCCATCAAAGGTGTTGAAAAAATTCTGACCCCCCTGGTCAAGGGGTTGAAAAAATTCTGAACCCCCCTCAAACCCTCCAGCCCCCCCCCCTGTTGTTAAAAAATGATCACTCCCTTAGGGGGGACAAAAAATTTTTTGCCCCTTTTCAGCGAAAAAGCCTGCGCGTGACTACAAAATAAAAGGGGGGGGCTGGAAAAATTTCAGACCCCTCGGAGGGGGGCGGACAAAAATTTTTTTGCCACACAACCGCGGAATTTCACCGACCTGCTGACCCCCCCCCTCCCCGTTGTTAAAAAATGACCGCTCCCTTAGCATGGGAGGGCCACATAGGGTAGCAGGGGGTAAGAGGCCCTTTGGGGTAAAAGGCCCTTTAGCCCTCATAACCAAGGTACTAGTTGTATGCAGCCATTTAGCACTTGGAAGTAAGGATAACTTCAAGGAGATCTCTTTTGTAGGTTTTCATTATGATTGGATGAGAAAAAGTTAACTTATCAGACATTCAACATTTTATAACTGTTAAGATCATCATGCTCAATTTGAGATGATTAGAAATAAAAGGGTCCTGAAATATGCATGGATTTTTGGGTAGCAAGTTAAATCAGTTAAAAGTATTAGGTGAGGTATTATTAGATAAAGGGGTGAAGGGTAGGTCATAAAGATACATTTTTTATTTACCTTACACTTTGTTCCAATACCTACATGGGCTTTTGAGATGAACCTTATCTTATCATCAGATCAAAGGGCCTTTTGCCCCATTGCTTTGGGCCTTTTACCCCAGCCTTTCAACCTACGGGGCAAAATGCCCCACTTTTTGTAAAGCATTCTTTTCGAATATTCCATAAGGCTAGGCTGACAACCTATTTCACAAGTATGATACATTGTTCCATCTCTTGATTGGTGTGAAAACTATGCATTAATTAGGGATTATTCTCTTAGAACTAGCTCAGTTACGTGCTATTAGGGTATTTTAGCTTCTCCTACCCTATCACCCCTTTGACTTTGATATGAATTATCGAAAATGCTACTTTAGGTGATTTAGAATGTCAAAATCTCAGCAGTAGTTCATATAGGGTAAAATTGGGTAGTATCGCGCACCAAGACACGATACAACCAAAATATGCAGCCCTGTGTGAACAGCAGTGGGCCAGGAGTCACTGTTATGACGCATATATCTATGGACCTCAGCCGTGCACAACACCCATGGGAAAGAACACTGATTTCACTACAGCATGGTGAGAGGTGGCTGTGCTAAAGGCTGTGAAATTCTTTGGGTTGTAACGTGCTGCTTTGGTTTGTATCGCGCAATCAACGATACAATCAAAATGCAATGTTTATTCCCATAGGGCTTGTATCACGCACATGCATTCACACATTTAGCTGTGATTTAGGTGTGAAACAACATAAGTGTCAGGGTGACTGCTGTCACACCTACCAGGTGACTACTAACCTCACAATCTTTCTTCCAGTATGGTGTCACATCAATGGCTACCATATGACACATTTTCTCCATCTTATCTGGGTTATAAGTTTTTACTTTATATCCTTGATCATGTGCGCGATATTACAATGATATGTGCGCGATATTAGCCTTATTGAAGTTACTATTGGTTCTAATGGAAATTTACTAATAAAAGAAGCACTAGAAATACTGAGTTTGACATCTTTTTGTTTATATAATTCCTGTGTAGTACTTGGTATGGCTAAATTAACGAAACTGCATTGAAATATGGGGATATATAGCGTTGGATGACACTGCAAAAAGAATTTTTGAAAAAGCTTCAATATTATGAAAACTAGACCTATTTAACTGCAGGTGCGTGATACAACAAGATGCGCGATACTACCCAATTTTACCCTACCGTATATTAACTTTGGCTTCTTTTTTAATGACAAGAATCTAAATGGAGCTTTTATTTCAATTATGATCCTCTTTATTGTGCATGTGGGCCTTTTATCCCAAAGGTTGTGGGCCTTTTACCCCAGCTGTGGGCCTTTTATCCCAACATCCACTTTTTTTCATACATGATTTACTGTAACAATCTATGGGGCAGAGCTGACAAGCTTTTGCAAATGAAGAAAATATCATCCGATCCTTTGATTAACGAAAAAAGTATTCTGGAAGCAGCCATGAATTTCTTATACCGGTAAATGACACATTTGTAAATTTAGGGCGTCTTACCCCACCCTACCCTATGGAACTGGAACAGCAGTAGTTCATATATATAGGGTAAAATTGGGTAGTATCGCGCACCAAGACACGATACAACCAAAATATGCAGCCCTGTGTGAACAGCAGTGGGCCAGGAGTCACTGTTATGACGCATATATCTATGGACCTCAGCCGTGCACAACACCCATGGGAAAGAACACTGATTTCACTACAGCATGGTGAGAGGTGGCTGTGCTAAAGGCTGTGAAATTCTTTGCGTTGTATCGTGCTGCTTTGGTTTGTATCGCGCAATCCACGATACAATCAAAATGCAATGTTTATTCCCATAGGGCTTGTATCACGCACATGCATTCACACATTTAGCTGTGATTTAGGTGTGAAACAACATAAGTGTCAGGGTGACTGCTGTCACACCTACCAGGTGACTACTAACCTCACAATCTTTCTTCCAGTATGGTGTCACATCAATGGCTACCATATGACACATTTTCTCCATCTTATCTGGGTTATAAGTTTTTACTTTATATCCTTGATCATGTGCGCGATATTACAATGATATGTGCGCGATATTAGCCTTATTGAAGTTACTATTGGTTCTAATGGAAATTTACTAATAAAAGAAGCACTAGAAATACTGAGTTTGACATCTTTTTGTTTATATAATTCCTGTGTAGTACTTGGTATGGCTAAATTAACGAAACTGCATTGAAATATGGGGATATATAGCGTTGGATGACACTGCAAAAAGAATTTTTGAAAAAGCTTCAATATTATGAAAACTAGACCTATTTAACTGCAGGTGCGTGATACAACAAGATGCGCGATACTACCCAATTTTACCCTACCGTATATTAACTTTGGCTTCTTTTTTAATGACAAGAATCTAAATGGAGCTTTTATTTCAATTATGATCCTCTTTATTGTGCATGTGGGACTTTTATCCCAAAGGTTGTGGGCCTTTTACCCCAGCTGTGGGCCTTTTATCCCAACATCCACTTTTTTTCATACATGATTTACTGTAACAATCTATGGGGCAGAGCTGACAAGCTTTTGCAAATGAAGAAAATATCATCCGATCCTTTGATTAACGAAAAAAGTATTCTGGAAGCAGCCATGAATTTCTTATACCGGTAAATGACACATTTGTAAATTTAGGGCGTCTTACCCCACCCTACCCTATGGAACTGGAAGCTTGGTTTGAATACGGCGCCAAATCTGAGAACTTTCCAGATCGCGCACTTCAACGTGAGAATAAACGAGAATTCGTCGCCTGACATCCGCCCCGACGCGACGGCACACAGTTAGTGAGTGAGTGGAATAGAAGGTGAGTTCCAGTAGTTTCTTCATTTTATTACGCACAAATTTACTTATTATTAGGTAACATATACCGTTATGTAGCATTTCGAGTCGAACTTGGTTATTCAAAGCTTTATATAGCGGTATTTATAAACGATATCGTTAACCAAACGAGCCTGGCGATCGGCCGTGACGGGGATGTTTGTTGACCGAACAGGCAGGGACGAGTTCCGTCAGCGCTACTGAGCCGGCCGTAGTGGTCTCGCCGACAGCAGCCCACAGTACCGTGTGCAGTGAGTTGGAACCAAGGGGGGCATTTAGACGCAATCGCAGCGACTTGTCAGGCAGGTTTCAGGTGTAGCATGACCTACTTGGTGATCCATTTTTGGTCATTGAATGCCTGGGGAATTGGGTTGAATCAGCTTTAGAGGGTATGTGAGTGCTGGGCCCAGGTGCAGGAGGACGTCTAAACCGCACGTAGACCACCGGGCTGGACCAGTTCCTCTCAGGTCGCGTTAGTGGGGACACGTTGGCACCCCTCTCTCTTTACTCTCTACCTCGACAGCCAATGGCCGTCTAAGAACGGGGGCGTAAGGGGGGCACGACGACGAGTACTAGAAAGCAAGGGGGTGAGTGCATTTTAAAAAGGAATAGCATGTCTGCCACGTAGACTCCTAGTACGGCTGTTGAGTGTTGAGTAGAAGGATTTGTGACCATTCCACGCTACAGATTCAATTGGTTATGATAATCACAACCTTTATTTAGCTGTAGACAGTAGACACAGTGTCAGGTAAGTTTGTTCATTGTTGAAAATCATCAAAATGGAGCCACGTCCTAAAACTTCTCTTATTCTGAAATTCAGACTGAATAACCCTCCGAGAAAACACAAAAAACAATAAGGTTACTGAAGTATTCAAGGAATTGTGCAGATAAGACTGATCTCTAATACCAGTAGAATTTATAATAACGACTCTTTAACATCCTTGCCTGAAAGTTGATGATTTCTTTTTGTGAGCCCCGTAAATTTTCCAATATTTGGTCAGGTAAAAGCTGATAGACGTCAGGTTAAAGTCAATAAATTTACATCTATCACCCCTGTGCAGGGTTCCCTACTATTTCCAGCTATAACATGTCTCTACAATCAGGATAGAATCGCGACCAGTCAATATAGGGGGGCCCTTCGACTAACATAATTTGATAACTTAATTCAAAATGCAACTTCATCTCATCTCCATTTTGTATATTCTCAATATTGTTGTTCTTGTTGACAGTCTGCCCTCTCCTGCAGCCAAAGGAACCTTACTGTCTTGATAACCAATTAACTGTCCACAATATGCATCAATTCAATGTGAATCACAACATATACAGTCTGATTAAAAAAAAAAGAACGGTCTGGAAGATCATTTAGATCTTAATGAGGACCGCAAGTCAGTTAAAACCATGACGCATAAATGGTGGGAAACCTGAATAATTATCTTCATATAAAGCATTCCAGGAGTGTTGTGAAGGCCCAGTGTTAAGCCTGAGTGGTAATCAGAAGGGTTACAGAAGGTAGTGGAGTTCTACAGCCAAGATGGAAGCGCTTTAAAAGACAATTATTTGGGGCAGATTTTTTATTTATTTTTTCTTTCAAGTCAAAATATGTTTTCCCTAATGGTCTACATTATCACAGATCCAATTCAAAGCTTTAATGAAGTTCATTTATGTAGGGGGTTATTATCATAAAACCCTTGCGCAGGGATGGAAGTCTTCAGGGTTTTCTCTGATTTCAGGGATTTTTAAGCTCCGAAAGCCTGTACATTTCTATACAAAACCTATATTTAGGGGCTACGGTTCGAATATTTCAGGGATTTTGTGCTCTTTTACTTACATCCCTGGCCAAGACTTTGATTCGCAAATCTACAAAGTAAACTTTATTACAGGATTAAACAATGTGTATATTTGAAACCTGTATGTAAAAATTGTTACTTGAAATGATCAGTTAAGTGTTAGGTTAAACTACGTTGATGAATAGTGGGAATTCTAAAAATATACTAGAGCTATCTTGGTAATGATAGTAAACATTACAATTGATGCTAAAATGTCACTATTTTTTTTTTACAGATGCCTATATTATTAATGTGAAAATACCCTTACTGAGGTCAACCGTGAAGAAACTGACACCTGCATCCACTGTACATATTAGAAAGTAATTAGGAGACTTATAAAAAAAAAAAACTTGCCAAAAATGGCGGCTTTAAAAGTAACAGTGGCCCTGGTGGCTGTACTGACTTGCTGCTTACTGCACATCACCCAAGGTGAAATGTTCACCGCTCTAGTCGAACTGAAGAAAGTATTAACTACAGAACGTGAGATCGCAGATGATATCCGATACTACATCTCTTTAGAAGAAGTCAGGTTACAGAAGCTACGAGAGTGAGTATGAATTTTAATGTTCCAGATATTGCTTTGAAATACTGTATTATGGGTTGTACACATCTAATTCAGGGAAGTTTATTATGGTGAAAGAGGAGGCAAAATGGAAATTTGGTAGGCGTGTGCAAAAATCATTTATTCCATGTATCAGAGGCTTACATTCCAATATGCCATCCAACTAGCCCCAACACTTATGTACCAGAAAACTGTATTTGTCGCACCTTGACTTTGGGAAGGACGTATAAGCTGCATCTTGGCAGTAACACCAGCGACATGTCCTGCAGTATTTGTCATATGTGGGAGACGTAACCTGTCTAACAGTCAGAGTGGATTGCCGCGCTATATTTGATAAAGCTTATGGCGTTTGCTTTCCTCTGACAAGTTGTTCCAGCACGTCAGCAGTACTTCAGGTCATGACAGAGGGTACTATTTTGCCATCTCGATGCAAACGACGGGTTAGACAAAAACATTAACAGTATATGCATTAAAATTTGCCAACCTGCTTCAGGACGACAACCCAGAAATGGTTCATACATGAATGCAGTATGCACACACATAGGTACAGGCACAGATGCAGACACATGAATGCAGTATGCACACACATAGGTACAGGCACAGATGCAGACACATGAATGCAGTATGCATACACATAGGTACAGGCACAGATGCAGACACATGAATGCAGTATGCACACACATAGGTACAGGCACAGATGCAGACACATGAATGCAGTATGCACGCACATAGGTACAGGCACAGATGCAGACACATGAATGCAGTATGCATGCACATAGGCACAGATGCAGACACATGAATGCAGTATGCACACACATAGGTACAGGCACAGATGCAGACACATGAATGCAGTATGCACGCACATAGGTACAGGCACAGCTGCAGACATGAATGCAGTATGCACGCACATAAGTACAGGCACAGACGCAGACACATGAATGCAGTATGCACGCACATAGGTACAGGCACAGATGCAGACACATGAATGCAGTATGCACGCACATAGGCACAGATGCAGACACATGAATGCAGTATGCACACACATAGGTACAGGCACAGATGCAGACTCAGACCCATTCAAAACTTAAAGGGCAAGCTCTAGGGAGCAACGATAGACACGGTTTCATAGACACGATAATTCTTTTGTTTTTCAGAACTAAATTACATTTTGTGATGGGTGGTTCAGCGATCATCACTAGCTGCCATAAATACCTTTATCTAGAAACCCAACTCCACACTTAGCAAGATGTGTGTGTGTGTTCACTTCCAATGTACCTCATAATGTTCTCCTAAAATCAAGAATAGGACCAACGACTTGCCATATCATATGGATACGTATCTGCAGGCTAATCTACTCATTGTATATATACATATATATGTCACCGGGATTAAGTGTTGGATACGACTAGAGACTAAACACATTAACTATAACAAAATGTTGTGTTGTATATGCAATTCCTATCCTGGTGGGTGGTTTCGGGATAGATATTTGACTGCTGGAGGAATCCCCAGTATTAACTGTATTTTTTTTGTCACAGAAAATACGTGCCATGTGCACACGTCATAGTCCTTCACCATGGCTGATGTGTCACCGTTAGCCTGTATTAATAATAAATCATCCAGACTCGGGTCATTAAACATCCCCTACCCTACCCCACACCAGCACACGTCTCTCTGCTAACTTTTAATTACTATTAGTGGAGGTAAAATCAACCAAACCAAACCAAAACACGTTCACAGTCGACACTACTCGTCAAATGCTTGACATAAGTCTTGCAGTATATTTTTACAAAGTATTTTGGAAAATTAAGTCCATCCTATGAAGCTGCCTGAGCTATGTGCGATTCCTGTCCACTGCCTACGTTTGGGAAATCATGACGAGATGTTTGTTGTTTGTTAGGCATGATTGCCATGGCAACGTATCGATCTAGACTGGATAACCTTTATTGGGAAAAAAGTGCATATGGCCCTGTGGAAATCCGTTAGCTCCATTGTTCCACCATTCGTGAAAGGTAGTGTCAAGTTAGTGGCCAAGTTATGATTGTATTTTTCAGAGGCTTGACCTTCCCTTGGTACCTTGCAGTGATCCAATAGCACAACTGTATAGCGTCTTATAGAACCTCCCAAATGAGGGAGTGTCCTTATTTGTGAGCTATAATATCCATGACACGGTACTTTTGCAAGACCTCACTGCAGTAAATATTGTGAAATTGCTGTAAATGCTAAATGGGACATGTCTAAAAATGCCCCTGTATAAAACTCCATTTGTGTCGGCATTATGTACTCATCTATGTTCTTAATTGTTTACATTTTAGAGCCATGCGGAGATTATTTTTCAGTGAGAATACTTTCATGCAGTTGTAGCGCTCATGCAATATACCACTTATTAAGTGAGGAGCAGGACAAACACCCCCATTATGGGCCAAATCCCCATTGTACGCCCCTAAGTTATATCTAGTTCCTAAACATAAGTCACCATTATGCCCCTTTATACCACGATTCTGTTACGTACAGTGCTGATATGGTCATATTTGGCGTGCATTATATAGGTATATACAGCCCATGTGCATTTTTAGAATTTTTGGTATATACCTTTTCGAGGTCAAGTTGGACTTGGAATATTTTGGGAAATGTGTGGCAGACATACAAAGTCAATCGTCCAAAATTGTAGGAGCATTGAACCCCGGCCTGGCTGGCAGAAGGCTATAATCATAATCACTAGACCACCACGCCAGGTGAGTGAGAAGGGTGCTGTTGTATCCTTTACCATCAGTACAGTAGTGGTAGGTCTGACAGCTTCTAGTAGCCATGGCAGACGGCATGGTTATGGGCCAAGCCCAGGTGACATTAGACTGCTGCAGGTGTTCACACACATACTCACATTGGTGTAATGGATAAGACACTGGACTCTGCAGAACAACAATGTATTTTGCCATTCAGGCTTGTAGTTACGAATCCCATGGTGAGGTGAACGATTTTTTTCAACTTATTTTATTGATATTTTGATGCATCCTGGTGCATCCTAGAAGAGGAAATGGTGGTATAAACTTAATAGATCATTGATATCGGTGCCCACAAGCCCTACATGCTGTATATACCCTCGGGTATATACAGCATTTGGGCCCTAGGGCACCGATATCAATGACCTATTAGGTAAGTATTGTGCATGTATGAACGAATATTTTGTCCCAGGATAGTGCTGAATAGAGCCAGTATTGAATGCATGCCTTTTGCACGGTAAGCCATACCTCAAAAGGACAGGACCAGCTAGTCACCCCCGTCTATTCTATATGTGGCATATCACGGTAGTGCCCTTTGCCGTGCCCACAATAAGTTTGGCAGGTGAGGTATGAAAAATAAAGTATACTCTAGAAGGTGTCACATCACAATGTACAGTAAAATTCCTTTATAACGAAGTGGTTGGGACAAGCAAAAAAAAAATCGTTATAAACGAATTTCGTTGTAACCAAATCATACACTTATGAAGCATTAAGTGCCATCTAACACCTCCCAGACCCTTCCTTACCCCTAGTTTTTGCCCAATAGAGACGGGTGAAGATGCCCTATCACACACCCTAACACCCCCCCCCCCCCACCTCCCTTACCCCTTCTGCTGCCGAGAGCTCAATTGAGACGGGTGAGGATGTCCTATCACACAACCTAATGCCCCTCAAAAGTACCAAACAAGGCTTTTAATTCATAAAAAGCCATTGTAAGACCAGGAATCTGTTTTATAAGCCCAGAAAAATTCGTTATAAACGATTTCAGGTTATGTGAATTTCGTTATAAGGGGATTAGTTTACTATAGAAATGTATGGGGTTGATTTAGGAAAGTGTGATTTGTTTGTAATAAGCGAAAATTCGTTGTAACAGGATTCGTAGTACCGTAAACTCCCGCGTATAAGACGCGTCCTCTACGCCAAACAAATGCTGGGGGGTCTTATAGCTTTCTCTCAAGTTGGGTGTGCGTCTTATACGAGGGGCAATTTTACTATAGAAATGTACTAATCTTACAAATTTCAGCCTTAAAATGTGCGTCTTATACGCGAAAATGCATGTGCTGAGTTTAGGGTGCGTCTTATACGCGCATCGCGTCTTCTACGCAGGAGTTTACGGTAATTTTATTTCTTATTTGCTTGCACCTTTTACAATTTATATATAGGGGAGGAGGGGTGGTGTCTGACTGCACTTTTTATTCCTGACCTCTTCACAAATGGTGCTTGTGTCATCCCTACGTGACATTGGATCATCTTAGCTACCCCAAACGTTCATCAATGGTTATCAAGCATTTCTCCCCCATACATATTTTACTATCCTGATGGAAAATTTAAAATTGGGTATAAAAAAAACTGTTAATAGATGGTATCAATGTGTCCCTTTCAGTGCCTAGAAATAGTAGAATGCAAATTGAGAATTACTGCGAAGCTATATATCATAGTTCAGAGAATTTTGTTTGGACATTTTACATGTACACCCCTGATTAAATTGATGTCAGGAAAAGGCCTATATTTGAAGGATAGGTGGATGGTGGGCATGGGATCCAGACTGAAAAATTCAGACTGATTATTGATCTTGGTGATACCGGTACCAGTGTTGTATCTGCAACTCTCAAACCGACGGGGGGGGGGGGGTCGTGCAATTTCGGTGAAAAAATAGACCATTGCTAGGGCGACTTTGGTCACAAATTGGGCCCTTCCCAGGTACGGTCGTCATACACTTTCGTTCCTGGGTTGACATTCACCTTGCCTACCCAGGTAGCTGGCAAACGAAATGATTATGGTGAGGAAATGAGTATTGGGGGTTACTAAAAGTATCTATTTTGATTTCTACCATATCAATAATGGAGCCACGCAGATACTCATTAAATGTAAAGTGATAATTGATTTAATTTAAACCTAACAAGCTAGGCCCTCATCAGTTGTTGGGAAATGTAACTTGCTGTAACCATGATAGTGGGCAAATAACCAAATCAATCGTACAAATTGTGACATAAGCGTGAAAGTTTGTATAGAGAGTCTTTATGACTGTCGGGTTTTCCTATCCCAATTAAAAGGGTCTATTTTTCCTCTTCCCTATCCCCTCAGATGTTTTGGTGCACATGCGCGAGCACTGACATATTCCTCTGTGGAATGGTAATGTAGTTCTCGCCATGAATATGACCTTAGCTGTTGGAATGGCGTTAAACATCTATTACTCACTCACTCTTTATGACTGATATTAAAAATCGGCCCGTATTGCCAAAAGCAATCCCAAATTGTGTTGCTATAGCAACTTACCATGATGGTTTATTGGTTAATGAAGTCCCCAATCTAGAGGCCATCTTCCACAATTTCAAACACAAACTACAAAAATTAGAATTTTGAGGGTTTAGATTTCTATGTCTATGTAAATTTCAAGCACCATCGCCCCCGTTGTTAAAAAAAATCACTGTTAGACTCCTTGCGAGATACCTAGAAAAATTGTTCTAAAGACTAAAATGCCGGTAAATGTAACGTGTATAACATCTTCATCTATGGTAAATTCCATACACGTTGTCTGGTCTCTGCTACTTTCAGTCCATGGCCCGAGCTGCCAGGCCTCTTTTTGTGTCTACACAAATGTAGTAGCTTGGGATCACAACTTGCTGGCCTTATTCTCCACCACAAGACCTAACAAATAGCAAGATGACCTGCACAGAAGGGTCCTGTGGGTGAGATGATGTTCTGAGGGTTGGAGTAGGTTGTGTCTAGTATTTCGGATGCTGCCGAGAGCCTTTCCTTAGTTTACCATAGACAGGAGAATATGGGTGCGTCGTGTCTGTCGGGGGGGGGGGGGAGGGTATGGAGTCAGTAGGCTACATCAAGAGGAAGTAAGTGCCCCAGAGTAGACAGGGGAGTCCCATATCCCTTGTCGATTTTAAAGAAATAAGCCTTGTTCCGTTCTCGATTTTAAGGGCCTTTCCCCTTTGTTGAATTTAAAAAGTGCTCTTGTCCCCAATATATATTTAAGAAATGGCCTTGTCCCTTGTCTCCACAACCTCATGTCCCTGGTCGATTTTACCAGTCTGGCGCCCTAGTTAAAGACCCGCTTAAATATCTCGGATCTGTTAACCAGTAAAGATTCGATTTAATCGTACTGGTAGAAGGGTCTACTTTGGTAAACAGGCAATCCGAACTTTTTATGTGGAAGTTCCCTAAATGTTTTGATAATTTTCAATGTGTTTGTAGTCAGAATAGTCAGTTGTGGCTAGAGCCAGTTTTTGCTAGAAAAACGTGAATAAAATGAAATTTTCTCAAAAGCTCAGTCCGCCCACATCTTTTTGAAGACCATACATGTAATTATTTCTAATCTTATATTCTGTAGACCAGTTAGGATCGCAAAAAGGAAGGCCTTAAGATGAACAGTAACCCCGTAACCCCTCGTTTATAAGGCGCGACTTCTGCTTGAGGAGTTACTGTGCACCCTTTACGCAAGCATTTGATACTGTGGAACAATAATAGAAATGCAAAAAAAAAGGACCAATATTTTCCTTAAAAGATCTTTCATGAACTTATGGTGTGCCTTATGTGCTTTTATACCCGCTATTACATGTATATTCCCATGAGATGATATTTAAAAAACTGTTTTACATTGCATTGAAAAAGGTGAAGAATAAGAAATATGTGCATAATGATTGGGCGGACACACAAAAGAAGTTATGCTTTCAAAGTCTTAAATAACTTTCCCATGGTAACCTTTCGATGTAAAGTTGAAGGGAGGTAATGTTATAATATCATTTTTACGAAGAGCCAACATCAGTGGCCTATATGCTAGCTGGGGCATAAACAAGGGCAAATGTAGCAAGATCTATCGCTACTTTAAATATCACCTTGACTTCCATCCAATTGAAAGAATGCTGGTAGCTGGTTATGCAAAGATGATATTGGGGATGGGAGGAGTGACGCAAGAACGATGTATAGCCATGCTCTAGTGATGGTATTTGTAGAATCGGGGAGTTTGTAAGGCCCAAAAAAATATTGTGTGTTTCCAGTTACATGGTTAAAATGTCTAGGGTCGGTAGGTCGAATTTTTTTTTTATTATTACTTTGTATAGAAATGTATGGGCAGACATGTTGGATTCTATGATTTAACAGTAGGAATATGAAAAACAATGACTATTATAAATTTTATACCAGTCTCAGGGTCGGATCCAGGATTTTGAAAGGGGGGGGGGCGCCCCTCATTTTGCTCCTAATTTTGGCTAAATTCTAGGGTAAAAAGAGTTAGGTAAACTCTTAAGTACAGGGAAAAAGGGGGGGGCCCTAAATCCGCCACTGTACCAATAGATGAAGACCTAGATACGCTCCACAAAAAATGATGAAAATCACGGGGAAAATGCCTAAAAATTCCAAAAAAGAAGAGGCTTTGCCAAACTAAACATATGCTGCTTGTTATACTAAAATGTAATCATTTATCGACCACTCTTACCCCATCCTCACCCCCTCAACTGGGTTAGATGGCTAAACAGGCCCATTAGATAGGGAGGGATGATCGACTGGTGGTTACGCGATGGTGAAACGTGTACAATTTTTGTACCGGTTTAACGTTCCACTGACATGCAACGTTAATTGCATCCATATATTTTCTTCTTAATTTACTGTCGCTACTTAAGGTTTGAGGCCCTTTCCTCTTCCCATTATTATTGGTTAATGTCCATTGGCCTACGTGCTGATGGTCATGCCGGCCAAGGACAGGTTGAAAACGTGCAGTGTTAATGGGGTGTGGGGGGTGACGTGTAGTGGTCTAAAGTGGGCGTAAATAGATTTTGTAGGTAAACCAGTATTTGAGTAAGGCGGTGTTGGGGAAGTGCATGCTATCCTCAGGGGTGTGAAATCTCCGCCTTCAGGGGGAAATCCGCCTTTTCTATGTTCACCAGGACCATTCCTGAGATCTGTAAATTCACTGAGATAATGATATACCATTTATTAGGGGGGGGGGGTGACTGAAATTACATGGTCTCACAATGTTTGACACCTTCCAAACTGGTTTCTGCTACTATCTTAATCATATTTATTGGCTCAGAAGGTGTTATAATGTATCTTAATAGCTATTTGGACAACTTTTATCCAACGTCAAATTGACTATAAATCCTCACAATATACTTCAGCCTAAATCGATTTCAGCATTTCACACCCCTGTATCCCGTACTGCAAGCATTGAGGTATATTGTAATATGATACCAACCTGCTGGGACTGGGTCTGGTAGTAGGTACTGTTAGAAGGCTTGACACGGGAGTATCGAGCTGGAAAGGTATAAGCAGCCCATGTTTCGTTTGTCCATTTAAACTTAGATATTACACAATTTCGTGCATGGTCCTCTGTTACTTTCAATAGACCGCCTATAAATTGGTATACATTTGTACAAACAGTCTATATTGGGTCAAGTAAACGTTACTGAATGGACACAGATAGCAACGCTCGAGATATAGTTAATAGATTGGGTATCCTCTTTGCACCAATCTTCGCCTTAGTGTCAGAAGGTTGTTACTGACATTTTGGCAAAATTGAGTTTTCTTCTGTCTTAACATCTATTCACCCTTATCTACCTACTATGAAAGAACTGAAGCTCTGTCTATGATATGTACGTCTACAGACTCCAAGGCAATATTGTTGTATCCATTTTGTTCTATAATAGTAACTGGAACAATTCTCTTGACTCTCTTGTAAAACTTGAAAATTGCAATTACAACATTCTTGCACTAAGGCGACGCAATGACGGACTAGATTGACAAAAAAAACTGATTTCCACATAAGATCCTTCTGTACACATTGGAAATTTGCATTGCATTTTCTGTAAATTTACTTGGGAATAAGGGTAAATTCCCTTTAAGTTAAATTTGTAAACTGATTTTGAGTATGGAAAAACGTCACCCCCTAGGGTCAAGCCATGACATAATGGGCAATAAAGAGTATAACTTTATTGTGAAGGCCAGAAGCTTCACATGCAGGCGGGAAGTAAGACTACTTATGTCCCATTATGACATACCGTCCAACTTTATGGCAAACAAGGGCCATTCTGTTTGCTTACCTGGATAAAAAAACAAAACAACTATAGAATAAGACCTCAACAGAATAAAGGGGACAGAGACTGCGTAGAATGGTTTTATCCCCTGAACACGCAGGCCCATTCTTTCAAAGATTTCATGTCAACAGCCATGTCTAAAAGGTTATTGTCAATGTTCGTGGAAGTCTTGCAAGAAGTAGAGAACTCGGAGCCTTCTACAAATGTTTGGATCTTCCCTGTCCTTAAGAGCCCTGGAGGTTTATTGCAATTTATTTATTCAGAACACCAGGGGTGGGAGTTAAGAATTTGATGCTTCAGAATTGTGAATGTTTACAAGCCAGGTGTTGATTCTCTGGTATATGTGGGCTGGCAATATTCTACCAAAATTTCTTTGTGTTTGTGAAGGTATGGGTGCTTTTTGTTAAACATCCGGGAATTCGGTCCTACTAGGAAAGCTGGAGGCGTGAAAGGGCACAACGTATTCATGTCTACCCCTAAGCCAGCTGTAGATAGGGTCTGCATTCCTGTTTGTTGTAGGAACATGTCGCCTTTGGAGACATAGTCAATGTTTCTTTTTAGCGCGGCGACTAGTGAGTACTACTCGTGAGATGAGTAGACTAGTGTATGGTTCACAGTCGCCACGGTGTAAGGGATAGGGAGGCCTTGCAATCTATTTTTGTTTGTGGCTCCTCTGCTATGGACTATTCCTGCTCACTATTCTAATGTAATAACAACAGTGTGTGTACTTTACTTATCAGTGAAGGAATTTTCAGAATATATCTCATACTTTTGATTTTATTCGCAGATAAGACATTTCATCATTTGGAGCCCTATGGCAGATTAGCATTAGAGCATTTTAAGATTCAGAAATGCATCCCTGTAGCCTTTGTTTTAGAATTGTTCATTTTGAAACTACTATATATATGTAGTACAGGTTTTATCTCAGTAGGTTATGGTAGAAATGGATCATATTTTCTGTATTTGAACAAAGTATTCACTGTCAAAGGTCTCTATGGAGAAATCAGTGCTAAAGTGTGTGTTGCCATATGTGCATTTTTGTAAATCAGAGGAGGTTGAAGTGTAAGGCCACCTTGTGGAACTGCTACATTCTTTTCTGTGTAAAATTTTTAGTTTACATTGAAATAATGCTACCGTAATCTCTCGCGTATAAGGCGCAGCTCGCGTATAAGGCGCACCCCCAACTAAGAGAGGACTGTTTAATGTATAAGGCGCACCTACAAGGGCAGATTTTTTGTTAATTTAGTACTGATCTATAGTAAAAATACCCCCCCTATAAGGCGCACCCCAAACTCAAGGCAATGTCCCTCCCACGTATAAGACTCAACAGCATTTTGTTTGGCGTATAAGACGCGCCTTATACGCGGGAGATTACGGTATCTCAGAATATGTATCTACTATTGGTGATGAAAGATTAATTTGATTACTCCTTTCATTATATAAACGATTTTGTGGAACACTGAAAACATGTATGTACACCGAGGAACTTACACTGTGCTCCCCCTCTACAGAGAGGTGGAGTGATCTGGCCCTGGCCAGTTTGCTGACCACTGGCCCGTGACGAGGTACAGACTATTACAAGTGATTGGAAGTTGTGTGTGTGTGTGGGGGGGGGGGGGGTGGGGAGGCAGAGCAGGCTCCTGGCAATCTGAGACAGTGTACACTCATAATGACACTCCTGTTGACTATGGCATTGAACATTGAATAAGACAGGTCCCTGTGGCAGCTGAGTGAGGTGCATGCAGAATGGACAGTCTACAGACTATTAGTACTTAGCTCCAGTGGGTAGTTCAGGTTGAATTTGTGCTATATACTACCAAAAGCCCAGATGATAGTATGCCCTATCTGTCTCACCAACTGAAACTAGACACAAGATTACAAGTCGCCGCGCCATGTCTCACAGGACTATTCTCTACTATTGTATTAAAATCTACAACACTATGGTTTTATTTGTAGTAACCATAATAGCCCACGTATAAGGCGCGACCCCTCGTGCGCCTTATAGGATAAGCTATAGTTGAGGGTGTGCCTTATAGGCAGGGAAATAGTCTTTTGTGGTACCCTTATCCCTTTACCCAGTGTATAATTTCCCTGTAGCCGTTCATCACATTTATGTCAAAATGTACATTTCTTACTACCCTGATACATGTACACTGATATTAAATGTTCATACCAAATTAGGTTATGAAAATAGTAGCTTCATATAGTGCGACATGAAACTTTAGGGCGACATGTAACAGAATATTATATGTTGGCATTTGGAAAACTCCATAATGGCGACAGTGCATAACAGAGGCGTAGGAAGCAAATCTTCATTGGGGGGCCCAGCAGGGGGGCAGACATACTCTGGCCCCACCTCCTTTATGATTTGGGGGGGGGCCCTGCCCCCCTTTCCTACGCCCCTGCATAACACAGGTAGTGGTTAGTCGTGAGTAGTTTTTACAAGATCGGAGATAAGAGATAAGATAAGGGTCTAATTGAGGCCTCCTACTCCTGGCCCCTGGTTTACAAATCTCTCAATTTTTCTGAAACGAATTATTTCTTTTTACTAAATTGGCTGTATTTTTCTACAAATCCTCATGTTTAAAAATACCTGTGTTTTTTTTTTTTATTATTATTCTGTTCATTTTTCTTCTAACCTTTCAGTGATTTTGTACTTTTGAGAAATTTCTCCCTCATTCTCTATGGCCCAGATTTTAATAGCCCCATTGTCCCTGCCCGCATCACTCTCCCGGCTGGGGAGATTTAAAAAACGACTGACCACTGACTGAATATGATCACAGGTCTTCAGAAAACAGGTCATGCACGAGGAGATAGTTGTAGGAGCTGAGGATATATCAAGTTATACTGGCAGTCTGCCAAATCTGTCTCTCTCTCTGTATAGGCAGTAAGACCACTTTAACTAAAGGGGTGCAGAACAGCTGGAAATAATTATTCTTTAAATAGAGTACCATAATACCGTAATCTCTCGCGTATAAGGCGCAGCTCGCGTATAAGGCGCACCTCCAACTAAGAGAGGACTGTTTAACGTATAAGGCGCACCTACAAGGGCAGATTCTTGTTAATTTAGTACTGATCTATAGTAAAAATACCCCCCCTATAAGGCGCACCCCAAACTCAAGGCAATGTCCCTCCCACGTATAAGACTCAGCAGCATTTTGTTTGGCGTATAAGACGCGCCTTATACGCGGGAGATTACGGTAGGTAACATCGTCGCCTTGGTGCAGGAAGGTTGTAACTGGCATTTTAGCAAAATTTAGTTTTCTTATGCTTTAATATCTATCATCTATCTGGCAACTATAAAGGAACTGAGGCCACAGTGCAATTAGGTTGTGTCCACTTAGTGGTATAGTAATTCCAATATTTCTTTTGCCTCTCCTTCAGAACATGTAAAGTGCAGTCACAAACTCTTTGCATTAATTGCGATATGTCTTTTTATGATAGAGGTTGTGATAAATGTTATTCATCTAGGAGATCAAAACAAACACTATCCATAGACTACGTTCCATCAATGATCGTTTATTTGTCTGTCTGATGATGTTTCGTTTTACCTCTAAGTACAGAAACCTGACTATTGCAGTTGCATTTTAGTGAGTCTTTGTCACTGGCGTAGGAAAAGTAAAGGGGGGTCGGGCTCCCTTGTTCACCTACTGTAATATCATGATTATAGGGCGTGGCTTATACGAAAAAAAGCTTCACCTTATAGGATCGGCCAGAAATGAGGGTGCCCCTGTAGTAGACGAGGATTTCATGTTCTAGAACAGAAAAAAATTGCTCAAAATTAAGCCCTAGCTGCGCCTTATAGCTTGTCCTTAAACATAGGATGTGCCTTATATATGCGGGATGCGCCCTGTAAGCAAGGTATTACAGTAATAGGTTTGCAAGTTTGAAAAGTCCAATGCCTGGTGTATGTATATGTGAAATAACTTTTATCTGCAGACCCTCATATACAAAAAAAAATGTGGCAAGGACCACCGGTAGGAGTTGCGCTCATAGATCATGGCAACATCGCTAGCCACTGCAGGTGACATCACTGAGGCAACATGACGTCACCAATGACGTCATAGGTGACAGGGAAAAAACCGAAAACATTATGGAGTTTCTACGGTCGCTACGCTCCCGGCCGCTGACGCGGCTTGCAACTCCAAAAACATCCCACCAGACACTATGACTCTGTTAAGAAATGTATGAATCTTAGAGAACTAAAATTCAAACCATCCGCACCTCTACACAACCTTGCTTCTACTGGCGTGGTTGCCATGCTCGCCTCCCCTCATCAACTTCCGTTGATAGGGTGGTCTCCAGGGAGATCATTGTTACTAATAAACAATGATCAATCATCACCATGGCTTCACAGACTTCCTGTGTGCCCCTGGGGTCATGTGATTGGGTCAATCTCCAAGCCCAGGAATTTAACTCAGAACATATGTTTTGAGTCTACTCTCAATTTGATAGTAGAGGTGGGAAAGACAAGGTTTCGACTTTATTAGTCTCATCAGGTGTAATACAGAGGTTAACAAGGCCTATAGCATTGCTATAGTTAATTACCCAAATAAAAATTATATTAATTGGGATATTTAAAATTTAATATGTGGTCCCAGGGACATTTTCTCCTTGTGGGATCTTATTAAATTCTTTTAAAAAAAAAAAGAGGGAGTGAGTGGAGACAGGAAATATTTTATTTTCCAATCCTTGATTGGACCCAATATTTCAGAGTTTGGTTAGATACACCACTGTGTATATCAGGGCACTAAAATTTAGGTCCAAAGAGTTTTTGATACTTGTTCTATCTAGTGTGGATCCCCAAGGTTGGCGATGACAACCTACATCGTTGTTCTATATCCGGTAAAAAAAAGAAATGTATGAATATTAACAAGCATAATGAAAAGGCCATAAAGCTAGGCATATTGTGAAGGCTTTATATGTAATAAACAACCTTTTCCCCCATTCTCAGTTGCTATCTGTTGACTGAATCATTTATTACCATCGTTTAACCCATCTTTAAGTCCTAGTACACCTATCGAGGGGAGGGGGAGGCTCTAGTCCTGCAGCCCCTTTCCCACTCTATAGGTAACAGACTAGATAGACTTCCTGTACCAGTATCCCATAGACACGACCGAGATGATTCTCATAGCAGATATTTGCTTTCATGAAAAGTACTATTTTGCAGGGGAAACCTGGCTGGAGAGTGTTGTGGTGGCCTACGTGTCTTTGAGTCACGTGTTCAGAGGAAGGCTGACATGTCATGGTCTGGTGCCCACTAATGCAGATGGAAGTGGTAGGCTGGGGGTAGACGTCCTCAATGTACCTGTCTCTTAGTATTGTGAAAAGGAAAAGACATCTTCCTCTTGATTTTCATTATGAATCCAAATGGCTTCTTAGTGAGCATTGATGTGTTTACCCCAGGAATATGCATATACCCCTCCCATTGCATTTCTGCCAACTGTCCAGTTTTCAACCTTGTAGCCCTGTAGACAGTAAAGGAAGTAAAATATTAAGATGGCTGCAATAAAAAGAAATGCTTTGAATTATATTTGCCTCTACATGAATTCAATTCCACTGACTCTCCTGTATTGTACACGTTTCGAAAGTCCTTGGTTTATTCTGATAAGCCCAGGACCTGACTAATAGCGCTGTACTCGCCACACTCAGAAATATATGCAACAGATCTGTTGATTGTGGCATTGGTCCTTAGGCTAGTGAAATAGCATGGAGAGAAGAAAATCTGGGTTTTTATAGCCTGACTTAAGATAGGGATCGGCGAAGATAGGGATTCCATGGTTAAAGTGCTAAAAGCTGTCGTTCAGACTATCATCATACATGTCTTTGATCACGTCGATTGGGGAAGCCATTATTCCTTCTGGAAACCCTATCATATACAATGTCTCTGAGAACCATCTATCAGTGTTTTGGTGTCGTATCTGCGGCCTGAATGAAATATGAACGTCTCATAGACAGTAAAAGACAAGCCAGTCAATGTTATCTCAATGACAGGGTGTGGTGATGATTGCTGCTAATATGACACTTACACTTGTATGCACTATTGTGGAGCACATTGTACAAAGATATGCATGGAAAGAATGAATGTCTTGTAATTATGTCTTCAAGCTTTCCACACCTTTGGGGGGATTAAGTTCCATAGCCTGTATGATAGCACATACACATCGGGCATCATCCCCCCAGGCTGGGCTTCCCTAGCCCACTTAAAAGGGTCTATATCTCATCTTTCCTCTCCCCTCAGATGTGTGTGGTGCACATATGTGCGGGCACTGACACATTCCTCTATGAAATTGTGTAATGTCGTTCTTGCCGTGAATATGACCTTAGCTGTCGAAATGGCGTAAACATCTATTACTCACTCATTCACTCACTCCCCCCAGGCTAAGGGCGTCTATAGTTGTAGAGAAAGGTTTTAGCCTTGCCATAAATCTCGAGTAGTTTAAAGGAAAGTATAGTCTTTCGTGAATTTCACTGGTATGGTTTTGGTTCTGTGTAAATTCAAGCTATTGAAGCTAGTGTGGTGGGGGCTGTGTAATCTCGATGTTTTTGCCACTGATTTATTTTTATCACTGCTCTATAAGTGCACCCACCCCTTTCACATCCTATAGTCTATGAAAGTAGATATATGGGAAGGCAAGGGGGATGTTTGGTTCTGTGGGTAAATACTTTAATGTATAAAAAGGTTAGGGCTTGACGTCTATCAACTATGTATTTTCCCAGTCTAAGACTACCGGTAGTTGTTACACCAAAGAAAAAGGTTTCCTATAAGTACTGGTTAGTACCAGTCTATCAGCGCCACATCTAGAAACGAATATAAAGATTCTTTGAAAAGCGCTGTTCCAGACTCAACTATTAGAATCGAGGTAGTAGGCCTTACGATAGGCCTCTCAGTCTGTAATAGGCCTAAAAGTGTAAAATATATATTCCCCACTTCATCACAACGCCTCCTACAATTGGTTGCTCATATTGAACTGGGTAACTCCTCTTTGTAGGTAGGAGCCCTTGGTGATAATCCTCACATACCTAGTCGCACATCTTGCTCTACATTTAGATGTATTTAACAAGTAAAAGTTAAAAACACGACGATGTGTATCAACATAAATGGCATAAATACATGTTACATGCACCTTGTGGTATAGGCTAGTAAGGGTAACCGGGAGATATATGCTGATGATAATCCACATTCCAGAGCACATACTCTACCCCTACCCCCACCTCCCCTAATATCCTTAGTAAATAATGAAGCATCATGCAGTACGTTTGGGCAGCAAAGATGGTGTCTGATAGCATGTCAGGGAAACATTTTTTGCCCATGTCTATACTGAGGCCAAACGATTAGTGATGAATGCGGATATTTGTGATTTTATTTACCTAAGGCACCAAAGAAACAAAAGGTTTATACATGTAGGCTAATGAAACAAATATGCATGTATCATACAGCTATAGGTTATGTAATGGAAAACCTCCGCGAAGCTGGAGGATTTGCCACAAAACCTCCTCGGCTTCGCCTTGGAGGTTTTGTGGCAAATCCTCCAGCTCCAAGGAGGTTTTCTTACTTACACTCCATCCACAGAGGTTTATACAACAGTAAAACCCTGAATATAAGCATAGTTTGACTTTAACTGTAGAGGCCTAGAAGAGGATTTGAATCTTCTGCAATAGCTGTGATACAAAGCTATGATAAATATATGGTGTTCCAGTCTACAATCACCAGCAGTCTCAATAGTATAATGGTTAGCATGTCTGACTTTGAATCACAGAATGTGGGTTCAAGACTGCATAGGGAAAGTGTTTTTAACTTACACATACAAGGTAAAAGGAGTCTTTGTAAAAGGCCCCCCTGAAGCCCCCTTTATCATTTTGGCAATCAGAGAATGTTCATTATAATACATTTTTAGAATTTGTTGCAAAAATGACAGTGGTCAACCGAGAATAAAACAAAATCACACCAGGGGTTTGAACCTGTGTGGTCTAGATTTCTAGTCCCAGGCCTTAATCACTACACTAGATTGACCAGTCAAACTTTCAAAGTGAAATTTCCCTGTTAATCTATAATTGATTACTCAGTCATAGTAGTAGCATATCACCATTCAGTAGATGTTCTATCACCCACAGTATCACCTGAGGACTCATGGTGTAATGGTTAGCACATGGGACTCTGGATCTCAGCACTGTCTGATGCAAGGGTACGAATCCCATATGGGACAGAATTTTCCCAAGAATTACATCTGCTGTTCAAAAATGACCTTATTCGTAAAACCTCCAGACCTGACCCAATTCACAAAACCCCCTGCCATAACTGACCTACCGTAATCTCCCGCCTATAAGACGCGTCCTCTACACCAAACAAATCCCTACTGCGTCTTATAGGATTTCCTCAAGTTTGGGGTGCATCTTATACGAGGGGTACTTTTACTATAGAAATGTACTGAATTTACAAATTCCATCCTTAAAATGTGCGTCTTATACACGAAAATGCTTCTGCTGAGTTTGGGGTGCATCCTATACGCGCAATGCGTCTTCTACGCGGGAGATTACGGTAATCCATAAAAACCTCCTGCTGGCCACCCAACTGTAGAATGTGGAAATAAACCTACAGTAGGAACAATAGGGTGCAGAGCCAGGTGGAGTATAAATGTACAAAGAGTATGAAATGTAGGCTGGTGGAATTAATAAGTATTCTACTATTGGTTTATAACGGAGTGGCTTTTCTGATTATCGACGAACAATTTTATCTATTTATAGGCAGCCATATCTCTGGGAAACCATTTATGAAAAGTACTACTGTAATCTCCTGCATATAAGGCATGTCTTATACATGAATCTGAGGCGTCATGCACCTTATAGAATACTCCCAATCTTAGGGTGTGTCTTATGGGCGGGGTACTTTTATTATAGATAGATCAGTACTAAACCTTCTAAAGTCAGGCCCTAGGTGCGTCTTATAGCTTTTATTTCAACCAAGGGTTCGCCTAGTCCACAGGATGCGCCTTACACGGAGGAGGTTACGGTACATTAAAACCTGCGTATACTGCTGGTAGACCAACTTATAGCAGGGTCTTTCTGAACTTAGGATCCGACTTGTAGGTTTTCAACTCACTACTCAATTTTACTGAAATTGGACAGTAGTTAACTGTCAGTTTTCAAGTCTGAGGTAGTGCTTACTGGTATTGTTTCCTGTGAAAGTCTGGGTGCGGCTTACATATGAGGTTTTTTATCCATGATAATTATGGTTCAAACTCAGGAGGACGATGTCGACACCTCCACACCTCAAAAAAAAAAAAAAGAAAAAAAAAAGATAATTATGGTTGTAGGCAGTATGTGACGTGGTGACTCATGATATGCCGTCCCCACTGCAACTATAAAACCGTTGTACTAAACCTCTGTAATGATAAGTCGTAAAAACACAATTAAGCACTGTTGTCCCGAAACATGTTTTTGACAGCCTTGCAATGTACTATAGTACTTGGCCTTTAAGCCTTGGCTTATACATATCAGTGAGGCCTTCTGCGCCTTACAGAATCAGCCCAAAGTCATGGTGCATCTTATAGGAGGGGTACTTTTTACTATAGAACAGTACTAAACCTTCAGAAATGAACCCCCAGTTGCACCTAACAGTATTTGATCTTTCAACACAGGGTGTGCCTTAAAGCGAAATGTGCCTTATATACGGTATGCGCCGTATACATTAATAGGTATTACAACACTCACTTTTGAAAGTGTGTTTTGAAGTATGATGCATTATCCAACAAAGAACCCTCTGTTTAACCGTTGAAGTTGGCCATATAAACATCAGAGATGCCACTTTTCCTAACTTTTTAGGAATTCCGAATTTTTGACGTTTATTCCTACAGGTATTTCCTATTTGAAATTGAGAAAATTAGGAGGATTTCCGACTTTTTAGTGATCAGTGAGTGGCATCTCTGAAACATTAATGACTGTAGCAAGCCAATAACATTAATGGACACTCATTTGAAAATATATATTACTGGTATATGGAAAGAGGTTATTCTAGGTTTTGGGAATAACTGGTACATCTGTTATTTATTATGGTAGATCCCAAAGAAAACTTGGATACACCAGAATATGCAGGAGCAAAACACATAAATTTATGTCAATTTAAACCCACGATTTTATAATTATTCCGTATCTCACCTTGACCAAACTAATTCATACATATTGATGTAAGAAGACGACAGCTAAAGTTGCAAACTAATGAGTATTGATGTATCCATCTTTTGTATCCGACAGAATTGCCAATGACTACGAGAGTCACAGTTCTTCAGCTTCCCTCGACCCGGAGCGGCATCTAGCTAACCCACTTAATGCTTTCCTGCTTGTGAAGAGATTTACGACTGATTGGGATCGTGTTGAAAACCTCATCAGAAACAACACTGCTGATGGTAAGATCCCTTTGCCTTCTCACTATCTCTCAAATTATGGAAACTATACATGTCTAGATAAAGAGCAAGTATAGCTCTGGTGTTTCCGGATATTTTTTTTATATTCATTTTTAAGATCAGACTGAACCCATTACATCTACCCAATCAACTGGGCCTGAACCGTTTTGATATTTTTGGACTGAAAACCCCTTTCGTTCCAAGGCCACACCAAATAAAAAAAAAATTGGTCTATGCATTTTCTGTTTTGGAAAAAGAGGCGGGAGGGCGAAATTTTTATTTTATTTTTCTAGGAAAATTTATTTGTCTATAAATTTCACATAGCCAAAATGTGGAAAGGGCGATTTTTTTTGATTTTTTTTGTGGCATGGGGTCCCTTGCTGAAAATGTTCTCTCTTTTTTTCCCTAAATGCAGAATAGGCCTATATAATGAAACCGATGACAACTTTACCTATCCAATAAGTAGTCTGCCATTTTTGTACTTTTATTGAATGATCCTATAAGCTCCTTGAAAAAAAAAATGTGATTTTCCAGAAAATGATGCGGGCGGAATCCATAGACCAATAAATTTTCTTAAAAAATTAAAATTTGTATTTTGGAAAATAATGTGCGGGAAATCCATAGACCAATATTTTAATTTGGTGTGGCCCAATAGTAAACTTTTGTATATATGTGTCTTACAGATTTTATGACTCGGCTACAAGTAAGAGCTGCAGGGTTCCCTAACCAGGAGGATCTCAATGGTGCAGCAAGTGCCCTGCTACGTCTCCAAGATACATATGCACTGCCCACTGCTTCGATTGCAGAGGGAAATCTTAGTGGCATAAAGGACTCACAGAAGCTGACATGTAAGTACTTTATGTTAAAAAAAAATGGCACTCAATGACACTTAGCCGAAAGCTGTGTAACATAAGACATGTTGATAACGGAAATGATTCTCTTGAAACTCAATAGACATTACCTTTCATGGTGAATAATTTTATCCAGATTTGTGTCTTAATCCAAAGAATTGAACCTCTTACTAGGCTATGTCGTTAAGTAACCTTCAAAGGTTCAGTCTAATAGTTAGTAATGGGTGTTTGTGTCGCATGGTAGATGTTTAAAAGTCCTCATTTTTCTCTGTCTTTGTAAACCTGAAGATTTTGCAAATGTTTCTTGGGCAATGGTATATCAAAGTTTCTCAACGAATAACCACCTCATGGCCTGTTTTTAAATGTTTTGTTATACCCTTTTAAATATTTATTGCTTTCATCCAGTACAGTTATACATGTACATGTATTATTACGAGGAGGGGCAATGATGTCAAACGTCTTTTAGCTGCCTTGCTTTTGAGCTAGAATCTGCCACTCTGATTTTATAGCCAGGTCCCACAGAGTACAGTGTCTGATTTTTTGACTTTCTAAATTAAGATACAGAAGACCACAGTATTCACTGTGTGGCCCAAGCCACCTTTATTATGTATGTGAAGTTTTGGGCATCAATATTGTTTATTTTAGGATTTATTGATACATTTCATTTTCACACTGAAAAGGGGTTACAGTTCATGTCTGGCATTCTTGGGCCATCTATATATAGAAGTACATGGAAGAGAGTCTTATAAAGCCTACTACTTATTAGGAAACATCCTTTGGGTCATGTTGGTATTGTCTTTTAGCCTTATGACTTAAGTCTACAAGCTATAAATACAGATTATTTCTAGCTGTATTTTACATGTACATACTTGGGTTATAGATGCTATCTTGGGGTGTATGGCATCAGGAGGATGACTGTCTTAGAAATATGGGTCAGTGGGGGGAGGGAGGTCCGAGTGTGGGATAGGTGCAGCATGTGGGGCCTGTCTCCCTGTTATCAATACTTCCAAGGTCAGGGGTCAAACACCAGACACTGGATGTGTTAGATTGACATCACAGGACCAAAACATAGAGCTGTCAGCTCTTATATATGTATCATACTGCAATGACATATTTAATGTCATAAATGAATCATTATACATATGTCTATGTATTTGAATGTGTGAAATTGGCATGTGCATTTATGCTCTATAATGGGTATCTAGCAGTTTCTTGACAGCCTTGCTCCTGTCCCTCCATCCACATGATGGACATGTACACTGTACACAGGCATGTATGGCTCTTGTCACTGAGTAACCAACCAATCAGAGTGTGTATACTCTCCTGGGACTGTTCAATTCCTCAAATGGTTTTCTTGGTTGAAACATTTGAATTTACAACCCTTACTACTACAATATATAATAAGTATGTCAAATGAATTATTGATGGTCTAAAAAGATTTTGCTTTAGATTTGATTGTAGAGTTTTAGAATAACATAGCAATTCTTATTGCTTAGCTGTGCCCCTCAGCTCATGTAGAGCCACTCCTCGTTATTTGTCATTAAGACTCACCATTTGCTCCTTAGTTTTACAACTTTGCTTCCTTGTTTCTTACTTTTATGGAGGATCTTAGACCCTTGAACATACATGCAAAGTCCTCAGTTATTTCAGCTTTCTCAGTTTTCTATGATCTGTCGGGGCCAATCATTTGATTCTCCCAGATCCAATGCGATATCATTTTACCATTTATATAGGGGGGTTGGTCTTAGACAATTTCTGATACAAGGGTATCAGCCATCCACAAAAAGCACCAGAATGCAGCACACGACTTCTCAAAATTTAAAATTTTCTGGGGGAAACCCCCAGACTCCACCAATTTTCACTGTTTAATGGCACTTCCAAGGGAAAATCTCACCACTTTTTCAGGCTCAGTTTTTTTCATGGCCAGAGTTTGCATGTATGCTTGAATTATCAAAAATGTTGGTATAACTTATAGGGTTTCCGGACATTGATGAGGGTATTATCGTTACAAGAGTTTAGTGATGGAATTAATTTTTAGTTAGGTACTAGTGGCTTCGGCACTACGGGGGGTGGGGCTTCAGTTCCACATTAAATTGTAGTCCCATGCTCACGGGACATTGTAGCCAATCATCACAACAAAATGTGGCCCATTGTCACAGAAAATTGTGGCCCATTGTCAAGGCAAATTGTGGTCCATTGTCAAGACAAATTTTGCCCATTGTCACAGCAAATTGTGAACCATTTTCAAGGCAAATTGTGGCTCAGTGTCATGCCAAAATAAGGCCTGTATTGTCGGCAAACTGTGACTAGTTTTACGACGCCACTGACGTTGCCTAGTGACATGATGTTGCGTCATAAATCATGATAGTAACACCACTCTTCAAGCTGATTCTCTCGGAGGGGCTCAGTTCAAAGGTTCTGGATGAAATATCTCATTAACTTTAAATCTAATTTATGCTACAATCCTGGTGTTGATAGTATGGACAAATTGAAACAATGCAGTGCAGATTATATGAATAATCTACTTTGTAAATGCTTAATGTAATAGCAAGTTTAATGAGCCCAAAATTGGCAGACATTAAAAATGTTCTGCCTCTCGTTGTTATGCAATGAGGCTAGAGAGTATTGTGGTAAATCCTGCTTTGCTTTTAATTGCAATTGATTCATATAATTCAGTTGGCCAGGAGAAAACTTAATGCAATGCTAGAGCTCAAAATATTAAAATGATTGAAAACTAAGAGAAAAATTGAGTTAACTTTGGAAAAAGTACATACCGTATTCTCCCGCGTAGAAGACGCGCTGCGCGTATAGGACGCACCCCAAACTCAACAGAGGTATTTTCATGTATAAGACGCACCTCTTAGGGCATAATTTTGAAAATTCAGTACTGTTCTATAGTAAAATTACCCCTCGTATAAGACGCACCCCCAACTTAAGCATAAGCTATAAGACGCCCCAGCATTTTGTTTCGCGTAGAGGACGCGTCTTATACGCGGGAGTTTACGGTACTTTTATCCAGCCTCTTTTGGTTTATCTGTTCCTGGCAAGCACTCAAGCTTATTTCAATGGAGTAGGGACCAGCAATGAACGAATGCCTTTTCATATATAGGGTAATCACAGATAAAAAGGATTCCATGATTGGGTTTTTTATATCAGAAATAGGGCATAGTTACTGCATGTAGACGCTTTGCCCACTCATGATTCACCTTTCCAGTGGAGGACTGTTTTGATCTTGGGCGTATCGCCTACAATGAAGGCGACTTCTACCACACCATTCTGTGGATGCAAGAATCCCTGGGCAGAGCATTTGAAGCAAAAAACAGAATGTACCAGACCGAGATCCTCGACTACCTCTCCTACTCCACCTACATGGTAAGCGGCCATGTCCAACTACTGACGGATGTCTTCTTGCAGGATTAATCAGGGGTCCAGTCTGAAGGCTACACTGCTACAGTAACACAACCTGTTTCTCTTTCTCTTCAGAAAGGATGACGACATGTGACATACGTATATTGACGTTTCAAGATCACGTTACTAACATTTATCCTTATCTTTTGATAAGGTGTAAATAAAGTAAAACATGGACAGGTTTCTGAATGGCATGTGTACAGGGATCTCCTTCAGTATTCTTGTGGATTCTTTAAAGGAATTTTGATTTTCTATATGGATCGGATTATCAGTCTTGGGTAGCATGCAGGATTCCACATTGCGGTTCGGAATAATGTTAAGAAAGCTTGCCATATGCATGCCATCAAGAAGCCAGTCCTGTTTTTAAACGCAGGGCATTTTCTCAAAGACCAGACCCCATCTTTTTTTCCCTCCTTTAACCTGGTGCATGGTGGTAGTGGTTGAATTTAGGGGAGATAGGACTGACCTAGTTGTTTTATAATGTCTTTTAGCCAGTGACTGTTTTGAGCTTGGCCGACTTGCGTACAACGAGGCAGATTACTACCACACAGTGCTTTGGATGGACGAGGCCATGAACCGTCTGCCATTGGAGCTCGAGACCCCTGAATCGCTGAGCTTCAAGGCCCTTACCCTTGACTACCTATCCTACTCAATGTCAATGGTGAGAGAGTAGTGTGGCTATCTAGGACCAGATCCTTTCCTTTATTGTAAAATTTAAAGCAGGAAAAACTTCTGACACATAGATCTAATACCAAACTTCAATTAAATAACTAGATGTTCTCTCAAATGCTATAAATATTATGGAAAGTACAAAAGCGTACTCATGTTAAACAAAACACAGATTTTATTCCGGAAATGCACATGGTGTAAATGCAAACTTAAAAAAGATATGTGTGTATTTTAAGTTATCTTCTTTAGGCCACTCAAAAAAAAAACTGGTTTCTCATCACCAACCCCTGAAAAATGCGACGAGGGCGATTTTTTTTTCTCTTTCTTTTTCTACTCAAGGCATATTGGGGCTAGAACTGCGTAGGGCGAGACCGAAAATTTTGATTTTAGTACTTTGAGTTGATTGATTATAAAAAGTTGTGAAAATGCACTCAATCAGTCCACTGCATTGCTGACATTGTTAGCTTTAATTTGATACCAAATATGCCCATGTTTGTCTATTTCTACCATGACTTTGACTAAAAATATGTAAAAAAAAAACAAAAAACAATAACACAATTTTATGATGCGCGCGGTGATGAGAAACCAGTTGTTGTTTTTTTGACTGGCCTTATACCTGTGCCGACTTTTGTATTTGGAGATAACATCATAACTTGTACTATATTGATAAGTAAGGCAGTTACCATCCATCATTTCAGCCTGAAACCTCAGTAATACAGACGGTTTTTTTTTCATTAAAGATGAGACAATTCTTATCATGTATAGAAAAGTGAAAATGAAAAACGCATTGAGATACTCTGGTGTGTAGTTTTTCGAAGGGAATATATACCCCAATTATGCTTCCAGCAAGGAAATATGCCCCGAGCTTTAGAGCTCACTCGTGAATTGCTCTTCATTGGTAAGTCATGCATACCAGTAGTGACTGAGTAATTGTGTACAACCTGCCGTTTAGGATTAGAGCATGTCCCAAGCTGGAAGATAATATTTACCTTATATGGCATGAGATTGTAGACTATGTGCTCATGATTAGCGACAAAATAAGCTCGTGTTCCATACAATGAGCAGGATGCATGCATGTGAAGTAAAATCGAACGTTTTGCATGGGGTTTGAAAGTTCGGCACTTCCATTTAACAAGGCTCGATGCAAAGTAATGTGTGTCTAATATGTACTCCCGCATCTGGCCCGTCCCAAACTATACTCTTTTAGCCCTGCCACCCATGATGCTTTGCTGGTTTCATTACTAGGAATACTCGATGATGACCATGAAGACCGCAGGAGCATTCAAGAACAACTGTATTTCTAACACATTCTTGATACTGTTTTTATAACAATCAAAATGAATTATGTTCAATTGATAAACAAAATGCCATGACTTGTTGCTTCTTTTCTGAAGTTACACTTTTTATTGTGATAATTGAGCATTGAGACGAGTTTTGGAAATTATCAAAAATCCGACTGAAATTAATTAAATGTCCACTACTACCCGTACTTGATATATCAAATGTTTTCCAAAGTAATTTGCATGGTTACTGCATAATTATACTAAACCTGAAGATTTTTCATGTTGATAACTTGTGTTTTGGGCCGTTTTAAGACAAATTCCCAACAAGCAGTCTTTTTACAAATGCAATGGGGAGGGGGCGTAATCTAGCATATATGGACGAAAGTGCAAAGTCCATCATTCTTCAAGAGCATCTCTGACCAAATTCTATGGTCTGTCGACATATAGAAAAAAAACAACAACAAAAAGACATACAGTGGCGGTAATGCTGTGTTGCACAGCAGCTATTTTTTGTATCCCCTTTTAGAGGTCTTGCATCTTATTCCCAGTCACACATACTAGAAGTTAACTGTCTTCCAAATTAATAGTGTACCTATGGCAACCTTTAATTTTTTTTTTTCGATCTCTGAAATGATTATAGAATGGAACTGCTGAACTTCTGGGGGGGGGGGTGTTTGGTCCGTCATTCAAGCTATCGTTGTTGATGCTGACAAGAGTGCCGATTGAATAGTCTTGCATGTTAGTTCCCTGCTGACCATTTGCATGTTGTGTGTGTTTACAGCAAGGCAACACGCGGGAAGCATTCAACCTTACAATGCAGTGGCTCGCTATCGGTATGTGTAGCTCTTTAAATGTTGTTAAATGTTAAGGTGACGCTGAAAGCAGTCCTGAACATTACAAATGTAATAACGTGCTTCTGCTCAACAACATAGTCGTAGGACATATGTATATATGCTAGGACGTGTGATTACAAAGTTACTGAGGTTACTGTTTGTAAGGAGGTATGCAGGAAGGATCTCTACGCCATATCTAAGGCCATCATTTCTACTTGCCCACTCTCATTCTTTAAGACATAGTTAATTTCGTCACGTAGTTACCAAATCCTGTAAGTAACCTGTTTTTCTCTTGGCATTTTCATCAAAGTTTACGAAGCACAGTTTTCAGATGGCATATATTGAAACAATATAGTCGTCGTATCTGTGTTAAGAAGCTAAATGCGAAAGAAAAAGGTAGAGAAATTGATGGAAATTTCTAGTGATAGATACTGAAATTAACGATTGGAGGATTGCAACGTTAATTTGAATATTTATACCGTACCAGTAAGTTTAATGTAGACTTATGGATTGAAGGCAAAGTCCACATATGACACCACCATCATATAACTTGCAGAACCTAACCATGTGCGTGCCCAAAACAACAAGAAGTTCTATGAACAACAGTTGGCCATTGAGGAGGAGGAGCGCAAGAAGGGTGATGAAGGTGCACCGCCAAAGGCCTTCCAGAACAAGCGTATTCTAGATGACTACAGAGGATCCGAGGAGTTCCAAACCTATGAGAGGCTCTGCCGTGGTGAAGACGTTTTTGTAAGTTATTAAGTAGTGAATTGCTTCCTGTTTCTCTTGGATTTGAATAAGAAAGCCAAGATAGATATTCAGTATTCTGCAAATACCCGTATTACAGTAATCTCCCGCGTATAAGACGCGTCCTCTAGGCCAAACAAAAGGCTTGTGTGTCTTATAGCATTCTCCAGAGAAGGGGGTGCGTCTTATATGCGGGGTATTTTTACTATAGAACAGTACTGGATTTACAAAATTCACCCCTAAGAGGTGCGTCTTATATGCAAACCAGCCTTTCCTGAGTTGGGGGTGCGTCTTATACGCGAGAGATTACGGTGATGGATTTCTCGGACATGGGTCATGTTCCTGAAGCTTAGAACTCTAGTCCTCGAAAGAATTGACCGAATCATATGACAGAGCTACTTTGGCAAAATAGTTATTACTGTTTATTATTTCTACGACATGCTTCTGGGTCTTAGAATTATTTTGTTTTTGCAGCCCATAGGCTTAACCATTCCAGCAATGTTATGAAGTTTGCCATAGTTTAAAGCAAGTCTACTGACAGGCACTTATAGTCAGTATTCACATAGTTGGCAGATAACCATTGCAGCGTGTGAGAGTTAACATGATTTGTATATATCCCACTACTGGAATTGATTTGGCCTCAGAGTTCATAAATTGTAAAACATATCTTTTTTTTTCTCAATTTCATTGTGAATTCTGAGATCATGATTGTGAATTCTGAGATCATGGTTTTCTGATAAAAAAAATTGCCCACTTGCCTTAGATATACTATAGTTATGGTAAGACGGAGTGAGGTCATGTGACCAGGCACCTCGCATACTGTAACCCCTTAGGCCACACCAAAAAAATAAGTTGGTCTATGGATTTTGGTTTTGAAAAAATGGTGTGAGCGAGTGAAATTTTTTAAAAAATTTTTAAAAGAATTTTTTGGCGTCCAATGGATTCCTTGCTGGAAAAGTGAGGTGAGCGAAAAAAAAAAAATATTTAAAAAAAAAATATAGAAAGTGAAGCGAGCGAAATCTGTAGAGGAGATTTTTTTCAAAGAAAAAAAATGTATTTCCAAAAATATGGAGAGGGAAATCCATAGACCCAACTTATTTTTTTTTTGTGTGGCCTTATAACAATTGTATATAGCACATTGAACATAAAATGTCACTGAAAGCCTCAGGCTTAGCCTGTGACCTTAACCATTTTAACTTAAACACTCAAAGGTATTTTCTCATGTGTCCCTCTTTTCTCCTTCATAACACTTCAGCCATACGAGCACAAACACAAGCTTATCTGTCGCTTCCGCCAACATGAGCCCATCTTCTACATCCGTCCACTGAAGGAAGAGGTGATGTACTTAGATCCATACATGGTTGTCTACCACGATGTGATGACTGATGCTGAGATAAACGTTATTAAAACAATCGCCGCTCCGCGGGTAAGAATCCAAACAGATTTAATTTTATGCTAAACTTGTATTATTCTTACTATAGGAAGGAATCAGCCTGTGTATTTTTACTGTGCTGCACTGTTATGTATGTGAAAACACAAAAGTAACAGAAGCCGCACGTTTGTGGCACACGGATACATATCGTCTTTTATATAAGTTAACTCCATCAGTTACAGCAAACCCACGATATTCTTCATTGTCTTAGGTTGTATTGTTAGGGAGCAACTATTAATGCAATTATAAGCGACAAAATCTCCTTTGGAAAAAACACAAAGCAAAAGCCACCATGTTAGGAATCTGTTTTGCACCAATATGCACCATAATTTTCTTGTGAGCTTCCAATCTAAATATATTGCCATGGTTTGCCTATGAAGGTATGGACGTCTCTGGGAGCTTTGTAAAAGTGATAAATATTTTGCTGTTCCTTGTTGGCCAATATTGATATGCCAAATTTGAATGATCGGTGTGGAATGAAAGGCACGTAGGGGCAATTGGTAATATGATATAGCTTTCAGATTAGTTCCAAGAAATTTAATATGATCATTTACCGGGATTTGAAACTAACATGAAGACGAGAACTATCTGAGCTCTCTTCTAGCACATACTTTTACTGAAACCAGATGTCAGGCCACCTTAGCGTCTGCCCCAGCATGATCTTAATCTTGGATCGCAGCTGTTATGTAACATTAAATTCTAAGTCCTTATTATCAATATGAATTAAAGAAGGTCAATATGAATTTTATAAATTTGCCTGGAATTTCCTTTCGGATAATGAAAACCTATTGAAATTAGACAGAACAAATATGAGTATTTTGTCAATATCTAAAAGGTTCTGAATATCATGAATTTAAAAAGTTCTACATTTTTTATATACACATGGAGACTTTACCTCTCAACCTCCAAATAAAAATCATAAATGGCTGCTACCCATGCTCATGCAGTGGTGTTTCGAGATTTGAATTTATGGCTAAGGAGCATACAGTTATGGAATAACATCACATTATCTCTCTAATTCCCCTTTCTTGGTGGGTACTTGGTTTTAACTAGACATTTCTCTTGTTACTTTGCCTTCCTAGCACTGTTTTTACGTATTCCTAATTTGTAGATAAAAATATTCTAATCAACAGCAGATCATGGGACTGGGTATTAATATTGTTACGGTTAGGGTTAATGGGATTGTATATTAGTCTGAGGTACTTACAACTTACAAGACAGTTGTAGCCATATTGGGATAAAACAGAGAAATTGGGAATTCTTATTCATTTCAACATCAATTTCAAAATCGCCATCACTGTTTTTAACGAAAGTATAATTGAAGTATATATAATTCATTGTGTTTTAACTGACGTTTGTTATTATTGTAATTATGTTTAAGACCGTATTGACCTACATGATACACTTGCTTGAAATGTACCTAAACTTTAAAAGGAAGAACTGTTTGGCTTGCTAGAGTTAACCTTTCAATTACAGATTGGGCTGATAAATCACTACACGTTATCTCCAATTTAAGCATGTTCCCAAGTAGAAATGTCCCTAAGTGATATAGGAAAAACCAGCATTGCATGAGATTTGCAACCTTAAAACAAAAGGTCCCTTGTAGTGAGACTAATGAATGACCAAGTTGAATGACCCCTGAATGTGAATGAGTAAATTAAACCTGTATTGAAGTATTTGTTTTCAAATTGAGAAAAGACTACGCATGATGAGTCATTAAATTTATGCTTTGATTAGGCAGCTTCTGCAATGCCATGAAATGATGTGGCTCCCCTGACCTCCTTTCAAATGACTTTCCATTATGTGCATTTGTAAAAGGAAGTTTATAGGAACGTATGTATCGTCCATAACCATGAACCCAGCTAGATAAACTACCTGAGATGACATTCAGTGTTAAAGCTAGAGTCCTCAAAGGGCAATGATATTAGTGTAGTGTGGGAATGTGTGGAAAGATGCCAGTTCCCACTCACAATCTTTCGCTTAACACATTTATAATAATAACTATCTTTAACCGTTGCAATGTAGTAATCACTTGGGTGTTATGGGTAGCTATGTCTAGTGACAGGCTAGTTGTACGGTATGTGTGTTGTGTTCTTCATATTTGGTTGCAGTGTCTTCTTTTTTTTTCTTTCAATTTCTAAGGGGGAGATGCATTTCTCACTCTGTACTAATAGTAGAACTAGGGGTCTTTCGGTGAATTTAACTGATCAAAGCTCTTCTATCTAAATGTCTTGAATCTTTACTTTTTTTGAGAACTCCGACTTGTGCACCGTGTACAGCGCATGTAGTTACCGTAGGTCATGTATGCGTAGTGCATGGAGCATGTGCATGATTACTGACGTCATTATAACCTTATTTCTACCTTAATGTTTGCACATGTGGTAGGAAAAAGGGTAGAAACTGTATTATTTCATCCCTGTAGCTGAAATGCCTTCATCCCACACCTGGTCTGTTCAAAAAGCCCTTTTTATTCTTTTTCCAGCTTAAACGAGCCACTGTTCAAAACCCACAAACTGGTCAGCTAGAAACCGCTTTCTATAGAGTCAGCAAGAGGTAAATTTACTAAACTTTTTTTTTCAAATACCCAAAGAAATGAAAGACGTGAACCAGTTGGTAACCCATACTAGGTATAAGCACGCCACTATTTTTGTTCCCTTTTGACAATGACTGTTTGCCTCTGTAAAGTAGTAAAGGTGACCAATACTAAGAATGCACACGGATCCTGTTGTCCAGCACCCCCTGTCCCACATATAGTGTAGGAGCTGATAACTTATCAGGCTATATTCATGGTATTTCAAACTAATCATTTGTACACATGGAAAGACAGGCCCGTCACTTCTTTCTTTTTACTTCTGTGGAAGTTTCCATTCTGTATGTCATCTTCTTTCAAGGTGTCCCTGTTTTGAAGAGGGACATAGCGACCACAATATCCTCATCCTCATCCTCATCCTCATTATCTTTCATCAGAGAAATTGACTGTTGAATTATCCAGAGATGCCACTTTTCCTAACTTTTTAGGAATTCCGAATTGTTGGCTGTAATTTCTGTAAGCATTTCCTATTGGGAATTTAGAAAATTAGGATGATTTCCGAATTTTCAGTATTCAGTGAGTGGCATCCCTGATTATCAGTCACTCTTAGTTTACTTAATGTATAGGGGGTATTACATTGATGGAATCTGCCACAATATGTCAATAGTTTAGCTGGCTGCGTCTGCCGCAACAACAGGTCACACTTTATTTCTGCCTCAAGTTGTTTTGTGGTCTATGCAGCCAGTGTAGTTTTACAGCAGATGCCACCATTGCAACATAGTTTTATATGTGAGCTGTATGTAAAGTGAAAAATAAAACAGTATTTCACGTGCTGCTACTGTGGACATTAAATGACAATAAATTGCATGTATAATTTGCTTTTTGTTGGATATAAGGTTTGGTAAACCATAAATTTATCAATACCAGTTCAGGTTGTGTGGGCTGGTAATTCGTTATCATCGCCTAGCAATATGATCTTTCAGGAACATGAGAAAGATGTAATCCCAATGTGCACGTGAGTTGTCAGAGAACACACATAGCCTTGCAGGTATCATAGGTTTTGGAGTGCCAAGGCAGCTAGAACTATGTCTTTCAAGTATAGAGCGAAGTGGGCTAACCTGGGGACCTGCTGCAAAAGAGGCATGGTCCAATGTGAGGTGGGTGAATACATAAATGAGTAATGATAAGGGCGCGCCACAAAGCACAGCTGTCTGTCCTTGTTCAATTCTATAATTGAATATGAGAAGTTACGTAGTTTTACGATCTCCCAGTGATATGGCTCTTTGAAAAGTAAAGGCCTGTATTATTCTGCTTATACTAAACGGGTCATTTCTTTGCCTCTCTGTTGTATTCAATCCTTTGTATTTTGTTCTCTGTCCTATCATTCTGTCCTTTTAGCGTAAAATCATCTTGAATAGTGCTGTGATTCTATCCCCTATGTGTGTATAGGTTCTCAATTCACCCATTAATTTACTAAGGTTTATAATAGTAACTTGTGGTGGTGGTGGTACTGACTTATTATATTTTATGCACATGCTTTATACTCTAGAAAAAAACAGCACCGCGTTCACCTGTGCATAACACAAACTTCTCTCACCACAGATGCACAGATTAGACTACTTGAGGGTTTTGGCGTCTTTACCACATAGCAACCCATTACCATACATGAGATGGATTTTGTGTAGGATGAAGACAAAAGAAGCTGGTAATATTACTGTATTCACTCAAAGAATTAAGTTCCCAGGCGTATTTAAAGTTTAGAATTGGCAGTGGTCCTTCTATTCTGGATTCTAGTCAGCACTTCTGACAATTTCGAAGAGATATTGTAGCCCAGAGGATGCACAGAAATGGTTATGGTCAAAGTAACCTGAAATTAAGTTGATAGGGATAACTATCCAACTACACCATCAGTCAACCTTTAAAGATTTGGCATCCAGATCTGCGGATAAATTATTTCTCATTCAATTACTCTCACTCAGGGTTATTATAGGCCATAAAATGTTGGAAATGATTGCAAGTTGAACACTGCAGAAAGTCAGTCTCTGCATAAATGTGATTATTTATTGACCCTTTGAAACCTTGATGTGTTAATGTTTTAGCTTGCACGTTCGGGCGTGTTTGAAACTGCGAGTAATAAACATCAACTCGTCCACAAGTATAGAACCAGCCAGACGTAAGTTTCCATTCCTTTTAGAGAGGTGCCCGATGTCATCGAAAACCTGTCACATTCCTCTGTTCACACCAAAGCAATCTCCCCATTTTGGACCACCAAAGAAAAGATTTTCCTCACTCCCGTCTACAGTATGCTGATGTGTTTGTGTGCTTGGTTCACATGGTCAGTGAATAGTAAAATTGCAAGCATTGTTGTTTGTTCAGTTGGCTGTTTTCCATTTGTAGTTACAAAGATCGGGTGTTTTTACCATGGTAGAAGATCAGGCCTCCAGAACACATAGCAAACATAGAACCAGCAAGAGGTAAACATGCCATGTCAGCTTCACCCTATTTTGAGGCACACAGATACTGATACTCACCACTTCGATGGTGTGTGTGTCCACCATTATGTATTTGTAAATATGAATAACCCCACTGGCCAGGAATTAGTCGCTAATATGAATTTGCCTTCGCCATAGCTTCTTCCATCTATTGTAACAATTTTCTCAGCTCAATCCCTACTAAGTTTACCTTTTTTCCCAATGGTGCTGGTTTATATCTAAATGTGGAACTATTTCGCTTGTTCCCGCAATAGTGAAAGTGATGTCCGATGTTATTTTCGCATTTTTAATGATCGTTCGGTATTATGAAAATTAGTTAGTTATGGTGAGTAAACATAGGTCGTGTGTGTATGGAGAGGCAGTGAGACAGATGGGATATTTTCTGTCAGCAATTATGGGAGGGAAATTCCCGGTTATATATCTTTTTCCTTTGGCGCCTGAAATACTGATTGCTAGCTTCTGCTTTGAAATGTGACCAGGGGGAACCTCAAATCAGCAGTGAAATGAATATGAAGGATTCTGCACGTAATTTGATTTATGTGCTTCAAACTTAAAAATTGCACCGATTATTGTGTTTGCACTGTCTTAATATCATATAAAAATCAAATCCTGCATGTAGGTGGACGAGATTACCGGTAGTATGTTCTCGGAGGTCTTCCCATGATTCTAACAACGACTACCGGTATATTAAAAGAATTAGAACATGGGCTTGCATGTTCCTATGAACACTAGCATCACACGATCCACAACACATACATTCGCAGTGTCTGTCACTGAACCACACATACTGCCCCAACACCTAATGTTGGTGAGGACCTGATTCTGTCTTCAGTTGGTTCTTTCCCCACTCTTCATACACATTTCATTGAACTTCACAAGATACCACAGTCTGCTGTGTAGGCACATTTGCTCACACTTGTTATTTTTTACCCCCTCTTAAGACAAAACACAAAACAAACCTCTGCCTTCTTGCTTTCCTAGAGGTTCAGAAAATGTTAAATACTGACCGATCCCTGCAGTTGCCTAGTGTATAAGCAGATGTAGATAGCGGGAGCTAAGAACTAAACTTTGATGCATAAACAGATTAGTTAAATGGAGCACATTTGTGTATTGTAAAATCAAATATACAAGACGCAAAAAAAAGGATGTCTGTTTGAAATCCCATTGCTTTTCAATCTTTAGAACTCTTCTGACACTTATTCCATCTCCTGCCTATGATGCAGCAACCATCTAGCATGCGGTCTAGTTAGTATCTTCTAACCGTTGGAATTTGCTGATTTTTTTTTTTTTCACATGGTCTGTATTTTTTAATCACCTTAACAACAACCTTCTTACGCTTTGTGTGTGTCCTGTGTCTTAAACGTGTCCTTGTGTATCCACACTGGGAAATCCAGCGTGTCGATGCATGAATCATTTTCTCTTCAACCTGGGCATGGTTTATCTCCTCCTGTTTCCGAACAGCTTTAATTCTGCCTTTCAGCCTTCTCTTTCACCTATGTTTATCCATGCATATATACCCTTTAATGCTATTACCGCTCACTTCTGGAAAGAGAAAACCAGACATAAATACTGGAGACCTAGCCAACCAACAACCAACAACTGAGCAAGTTCCCTTTTGTACGATGTCAGCACACAAACTCTCCCTGTCACCGCAGCCATCTTGTGCCCCATACCCCAGTTCTCTTCTCGAATTCATAGTACCAACCGAATCATCATGATAGTTTTCCTACCTATAAAATGATTGGGAAAAAACTGAAGTTTCATCACTATCTTCCATATCTTGCTCTTATGGATATTGATTCACTTGGTATCTGTGACAAAATTCGAAGGTGACGGCATGCTCTTTTTTCATGTTAACATTTTCTTTTGTCAAATGGTATTCACCACATATGTATAGTACCCTACTCTACCCTGTTCTGCCTCAGTGTTAACATTTCAGGGAACGTTTGAATTTTACCATATGACCCAGTGGTCTGAGGTACTGTTTCACAACTTGTGTCACCAAGGTATTGTTACAAAAATAGAAATTCAATGATTATCTCCAGAGATAGTTTCATTATGTGCTCATTGTCATCATATTCATGATCATCTCCATATCATACATTCATAGCGCGATAACAACCAGGCATGCATAGTTATCGGTTGCTCACCTAACATACCATGTTGCGGGACAAGCTTTGAGTCGTTTGTATTAAGGGTACAAGCAACTCATTGTTGGGTTTATTTATTCTCTGCTACTGTTTCTCAACTAAGATCTTCTCTGTTTTGTCTACATTTTTTCAGGTAGAACAGGTCAATATGTACATCAAAGACCTTAGTTTTTAAGGAAAAGATTTTACACCAAGGCAACTGCGCTCTAACATCTATCACAAAACCTTCCTTTTGCCATAGTCATGAACTCATCCATTCACTATGCTACGTACATCTTCATCAGTGACAGCACATCAAGCATCAAGCGCTGCGCATTTTCATAACGATCCCCGCCTTGATACTATAGTACTGTAGACGTTGAAGGGCAAGCGCTTTTTTGATAATACATGAAATGTGGAGGGAAGGAGAGTGGCCATTCTACAGAATGAGAGGTTTACAACTATGAAACCCCCACAATCGTTGACATTAAGAGATTTACAGAGGCAGACGTCTGTTGATTTATACAACTAAGGTTTGATTTGTATGGGTTAAAGTGCGGATGGTATTTTCCATGGTTACCAGCTGGTTCACAAACATGTCATACTTCTATAAGTTTATTATAAAGCTAAACCAGTATGTACATAATGTTTTTTATATAAAAATTCAAAGGATTTTCATTTAGTGTAATCTCAGATTTTAGGAGACTAGATGATTACATAAAAGCACATCGGGAAGTCGTTGAGGTGTTAAGTTATCAATTCTGACCTAAGTACATGTAGATGGTCATAATCAAGATCCATATTTTGTTTATTATTAATGCTTAGCTTCTAATACTCGTATTCAAAATGACAATGTTAGTATCCTATATGTGTTATATCTCAAGTACATTGAGTGATGAAGGGGTTGTATCAAGAACCAACACACCCGTTAAAGACGGGAAAGTGGTTGGTATGATAACACTACTCATCCGTAAAATGTGCAAATATTGGGCCTTGATATCCATGTATTAATGTATCGGATTTGATGTTCAGTGCATGGCTTCATGACTGGGAAGACGTTAAGATTGCGCAGGTGAGCACCAAGGTGCGCTACCTGTCCAATCTTACTTTGGACACTGCCGAAGAACTTCAGGTTAGTTCTGATATTTTTCACTTTTATCATGTTTGTTACTAAACACTTACCATGAACACTACTAAAAGTTTATGTGTGGTTGCTATGCCGACAAAGTAATCACACCGGAGAAGGAATTTTAAACTGATTCCATTGATTTGGTTAACTTTGATTGCCATGTAGATTCTTGTGTAACTTCGTGTTTTATATTTGGTGAGACGAGAGTGTTGGCCTTCTGATTCTTGTTGAGTATAAATTTGTTACATTTCAATTATATGGCATGTGTTTTAGTGAATAGTCATTGATCACGTGAGAACGAGTAAGCAGATTTACCACTTAAGTATGTAGCATAATGTTCTGCAGCGATTGAAGATGCATCTAATAGAACGGGGCCCAATTACAAACAAAATAATGGTGGCCTCTCATATTTTTCAATATTTATGAATCTAGATCTATGTGATTTTTTTCACATACTCTTCCAAAAAGAAAAACCAGGCATTGGAGTGAAGGTGAAATATTAATCCAAGAATTTTCTCTGACAGGTTGTGAACTATGGCATCGGTGGACACTATGAGCCCCACTATGACTTTGCTCGGGTAAGACAGTGCAGTCTTTAACAAGCGCAGTTTCCTTGCGTATCGCCTGCCTTTCCTATGGAATCTCCATGGGCATTATGTCCACGAGAGGCGCCAAGATGTTCTCTGAGAGTTATGCATGAAGTGAAGTAAAAAAACAATATTACTGTCAGCCTAGGATAACATAAAAAATGTTATCCTGGATTTACTTGTGTAATGTCGTTCTCGCCATGAATATGACCTTAGCTGTCGAAATGGCATTAGATATCTATTACTCACTCACTCAGATTTACTTGACAAGCTGACATTTATCAAGGAAGCTAGCTTATTCATAAGGTTGATTGGTAATACATTGATCAGATAGGTAAATACTGTATTGTTAAAGGTATGTAAATAAAAATGACGTTGTAAAATACATCTGATAGCCAGGTCAGATACTAGTAATGTTCTATTCAACTGATGAGGGACTCATCTTAGTGAGAGTGAGGCTTCAATCAAACATGTTACTATCTATGAATATTGACCATGCATTTCGGGATGCTGTATCTGTTCACTGTTTACTGCGGAGCCCATGTTTTATGATAGCAATGAGCCATACAGTTTTGGTAATCGGTCTAGGTTGTCCTTGCGGTGTAATGTGTACTAATGTCTATATATATTGCCTTGTGTGACTCATGTCATACAAGGCCAGGTTACATGTATAGCGATAAGCTGAGAGGTAATTTTGTTGTGTTTCTCGCAAAATAACTACAATATCCATAGATCAAGCTGACATGTGCTCTTGGAAAGGGGTCCATAAATCATGTGTATTGCACTATATATGATCATATTACAAGATTTCCATTTAGGAAAACACAAGTAAGGTAAGTCAAGTAATGGCATATTTCCAGTGAAAGTATGTGTTGGAAATGCACAAAGTAATCAAATTATGCTAGAATATTTTAGTGATTTTCGACTAATGAATTCTTGCAGAAACGCGAAAAGAACTCCTTTGAAAACTGGAGAGGAAACCGGATTGCTACTGCCATCTTCTATGTAAGTTATTGGCTTCTGTGTTAGTCGTTGTCTGGCATCTACACAGGTTTGTATGTCGGGGAAGCTTAGACTTTCCTCACTGAACCAAGTGACATCCAGGAAACTCAAACAAAAACATTGGCTCGAAGCAACCAACATCGACGTCTAGTCCTGCATGATGATTGGCATGGAAATGATGCAATGAATTACTTCATGTAGGCATGTGACTTGAATGACAGTGGCATACCATTTTAGCATGGCCTCTATAGTTTGTCATGATAATGCCATGTCCGCTTCTTATTGGTGTGGCATTGACTTAACCTATACTTGATGGTAGGACATTGACAATACCTCTATCAAGTACTGTGACAATATCATGACATTTTTAAGTTTCACCTCGAGTGAAAAATGCCCTGTATGTGGTCGACATTTTAGTTTTATCCATACTAAAACCATAATCCTCCCCAAGTAGCTTAAGGCTAAACAACCCTGACCCTGTTCACCATTATTGGTAAAATTAGTAAATTGCCAATGATGACGATCAGAGACCGGATGTTCACTGGAGAATAGCTAGCCTTACATGTTGACCGCAAAGTCCCTGTTAGGACAACCAGAACTGAAATCATGCATGAGGCTTCCAATGCTAAAATAACTATGGAGGGACGTGTTCCGTGAACACTCCCAACTCCACAGGAACACTGATCACTTAGGTTCCTGAAATGTATGGCTGAAAAGCGACTGCATCTTACAGCTTAAATTTTGTTGTTGCATTTAGAAAGATGAAAAAGGTGGCTTTGATCCGGCCGGAGGGAACCGAATCGCAACCGCCATATTCTATGTAAGTGCCTTTGAGTCCAGCTTCGGTAAAATGAACAAATGACCTGATCCTGCTCTCATCCCTCCCAATGCAGGGCATGGATGGGTCATAGCAGTGACCACCGACTGCACCTATCAGGGGCTAATCTAGGATTTGGTAAAGGAGCGGGCGCACCCCCTTCCCTTGCCAAAAGAAGGGGCCTACCCGATTTTTGAACTATAAAGGGAGGGAGGCGCACCCCTATTCTAAAACTGCCAGTGCCCTCCGCCTCTGGCTATCTATCATTCCTCATCGGGCAATCTGGCAGACCCTAACATTCCTTTTTGAGGTCAACCCTGAGCCTAACCCTCATGTATTACCTACTACATTTGTATAAAATCACATTTTCCACAGGCCATATGAGCCATTCCACCCCTTGACCAGTAATAGTGCCTACAGCCAATTGTCTACTGTGCTTAGTAACTGCATTATTTGCTAACCATAATAACTCCTTTACTTCCTAAGACACTGATAACTTCAGCATGTTTTCTTTTTTTTTTTAAAAGAGACCGCCATTTTATCGAAATATTCGGACAGGCTAAGGGGGGAATTTTGTTGAGTTTCTCAAAAGAAAATTAGAAAGCTTGCATTTACAAGAGTGGCATGCACATATCAGCATAGGTATTGATCTGTGTAATTGCAGTTCATTGGTAAAATCACTACTGTAGGTAAGTCCCACCTTCGTCTTGTGTTTTATCCATATACAATGTATTGAAGAAACTGAGTCCAGAGATGTCATTTCCCCTGCTTTACCAAGAAATTTCCTTCTAGAGATTTCTATATTGAAATCTGAATGTTTACTGGGTAAAGGTGTATGTTGTAAGTTTTCCGGGTTTTAATGTGTCAGCAAGTAGAATATGTTTGTTTATCAGGCCCCCTTTATAAAAGTCACTTGTTGAACACCCACATATACTCTGCCCTACCACCTCGTGTCTAAGGGTTTATCATGCTTAAAGTGTTAGTATCCACATATGTACTGGTATGCGGGTTACGTATGCCGGGGAACTAGGGTTGTGGCATTTTAAGATCTTAAGAGAACTGACACCGATGGTAGTACATTTTCCAAATTAAAATACTAGCATCTGGTATATCCTATATTCTATTCATAAAAGAGAAGTCCTCAAGTAAATTTTCAACCTTAAAGAAGAATCAATTTCATGCTATTCCATAATAAAATTTGTTCACATGATTTTAAGAAACAAAATCCTTCATGATCTGAAGTTGTCAGATTTTCTCTACAATGCTGTTGTTCATTTCTAATTTGTAGATGAGTGATGTAGAAGCTGGTGGTGCTACAGTGTTTACCACTTTGGGCGTCAGACTCTGGCCTGAGAAGGTATGTCCCGTTGTCGGTACCAGTAGATATACATTTAATCATATGTAGGTTAACAACCAAATCATGATTCATTGCTCTAAAATGGTTGTTTCAAAGAGACTTGCAGGGGAGGGGCTGGGGTGGCGTCACACAGTTAGAGAACTTTGGTAATCATAATGGGAGACTTTGCTTATTTCCCTCTTTATCTTTGCAATTTCAGGGATCTGTCGCCCTCTGGTACAACCTGAGGAAGTCCGGCGAGGGAGATTATAACACACGACATGCGGCTTGCCCCGTCCTTACTGGCAGCAAGTGGGGTAAGTAAATGATAGTAATCAAATGTTATGGTGGATTTGGAGTGAATGGATATCTGAAAGCAAAACTATAGTACTGACGGTAACTTTAGGTGATGCATGAACATACTCTAATCGTATGTTTTTCATAAAAGTTATCTCTGTTACGTACGGAACTAAATGGAGTCTTGAACTCAGTAATTTACTATGAGTCTAAAACTATTTTAGGAATACTTAAATAAGGTATTATCCTCAGGACCTGTATTGAATACTGCACCCCACCCCCATCAAGTCAGTTAGCTGACTCTTGTTCTATGTTATACAGTTGCTAATAAATGGATCCACGAGAGAGGACAGGAGTTCGTACGTCGCTGTGATCTGGATCCATTATTGTAGCGTAGCACATCCAAGAATTCGTTCTGCTCCACTGATACCACTATCATGAAATCATCCCGAAAAAGTGTCTTCCAATGAGCTCTGGTTTTGACCAGTAGCCCAATCATGCATCACAAGATGTCAATTCCTGTGGATACCAATATTCGCTCAGGCTTATACCTAGATTTTCCCTCCAGCTTCTCCCTACAATTGGCCACGGCTTGCTTCCATTTAATGGAATAAACTAGGAGTACCTACTATTTTGCTCTGACCTGAAAAGAACCGGGCTCCCGCTGTAGGGCAAGCCATGGTAAATGCTCGGTTCTGCTTAATGTAAGGACTTATCTGTCCTGGTCTTTGATATTGAGTCATTCACAGAAAGGTATATTTACATTGCTTCCTTTCGCCCTGTAGATATGGAATATAGACTAAGTATATGCAAAACATTGATTGTTCACTATCTTCTGGGCGGTCAATGGCAATTATTTTAGTTATTTGGCATCCAGAGAGAATTGACACAACTGATGCTGTGTATGAATGATGATATCAAGTGCTGTACGTCCCAGGATATTGTGATACGAAACCACTGCACCCTGAGATGTAAACACTGGACCCCCACAGCCCTGAATCATGGATGTTTGTATAAGGAATATGTAACCCTTGGTCATGTTAAGTTTTGGTTGTTGAGTACTGCACTAAAGATTTTGATACTAACCTTTCGGGGAATGCCCCTGCCTTTCTTCCCCACCGAGATTTTCCTTTTGGACATTGGTGCTCCTTAACTGAAACTCATGCGTTTCGAGAGCACAAAGCTATTAGAATGTGTGAGGAAAAAGCCTTATATTTACAAATCTGAATATTCGACGATCTGATATTCGACGATCTGGTTGCTATAACATGTATAAGTATTTGGTCTAGTTAATCAAATCTCATGCAAGTAGATCTGAGAATAGGATTGCTATGCTTCTTTCAAGGATATTTTATGTATGTGGATCGGAGAGGAATCTTGTCATACAGTTTGTATTAGAATTGTTTGAATGAAGGGAACTGTGTTAACTAATGTTGAGAATTACGGGAAGAAGTTTCACATATCTGTGAACCGCCTATAATGTGGTATATTGTTAGCCAATAGGTCTTCAGACCTAAATGTGTACAAATGTATGGAAATAATAGCAACAACAGCATGGGAACCACACGAAATGAGATTAACACATTGACTCTTGCCCATGTAGGGGGGGGGGGCATCAAGATTGCTCAGCTGGTAACAGCTCTGGCCTTTAGATCCGAAAGGGTGATGGGTTAACATCATTTACTAGGATTACAATTTATAGCCTGACATGATAAATGCTAACCCGAATTTGTCCCGTTTGAGTGACCCACAACTAACAGATAGTACAGTAAAACTTGGTTACCACGAGGTACCAGTTCCGTTCCAAGAGCAATTACCTTCTTGTTATTGAGTGCCCTAAGAGAGAAACTTATTATGTGTATCAAAGAGAGAGGAGGCAGCATATAAAGAGCTGTCGTTATATAAAAGCTGCTTGTAGCCAGATTTTACTGTACTTAAAGAGTGCTCTTCAGAAATTACCTAGTGTAGTTTTAAGATACTCACAAACAATATGTACCTATCGGTAGTGCTATTTAGCTATCTGGCTCTGCACAAACCTATTTAGAATTTCTTTACTAGGGAGATTGTTATATGCACATCTTCGACAACAACTACACGCATAGTCTATGTTATTGTCATACATGTCTAATTGATTCCACAAAAACCTACCTAGATTATCTTGAACAGCTGCACCTGTATCACATATTATCTATTTTCTGAATGTTACTTGTTCACACAATCGATATTGATGTGGACAGGCATATATCAATAACCTTATCATTGACCCCATGTAGAATATGCTCTGTTTAATGTTAAGCCTGGCGGGTATCTTATATATGTGTATTAAAGATTCAACATGCACTTTGTGCTCATGTTGTGACTAAACCAACAACAACACAAGAAATGATTATATATATAAACCTGAATACAAGATTTGCAAGTAACTGCCTCTGATTGAGTGGCTAAACACCATGGCTTTATATAAACTAAATATCAGAGAACATGTGGAAAATGTGTCCATATGATGACTCCACCCTTTATGCTTATGTTAGAGGAACCCTATGGTAAATCCTATTATATCATGTTATATATACATTTGAAGGAACATATTTCATGCCTTTGTACTTTTATACAACATAGCTTTTTTGGTGACTTAATGTGTAATGGTGTCAGTTTTACAGATACCTTTATTTCACAGCTAGCAGAAAAAAAAATGGCCAAACTTTTGAAGATTTAAAGCTATATAAATTTAACCATGCGATGTAGAAGACAGTAGTACTGTTGAATAAATTTTTAAAGCGTTTGTCTATGCGTGAAGTTGTTAGCTGTCAATTGAGGAATCAGCTGTTCCATCCTGTGTTGTGTTCTTTTTGTATCATTTTATAAAAGTGTATTGGGGAATGCAATAAAATGGAATTTGCAAAGATATCACTTTGTTTGTTAGATATTTAAAGTCAAAAGGATGACACGTAAAACTCAGGTAGGATAAAAGCAGTTTATTGCGTCGTTTATTTTATAAAATTGAACATACATCTGTTACGAGCTTTAACTTCTCAGAGATCCAAAATATATTAACCAGAAACACCACGGCATGGGCATACGAGTACCCGTAGGCCCACAAGTAGCCTTATAGGCCACCAGTGGGCAAATGGGTACGAGTATGCCCATGAAGTGGTGTTTCTGTTTTATACTTAGCATATGATAATCCCACTCCTTTAAGTATGTAGAAGATAAAACAAATAGTCAAAAGCTTAAAATAATCGTGGCCAAAATCGCCTATCGTAACTTTAAGTTCACATCTTGGCCGCTATATGTGTCTCACGTTGGTTTACCTGCATTCTCTTGCCCAAAAATAACATTTCTTGTACGATTCACATGCTGTAACGACTTATATGCAAGGAAACCGTTATCTACTTGCAGGGTTGCCAACTGTCACGCAATTGGCCGTACTGTTTACAGGGCCAATTTCTACTGGAGTGTGTGCCAATGCGTGAGAGTTGGCAACCCTGTACTTGTCCATAGCAAAACTGCACAAAATACCTCTTTGCAGAAATAGTGGCGAAAAATCGGTGATGTCACGTATCATTGCAGATTTAGTAACGATTTTCACCACCAGAAGGTCATTTCACCAGGTTTAATGTAATAAATGCGGACGTCCATATATTAAATAAGGACGTCCGTGTTGCATATTTATGTCTATACCCGGTATCTAAACACCTACTGCCCCTACCCCCCTCCGCATTTGAAATATGCTTCATATTGCAAATACGGAAGGGGGTGGGGGCAGTATATATTCAAATATTGCCATAAATTTGAAACATGGACATCTGTATTTAATATACGGACGTCCGGGTTTATTACATTAAACATGGTGAAACGGCCTCCAGATGGCTCTGTAAATCAGTATGCCCACTAGTGGGCATATGGCCACAATACGCCAATGGTACATGCATACAGGCCTTCTATACTTAAGGAATAGGATTATCATATGCTGGGTATAATAATTATGGGTAAAGAAATAAGAAATCATAATTCAAATCCGTCCCTATGGGAGTCGTGGGCATGTGTGGCCCTTCATGGCATATATAATGCATACATAATATCCTAATATGAGGAACATCAAGCCCATTGAGTAGTAGTTTGTATTGACTGATATAAACCGAAGGCGGGCCTCCCTAGCCCACTTAAAAGGGTCTATTTCTCCTCTTTCCTATCCCCTCAGGTGGTGTGTGGTGCACATATGCACGGGCACTGACACATTGTGAAATGTAGTTCTCGCCATGAATATGACCTTAGCTGTCGAAATGGCGTTAAACCTCTATTACTCACTCACTCAATATAAACCGAAGGATGTGCTATATGTGACATAATACGCAGCTCATAAGTGGGGGATCCACTGCCGTGAATGTCAAAGTGCATGCTACACCCGAGCGGCATGCGACCACATTCGCAAAAATCTAAATAGTTTGATTCTTGCGACTGCTCTCGTATGTGTACACGTACAAGTACAAATTCACATCAGTGGATCCCCCACCATAGCCCATTTCGGGTACAGAAATGGGGGGGGGGGAGTTGTTAGTACATGTACTTGTTGGATCCGTCTGAGCTTTTAGCCCAGGCTTTTAGATACATGAATTGAAGATTTGGCGTGTGCAATAGAACACTAATGGCCCAGGTTACCTACCATTTGAGACTTGTCACTATAGTGACAGTGTGTCCGAGTAGTTGATGCTTAAGGCTATGGAGAATACACCCATTATCAGTCAAATTTTTCATTAGCAAATAACTCCTCTCCTGGCGAGTTAAGCATTGCACACTATCAGCAGGTGTTGAATAAGGATCCATATTAACCATAAAAATGCATGAGACACTGTAATTCTCCTCCATTTTGTTATAATCAAGCAGTTTCGATGGCAACGTTAGTCGATCATCTTGCTGTCTGCCATTTTGGATTTTGATGTTCTGTTCGCATGCGCTACCCGCCTCCTTGCCGGAAGTAGCATTTTTTCGACGGAGAAATGATAGATTCTATCGATTTAACTTGAAATTAATGGCTTTTTGAATATTATCCATGCATGTTAGGCAATATTAATCGAATTAAATCAAATACACCCCCTCAATTTACTGTTATAAAATAAAATCTGACGACTGGTTACTCTGCGTGCATGCATCAAGTCTCCAGACTGGAAGTAAGGCGGTCGCCATAACAAAAAAATGGTCCGATTTACACACTCATATGTAAACACTCTTAACCTGTCATATACAGAGATTTCCTCCTCACCTGCTGAAAAAAAAGTGCCTCAATAGCCCTATTTCCATAGGAGTCAATGTGTTATTTTGACCCCCTGTTGACTGCCGAAATGGACCTCACAATGCTATCCTATGGGAGCCTCGTTTTCGTGAAAAAGTAGCTCAAACATGTCAGGTTTTTTCTTCAGCCTTTTTCATAGGTAAAAAAATTTCTTTTTCAGGAATTGAGCATGTGCAATGAAAGACTAGATCCTAAAGAACATGTTTCCGTGATTTTTTGTTTAATTATCCCCCAATTTCGATGAGCAATTCCCATTTAAAGTTCCGATTCCCGATCGTCAATTTTTGGCTGAAAACGCACCGCCGATAGCCCAGGTAGACCTGGGCCAAAAATCAAGAAAAAAAAACGGGAATACTTCAGAGAATTATATACCGATTTCCCAGTGATAGCATGCCATTTATTCTGAAGAGGCGGCTCTCTGGACGGCACAGAGTTGTCTGATATCATGTTAGGCATCTAAATTTAAGTCACCACCACCATTGAATACGGTGCTCTGCTTAATGGCTTCAGATGGACCACAAGTTATTTGTGTCTCCTCATGGTTATTTGGTTGCCAGTATCTAACATATGGCACTATTATATGATTATTATATAATCCATAATATTATATTATACCTTTGGTTAAGCTTCTCCGACAATTTTAAGAGATGTTATATGGCAATAATACAAACTATGTGTACACGATCGAAATCCGAGAACTCTGGACACCCACCCTTAGAATCAAATTTAAAGTAGCAGCCCTTTTGAGATATTGGAAAGTTGCTGCAATGCATAAATCATTTGAGAAGCTATGAGTGTGAGGAACGGGAGACCCTTGCTGTGTCATGAATGGCAATTTAGTCTTTGTACTTATTATGAGCGATCAATAACGAGATTAGTATCGATAGATAATGCACTCATTCTTATCAAAACATGTGACATCCTGGTTTATTGTGAGAATATATATATATATATATATATATATATATATATATATATATATATATATATATATATATATATATATATATATATCGATTGATGTGATGACATAAACTGCGATATAGACCTAGCCTTATCTAGATAAGTTTATATTTATCCCAAATCATTAGTTCCATGACGTGTGCCAAATAAACGATCTCTTTTCAGGACCGTTAGTGGATTGCATCGTATACATCAGCTACTTAGTCCCATAACCAGTTGTCAATGCTCATGTTAATGCAAACATTAGATGTATAACTATATCATTAGTAGGAAAATACTCCCACTCTCAAATACAATAGGGAGGTTAAGATCACGACGTGTACGACAACGTGTACGTCAAGAGTGGTACAGAATGATAGGCTAGACGTTGCCGTACAAATTACAAGTAGGCAAATCTTAACTACTCTAATGGGAGAACTGTAATAGCTATCACACTGATGGAGAAAAAGAAAAAGCGAACATTTGTAAGAAGTTGGGATGTGCCACCAAAGGGGGACAGATCCATTTTTTTTTTGCCTAAAGGAGAACTAGAGGTCGAGGAAGGCCTCTGAGATTTGAGCGTAATTAGTTCTATGATATCTTCCACCCTAAACGGGAAAAAGAGGGAAGGAATATACTGTCTCCTAGATAGAGTGCATGTTGACTGTATGAATGTTGATTGTATGTCTGAAGTAAATATATGGATATTGATATAAAACTAAATTGATAACACATGCAGAATTAATTTTCGTTATTTCTATGTTAATTAAATTGCTCATCACCTGATTAGTTATACACTGTTCTTTGTTTCACGTTCTGTGTTCACTGCAGACTGAATAGATTCGAACCAGTTGCTGTAATGAATTCATAATTGGATAAATTTATTTGTCTCAAATGAATTTTGTTACAAGGAACCAATATAATATGGTGATTTTTTGTACAGGAAGACTATTCTTCTTCTGTCTTGAAAATTAAATGATTCTGTGCTCAGCTCAATTGAGGTTATGGTATGTAAGATGTAAAAAGGGAACATAATTACCCATTAATGATTAATCACTGATTTTAATGAAGTTCTTGATTTTTGTATTGTACTGGTGGTTAAATATTGCTTATTGATATGGTACAATTCATTATACAGTTCATCATACAAACTTTTGTGTGGTGCAATTTGCTCAGACGAGATGTATATGATATACAATCAACCACGAATCACGAGTTGTATAGGTCGTGTAGTCACATTATCTAACATTATTACATGACTTCTGTGATTTTGGGCGCTTTTTCTGGATATTCCCATGCACATACCTGTCGATATTGCACACCATGATGCATGCATCATGACTTTTGTAAGGTGTGTGGTTATCCATGTAAGGAGGCATGTTATCCATGGATAACATGCCTCCTTACATGGATAATATGCCTCCTTATACATGCCTCCTTACATGTCGATTTGTAATGGCCAGGGTAGGGGTCGAACCTGCAGTCTCAGATCCCAAATCCAACTCCCTATGCATTGCGCCACAGGGACTGACGAGAGACGGTGTGTGTTTGCTTGGTTAGATTGTAGAGGGAGGCGGGACGAGTCCTGGTCCAGGCTGTCCACTGCCATAACCATGAGACGCGTTCAAACCAACCCAAGCCAAGCAGGGCACCGAGGTGTGTCACCCGGTGGTCTAGTGGTTAGCGCATTGCGCTCAACTGCTAGAGGTAGGTGGGACGAGTCCCGGTCTGGGCGTACACGTTTTTGGTAGTATGTAAACACACTATGGTCGGCTTCAAGACCCGGGGAGGGGGAACGATTTTTTTTTGCTTTCAACTTGAATTTATTGATATTCTATTGATTTTCTATTGATATCGTGTAATAAAATAAGTAGTCAATGGATAGTTCATGACTTGTGTGTGTTAGCAAAGGATAATTATCCTTTGCTGACACACACTCGTCATGAATTATCCATTGATTACTTGTTCACTAATATGCTCTTCAGAGTTGAATTTATGAAATGTGCAAAGCTGATAATCTTGTTGGTGTGTAGCAATGATGGTTTTGTGAACCTTACCCGCTTCGATCCGTTGACTGCCCTGGTAGAGTCCTGCAGATAAGCTGACATGTGTCTTGATAAATGATTTCTTTAAGTTGTACATCATATCATCTGTACATATTCATATCCCAGCAAATCCTAGTGAACATGAGTCATGCTGGGTGAGGAATGTGTGAGTACATTGAGTGATAACGAATAATGTCATTTTGTGTGATACAATATCAACTCTCACTCAGCTTGACAAACCTTCACTTACTCCAGTAAGACCTGAGAGAGCATATGTCAACATCTGTCAATACTTGTCAACTCTCACACCGCTTCACATGTCTTCACTCATTTCCATAAAGATGTGAGGGGAACTGGGTGAGCAAGTGTCAACATGTGTCAATACTTGTCAACTCTCACACAGCTTCACATGTCTTCACTCATTTCCATAAAGATGTGAGGGGAACTGGGTGAGCAAATGTCAACATGTGTCAATACTTGTCAACTCTCACCCAACCTCACATGTCTTCACTCATTTCCATAAGGATGTGATAGGAACTGGGTGAGCATTCGTCAATACTTGTCAACTCTCAGGCAGCTTCACATGTCTTCACTTACTTCAATAAAGATGTGAGGGGACCAGGGTGAGCACATGTCAACATGTGTCAATACTTGTCAACTCTCACCTAGCATGACATTTCTTCACCAAGCCTTCAACAATAAGAGACTATGGAAACTGTATGGATTCTCATGGCTTGTACTTTGCAGAGTGGGCCTATTGAGTAAATGTCAATATGAGAATTTATGTTTCACAGAGCAAGTTCCTTTCTTACATGGCATGAAATACATATGAATCAGGAACATAATGATAGCCAAGTATATGTGATTTAGTGCATACATTAGACATAATAGCTCATTTGTTTTGTCTATGGGACATAGCACTGAATTGGAATTGCATATGTTTTACATGATATCTAAGTATCTGTTTGTCCTGGTTTGATGGGATATGAAGGCTTAATGCCTACTGATCAGCTAGGTCACCGCTGATTAGAGCAAATATACAGGAACTCTTCATAGGCTGGTTAAAAAACTCTGTATTGAGTGATAATAGGGGCAGATACTTTGTCCAACATTAGCATGACAGACTGTGTGAGGAGATGTGAGCATGCGTCAAGATTCGCCAACTCTCACCCACCATGACAGAACTTCACGCACAATGACACATTATGTACTATTCTATGTTTTGATTGGTCCATTTCAAATTTCCCTCCCATTCCTTTGTTCTCCTCCTGCTTTCAAAACAGTCAGGCAGAGGCAGCCATGGAGAACAGATCTTGTGGTAGGTGGTCACACAGTTCTAGATTGATTTGACTTGAAATCCTATGTGATAAGCATTTATACAGTAACACATTGATATTATCTACAATCCCTGAACATCTATCTTGTTGCTAAATTCAGCTATTTGTCTCAACACCCCAAATTAATGTAGAACTTTCTATGTGAGCAAGGCTCAGGGAAATTCTGGGGGATTCAGGCTGCCATATGGGAGTGGTCATTGTTTATCAACTTGGATGTGAGTGGGTGGTCAAATTTAGATTACTGCTGTTTGTTTATGACCATTTCTTATCATTTCAACAGGTATTCTCAAGGAAAATTCACACAGCTGACAGAATATCTATCCATTTTCAAGCAAAGTGGGCAACACATGACATGGAAAGGAGAGATATCTTCAATGGGAACCAGCATGAACAGCTGAATTGATGTTAATAAAGTTATGAAATATCAGAAATCCACAACCACCTGCAACCCCCCCCCTGCCTATCCCGCACCCACAAATTAGTATGTGCGTCAATATATGTGATACTGTGTCATGACCCATGTGTCAGTGTGTGTGATAATGTGTGATGACACATGATGTCATCATGTGTCATTGTTGGTGAAGGTTCACGCATGTTGACTCAACTTCACAAATTGGGTTGGGATGTTCACGCATGTGTCACATCTTGTCATGGTCCGTGATCACCCACGCGTCAAGTCCTAAGAGCGCATGGGGTGAGGCGGGCGCAGCATGACAAAAGTTGACATAGATTTGCTGGGATGTTATTGTATAAATGTTACTGTTCTACTGTACTCTAGACAGTAAAATCACTGGGTGTAAAGCGAGGAGATCACTTAAGATGCTAACTTGGATGTTATTGTTAAATCATATCAACATAGATCTTCCAGAAGGACCCCTGTGCAAATTTATCGGGTAGACCATAGCATTCTGTACCTGTACATGTTATGAGCGAGTTTTGTTTTGACCTAGTATCCAGCAGGAGCATTCATGTCAGGGACTTTGAAAGATTTGTTCACTATCTTCTGGGCGGTCTCCCGTGCACGGATAGTGCCCATGAAGAGACCTCGCTCAGCAATGGTCTCCCCTTCCTCTATTGAACCTTCTACGATGTCTGATGCTGTGATCTTGCTCTTCTCCATGAACTGGGTAGAAGAACGGGCATGTCCAAGACGCCACACATAGAGTGAGTGAAGCAACTGGTCTTTGGCTTGAATCAGTGGGTTCACTTTTTCATCTAGTCCTATGAAGCTGTCAAATCGATCTTCTCGGTTATCATTGGCCATTTTGTCTAGCAGCTGACGTGCCCGCTCAGTCATGTTAACACGTTTAGCATAGGCACCAACGTAAGCATCGGATTCACCAGAGATGTCAAAGAACTCATCCAGCAATGCAAAAGTCAAGGCTTCTGCACCACTTGCTCCTCCTTTGCCATTCAAACCCCATGCAGCCATGTTCTGGATATAATCTGGAAATATTTCCTTATCAATTGCATCCTTCTTCTGGATTGAATTGATGAAGAGTTTGTTGATGACCAGAAATTGTTCACGCAGTTTTTGGAGTTCCTCAACTCGTTTGGTCAGCAGCACATTGGCGAGATCAGGTTTTGCTCTGGCTTCATTTGTATATGTAAGGTAATCGCGGAGTGTGCTGAGACAAGGGTAGAGTGCATTGTCAATCGTGGTGAACGCCAAGAAAAAATTGTTTTCTGATCTCCTGATTTCAGGGTCGCTGTTCCACCAATATTTTCTTGCCACGGGACTGTCGTTCTCTGCATCGTAGATGGTGTCGGCATGGGCCAAGCTGAAGATTGTACAGGATGGTGTTGTTCCATATAGATCTGAAATCTAATGAATGATACAGCGAATAAAAGTCGAGACTTAATTTCATAGAATGTGTTCATATGCATTTTTTATCGAGACTCTGAATGAATTTATCATTTCAATGGATAAACAGTCCTTCTCCAAAGGTCTGAATTTAAGAATTGAAAGAAGCAAATACCTACCATTGTGAATGGCGTCCATAGTTTTTCGGGAATGTCGAGCTGGGTTCTTGCTCTTTCCTCATCATTTGTGGGCAGTGCTCCCCAGCGGTAGAAGCAGACAACATATTGCAGACATGCTTGGAGACCAAGGGTAACAGGGTCGTCCAGCTTAAGACGTGGCCTCAACTCAGTTAAAACATCCTCCAAGTTGACCTGAAGTATATGTAGAAATATAATCTTTGAATAGAAACAGTGTAGGTTAGATTGACACAAACTCATAACTTATAAATAACGTCATGAATTATTTTCAAATGCACAAATATATTGGTATTTTTCCCTACACATTCAATTCAAACACACTCAGTATTTTCACAACTTGGACAGCAAATCATCTCGGGGCACCTGTGTGCTAATGACCATCCATACATGACGTCATGCCAAATTTTACCATTTTGACCACCCCTCCCCCCGCATAATGTTTTTTTTTTGTCCAATGCTGAGGGTATGTATGGAGAATTAATCTTGTCATGCCGTGTCTGGGGTCACGGGTCCAAGATCGCTGAAAAGGGTTAGAAGTTTCAGTTTACTTGGTCCCTACTTGCTAAGGAGAAGCTACAGCCCTGAAATGGCGCCTTAAAGCCCTGAAAGCAGAGTGGGAAGTCTCACGTGGATAGACAGACCCCACCACCAAACGCCAAGTCATGGGAAATACGTTCAGTTATTTTCAATATCAGTAGTCCAATGCCCATGACAACAACTGATTATTACTTTCATGTGTGAAAAAACACCTATAACTCGCATCCCGACTTCAGAGTGGCCCTATAAGCCACACCTAGGGTCTGAAATGGTCTATAAGCGACGGCCTATGTCATGTAGTTCAATCTGGAGATAAAGGGTAGCAATTGAAAATACCGTAATCTCCCTTGTATACGGTGCACCCCGCATATAAGACGCACCCTGAGTTGAAGAGAATGACATTTGAAGGTTTAGTACTGTTCTACGGTAAAAGTACACTGCCTATAAGACGCACACAGACTTTGGACAGATTCTATTAGGTGCAGGGGGCCTAGATTTGCGTATAAGACGCACCATGTATGTGGGCGATTACGGTAACTGGCATTGCATTTGAATTCCAAACCATCTTTGAATTAAATATTGGACCACTAGCACAGGGGGGGGGGCATAAAAATTGATGGTTCTCTTATCACTCATAAAGGTACAGTGGTACTATATGAATCAGAACCAGTTACTGGTATCTTTACAAAAGCTAAAAATCAAATCGTTTCTCTCTTAGTATACAACAGAATATCCCCTCCCTTCATAGAAAAATTTTACTTGTGCAAACTAGAAGAAGGCTCTTCAAACTCACCCTCTCATTCAGTTGTTGTCGCATCCACTCTCGGAACCTTCCAGGATTGTCGAGATCCTTTATCTTATTAGTTGAATCCTCCCACAAGGTGTGGTATCCATGGAGACAGGGAGGCCAGTCAAATGATGGGCGCGGTGGCCAACGCCCACCAAATGTCACTAGGAAATCTTCTATCTCTGCTGCTGTTCCAACTATCGGAAGCTCAGCTGCAGTAGGGACGCTGATCTTGCTTTCCATCTTGATGATCTTTAGAAGTTGATGTTCTGAGAATGGAAGTAGTTACATATGTACATTTGATATACATTTACATTCTCAAATCACTAACTTCCTGAATGATCTTAGCCAGGGTCATCATCTGTCTTGCTTTTAGGGTCGAGCCATTTAAGGCCTGCTGGGGGAAGGGAGGGGGGGGGGCGGCTTGATGGGACTTTTGGGAGCTGACAATTTTTCTCCAAACGCATTCAAATATGATAAAAGTTATTATGACCCCTCCCCCCCCCAACTTATTTTGCTAAATACCCAATCACCCTCCTCCCCCAAATGCGTGTGGGATGGCCCAATAAAAGTGCTTTGATACATGTATCAACCATATTTTGTCGCATAAGTGCAAGATTGTAAATGCATTTGAACCAACGGGGTAAATGGTAACTCCATGAGTGGCCTTTCCTTCTCAAATAATCCCCCTAAATCCACGAACATCCCACCTGATAATGAATAACTCGTCCCGGGGACTCGTCCCTCCGGTATTTTAGTACGCTTTCGCTTGTACCAAAACGCTCCACTAATGGTGCACACTTTACAAGGCCAACTTATTTTCATAACTTACACTACCGTATGTTCGATGCATAATACCACATTTGTCACTGAATAAGTTGAAATCTGAATTAACATAATATTGTCTATCAAAAAAACCACCATAGATTTCCTGCTATCTGTAAGTTTTAGGGTAGGTCGGATCCTATGGAGGATTCAGTGCTAAAGCACTAATGTGGGATCTAGTGCGTGAAAATCAGTCCTCAGGTGACCCTAGAATGAGTAGTTACCTTTTTTAACACCAGAGGGGAGTCTTGTCGTATTAAAATAGCGTGTCGGTGAATTAGTGCATTCTGCTGTTACGAGGGGGCGGTAGTAGTACTGTTACCGGGAGATCAGTATAGAGGGGGGCGTGTATAGTTTTCTGCATCATTCATCCTCAAGGCAAAATAACTGCTTTAAAGATGTATGGATCTACATCATTCCATGAAATCGATACATTTAAATTTGAAGAAAAAGAAGATACAACTCGCGAGGAGTTCATACATTTCTGCAGAATTGTTTTCTGTGGAGTAGGAAAAGTACCAATTCATTTTTATGCAGGACAGATGGAAATTTTATTGGTGCATAATCATGTAAATTCATGGTATGAGAGAAGGATGTTTCATTATTATCATGACATCGCAAGGCTACAGTACATCACATCACATGAACTGTCTCCTAAAAATCTTAGGAGGATTGCTTTTAATCATCATGAAGTTTCAGCTGTTTTATCAAGTACCGGTATGGGTCACCAGGCATGCTCCATTGCCTGCTCTAAAGAGGCTATACGTCTCATCGAGAAATACAATTTTCCTGAAGGATTTTCTCTTGAGAATAATTGTATAGACCTGATCACAGGATTTTATGTTGAGAGGATAAAGGAGGAAGTCGGTTCTGGAGTTTTCTTTACAGCCTATTACGATGACATGGCTGGGATGGAGGAGGTCGAGAAAATGCTGAGAACTTTGAAAGAGACTATTCCTAAACATATATATGAACGTATAAGACAATGTGTGCTAGGTACTGTAGCACCCTTCAGAGGTCGTGAGATTTTCACCAGCCCACGGTGTAAATTATACAAACTTTTGTACTGTTTTGCTCGGGGTGAATATTTATGGTGATGACAGAGATGAAGCTTGAAATATTCCGTGTTTGCAATTAACTTTATTTTATTATATTTTCTGTGCAGAGAATATATGATCAGCAGAGAATATATGTGCAAACATGGAATTTGACTCAAACATAACATGGTTTATACCAACATGGATTTGACTGAAACATGACATGCGTTTATCATCATCATCATTCAGAGAGAGAGAGAGAGAGAGAGAGAGAAGAGAGATGTAATATCTTATGGACGTATTGAACATTTAATGATATCACTGAAAGATAGATTTTGTCTTGAATAGATATATTATATCATGAATAGTGGCTTAAATATATATGGGACTATATACTCCCAGGTATATATATATAATTAATGAGTGATACGTTGGTACTACTTTGTCTGGGGCGCATGATTTTCTATGACGTCACACATAACATTTTCCTCCAGTATATAAGCTCCGGCAGTTGAACTAACCGTCAATTGGCTTCATATACTCGGACAGCATACACCACGCTGGGTGGTGCTGGAATTTTTAAACGGTTTTACCCGTTTTTTCGAGTTAATACGGTATTTGTTTCAATAGGTAATGCAGTACTGAAGACATTGTTGGTTTAACTTGTAGTTTTATTCAGTAGAGGTGAACTGTAGTAAGGAGTGGTGTGCTGTGTGCCTTGCCTGATCTCAGAGTGAAGCAGGTGGAGGGCACTAGTAATATGCTTACTCACTGTGAGGGTTTTTTAGGTCAAGTTGACACACTTACATACATACAGGGCTAGGCACTGCTTTGGGCCTAGGACCTTAGTTTACACAGGGCTCACCAGAGGGCATCATATTATAACATTGTAACATCCCCAACACAAAAAAAAGAAAAGATGATCATATATGAAACAAGTTCAAACATAGTCTTTCAAATAATGGGGTTTGACTGATGTTCTCGCAGAACGACGCAGTTTTTTCGGAGTAGGGGATTTTGCTGGAACTACTGGCTCTTTCTGAGGTGTTGTTGGTGCAGAAGTTACCGGAACAGACACATTTGCTGGTGGAGGTGTGCTTGGTTGATCAGGCAGATTGTCTGGCATTGGTGCAACTGGTGCATCATCAGGTATTTCATCAGGAGTGATGTTGATGTTCTCCGAACCATATGATGGTCTTAGATGTAGACGATTTCTTCTAAGTGAGTGTCCAGAATCTGTCTGAATTTCATACGATCTGTCATCTATTCTCTGTGATACAGTTGCGCCTTTCCAGGACTTATCACCAACGCGGTATGGTTTAGCACTAACTCTGTCACCTTTATCAAGAGTCTCGAGAGGTTTGGCGTTTCTATTGTAGTAGAACTTCTGTTTTGCTTGTTGGAATTTGAGCTTATCCATCACATTGGTGTGTTGAGTAGGACTCAGCAGCAAAGATGTGGTAGGCAGTAATGTCTTTGTCCTACGACCCAGGAGCCTTTGGGCAGGGCTCAGGTCAATACCTTGCTGTGGAGTATTCCGAATGTTCAAGATAGCAAGATAAGGATCTTCACCAGATTTGTTCGTCCTCTTCAACAATCTCTTAGCCGATTTTACAGCCGATTCCGCTTTTCCATTCGATTGAGCATAGTGTGGAGAGCTAGTAACATGCTTGATCCGCCATTTCTTCACAAAACATTTAAAGCGTGCACCAGTAAACTGAGGGCCATTGTCTGTTACTATCTCCTCAGGAATACCGTAGCTGGAACAGCGGGCTTTAATCTTCTGAGTCACATCTTTTGATCTTACATTGTACAGTCTATCGATTTCCCAGAAGTTTGAATAGTAGTCAACTGTGACTAAATAGTCTTTTCCATTGAGGGAGAACAGATCAGCTCCGATCCTCTGCCAAGGTCTTGATGGCATATCATAGCTCTTCAATGGTTCCTTTTGTTGTGACTGACTGTACTCCTGACATACATCACATTTTCTTGTGTTTCTCATGACATCTTCGGTCATCCCTGGCCAATACACTGATTCTCTTGCTCGTCTCAGTGACCCTTCCACGCCGGTATGGCCTGCATGGAGTTCAGATGTTATCTCTCCCCTTAGATCTTTAGGAATCACTAACCTTTCTCCTCGAAATATCAGTCCATCTGAGACTGCAAGTTCATCTCTGAAACCATAATATTCTCCGATGGCAGTTGGAATCATGGCTTTCTCGGGCCAGCCTTCTTGTATCGTAGATTTCAAGAGAGATAGAACCTTGTCTTTGGACGTAGCGTCACGGACTCTCGTGATTTGATCTTCTTTCATTGCCAGGTGAGTAACAGCATTCACGGTTTCGAACTCAGACTCTTTGTTGTTCTTTCTGTCCTTTAGGTGTGCTCTGCTGAGTGTGTCCGCTATTAACATCTTTTTCCCCTCGAGGTACTTAATGTCAATGTCATACGCAAGTGCTCGAATGAGCATTGTCTGTAACCTTTTCGGAGCTCTGTCCAAAGGTTTTCTTGCGATTGAGAATAATGGTTTATGATCAGAATGTACTATGACGTGACGTCCGAATGTGAACTGATGCCACTTTTCTAACGAAAAGACTATCGCAAGCATCTCCTTTTCTATTGTTGCATACCTGGTCTCGGTGGGAGTGAGTGCTCGACTAGCATAGGCTAGTGGCTTGCCATTCTGCATTAATGCAGCACCAAGTCCAGTACCACTCGCGTCACATTGAATGATTAATTCTGAGTCTTTGTCATAGTAGGCTAGAACTGGGGCTTCAGTGAGCAGTTTTTTCAGCATCTTGAAAGCTTCTTCTTGAGGGTTACCCCAGTGCCATTCAGTGTCTTTATGCGTGAGAATCGTGATAGGCTTCATCACATCCGCAAGATTAGGTACATACCTAGCAAGGTACGTTACAGTTCCTTTGAGTCGTTCAACAGCTGCTACATCAGTAGGTCTTTCCATCTTGAGGATTGCCTCAACCTTATCTGGATCGACTTTCAGTCCAGTTGCTGACACAATATGTCCAAGAAACTTGATTTCAGGAACATTGAGTTGACATTTGTCCTTGTTCAGTTTTATGCCATGCTTTTGGCATCGAGATAAGAGTCCACGAAGATTCTTGTCATGCTCTTCTTGATCTCTTCCATAGATGATGACATCATCTGCAACACACTGGATGCCATCTAGCCCCTCAAGAGCTAAACATAGTCTTTTTTGGAATATCTCAGAGCTAACGTTCAGTCCAAATGGCAGTCTCAGCCATCTGTAGCGTCCAAATGGAGTAGCAAACGTAGTTAGATAACTTGACTCTTCATCGAGTTCTACGTGGTGGTATCCTTGCTTCAGATCACAGATGGAAAACACAGTTGCACCAGCTAATCTTGGAAGCACATCGTCCAAGACAGGAAGTCTATAGTGTTCTCGTTTCAGGGAAGCATTCCCCACTGGGCACATCAACATTGATTCAGTGTTGAAACAATGTTTGCAATGTTTGCATATCAACAGTTGATATAGGGTTGAAATATAGTTGAATTTGAAAGTTAGCACAACATAATCAAAATCAACTGTGATTCAACATCTAACCATCAGCGCTGATTCAACGTTTGTATTTCTATGTTGATTCAACGTTGACACAACATTGATATGATGTTGAAACAACGTTGATATTTGTTAGGGCATTCTGACATGTCAATGTTGAATCAACATTGAATCAACATTGAAATCAATATTGTTGATTCAACATTGACAAATCAATGTTGAGTCAACATTGAATTGAGAACAATATTTCAACATTGATATGTCAACTGTTGATTGGATGTTGAAATGGTGTTGGTTGACAACATTGAAATAGAATCATTGAAAAGGTGTTGAAGACAGGTTGATCAACATCATCAACACAATATCAGCGGGTTGTCAACGTTGATGCAATGTTCTGTGCCCACTGGGTCAGAGTACGTGGATCTACACACACGCGTATAGTACCAGATTTCTTCCTTACGACAGACATCTGATTCACCCAGTCAGTAGGTCGATCAACTTTGCACATGGTACCTTCAGCAATATGCCTGTCCAGCTCCTTGAGCACATCGTCTTTAAGAGCCTCAGGAAGTGTACGTGCAGGACGCACTATAGGATCAGTATCCTCTTTCAGAGTCAAATGAACAGGACCTCCGGGTAGAGTACCCAGACCATCATCAAACACACTAGTAAACTCAGACCTAATGTCAGATTTGACGTTACACACTTTGAATGTATCATAGTTGACTGTAATCAGTCCCATATTTTCAGCTGCTTTTCTACTTAGTAATGGCATGAACTTTTCATTTTCGACTACGACATAATCAACATTCCATTTCTTGTTAGTTTTCGGATTTCTTACTTTGATCTTTACTTTACCCAGTGCGCATTCACTACTTCCATTCCACATTTTCAGTGAGACAGGTTCATCACGCACTGTTCGAGTACCAATATACTTCACAGGAAGTATACACACAGTAGCACCCGGATCTATCTGATGTATGACTTCTGTCGAATCAATGACCATTTTACAGTAGATAGCTTTAGTATTGCTAACAGATGATACATCTGCAACGACACTTACCGAACCTTCAGTAGATGATTCATCAGAGTCTCGGACTTGATGAACCTTCTTCCTACTATACCTCTTTTTAGGTTTACCTTTGTTTGTAGGATTTTTACATTCTTTAGAGCCTGAGAAATGATTTTCTCTTTTGCATGTATTACAGGTTTTCCCCCAAGCAGGACAGTGAGATTTACCCATAACGTGAGTTTTAGCACAATAGTTACAGAGTTTTTCACCCTTATCACCCTTCTCCCCTTTCTTTGAAGAGTAAGAGTGATGAGACACCTTTGAGACCTCATAGTCATTTTCATGGTTAACAACCTTTTTCGTTTCATCATTAAGCTCCATAGATCTACAGATAATCAGAGCAGCAGGGAGATCTAGTTTTGTTTTAGACATCAGTTTGTCTTTCACCTTTTGGTCTTTATGACCAGCAATTATGCGATCCATAATTCTAGCATCTCTACACTTTACATCACAGAAATTACAAGTACTAGCTAGAAAACGCAACGCAGAGAGAAACTGTTCGAAGGTTTCATTCGGTTCTTGTTCACGGCGAGAGAATACCAGTCGCTCGATAAAGTCACGCGTTTCGCTAACAAAGTACTCGTCGTATTTCTTCATGAGAACTTTAGGGTCGTTCTTGTCCTCAGTTTCAGCATACACAAAACCTTTGTAAATTTTCCGCGCCTCGAAACCAATGGCTTGCAGCAGGACAGACGACTGAAATACATTATCTTGCTGGCTTGCGCCAGACAAGAGAAGATATCTCTCTAAGTCCTCCCTCCAATCCAGCCATCGCTCTCGCTTCCCTGGAGATTCGACATCAAGTTCAGGGGGAAGTCTAATGTTGGGCAGAAATGGGGCAGGAGCAGGAGCTTGATTTTGATTGTCAGGCATTGTTCATGAAAAGGAATTCACTTCTGAGGAAAGAATCCAATAAGTTGGGGTGAGTCAGCAGAATTTTTTTTTTTTTTTTTTTCTTCAGAACTTTACAGAAATGGGTGTCAGTGTCAGTTTGTTGACCAGTAGTATCAACAAATAAGCCTAGGTATTGACAATCAGTGTCAGTATAGGCCTACAGGTGCTTCAGGTAAGCAGGTTGACTCTTAGACCAGACTAAGTCCCAACAACAAAAATGTGAAAACTGCCAGAAATTAATTTGACAATTTCAGAGTTCAGAGTTCTTGTTGTTGATAGCAGATAAGCACACAGGTTACAGTTCATGGGTTCAGTACACTGATAGTTCACTAGCAGACTTTCAGTGGTGAGGTGCTAGGTAGTAGTAGTAGTACTTTAGCATGGTACAGGTGGAGTATGACTTGGCAGTTCAGTGCACAGGATCCAGGTAGCACCAACTCCAGTCAAAATGTAGTCTCCAGAATATAAAGTCAAAATTGCCAATACTCACAGTCTATGCAGTGTATAACCTGTAGCTGCCACCATGTTTCGATAGGTAATGCAGTACTGAAGACATTGTTGGTTTAACTTGTAGTTTTATTCAGTAGAGGTGAACTGTAGTAAGGAGTGGTGTGCTGTGTGCCTTGCCTGATCTCAGAGTGAAGCAGGTGGAGGGCACTAGTAATATGCTTACTCACTGTGAGGGCTTTCTAGGTCAAGTTGACACACTTACATACATACAGGGCTAGGCACTGCTTTGGGCCTAGGACCTTAGTTTACACAGGGCTCACCAGAGGGCATCATATTATAACATTGTAACAGTATTCACCCTAACATTATGGGTAGGAAAGGAGCAGCTGTTAGCGGACTAAGGTCTAAAACCAAGAAGTCACCTAGAAAATCTAGGAATATAGCCAATTCGAGGAATTCAAGCGGTGTGAGATCCAATGGGGGTGGTCAAGGACCATCTTCCCCAACTGCTACAGGGGTTGCATTGGATTCAGCCGTTTACCAGACGACGATTGGGAAGTTGGAGGAACGTACTGCTCGTATGGAACAGCAGCTAGTGGATATCAAGTTCCTATTGGAGGGGCAGGCAGTTAGATGTACATCTACTACAGCAGCGGGTGGCGAGACGGAGACGGCTCGAACACGTGGCGGTGTTAGTAAACATTCGATTGACAACACAGTAACCAAGCAACGGGGGCGTGGCCGGCAGCGCTCGCCTGACTACCGTGGTCTCCACGGCGACAAGAAGGCACGTCGCCATTTTGGATCTTCGAGCAGGTCGTCTTCATACCGTAGTGTTTCAACTAGTTCATCAGGTTCTATTGGGTCTATCTCCTCCAAGAACGGTCGTCGACATGCACAAAAGACTAGGGGTATGTTTGACCAGAGAAATTTCTTGAAAAAAGGGGAGAAATTAGATAGTATCGAGAAACTGCTGCTTGTCAACGTAAGAATGATGAAACAGTTGATAGAGGAGGGAGAAGATGTTTTCGATGTAGTTAAACATATAGTAGTTTTAGTGGAGAAATCCTCTACTAAAATATACACTCTCAAGGCTCTCGTAGCATACGACTCATCTGTTAAGAACAGGGCAAATGGTGAGGGTGTGGAGTCCTTTGGGGATGTTAAAAGTGAGGATATTCTTAGGCATTTATCCTATGACGGAACGGTGCAGGCTCAGAAGGCGAGTGTGGTGAAAACAAAATCGTTTAAGTCTAAACAATCCAACCGAACCTGTTATGCTTTCAACAGGGCCGAGGGTTGCAGGGAGGACCCGTGTAGGTATCGTCATGCTTGTGATGTTTGTGGTATGTCAAACCATGGCAAGGACAAATGCCAGAAGAACAAGAAAGATTAGGATTTTCTTCTTAGGCAGGGTCCTATGTTAGAATCTGATATTTTGGTGCCTGATTTTAATGTAGTACATGTGGTAGACCTTCCTGAGCCCCCCGTTCCAATCATTTCAGGTGAAAATAATGAAAATGATGTTAATAAGTCTTGTGATATTAACAAAAATCTTTTTATGTCATATAGTGGCCCAGTACAGGGCGAGTTCGAACCACTTTTTACTGTGGAGTGTGTGAATAGACCCAGCATCAAGGTCTATGATAGTTGTGTCAATGGTATTTGTGAGTGTGAGCATTTCATTTATGGTAGAAAAGCTCAAATTTTACCATGCAGACTGGCGAGTTTTTTGAGAGAGTCAGATATTATTAATATTAACCAGGTAGAATCTGATTTTCTATGGTGTGGTTTTACTGAGGGGTTCAAAATAGTTGACCCGGGTTGTGATACAGCGTATGATTGTAAAAATTATAAGTCTATTTTAGAAGGTAGATTTTATAGCGAAATGTGTGATATTATTAAGGATGAGTTAGCCCAGGGCTTGGTTACAAAGACAGTTGATAAACCTAGGTGTATTCATTCTTTAGGTGGTGTAGAGAAGTCTAATGGTAAATTGAGACCTATCACTGATTGTAGCATGCCAGCAGAGATATCTATTAATAACTTTATGAACACCACGTCTAAAAGTTTCTTCTACAACTCTATTAACACTGTTATTTGTCAACTTGATAAAGACGACTTTATGTGTGTGGTGGATTTGAAATCTGCTTACAGGAGTATTAGTGTGTATGGTCCACATGTGGGCTATCAAGGTTTCAGTTGGAATTTTGGTGGTGGAGATGAATTTTTTGAGAGTAACCGCTTGACATTTGGGTTAAAGTGTGCTCCATATATATTTAGTAGGATATCTGATTTTTTGACTGCAGTAGCTAAATTTTATGGTGTTGATAGGATAGTTAATTACCTAGACGATTTTATTATCATAGCCCAAACTGAAGAGGAGTGTTTACGTAAGAGGAACATCCTTATTGAGTGTATGGAATATATGGGGTTCATTGTGTCGAAGGAAAAAGTGACTGAGCCTAGTCAAGTGTGTGTTTTTCTGGGTATAACCATTGATTCCACCTGTATGGAGCTGTCTCTACCACAAAAGAAATTAGATAAGATGAGTCTAGCAATAGATGAATGTTTGGGTAAAAAATTTGTATCTAAGAAGACTCTCCAGAAGATTGGTGGTTTAATGTCTTTCTGCTCCCAGGTAGTACATGGTGGAAGGACCTTTAGCAGGAGATTGTTCGATCTTTGTGCAAAGGCTAGGAATAGAGGTGTTATTAGACTTAATGAGGAAACCCAAAATGACCTGTTGTGGTGGAAGGATTTTTGTAGAATTTTCAATTGCAGAAGTATCATTTTGAATGATAATGCATGTACCCCTATGTATTCAGATTCATCTATACAGGGCTTTGGTGCCTGGTTTTGTAAAGATTATTTGTATGGGACGTGGAATGATACTAATCCTATGTTAGACTGTGTGGATCATTTTACTCATGCGCCCAAACTGGATAATCTCAAAATTCACCACAGGAATATCAATGTATACGAGCTTTACCCTGTTATGGTGGGCCTCAAGCGCTGGTTGAAAGATTTTAGTAATACCCGGGTTCATTGTATCACGGACAACATGCAGGTCTTGGCTATGTTGAACACCGGTAGATCCAAGAATAAGTTATGCATGGCTTGGTTGCGAGAAATTTTTTGGCTATGTTTTATCCATAATATCGATATATATTCTACATATATCAAGTCAGAGGACAATATTTTAGCAGATCATTTGTCTAGGCTAAATTACAAGGGTGTTCCAAATAAATGCAGGAGTGTTTTGGTGGATTATAACATGTTCTATTGTGGTTGCAGGCCTCAGGGAGCTGGAGAGGAGAAGGAGAAAATTCTTATATAGGGGTGTAGCTGACTCTACTCGTAAAACTCGCAGACAGCAATTTAGTAGGTATAAAAAATTTTGCAAAAATTTAACTTTACCCCTCTACCATGTTCTCCTTCTCAGGCTTCCTTATACTGTGTTTACTTGTCTGACTTTATGAAACCTATTTCAGTAAGAAATTATCTGTCTGCTGTGTGGTATTATCAGAAGCTGAAAGGTTATATGGATCATAGTAGTAGCTTTGTGGTTAAAAAAACTTTGGATGGGATAGAGAGAATGTGTAAAGGGTCTGTCAGTACAACTTACCCTCTGAGTCCTAAGGATATGGTTCAAATTAAAGCAAAACTGAACTTTAATGTTATGGAAGACGTGGTATTTTGGTCTGCTATATTGCTATGTTACAGGGGTGTTTTTAGGATTGGACATGTAGTCCAGTCGCCCCATAATTTCTTAAAGAGAAATGTTAAAGTGTCATCTGACTGTATAGAGGTCAGAGTTATTTTGTCTAAGACGGACCAGTGTGGCAAGTCTCCATATGTTGTGTATCTAAAAAGAGATGATAGTTCTGATTTGTGCCCGGCTAGATATATTAACATGTGTGTTAGAGCCTGTAAGCATAGCAGGTTTCTTTTTTCTTTTCAATCTAGACCGTTGCAATATAACTATGTGAATACAAGGTTAAAATCTATTGCTTTTCAATGTGGTTTGTCTGTTAAAGTTTCAAGCCATTCTCTTAGGCATGGTGGTGCGACCCTGTTAAAAAATGCAGGTTTGAGTGTTCAGGATATTATGAGGCGAGCTAACTGGAAATCTAATGCTTTTTTTAAATATCTACATGAATCAAAGGACAGCTTGCTGGCTTTGGATGTAGTGATTTAATGTTTTAGTACGGAATGTGTACATTGTGTTTGGCGGTTGTTGGCATGTATAGGATTGGTATTGACAAAATCAATTCTCACCAAACCCAAAGTCTTCTTAATTATTCCATATTTATTGTTATAATGTTTCTATTAATATAACAATATATTTGTTATTATTACCGGTACTTCGGATCAACACATTAACTTATATATATATATATATATTATATATTTGTATGTAACCTAATATGAACATCTACAAACTCTAGAAACTGATATGATATAACATTTATCAGTTTTACTATATGCTAACTATCATTTCTTTACTTCAAAACAATCAGTGGTTGTTATATGTGGACTTATATTATATAATATGTTATCATGATTTGTAACCTAAAATAAGGTAACTAGAGTGTGTCTGTTAACACACCTTATACGTTTGCTTGATACATCACTCTTTTTTTTTTAAAAGGGTTTATTGAAATAATTTTTTTTGTTTCTCAACTGTTTGTATTGCACCATGCGTGGGGTGTCAGAAATCATTGAACCCTCACTTATGGATAAGTCGGGGGTTGAATGACTTCTTTGTGGCGTGCTGGCCAAGCATTTCTTTGCTATGGGGGTGGATAAAGGGCTTTCATGAGAACTTTTTTCCGCTGCTGGGGTAGATGTCATGCTTAGGGAGACAGTCTTTGTATTTTGAACTCCACTATCTTCAGTAACCATCTCAACAGTACATGGTTCTTTACACACAGCATTTAAGGTTGTAATGTCTTTTATACCCTTTTTGGGTTCAGGGGTACACTTTCCTGGAGGATTAGGCTGCCATTGGTCATTAGGGTCGTTAGATGTACCTGCACCAAAGGCATCAAGTGTTTGAGGTATGTCGCCAAGGGGTCGAGCGTCTCATCATTTTCTGTACTGGGAGCGTTGACCCTTGAAAACAGAGTGTATACAGGGTCTTTTGATTTGTCATGCACATTTTTTAAGGTTGTATTTATTTTATTTCTTTTAAGCTTGTATTAATTTTATTTCTACTTATGATATCTGAATATAGTATTTGAGAAGAATAATATTTTGTATCATAATCAGTAATCAAGGGTAAATAGAAGTAAATAGCAAGCTTTGTTAATTACCTTATAGTCTCACGTTGTGTAGATGTAATAGGGCGTGCTGGTGACCGGTATGAAGTGTTGGCTGGGGAACTGAAAAGAAAATGAAATAGAGAAATGAATAAAGTTTATGATGAAAATATAGAACGTCTGTTTTAGTTTTTTATCATATCATTTCATATTATCATTACAATATATGTATACGTAAATAATCTTTGTTATATAATGTTTATTACATGTTCTCGGTTTCGACTTATTACAATCATTAAATTACATTAAAATATTACATAAAGTATCAGTGTATGATTATACTCACAGCCAGTTGGGTATCATATTGGGTACAAGTTCCATCATAGTAGCATTCATGCTGAGGTCGCGTATGTTCCTCCAGATGTTGTTTGATTTTTTCACTTTGTACACTACAAGAGTCACTATCAATACAATTGTTATGAAAACCCCAATCACTGAAAGAATTGACACATGATTTACCCCTTTAAGAGATATATGAGTCTTGTTTCTCACAACTTCAATTCCTGCATGAATGTCAGTGTCGTTAAACACCTTCATATTCAGGGATCTGATTAAAGTTTTCTCACTCTGAACACCCACTTTTTTTCAGGATTGGTTATTTCAGAATATATAACCGTATGATCCTGATTCACACCTGTAGATATTCCAGATTTTTTCTCCTCCAGGTCGGGGTCTGTCACTGTTTCATGAACAAATGCGGTCTTTTCTGTAGAGTATGTTGGGGTCTTTTCTGTATCGGCTGATGAGGTTTCTGCTGACACCTTGGTGACAGTTTGATGAGGTTGAGTATAATCCAATTTGCTTGTTTCCACCCTCTGTGGGTTTTGAGGTGATCCCTGAAACACGTCCGCATGTGTTTGTTCTCTTTCTGTAGGTAATATAGCGTCATGTTCAGCAGCAGCATGATCACTTGTTACATCTTCAGTAGCAGCAGCATGATCACTTGTCACATCTTCAGTTCTAAAAGGCTGACCAGTGCTAATGTTTTCCTTTAGGTAGGGATTACTTGCGGTTACATCATTGTTATGTAATAAGTCATATGTAGTGTCTATACCATTGTCTATCTTTTCAGTGATGTCTATATTATCTATAACACGCTCAACATCACTAGAAGTAGTTTTTTTTTCATTCAAACTGAACCAAACTGTGGACGAGGTCTCATCGCCCCCATAGACGCCTGGCATAGCGGTCTCAGTGGTGGCGGGGTCAGTGGTTTCGGTGGCGGGTAGAGACATGTGTGAGGGTCCCCACAAACACGAGTCTTGTAGCACCCATGAGGGTAGAACATGATCACATGAAATAGGGTTGTTACGTACATCTAGTAACTCATATTCCTTGTTCATGTTAACATGACGTATGTCGTTGTACTGTAAGTAGAGCTTAGAGTAACCGTCATAACCTAATTCAAATTTAGGCACCGAAGTCAAACCTTTCCCGCTGCAGAGAATACTACCGGAGCTCGGTATACAGAGACATTTTAGATCTGGACTGCAGTAATACATACCAGCACTGTTGTGTATGTGACATGATATAAATGTCACTAAAATCAGCAGCCTCATGTACTCCATCATGATACAGTCATCGCTTCAGCGAGACAGGGAATCTTTACGTCTATGATATCTGAACTCTGTCACCTTTCCACACTCTTTGGTAATCAGTTGACCTGTCGACGCCCTCGTGCGGCATGATCCCGCGCATCTTAATAGACTTGACCCATCCTTTAATTAGCAGACATCAATTTATATTTATCAACTGTCATCATCGTCCATTCATTTTTACCCCACTGTCGGTATCATCCACCTTCATTACACTTCCTTCTACACTGACAGCTGTAAGGCGCGTCTACCCCCTATGGCTTTGAAGGAGGCATGAGTGAGTCATGGATGCACGCTCCTTCCCAGTGGGCACACAATGTTGCATCAACATTGACAACCAGTTGATGTTATGTTGATGGTGTTGATCAACCAGTTTTCAACACTTTTTCAATATTTTTTTCAACGTTGTCAACCATCACCATTTCAACATCCAGTCAACAGTTGACATATCAATGTTGAAATATTGTTGTCAACTCAACGTTGATTCAACATTGATTTGTCAATGTTGAATCAACAATATTGATTTCAATGTTGATACAATGTTGATTCAACATTGATATGTCAACAAAACAACTGTCAACGTTGTTTCAACATTGTTGAAACAATGTTGAGTCAACATAGAAACACAAACATTGAATCAGTGCTGATGGTTAGATGTTGAATCACAGTTGATTTTGAGTATGTTGTTTCAACTTTCAATTTCAACTCTATTTCAACCCTAAATCAATGTTGATATGCAACGTTGTTTCAATGCTGAATCAACATTGATGTGCCCAGTGGGTTCGTGTGAGGATTTACCCCCTATGGAAACACTTCTACCCGTAGGCACCACCATATGTGACTCAGATTTACCCCGCCGCTCAATGTATAGAATGGACAACAGTGATGGGGGTTTACTTCTTTAGATCAGGGTAAAAGAACACGGCTATCCTAAAGGTGATAGGGTATACACCCAATTTCTGGCATGTTCTACAAAGGGTTGCAGTGACTGTGCAAGTCTAACTGCTCGGCCTATTCACCACTGCCCTGCTAGCACTACTCATCCGAATGATGTCTTTATTACGTAAATCACATGAGTTTTCACGTAAGAATGACGTGAATTGCATGAGTTGTCCTAGCTGGGTGGCACTATCTTCAGAGACATATGGAGGGTTTATTGACAGGATGTTAAGACACTACCCCCCTGTAAATAAGACTTTGTGTACATCATTAGGGTTTTTTATTGCTCCCTGGAGCGTTAGTATAGTGATCAGGATTCCGCATGGTGTCCATAAGAAAATATAAGGTCACACAGTGCAGGCTCTCCCCATCAACCAGTTAATGGCTGAGATGAAGAACACACGGAATTTGAAGGTGGCGCTGCAGTCATTCTAGAAAGGGGTGGGGCGGCATATGCAGTGGTCAAAACATCTACATACGGAGTGTGTTTTAGGGGGGAGGGGGCGGGGCCTGGACACGTACTGAGATTGCAATTGGCTTAAGGTCCCACTCACAAGAACCCTCCTTGTGCACCTGTGGCATTCTGACTTAGTATAAAAGTTGATGTATGATACCCAAAAGGTCATAATTCGCTCGTTTCAGAACGCCTCTCTATTCTAGACAAAATTTATCCTCCGGAATCTCTGATTTTGAACATCAAAAGTGCAGTGGTCTATTCAACATTTTGATATTCAGATTTCCTGCTTCATTTTTTTTTTGAAGTTCCATCTCCAACGACAACATGTCTAAGGTATGTATTTTTGTTTCAGTAAATTGTAACAGATATCATTACTCTTTTGCTAGCGCAGTGAAAGCACAATATTTTTAAGTATGGGATGCCGTCAGGTATTTTAAACCTTAAAACCTCATAGAACACTGTAACTGCAATACTGTAACTGCTGTAAAATGCTACATTCATACATACATGTATACATAACGTCTGCAGTAAGATGATGTACACATACACACACACACATGCACACACACACATACAGGTGTAACCAGCAAATTGGGGACACTGTTGCACACTCCTCCAAAGAGGGGACATTCCTACATTCACCCAGCTTTCACTTAATTCGGGTTCAATTTAGAGCACAAGTCCATTTTAGCTCCCATTAAACAGTAAACAGTTATAGTGCAAAATACCAAACTGGCCTCTGATGCTCCCAAGTAGACCAGTATGATGTGCCTAAACTGAGGACATGGCCAGTGTTTCATAAGCGAAGTGAGGACATTTGTACAATTCGAATAGCTATCTTATATCTACTTTTCTGATCCTAAACACAAGAGTATTCAGTCTATTTATGAAGAATAGACTGTTTTTTAAATAACCAAGACATTATTACCTACCCATGTGCTCAAACAAATTGGTGACTCAAACAAGGTGTATGCAAACTGAGGACATAATCACACAGTATGTGTATGCAAATAGAGGACTTGATCTTAGATATACTCCACACAGTGTGTTTGCAAACTGAGGACTTAGCCACAACAGAGTGTGTATGCAAACTGAGGACATACAGTATATGTATGCAAACTGAGGAAATGGCCACACAGTAGGTGTTGTTAAACTCTATGTGTTGGAGTTACTATTAAAGATGAGTTCTGAGAATTGTTTGTAAAGGAAAGGGTAGACAGGATATAGTAAGGTGACTAATGATAGTGAGAAGATAACAGTTATAGATGATAGAAACAGGTATCTAACAGTGTATGCAAATAGAGGACATTAGTACACCATATGGGCAAATACAGGACCTGGTTAAAGATAAGGTCCATAAAGTGTGTGCATACAAACTAATACAGTGCGCGTCTGCAAAAAGAAAACTAGTGTATACATACTCTGAGCAAACCGATGACATATCCAAAATTAGATTTTCATTGTAAAGGGAGTCCTTGTGATAAGGTTCCCCTTGGGAGTGAGTGGATATAGGAGGAACTGCAGAAGAGAAAACATTTAGATGGCTCTGATGTACTGTACAAAATTTTCTTCTGAACCTAAAACTAACATTAAGGTAATATACAGCCAAAAACACAGAAAAATAATCATGCAACTTTTGAGAAGATATGCATGAACAACTGCTGTATGTTTTCTCTGCTCTACTCTCTGACAGCTCTAATGTAGGAAGGACAAAGACATATTTATGTCAGTCCTCCCCCTGGCTTATGGGGTCTTTAGTCAGTCCTCACCATGTACTGTACCCTCCCCACTTTAAAGCTTCAGCACTGCAGGGATTAGTTTACAACTTGACCATTTCTGTGACCCAATTAACCTAAGGTTCTGGTCACATTAATTAAGGTATTGGCTCTATACAACAGGAACAGAAACATACATACATCACTTTTCATGTTACTCATAGACCCAAAGTCTGCTCTCAATCAACATTCTCATTTTTGTTTTTAGTTTTCATTAACTGACATATCATTGGATGGTAATACTCAAGTGTACATTAATTCAGACGAGAAAAGGGCCAGAAATTGAATTCACTATTGTTGTATGAATGTGGACCACAAGAATTGAATTGTTATTAGACATTGGTGCATGCAGGTAAATATCTATAATGTTCCCTTGATACAGACACATTTTTGGTTCATATACCTTCTGCTGCTGGGATGTGGGATCCTTGTTCAGTCACCACCCTGGAGTGTGGGGTCCTGTCATTTTAGTGCGCATGTTGGTGATATCACTGATATCATGGAATTGGTATATCAATATAGATCAATATAAATTTGTGTAAAAAGGGGTAGGCAGGTGCATGGATAAGGATATGTATTTTTTAAACATGACTAGTATCTAATTTGTTGGGAAATCATACAGGTACTATGTCAAAAATGATTTTCATCAAGCACTTAAGTCTTTTGACTTGCACAACTTCTATTATAGCAGGGACCCTAATACATGCTGGGATATCATGTGCGCAATTATGCACACAGAACTAAATAAGACCTGTCCCATTAAGATCATGAGAATTAGACAATACAGACACCTTCCTGGTTCATACACCTTCTGATCCTGGGATGTGGGATCCTTGTTCAGTCACCACCCTGGAGTGTGGGGTCCTGCCATTTTGGTTACACTATACAGTAAAATTTCGTTACTATGAATCCTGTTACAACGAATTTTCGCTTATAACAAACAAATCACACTTTCCCAAATCAACCCCATACATTTCTATAGTAAACTAATCCCCTTATAACGAAATTCACATAACCTGAAATCATTTATAACGAATTTTTCTGGGCTTATAAAACAGGTTCCTGGTCTTACAATGGCTTTTTATGAATTAAAAGCCTTGTTTGGTACTTTTGAGGGGCGTTAGGGTGTGTGATAGGACATCCTCACCCGTCTCTATTGAGCTCTCGGCAGCAGAAGGGGTAAGGGAGGTGGGGGGGGGGTGTTAGGGTGTGTGATAGGGCATCTTCACCCGTCTCTATTGGGCAAAAACTAACAGAAGGGGTAAGGAAGGGTCTGGGAGGTGTTAGATGGCACTTAATGCTTCATAAGTGTATGATTTGATTACAACGAAATTCGTTTATAACGAATTTTTTTGCTTGTCCCAACCACTTCGTTATAAAGGAATTTTACTGTATATAAAAATGGGTTGCTAGATCGCTGGTTAGAAATGTTCAATTTGTGACTGCTTCAGAGTGGGGTACCCTTCTCCCGGCACCCTATCACCACCTCCCGGCCTCCTACCACCTCCCTGTGCCTAAGTCTATTCAAATACTACATCTACCATTATACAACACTTAATGAATTATATGGTCAGCCTAAATAGGCTAGGATTTTATACTATAGAAAGTGGAATTTTGCGCTGATTTTTCACACACAGCACAAGTCTCTTAAGGTCAATTGGGAACATTTTGTTGACACACTTAAACAGTCATAACCCTTCTTTGAAAAGCCTCAGCATGTTAATCATTCTGAATTTAGTATGTGTGGCCACTAAAGTGATAGGGCTAATTGTGTCTTTTTCTTCCCTTTTCTGAGTAAAGGCTAGATAATCATTACATAACAATGTATTTCTTACCTTCTCTGAGGCTCCCTTCACAGGGTTGTGATGGGCTGTGAACTGCGTGTGCTCAATCCCACCTGAGTGCGAAACACCACCAGGTGATTCTCTCCTTTATACACAATGCAGTGTATGAAGTGAGTCTGCTATAATGATTTACAGATTCCGCTATATCGGTTTGGAGGATCAATCTAATGGGTCTAGACCCTAAAATCGACAGGGTGACATGGCCTTTTCTTAAAATCGACATGTGACATGGAGCTTAGTAACAGGGACATGGGGAAAGAAAAAGTGAGATGTGACATTACCTTTTCTTAACATCGACATGTGACATAAAGCTTAATGACAAGGACATGGGGAATTAGAAAGTTAGTGACATATGACATGGCCTTTTCTTAAAATTGACATGTGACATGGGGACCCCCCATCTAAGATGCAATGGGTGTTAGGCCGGGTTTTTTTTATAACTTGGATTACGGATTTTTTGACTCAACAATTTGGCCGGAAAGAGGCAAAAAAAAAAAAGTTCCCAAATTGGCTCAAAAAATCCCACTGGCCAGAGGCAAAAAAAAAAGAAGCCATGTAAACTCACGTTTTCGGGCAATAATTGTACCTTTTAGCCAACAAAAGGTAGACATTATTTGTCGGGTGAAATGGTGCATGCTTTATATTTGTTATTGATATTTCCATGGACATTTTTTTAATATTTTTTTACCCCTTAATGTTGAAAAATCCCGCTGGCCAGACATAGAAAAAAAAAATCTTTTTGCTTTTGCCAAAAATCTCGCCGGCGGATCCATAATCAAAGTTATTAAAAACAAAAACGGCCTTACCTGTCAAGCTTAAAGTTGGTACATCCATAAGGTCAGACCCAAAAAAAAGTTGGTCTACGGATTTTGTTTTTCAAAACGTGGTGCGAGCGAGTGAATTTTTTTTTTTTGCTAAATTTTTTTTATCATGATTGATATGAGGAGCAAGCGATTTTTATTTTTTATTTTTTCCACAACAGGAAAACCCTAAAAGATTAAATATCAACTGATCAAGTCTGAATCTTATTAAAACTGAGCCAGGATCATCATTTTTACTGTTCCTATTGCTATTACCCTCGCCATAATTGACATACCAAAGCTCAAGTATTCATAAGCTAGGGTTTATATGTGGAGCTGAGGCCTCCTTTCCACTCTGGGCGCCCCTTATAAATGAGTTACTTAGGTATTTATACTCTTAGCTTTTGACTCTCTCATTAATCATTGTATTACACGGCATCTAATGTGCACCATGATTTTCAGAGAATTCTGCTAGGTATGGGTGGAAATTTAGAGTGGCTACACAGTTTAGAGTGGGTACCAGATGTACCGGGTGTCATTCCTCAATCCATGTTTCTGTTTACCCCAAGTATAAGGTGTACCTTGAGTTCGAGGCATATCCTGGCATAAGCCACAAGGTACTATGGTAGCATAGTGGGTTACTACAGTAGGATAGCTGGCACTAATGGTAGCATACAGTTTATGTAGGAACTGGAGTGAGTGAGTGAGTAATGGTTGTTTAACGCCAAGCCGACAGCTAAGGTCATATTCATGGCAGAAAAAGTACATTAGACATCACGTCACAAAGGAATACATGTGCCTGTGCCCGTGCATATGGACACCAGACACATGTAAGAAAGAGGGGACAGGAAAGAGGAGATTCAAGGAACGAATATGTGCCAGTGTATGTAGGAACTACTGTAAGTCTAGCAAAATTCGAAAATTAAAGCTGCCCCCTCATCTAATATCATGAACTGTACCTCAAGTTCGTGGAGAATCTATAATCATTTATCAAGTAATCTTAACATGAAATCAGCCTGTAAACAACCCCTTGATAAAGGTTTCAGAATCTACAGACTCATCTTTCAAACGAGGGGTCTGCTATCTCTGTATCTTTATTATTATGTGCTCTAGGAAAATGATGCGCGCGCAATCCGTAGACAAATTATTTTTCAAATAAATAAAAACTTCCATTTCCGAAAATATGATGCGGGAAATCCGTAGACCAACTTATTTTTTTTGGTGTGGCCCAAGATTGGAACTTAACTTAAAAGATCAGCCTTCTCCAAAAACGTATTGGTATGTTAACCAAAAACATAGGTACATTTTCTTCTTTTTTTTTTTTAGCGGCCAAGATTTCTGGATATTATACAAAAGGAAAGAAAGTGAAACAAAATTGTATTGTCTGCAAAAGAGATCCAGTGTTACCCTTTTTATTGGTTAAATTTCCCAATAATTCGGAAGTTAGGAAAAGTGGCATCTCTGCTGGGATAAACATTTTGCTCGTTATAGCTGCCCCCACTATTGTCCCCACCATATCATGGTTTTTGAAGCAAAATTGACTATTTTCCCTGACTAAATTGTAATGCTGTGGAATATGACTTACCCAAATCTAACCTTAAATCTTTACCAAAACAGCAATGAAAAAAAAATGCTTATAAATCAAAATTTATCAAAAAGTCTTGGGCCCATTTTACCCACTTTTGATGGACCTTTAAGGCACAGCTAGGGATATTATGCATGTGAATCTTTGCCATATGTACGAGGTACAACGATAGTCACATTGAATATCCGATTATCAGTAAACAGGTAGATGCCAGTTAATCAAGTTTAATCTGTCATTGATATGAGGCTACGTGACAAACATATTGTAAGTTCGTTTCTCAGCTGATATGGGAGCTCTATGGTATAGAAGTATCCTTATCTATCGACCTCTGAATTTATGATATTCGTGGGTCACCATAGAATATCTAATTCGATTATGGGAAGTGTGTGTGTATACAAGGGGAGGGGCACATCTAAATTGATGCTAAGTTGGTCAATAAATATAAGTGTGAAAGTCCTACATCTAAGACTCAACTTTAATGGTATTACTTCTTAAAATAAGGGTGGAAGTACCGTATAAGGCGCGGTTAATACGCGGGGATTTAGTTCACCCTAAATCCACAAGGGTGACATCAAAAGCTATCATTTGATGTATTTCGCCCTTTTCTCTCCTGAAATCCTAAACTAGCATACATAAACCGTAGTGGCCCGCATAAATAGGCGCACCCGGGCTTATCAATTTCGATAGTATCAATGATAGAGCAATTATTGCAAAGCCCCTGCTTATATTTTTCCATGCCTAAATAACAATGAAATAATTATATCAACTGACTCAGCTAGGACTAGACTGATATCTAATACTAGAGAGCACTGGTCATTGGGCAACCATGTGGGATGGGAGCACTGGTCATTGGGCCAATATGTGTCATTAACAAGCTCCAATCCAGCAGACCCAATAGCAGTACACATGTACATGTACTACCTTCAGGCCTCATGACCACCCGGACCCAGAGGTAGAAACTCACACTAAATTCTCTTGTATGAGCCACGACTTATACCAGAACCCAAATAAAATTGTGGGATATGCCCAAAGTTAGGGTGCGACTTATACAGGGGTTTTGCCACCAGAGAATAGTACAGGGTGTCTGACAGGGTGTCTGGCAGACCCCTTTGAAAAAGTAGGACAAAAGTAGGACTGAAAATTTTCAAAAAGTAGGACTAAAGTAGGACAAAAGTAGGAAAATATAAGAAAAAAAATGCAGAATAAACAATGCATGTGTAACAAACCTATTTATCCTCAGAATTGATAAGCTTACATGTAGAATTTATAAGGATAATATTCCAGAACATATTTAAATCAGGCTTCCCTAATCCACTTAAAAGGGTCTATGATTCCTCTTTTTCTATCCCCTCGGATGTGTGTGGTGCACATATGCGTGGGCACTGACACATTCCTCTGTGAAATTGTGTAATGTCGTTCTCGCCATGAATATGACCTTAGCTGTCGAAATGGCGTTAAACATCTATTACTCACTCACATATTTAAATGGTGCTCAGTTTGTACCTGTATCATTGGTACCGTTATCTCCCGCTTAGAAGGCGCGTCTTATGTGTAACATCAACTAGTTGATGTGAGTATTGATAGGTAGGTGGCGCCAGTTATACTACCCAGGTGTGTCTCACCTGCCTTAGCGCACCTGACCACATCTAGTACTACACACCAGCCCCATGCTCGGCTTGCTCGGTGGTAGTTTTGGTTTTTATGATGTCCATTAATGACGAAACTGAAGCTAGATTATCAGCTTTACATGGGACATCTCCTGTAAGCTCTGGAGTTTTGAAACACTGCTCTGGATGTGGAAATAAGCACTACCCCCCCTTTGGCAGGTTCTGACGCCGTGCTCACCAAGATGGCCATCATACAGCCAGTACACAAGGGGCTACAGGTGGGGAAAGTGCTTCAGGTGAGAGCTCTGACAAGGACAGTGCTTCAAAGATGACCGAGGAAGAGCAAATGGAGGCATTGGCCCAGGAGTTAGCCTTAGAGGAAGAAAGAGCGGCGCATCTAAAGGAGAGTCATAAGATTTGAGATGCGTAAAAAGCTGACAGACCTCAAGCTGAAAAATGACTAAACAGAGTGGATTATCAAGGGTCAGTCAGGGTCCGGCTCAAGGGGATTAGGCTCGGGACTCGGCTCAGGCGCTGGGCTGGGTCTAGGGGCGTCGCTCCATGATACCTTGAGCAGCGGTCCACACACACTACAAGCTGGCTTGCAGGGAGCAGGCTTAGGCTTGAGTGCTCTCGGCACATCTTGAGTTGGGGTGCACCTTATACGCGGGTTTTTCCAACATCTCAATTGGCAATTCTCGCGGCAGACCAGTAGGTGTCGACATGCTCACCGGGGATAAGTAGTTGAACTATCCAACTCAACATGCTCTCTTGGTACTGATGATCGCGATCTGAGTCACCACTCAACCTATCAAAGTGACTGGGTTACAATCGTAACTAGGGATAAGGCCCACCATGCGCCGATGACAGCTTGAACTCATAGAGCCAGCACCGCGGCAGCCCGTGTACCAATGACATAGAGCCTGGTCTGTGTACAATAAGGGGGGGGGGGGCGCATTCTACGTGAAACAGCCCCCCTGTGAGTTGGGGGGGGGCCTTCTACACGGGTTTTTCCAGAAATCGATCCAGAAGAGGTAGGTGCACCTTCTACGTGAAAAGGCCTTCTCTGAGTTGGGGGTGCGCCTTCAACGCGAGCTGCGCCTTCTACGCGGGAGATTACAGTATGTGAAACATGATAATATTCCAGAACATATTTAAATGGTGCTCAGTTTGTACCTGTATCATTGGTATGTGAAACATGATATAGTCATTTCATGAAGTCATTTACTGCAAGTCTGCTACATCAAAATGATGTACAGTGGCCATGTTGGAGCATAATGTGTGAAATAAAACAGTAAATTGTTTCTTTGTCATGAATTGTTGCCAATGTATTGGGATTACTGATCCTAGATTGAGATTGATAAATTGGCTATTTGTTTCAGCACACTAACACGTGAAACTTGTAATGATAAGTCTATGGCAAAAGTTTTTACCTCAACATGGCTGCCATACAAGATCTGTGAAGTACTAGTGAGTGAGTAATAGATGTTTAACGCCATTTCGACAGCTTAAGTCATATTCATGGCGAGAACTACATTACCATTTCACAGAGGAATGTGTTAGTGCCCGCGCATATGTGCACCACACACATCCTGAGGGGATAGAAAAGAGGAGAAATAGACCCTTTTAAGTGGGCTAGGGAAGCCCGTGTGAGGTACTAACTTTGTGAAACCCCTCTATAAAACTTACTTAATAGACACAGTTTTTGTACAATGTATTCATGTACTACACAGAGGGTATGTCCCAATATCACTCTCTATGCGGACCCCTGTCTATCACTCCCCCTGTGGTGACCCCTCATCTCCATCTGACTGAAATTCCCATCTATTTGAACCTGTGAATGCCTGTACATCCAAACCCCATGAGATCCACAACCTTCACTCCATAAAACTACTATCCACAGGTCGCCGAATGACCCATTACTATAGCTCAACTCATACCCTATAACCATTGTAATCCAACTCCCACTACTCTAAACTTTTGTCTTGTAAAGGCAAAAGAGGCTTTGTGAAAGTTTGAAAAGCTGTTAAGAATCTTACGCAGATTTGCTCACTTTCTTGGCACCAGTATCTGAGCAGAACATCACATTGTTTACGGTTTTGGGCATTCCCAGTTTCGTTGTATTGTAATGTGAAAGCACATCCAGTTTCACGGATCATACTAACAGGTTCCCTCTTGTAATATGGTCTGAGTCCATCTGAGAGCAGATATGACACTTTGGACTTGCTCAGTGAAAAGTGTTGTGATGTCACACAGGGTAACATTATCTCAAATAAATCCTTCACAAGACTGAAAGCTGAAGTTGCTCTCACATACTTTGTGGGCCCATAGGATTTCAGCACTGGCAGTCTGTTCTTGCTGGGAAGCTGCCTGCACCATGAATGAACTAGGCTTAGCAGAGGAGCTTGCACTGGGTACTGTTTTGTCACTTATGGTTTATAGTTGGCTGCTGCACTAGCACTTTTCTTTTCGAAGTGGCGCTGTGTGCTTCCAAATCTGGCTTTAGCAATACCAGTAATCTGGCTTTAGCAAAACCAGTATGCTTAACCCATGATGCATGGGCTAGAACTGCAGGAGACCTGTATTGTCTATTTGAAATGATTTGTTGCATAGTGTGCATTAGGCTTTGTAAGCAGAACTTGGCTCTACATGACACCACTGTTTGACTAAATTTCCATTTTTATGTCTTATTTAACCAAGATTCTTGAAATTTTGTGGGATTTGGCATGTTTCTATAGCAGGCTTTAATGATCTAGGTTATTTGATGTCAGATGAATCCGTCACCAATCTATTAACCCATCACCAGCAGTGCATAGCCTAAAAAAAGAGAGCGTTTATTTTAAAACAGTTGAGTCGAGAGTATGTCTTGGAGAGACAGAAAGGAAGCGAGGCAAGGGTACAGAGCCTAGGCTAGATGACTTGCCCATGACTTTCCCACTATGTCATTAAGGACACATTTAGCTGCTTGATTGTCTTCCTCCCCCTGCCAACACAACTACCAGCACAGCTCTGAGTATTGAGGCATGCCTGAGTACCCCCCAACCGACCACATAGTCCCGACCACATGGTCCCATAGTCCTATCCATCCATAGACAGTCATTGTTGATCCTACAATTAACATCACAGACAGTGTAGCCAAGGTGATTTGACCTTGTTACAATTACTTGTTACATTTCCTTCCTTTCCCATGGGAAATGATTGCAAGCCAATTCTCTTAAAGGGCCCAGCTATCTCACTACTGATACTTACCATAGAGAAGCCTACTGGGCTCCTCTATGTACTCACCTAGATTCACCTCCAATGCAAGACTAATGTTTTGTCTATGAGAGAATCTTGGAATTAAACCTATCAATAAACCAAATTGGAAGGCCTTCAAAATCAACTATATCAAAAGATATTTGCCCAGATAACCATGGCACGCACTGCCCCCATACCTACTCTATGCCCTCCTCTTCTAAAAAATCTGAAATCTGTCTATAAGTTGGGTTAAAGACAGTTTGATTACCCTTTTATTTAGGGTGAAAAGAGCCCTAAATCCCATGCATTTCTCCATAGGAAAAAAACCCAACAGTAATTACCATGTCACAGCCATCAAAGTACACCTTAAATGTAAATTCTATTACATAGATAGCTTTGTCTTGCTTTTTGTCTCACTATATGACTAATTTTTGGGGGTTCAGTTGTAACAGAAATAGGGCTAAATGACAGGTTTTGATGGTCTATGCAAATTCTTGGAATCTAAATAAAAGAAAAGCATACCCCATGAAATGTTTTTTTCATCATTAATCAAAGGATTTTCATGTAAATAGAAATACGACTCATGGGGTCTTTGAAGGGTGTGATAGGGCATATGTTATGTAATGGAATAGTCTTTTGGTGGTGCATGTAATCTGCTAGAGGCCAAAATAGCAATTGAAACTTGGTAATCATAAGAAACTCGGCTAAGGGCTAGTAGACAAGAGGTCAGAAAGGTGGTGTCAAAAGCCCTTGCCTCGTTTAACAAGGCACAGCAATGTTAAGGGAGTGCTATCTTTGTCCAAAATTATCATGACAATCATAACAACATAACTGCAAGCAATTCTGAATGTTTTCTACATTGGCACTCTATGGTTTAAAATATAGATTGCAGCCAACACTGACACCATTAGTCTCTTGTTGACGTTTAATGTAGCCACCTTTTGAGTGAGTGAGTGAGTAATAGAGGTTTAACGCCATTTCGACAGCTAAGGTCATATTCATGGCGAGAATCCACCTTTTGATATTTCCTCCCAGATCACTAACAGTCAGGTGTTTGCATGTATTCTGTTAAAGGGTTTATGAGTGAAACATTAGTATAGTACCAGTTCTAATGCTCAAAGCATAGAAATACGACTCATGGGGTCTTTGAAGGGTGTGATAGGGCATATGTTATGTAATGGAATAGTCTTTTGGTGGTGCATGTAATCTGCTAGAGGCCAAAATAGCAATTGAAACTTGGTAATCATAAGAAACTCGGCTAAGGGCTAGTAGACAAGAGGTCAGAAAGGTGGTGTCAAAAGCCCTTGCCTCGTTTAACAAGGCACAGCAATGTTAAGGGAGTGCTATCTTTGTCCAAAATTATCATGACAATCATAACAACATAACTGCAAGCAATTCTGAATGTTTTCTACATTGGCACTCTATGGTTTAAAATATAGATTGCAGCCAACACTGACACCATTAGTCTCTTGTTGACGTTTAATGTAGCCACCTTTTGAGTGAGTGAGTGAGTAATAGAGGTTTAACGCCATTTCGACAGCTAAGGTCATATTCATGGCGAGAATCCACCTTTTGATATTTCCTCCCAGATCACTAACAGTCAGGTGTTTGCATGTATTCTGTTAAAGGGTTTATGAGTGAAACATTAGTATAGTACCAGTTCTAATGCTCAAAGCATATATGTCCACCAAGTCTATCACTAACCATCACCACACAACTAACTTTAGCCTAATCAAACATCAATTGATACACCAATGGTGTCAGAATTGGCTCTTTCATTCCACAAGCCAATATCTCTGAATCTTTAATGAAGATGTGATTAATAAATACTGTAAATTGCAATGATACAACTCACATGCTGTCATAGATATCTTAGATAACAGTAAAACTGCACTATTCATAAACCATGTGGAAGCTAAATGTAGTAGCGCTACAACTCCACTACTCAGTTTCTTGCAAGTACTAAAGGAGCGCAACAGACATGGCAAAATTTGAGTACCAGATAATAATGCAAATGATATTACAGAATTTGCTATCTACCCAAAGTAATGTTACTAGCCAGTACGAGACTGAATGGATAAAACATGTAAGAGGAGAAAAATCGTTCACATGCCATAGTTTTTGGTAATAAAATCAGGTACTCCTTAATAATTGACCATGCCTATGCTAAGTTTCCTCAGGTACCTCATTAGGAACTACAATAGCCTATGCATGGCATACATTAAGACTTGAGGGTTGATTTCACTTGACATAAGTTACTATAAATCTGACTATAAACATGTACTGATACAAGCAAGATGTTTCAAAGCAACTAAACAGTATTTTTAAATTGCACATGCCAAAGCAAAATAAAAAAGTAGGTATTTTGGAGAAAAAGTAGGACTAAACTATTTTCAAGCCCCAGATATGGCTTATAGCCTCCTCCCAAACTCAGGGTGCTGCTTATATGAAATAAATTACGGTACTACCCAACTTCAGCTTCTATTCTCGGTCCATACAGTTGGTGGTCAGTCGGGATGAGTTGTTAGAAGATCGGAGATAATAAGGGTCCAATTGAGGCCTTCTACTACTAACCCCTGGTTTACAAATCTATTTTTCTTAAAGAGGTAATTTCTATTACTAAGTCTTCTACATTTCCTCAAGTTTAAATTCCTGATTTTTCTTCCAACTTATCAAAGATTTTGTGACTTTGAGGAATTCCTCTGTCACTTTCTATTACCCAGAGGTTTAGAGCCCCACTGCCTCTGTCCACATCACCCTCCCGCCAGGAGAGGTTTCAGAAACAACTGACCTAGGCCTGCATATGTGAGGCTAAGACATCCCAATTACCGGTACTCATATCTTGCACTTTCAAAAACTACCGTATTCTCCCACGTAGAAGACGCGCTGCGCGTATAGGACGCACCCCAAACTCAGCACATGCAATTTCACGTTAAAGACGCACCTCTTAGGGGGGATTTTTGTCAATCCAGTACTGTTCTATAGTAAAATTACCCCTCGTATAAGACGCACCCCCAATTTCAGTACATCCTATAAGACCCCCCAGCATTTTGTTTGGCATAGAGGACGCGTCTTATACGCGGGAGTTTACGGTATTTCCCATGTGTTCTCGATGAAATGACTACAGTAATTCATGGAGAACATACTAAAGTACATAAAAACGAAATCAAAACTTGAGAACATACATCTTTATTTTTATCAACTACATAAAATGCGTCCCGGTAATATAAACGAAGCCAAATTACATCATAACATGTCTTAACAATAACTCTCTTTTTGAAGGAATGCTTTAACAAAGGACTTCGATATGAAGTCCTCTTTCACGGCAGTCCTCTAAATCTATTACATTGGCATTCTGAATGTTCATCAAGTCTCTTGTGTACATCCTTTAGGATACGTTTACATGGACATTGATACACCTACATCATGATACTGATGTGTACTAGCTGTGCAAAGTCAATTTGACTTTACGTAAATGGTAGAAACTTAGATAGAAGGAAATGGCTTAAATCCTATGACTGCTGCCTGCGATTTGATAACTAACATTTACCGGGCAAAAGTCCAGTGAGAGTGAGGCACATGTGTGGCATGTTTAGATAAGTAGTTTCTCTATGTTGGTCTGGATACCTTGAATCTGGGGCTTCAGTTGTGAGCCTTCATTGACTGTCACGGAGCATGCGATAACCGGCCGCGAAACTCCACATGCACGGCCAAGAGCTGCAAAAGAACATTGAATGCACGTTTAGGTACACAGATGATTTCACATCCAGATATTAAACCAGGAAAATTTCATCTTAATTTCCACAGACGCTTTATGATTACTGACTAGCCAATACACCGTATCTATCATTGATATTTCATTCCTGTTAGATTATAGAGAAAAAGTCACACTGCCATCTAAGGTAATACGTTGAAACTTACCCTGCTTGGACCGCACAAAGACATATGGAACATTCTGGAAAATAAGAACACATGATTCTTAATACAAACTCCAGTGACAAATGAAATGTGCAAACAGATTTAAGTGACAGGAAAGAAAACCGCAGTACCGGTTACATTTTATCTTAGACAATTTTTAGTGTTGGTTTGATGTATGCCCAAAAGAATACTGGTTTTATTCTGAACGCTACCTGCTAGTTAGAAACATGAATCAAATGGTTACTTCAATTGAACATCGGTTACATACCTTGTCTTCACATAATAAGGGTAGGTGGAGGAGGATCTCCAGTGGTTCAGCATCAGCAGCGAGCACAATGAACTCCGCAATACCCCTGTTTAGGGTTTTGGTAGCTAGGTTACAGAAGAGAAGCAAAAACTCAATTGGACTTGGCAATTAAGAAAATGCAATCATGTTTAGTTTACTACATTGGAATCTCTTACTAAGTAATGAGATAATCTTATGAACCTTTACAATAATTTTCTTCACACTCACTCTTCTCAGCCCACCATGTCATGTGTTATTAATTCAATGATTTTAGATTACTTCAGAGCAATTCATGGTTAACTCCTACCAAACCGAATACCGGTAGTTAAAATTAGTTTTAAACCAAGCATATGATTGGGATAGCTACCTTCATTGGCACCTTTCTTCAGCTGTTTGTAGTTGTGAGCTTGCTGAACCAAGTCAAGGATTGACACTGTCAGCTGAGGGTCAGCCAGGGGGTAGGCCTTAGGGTTCACTTCTTCAGTCTACAAATTGAAAATGCTTATGTAAGTTACCTGTGTTCAAATACCAATAACTTCTCAGGCTTATACTCCTCAAGCAGAGACTACAGAGTTACCGGCAAATGAAACTAATCTGAAAATAATACATGTACAGGGAGCCTAAGTCTCGCTAAACCATGTCGTAAAAAAAAATTCCTCCTTGGGAACTAAAATTACCAGTCTTTCAATTGCCCACTCCCCCAACAATATCTGGATTTTTATTGGCTCAACTCTGTCTTTCAAAAGATATCCAAGACATAAAAAAATTTCAGCCCTTCAAGCCTACGGGCCATAATATGCTGCGCTCGGAAGTAAGGGCTTAAGGGGCGTGACTTAGTCTTCATATAACAAATTTGTAAAGGGTACGGTAGTTGATCGCCACAAAAAAAAAAGCAAGCCACTCACTTCACAGGGATGAAAGTCAACAATTACAAAAAACCTTGAAAAAGGAAACAACTTTAAATGCACTGTATATGCCCTCCAGTCCCATCCATAAGTGTGTTACAGGGTTTGTGTGGTTGGGGGGGGGTGCAGTAGGGGTTGTATAAGGATGTAGTTTGTCCTCAAATAACAGGAAAAGCTGTTTTTCAAGATGTTGTTCGGATTCTATACCCAAAATGTGCATATTATGACCTAGGATCCCTTCAGAATGCTACTTTATAGCTGTTTTCTAAGGTTTTGTTCGGATAGCATACCCAAAATATGCACCACCTGGTAGTGATACTTTTGCACAACACGACCTTTGGTCCAAGTACAATGTTAAATGTATGCAGATAGGTCAAATGGTGCAGGGAATATATGACCAATATAGTTACATGGTGAAAGCATAACGCGCAGAAAAGGGGTATGCTATCCGACACTCTTCTAGCATAGGAACTATAGCTTGCTGCTAAGACTACACTGAAGAGTGGAACAAACACCAATATAGAGGGGGAAGTTTTCAAGGAAAAACTTGAGAATCCTTGAAAACCTTGAACTAAATACTGGCATGCTGCCACTGTATGCAGTATTGTGGGACCTGACTGTGTGCATGTATGCAACCTCTGGAGGTAATTTGTGACTCCTTTATCCTGTTTTCAAAGGATTTTCAAGAAAACTCATTTTTCTTAAGTGAGTGAAAAAAAACCTTGAAATCAAGGAAAACCTTGAACTCTTTCATCCCTGACTTCACTTCTCATGCAGGCAATCCTTCCACTTCCACATACGATTTTCAACATTTATATAAATCGGACATTGATAATTCTTAGTTTTAGGCCACAGCAGCAGTTATGTCCTTAGAAAATGAATTTCGTTCCAATGAGGGGGGTACTACAAAATGTTTTTGGATTTGCATAGGGAATGACCCTAATACTCATATACCAAAAGTTCTCCGCTGACATTCCTGCAGTTTTTGCGTACCGTAATCTCTCGCGTGTAAGGCGCACCTCGCGTATAAGACGCACCTAGAGTTTAAGAGTATGGTCCAAAAAATAAAAAAAAATCATAACTTTTGTTCAACTTAATGGATTTTCAAAATTCAAAAAGCTATGTGTAGCTAAAACATCCTGGAACCTCCTGAACCCCTCTATGTGATAGTATAACTTAGTGGGAGTGTAACATATCAAAATGAAGGTCTTGGTGTCCCCCTTCTGGATCCAGTGATAACTAAAACCTCGCGTATAAGACGTGCCTTGTACGCGAGAGATTACGGTAGGTCAAGGTCAAAGGTCAGGAATTTCCCTCTATATTCCGGTATAAAGCTGTTTAACCCAGGAATTGATTGCATGTTCACTCTGAACCAAGCTAAAGGGCTAAAAGGGAATTTTAAGTTTTTGTCTGGACAAGAAAATCATGCTGATTCCAAATATACTTTGCATACTGGTCTGAGTATGCTGGAAGTGGTGAAAACTTGGTGTTAAAAAAATAAAAATAAAAATGAAAAATATGTGAAAATATCAAAAATCAGTAAAACATGAAATGGTCTTTATCAATGCATTAAACACCTAATTCATGTAGGTGGTTGGTGAGGAGCATAATGAGTATGAAATAATTATCTAATAAAGCCCTGACCTACTTTAGGTCAAAGGTCATGGAAACCATGTCGTATCTCTGGTTCTAAGAGGCCTTTCTACCCACTTTTAAGTTCTAAATAGGGGTTTCTCACATAGAGGATTTAAAACTATAGAATGCATTGTTTTGTGCATAAATCAGAAATCAGCATTGATTGTCTATGCAAATGCAGATTTACGAGGGGAAGTATGAGCCACATATTGTCCGAAGGAATACTTGATCACCTGCCCTAATGAAACAATTTCTATTTGGGTATGAGGCTTACATGAATTAATGTAAGTGTCTAAACCAGGTTGCAGAAATTAGTTTGATAGACCATGACATTTTCAATTAGTTCAAAAGTCATAAAAAAACATTTTACAGTTCTAGCAGGACTTTACGAAATTATAAGTTCCAGATAGGGGTTTCTGACATAGACAAAGTGGAGGGCTAGCTTTAAGCAACTCAGACTTGTACTATCCAGTAGTGTTGTGAGGAATAATATTTTGACCTCCTAAGATGCATTGTTGTGTGTATAAATCTTAAATGAAAACAACTACTGGAATGTCTGCACTAATGCAAATTTGTGGAGTAGGGGGAATGAATGAGCCAAATAAAAGGAATTGGTGATGGGATATAGGGGATATAGGTGCTTCACACCCCCATATGTGAGCCATGACTTATAGGCAAGTCAGATTCCTACTGTAGCTGATAGGATTCTCCTGAATGCTTGCTGCCACTTTACATTAGGAATTGGCACAGAATAATATACCATAAACTCCCGCGTACAAGACGCGTCCTCTAGGCCAAACAAAATGCTGGGGGGTCTTTTAAGATGTACTGAAATTGGGGGTGCGTCTTATACGAGGGGTAATTTTACTATAGAAATGTACTAATCTTACAAATTTCAGCCTTAAAATGTGCGTCTTATACGCGAAAATGCATGTGCTAAGTTTGGGGTGCGTCTTTATGCGCAGTGCGTCTTCTACGCAGGAGTTTACGGTAGTACCAACATCTCAGCTCCCACATTCAAGCTGCACCCACTTTGGGAGATGCTGAAAGCAGCATCTAGGGCTTGAAAACTAAAGGTTTAGTACATTTTTGTACAGATCTGCATTAATGGTGCACCCAATGAATGAGGCATATTGTGGCTTAGAGCTTCCTTCGGAACTCAAGATGTTTCTTATTCCTGACAAGCAGGACACCTTCTTTGCATTGCCATTGCTTGATCCTGTGTCTGATATTTTCGGTACCAGTTGCACCTAAACATTTTGTGGTGAATGGATGGAATACTTTCATTGATGAAAAGTATCGTGCTCAGAGTCTATGGGCGGAGTAGAATTACAGATTATGCCTAGTATATCTGCTGAAAATCAAGGCCTTATTGGATCTCCATCAACTAAGTATGTGCCTTATCTGTGAGGTCTGCCTTATGCAAGGCCGTCCTATGGTATGTAACACATTTTTTCAAAGTGCTGGGCAAATGTTCCCTAGCCCTAGATACCCATTTACCACATCCTATCTTAAGACCCTGTGTATTAACTGCTCCCACATATACCGTAATCTCCCGCATAGAAGACGCGCTGCGCGTATAAGACGCACCCCAAACTCAGCACATGCATTTTCGCGTATAAGACACACCTCTTAGGTACCAATTTTGTAAATTCAGTAATTTTTATAGTAAAATTACCCCTCGTATAAGACGCACCCCCAATTTCAGTAATCCTATAAGACGCACAAGGCATTTGTTTGGCGTAGAGGATGCGTCTTATACGCGAGGTTTTACGGTATTAGCCACACCCTGACATTAACCATCTTCTTTATATGTAAAACCCCATGTGTAAGCTGCAACTATACTTTAGGCAGACCATATATATGCCATGGTAGGTCTCTGAAATTGTTTATAAGCCACTGCTACTATGCTGTGTGTTACCCTACACTAATTTCAAATCCTTACAGATTGTAAATTCAATTTGATAAGAGTAAAAGCCCATAGAAATTTGCATTGGCTTCCCCATATGTGTGCCTTTTCTTACTGATTTGGATCCAGTGTAACTATTACATCATTTTTGTGATTATTTACAACCAAATCCAACTAATCTTATTCACTAGCCTATAAGTAGGGCCTATCAACCAATTGCAGTTAAATTCAGAACTAGAGGCAGGACAATTCCAGACACATCGCTTGGGAATTTGACCAAAGAAAGGTTGCCACTTTTTGGTTATTTAGTGAATTAAAAAAAAAACACTCTTGCCTAACCAACTGTAAATGTCAATCAAAATATCATTCTTCATAACACTAGTTACACACTTACTGTTTCATTAGGGCAGGGGATTAAGTATTACTTTGAATAATATGGATAATACTTCCCCTCATAAATCTGCATTCGCATAGACAATCAATGCTGATTTATGCACAAAACAATGCATCCTTTGAGTCTTAACCCTACTCCAATCAATTCCTCTATGTGAGAAACCCCTAACTAAAACTTTAAAGTGTGTAGAAGGCCTCTTAGAACCAGAGATATGACATATGGTTTCCATGACCTTTGACCTAATTAAGTAGCTCAAGGCTTAATCACATAATTATTTCATACTTATTATGCTCCTCACCCACCACCTACCTGAATTAGGTGTTTAGTGTATAGGGAGCCTAAGTCTCGCGATAAAGTATGTCGTAAAAAAAATTCTGATTTGGAACTAAAATGACCAATATTTGAATTGACCTGGAGGCCCACCATATATAAAATTTTAAGGCTCAACTCTCATATTTAAAAAAGTTATGCTAGGCCTAAAATATTCACCTATCCTTCAAGCCTGCGGGCGATAATATGCTGAGCTCAGAATCGCCCGCATGTGACGTGACTTCCCCTCCATATTGATAGGGGTTCATTTCATGTTTTACTGATTTTTTTTTTTATATTTTCACATATATTTAATTATTATTTTTATGTTTTAACACCAAGTTTTTGCCACTTCCAGCATACTCAGACTAGTATGCAAAGTATGTTTGGAATCAGCATGATTTTCTCGTCCAGACAGAACCTTAAAATTCCCTTTTAGCCCTTTACCTTAGATCAGACAGAACATTTATTAATTATACTATGGACCTTTTAATCAAGAGAATGCATGCAGCATTATTAGCAATACTGCTGCCCCAGATTGTGCTGCCACCTGGTGTTATTCTAGGAATCATTTAAGGATATACGACTTTACACCCCCCCCCAAGTACCACATAATAAATAAAATCATGGTGGCCTCTTAATGCTTGCTGTGATGGCCTAGGACTTGAATAACACCAGGTGGCAGCACAAGGAATCATCCATTACTATACACTTGCTATATATTTAAATCAAGAACAACTAATGTGATTATTTCCCTAACATGCCTTACCATAAACCAGGGAATTTTACCTTTGACCCCATCAAAATTCAACCAAAAGTTTAGAACCATTTTATGATGAGAAGATCACTGAGCACCTAAAAATAAATGGTTCCCACCTGTTCTTTGGATAAAAATTATCTAGAAAATGTCTAGCTTTTCTTTTTCTAAGGGGCTGCAGTACCGTAATCTCCCGCGTCTTATACGGGGGTTTTAGTTCTCATTGGATCCACAAGGGGGACACCAAGACCTTTCTTTTGATATCTTACATGCCTCCTTGGTCATAATAGGACAAAATGGGGCCCAGGAGGGCCAAAGGTGGCCCAAGCTACCCATAGGTTTTTGAATTTTGAAAATTCATTCAGTGGAACCAAAGTTATGAATTTTTCATTTTTTTGAGAATTTTCCAAAACTCTAGGTGCGCCTTATACGCGGGCTGCGCCTTATATGCGGGAGATTACGGTATGTTTGAGGGACCCTGCAAACTTTTTGGGCGAGATTGTCCTAACCTCCCCCATGTTGGGCACTTACCTATCAATTAAGACCTTATTGTATGCATTTTATATAGTGAGAAATTGATAGCTGTGATAAAAATAAGTTGTTTTGCTTTTTAAATTAAGTTTTTATGACAATTTAAATGGAAGTTATGATCATTCAAACATCCTGAGTAAAAGACGCTATTCTGCCATGGTTCTATCAGAGTGCGCAGTTCAAGGGAAAAGATGATATAAAAAAAAAAATGCTTTTACAAAGTTTGATTATGATAAAATGTATCATTATTTACATTCTTGGAGGTATATCTTGCTTATCTGAAAAGAAAATTGCTCAAAATAATTGTTTTAGTGATGTAGTCTACCTTGGATTCATATTGCTTGATCACAAAATTGGATCCAAATTAAACTCTTAACTATGGCAGAATTCTGGGTCTGATTTGGTACCTTTGACCGGTCATAATTCCACTTTAAATTGACAGAGACTTCATTTAAAAAGCAAATCCGCTTCTTTTCTCAAGATCTATCCATTGCTCATTAGATAAGTGTAATGGGATAAAGCCTTGAAAAACTAGGTATTAAAGTGCCTACCTGATTTATAGTGCCTACCTGATTTATATAGGCTATCATGCTAATTTTTCGGAAATATCCAAAAAGTGGGCCAAAGTATCCCCGTTTTACGTTAAAATTTTAGAAATGATTAATAGAATTACCACCAGGTGAAGCCACTATCCCATTCCTTTATACTTGCTATATATTTGACTCAAGAACAGATGTTCAAAAAGAGAATGGGATGATTTAAATCCATAACCTAACATGCATTAACATTGATAACTTTGGTAGGGCTACGAGAGTGGCTAACCCGGCCCGGGGTGCGTTATCACTCAACAATGTTAACAACGTATGAAAGCGACTGGGTTGACTTACAGTTAAAATTGTGATAGGGACCCCAGAATCCACTAGGGGCGCCACTTAGGGTAGTTGCAGTGGGAGCTGTGCAGGGGGCCCAGGCAGACTCTGCAGACACTGCACTAAAACCCTTCTCTGAGGGAGTGCTCTTTAACATATGTTTACAGGTTAATAGTTGAATGTATAGACCAAAGAAAGGTCTATCCAACCATATACAACAAAAGTGCTTCCATGTGAGAAAACATAGGAGTCTGCTATTGTCTAAGACATGGTATTTTCAGAATCTGCCCAGACCATGAAGTTGTCAATGCTACTGGTTGCTACTCAGTATTTAGGTTGGACTTTATCTGAAGATGCACTGTAAAAAATTTCAGAACAATCGGACGATGCTCTCACATGCTCCCAAAGGATTTTGTTGATTGAACGTGAAGCTCGGTGACCTCCGAGAGTAAGATCTAGGTCAAAGGTCAAGGTCAAAAGGTCATTCGACTACTCGATTAATTAGGTCATATATCTATCTATCTAGGATTTTTGGAATTTTTTAAAAACTCCTACTAGAAGTGAAATTAGGTTTGACAGGGTGTTTTAGAAAAACCCTAGATTTTGGATGTCTTTGGCCACAACTTCTTAGCTCTAATAGCCTCTACTATAATAGAAATGTATGGGTAGCAAATCCTGGGATTTACCGACATAAATTTCATCATATCTCGGGTTCTATGATAGATAGAAACAAAATTCCAAAAGATTTAAATTTCCTTGCTCAGGCTCTATCCAAAAGAATTGGTCAACTGTGGTATCTAATAGATTCCATTTTTTACTGGGGTCCCTAATTGTGACAAAATGATACATGCCTCATCAGTAAAAAATGATGGTGGAATAAAGAACTTTTAAAACTCGATAAGTTTTGGAGTGATAGTCTGAAGAATTTGAATACCACGGTTTGCCAAAATTTTGGCACCACATGGTCCCCCACATTAGGCACTTCAACAAAAAATTTCGCTAACTTCGCACCATGTGGGCCACATGGTGCGAAGTTAGCATGGCGTGGTCCTATATTATCGCCCACTCGAAGCCGCCCACTTTCCCAAACAGCACGACGACGACTTATAAAGAAGTCCACAGAACAAAGATACATACGGACATCTTTGAAACTATGTACTTACCATTTTCGGTGTTTTGTGTGCTGTGTGTACTCAAATAAAAGAAATATCGTTGAATCCTCTCGGCGTAAACGCTTCACTGAGGTGTAGGCGAAAACACGTGGTGGGGCAAGGGATAGGCAAGGGACCTCGTTTTGGATACATGGTGCAAGGTCAAGGCCCGGGTCAAGGCCAAAAGTTAACCTTTGACCCAGGCGCCTTTCCCCTTTCTGCGCGCCTCGAACGAGCAGACGATATCGAGCAAGTTCCCGCCATAAGAAATACGTCTCTTCAAAGAAAAGAGAGATAGATTATAGTCTAGGTAAGCCTATGTTTATCGTCTGAAGCCGGGTCAAAAGGTAGAAGGCAAGTTTCGAAAGTGAACAGTCGCATTCATTAATCTGTTGAGTGTTTTTTAACTTGTACTTAACTTCTTAAGTCTTAGTTGTAGATCTAGTCTAGTCTCTAGAGGTGTCACGGTACTAATAGGGCCAAGGACGTTCTGATTCCCCCCATCTTCCACCATAAAACTGGCGTCTATCAGGTTCTAATTTGATGGCGTTCATAAATAAAGGCTTAAATTAAAGCTGAAGTCATCCTTGATTTTTTTAGCATGGTCAACCATAACGGAGTCAGATCCGTTTTTGCACCAGTTGCCATGGAAATCACCATGTTGAATAAATTAAATGATACAGGTGCCCCTGACAAGTCACAAATGTGACCTTGGACCCCTCTCTGACAAAATAGGTTTCCATGGTGACCAAAGATTTTTTGCAACTTTTTCCCCCCAAATCATTACCTTTCTTCTGGTACCAAAATTATTAATCTGTGATAAAAATAAGGTCCCCTGGCACTGATTATACCAAGCAAAACACTGTTTTTAGTTGGGACTATTTAGCTGTCCTAGGCTTACCAGGGCGGATTACTACCGTGACACCTAGATACAGATGGGTGTGGACCCGGGTGTGGACCACTAAATTCGACATGGTGACATGGCCATTTCTTAAAATCGACTGACATGTGACATGGGCCTTAGTGACATGAGCCAAAAATAGTGACATGACATAGGTGCTTCCTCAAAATCGACATGGGACATGATAGGTTCTTAGAGGTGACATGGGACATGGGGAATTAAGTGACATGTGACATGACTTCTTCTTAAAATCGACATGTGACATGGAGGACCCCCCATCCACACCCCCATAGAGGGCTGTGTACAAATGACTACGACTTCTAGAGTTGGTACATTTGACCCCTCCCCTGGCTTTGTATCTTAAGGAGTTCCGCTCCAATTAACAACTGCGTTTACTTTACTTTAGTAAGGCCAGACCCGGACACATGTAACACAGGAAGTCATGTGATATCTGTTTGTAGCATAGGAATGGTGCACTGTGGGATACAAACAGAGGTCTGAGGCTCTGTCTCTTACAAAACAACCTGCCCTGACCCAGTTATGATGTCACAAACTAGTAGCCGATCCGATAACCTGGCGGGTTACTCAAGTAACTAACGCACGTCAGTTTGGCCAGGGGTCAAATATACCCAGCTAACTGGGCCCTAGATATGTTCATTCAGAGGCCCAGCAATTGATGTCCACTGAAACCAAGTCCCATGGGTTTGAGGGCAGTTTGTGGCCAAATGATGCCTGTGTGAATTAATTAAAGTAGACCCCTGTCTTGTTTTGACCTTTATGAAGCTGTCCTACTTACTGTGATAATTTATAATTGTCAATATATATCCTCCCTGTGTGTTGGAATTGATCACACATATCTCAAATGTCAACAAAACATCTCATCCAACAATTCAGGCTTGAACTTCCTGTCCCTAGATGGTCCCTAGGTGGCAGGCCTTTACAGTTCATATTTTACTCACCAGAGGGACCTTGTGTCCCTCCCACCTGTACCACCACAAAGACAACAGTCAGACCGACCAGGAACCAGCACTTGCCACCTTGCCCAACATGTCTGACTGAGTTCTAGATATCAGGTTACAAAAAACAAAGGCATGGATATGATTTCATATTTCAAAACAATACACAACAAGTAGGTAGGTCCTAGAGTTAAGATATCAAAGACCAACCCCACATAAGACTAGAGACCAAGTTTTCATTGGGGGCTTGGGAAACTACTCTGAAAGTTCCACCACCACAACACCAGTGCCACCGCTTACCATCGCTCCTTAAGCGATGGTTCCATCTAGGGTCAAACACACCGAGTAGACTAGTGTAGAGGACCCTATTGGGCGCCTTTGAGCGCAAACTATGGTCTAGCTGCAGTTTGGTCAAGGTCGGGTCACATTAATATGTGGGCATGCTCAGAAGGCAGCCACAGAAGCATGACCTAGATACCGCCTGAACAGCCCTGGTCTAGATCCTATTTCCCATAAGGAATACTGTCAAATACTCACATGTTGGGTATGGAAAGCCAGTGCGACATGCCAGTTCTAAGATTTGCCCCTCCAAAATAGAATTTTCAGACCCCTCTTGATGGGGGGGGGCATAAAAAATTTTGACCTCTCTTGGGGGGAGTGTAAAAATTTACCCTCTTTTTAACAAAAAAAAGCCTGCACACTACTATAGATGAAAGAGGGTACGAAAGTTCTCTGCACACCCGGGGGGAGGGGGCACAAAAAAGTTTGACTGCCGTCAAGGGGGGGGGGGGTATAAAAAAACTATTGTGAAGGGGCAAATGTTTTGGAGGAGCAAATTCCAAGGAACTGGCAAATTTTGGTGTGTCAGAAGAGCAAATTTCCTTCAATGTGCAAATTTTGTTTAAGCATCAGTTAATAGCATTGAGCAAATTCTAGAACGAGCATGTCACACTGGCCTTCCGTAGTACAGTTCTTCCCACTTCCAGTTCCAGTACCTGATTGCACCAAGCCCCCTGAGCATGGTCTGCCCTGGTGAGCCAGCCTAAAGAACTAGACCTGTTCTGGCGGTTATCTAGGGCACATTAGACCCAAAATAGGACACTAGACTAGGTCAAACCGGCTGCACAAACAGATCTAGTCCCTAGATGGACGACTATAGGGTGGTACCACCCTAAATATGTGCTGTGACAAAAAAAAAATCCACTCTCGCTGACGCTTGACAAAATATTTCAAATACTTAAAATTTCCTCAGAACTAAGTCAAATATACCAGATTGTAGCTTTTGAAACAGGGCTTTTGACAGGGCTGCGCAGTTCGTAATACACATATCTAATGCTTAAATGTCACATTTAAATGGCTAGAATGGCCATTCATTTACAGAATGGCGCATTGTATTTGCTAAAAAGTGTGCAATTGGCGCATTGCAAAAAATCCTGTCAAAAGCCCTGTTGAAATGGCAAAAATCATACACTAGGTCTGTCATAACAAAGTGCAATCAGATTTTTGGCAAATCGCCATGGAAACCACCGATGTGATTTTGTGGTCTGCCACCTGAGTCACTACATATCTATCATAGGTCCCTTTGGTCCGCAGTTGGCGCATTGCAAAAAATTGGCGCATTGCAAAAAATCCTGTCAAAAGCCCTGTTGAAATGGCAAAAATCATACACTAGGTCTGTCATAACAAAGTGCAATCAGATTTTTGGCAAATCGCCATGGAAACCACCGATGTGATTTTGTGGTCTGCCACCTGAGTCACTACATATCTATCATAGGACCCTTTGGTCCGCAGTAAATGATCTAAATTATTTTCATTCTTTTCCAATCTTTTTTTAAAAATATTCTCCAAGCCTCCAGGATAATTTTAATGCCAATATATACACAGACAGCCTGTTTAGAAATCATTTATAGGCCTAGAAGTGAAAAATTGACTGTATTTAGTGCAGGACTTTCACCATTCTACCTGGAATTGACCTGATTTAGGGTGGTACCACCATAGTGTACCATAGTTCATGCTCGAACCCGACCATTATCGGCACCTTAGGCCATCACCCTCTCCATATTTTCGGGAAAAAAAATTTGTTTACGGATTTCGCTTGCTTCACTTTCTTCAAGTTTTCTCTTTGTGATGTTTGTCAAAAATTTTTTAGAAATAAAAATTCTTCGCTCGCCTCACTTAGATCTATCTAGCAAGGAATCCATTGGACGCCAAAAAATTCTTTGAAAAAAAAAAAAAAAACCTCACTCGCAACATTTTTTCGGAACCAAAGTCCGAAGACCAACTTTTTTTTTTGCTGTGGCCTTGAGGGTAAATCACTAAGCACATGTTGGATCTTTTGTATATGAAACATAACAGCATTTGAACATGGAGAGTGGTCATTTTCAGCATTTTATCCTTATATGGCTTTGCACTGCGGTCAATATTTACCAATATTTTCCTATTCTAGGCACCTATTATTGACACTTGTCTCCTATTATCGGCACATTGACCTACTTAGGGAGTGGTCATTTGTTAACAACAGGGGGGTTGGTGAAATTCCGCGAAAACTTTCAATCCCCCCCTCCGAGGGGTCTGAAATTTTTCTGCCCCCCCCCTTTTATTCCATAATCGCGCATGGGCTTTTTCACTCAAAAGGGGCAATTTATTTTTGGCCCCCCCCTTAGAGGGGTCTGAATTTTTTTTGTCCCCCCCACAAACCCACCAACCGTCCCCCCTGTTGTTAAAAAATGACCACTCCCTTAGATTAGAGTAATGTCAAAAATATTAATTTTGGATCTAGAAATGATGATTAAAGCAGCCCGTGGGTTAAAAAGTATAGCCTATAGGGTTCAGTATTGAGGTCCAGTGGTTCCGCCATTGCTTGATCTGGGAACTGGCGAGATAAGCACTGATAACAGCCCGCATGATGGGTACCAGGTGTTACATAATGTACCCAAAAAATTCTGCAGTGAATGGAGGGAGTTATCTCCTTGGTAGATAATGTATCCCGGGTCAGCCCTATAGGGTTGACCCGGGTTGCATTGATTTGCATGCAGAGTATGACACCCCCTTGCTACTGATTGGTGATTTCAATGCAAGAACAGGTGTAGAAAAAGACTTTATAGGAATTGTAGTGTCTTAGTGTTATCCACCCTACACACCAGGGCTTTTGACAGGGCTGCGCAGTGCGTAATACACGCATTTAATGCTTAAATGTCACATTTAAATGGCTAGAATGGCTATTCATTTACAGAATGGCGCATTGTATTTGCTAAAAAGTGTGCAATTGGTGCATTGCAAAAAAATCCTGTCAAAAGCCCTGCACACTGTTGTTTATATGTTGCTATGTACTTGTACTGCCACCAGTGGTGAGTCAATGAACTGCATGACCTACATGTTGAGCTGACCTAGATCTGTCTCTCTGGCTTACATTTTGAATGCATACAGACCATGGAATAAGGGTTGCAGTACACTAATTGACGGGAGGTGGCAGCAGGAGACACTTTGTAGCTCCGCACTGAAGGGTGTTGTACAATGATTATTGGTCTAAAATCTGACAGTGGGTAGGCAAACCAGGTATCAAATTAATCCTTAGGGTGTATATTAATAGATTTGAGTGTTATTTAGGCTGATATTTGATGGTAAGTTGAGGGGGGTGCACTCTATTTAATTAGAGAATGTATTGAAATCATTCACTGCAAAACCCCCAAATCTGGGTATGTCCGCACTCTAAGGCCTATAGCAAAAAAGTTAATCACATTGTACCACATGCCATGGCCCTAAATTATTGGGAAAAATGTATATCTACAAGAAAATAATAGTGGCTAAGCCCAGATACTTGCACAAGTATTTTATTTTCGCCCAAAAGCTATATAGGCCAACAGTGGAAAAATAATTAGTGTTCTGCAGCCTCTACGGGCTATATAGGGCCTTCTACCAAGTTTGTCAAATCTCGCTAAAATGTGTTTATTTTGCTTAGGGCAAGTCAGTTTGACAATGTTATGGTGAGAAAGGGCAAGGGAATCAATAAAATTAGTGAGAAATCACTGAAAATCGTAGTAGCGGAGTTTCGGCCTTGGAGAGGTTTATGAGAAATATTCTGGTGTCAATCCGCAAGCCTGATACTTCTCTCTTGGGGGTGCCAGGTAACCAAAATTATGGTTTTCAGGGTCAGAATGACCTGAATTGTACATTCTCAGCTGTTTCCATCTATTTCTATCGTCCTCAGTGCTCTATGGGAGGCCTTTTCATGCATCGGGGGAAAACATCATTTTTCTCTCCCCGAGCTATGCAGCCAATGAATGTTTACTGACACTTAATAAAATGTCCTTGTATTCACCATATCTGGTAAATTTTGTTGTCCTTATATGGGGGAGCTTGAATAATGTGTAAATGGGGCCATCTAAGCCATTACACATGGAGTTAAGATGCATTTTGTTGAATTTATTCCTTTATATCATTATATTTCCGAGGGTTTTTCATACATTTTAGCCAGATATTTCTGTGAATTATAGCACCTAGAGAGAGAATAACACTCAGCACGTCACGTGGTGCCCGTTGGCTATCAGCATGTCAAATTTCTTGGCCCTGTGATCATATTTTCTATGTGAAAGCACCATATGTCCATGTCAATGCTAGAAATCGATAAAATCTACAGAGAGCGCACAGACTGATACCCGCTCTGGGAAGTGATTCTCAGAGAGATTTAAGGGGCCTGAGGAGCATAAAAGTAAAAGATTCTGGATAAGACATTACTGGGCCAGTGAATAAAAGCTTTCCAAGCTATTTCATTGACCACCAAGATTCCAACCCAGGCCTTTAGGTTGCAGTACACTAATTGACGGGAGGTGGCAGCAGGAGACACTTTGTAGCTCCGCACTGAAGGGTGTTGTACAATGATTATTGGTCTAAAATCTGACAGTGGGTAGGCAAACCAGGTATCAAATTAATCCTTAGGGTGTATATTAATAGATTTGAGTGTTATTTAGGCTGATATTTGATGGTAAGTTGAGGGGGGTGCACTCTATTTAATTAGAGAATGTATTGAAATCATTCACTGCAAAACCCCCAAATCTGGGTATGTCCGCACTCTAAGGCCTATAGCAAAAAAGTTAATCACATTGTACCACATGCCATGGCCCTAAATTATTGGGAAAAATGTATATCTACAAGAAAATAATAGTGGCTAAGCCCAGATACTTGCACAAGTATTTTATTTTCGCCCAAAAGCTATATAGGCCAACAGTGGAAAAATAATTAGTGTTCTGCAGCCTCTAGCTCCACATAATCCAACAGCATCTGCCTGCCTTATTACTATACCACACTTGAAATACATTTTAATGGCGACGTAGGAACCTAAAAATCCACTGGAGTAACTTTTTGAAAAGTTTTGACAAGTTTTAGTGTGTGGTATTTAGATTGGCATTTTGGCATTGGAACCTTGCTGGTTTGGTATTGTGCTATACACTGGGAGCTCAAGCCTTTCTGCAGAGAGCATCTAAACACTCATGCTGTTCTTTAATTCCTACTACAGTGATCTGGAAACCCCTAATTACAACATTAGAGTGCACTGTTAGTGAGGTTTGGTGAACTTTTATTCAGTTTGTGTGTTTTTGTTGCATTGGACATCACAAGGTAGGCCAGTTACACATATTGAACTTTGTTGCCCCACTGGTAATATCTTGTATAGACAGTCAGCTGTACGAACATTTTGCTACCATGGATGGTACTTTCCCCACATTTCCTTCATTTGACTATGAAACTGATAAGGCCAGTGCAGGCCCCAGGTGGAAGAAATGGCTGGCTAGACTTGAGAATCTGTTTGTGGCTATGGACATTTGTGAGGTGGAGGAAGACAACCGCCGCCATGCTCTCCTTCTGCATTACGCAGAAGAAAGAGTGTATGACATTTATGATGATGAAAAGGGGGATGGAGAAAAGTCATACAAAGAAACTAGTGAAGTCCTAACAAAATACTTTGAGCCCAAAACCAATGTCCAAATGGAGATATTCTCATTCAGAAGTTGTGTCCAAAAACCAGGTCAGTCCCTGGATGACTTTGTCACTGAACTCCGTACACTATCTAAAAATTGTGAATTTGCCACCGTTGATCACGAAATTCTGTGCCAGCTGACCCAGCATTGTCGCTCGAATAGGCTTCGGCGACGCGCGCTGCGTGAGCCCGGCAGGTCCCTCACTGACATACTTGAGCTTGGGCGTACCCTGGAATTAGCTGATACCCAGGCGTCGCTCATGGAGAAGGTTTCTCGACAGGAGACTCCGGTAAATGCTGTCAGACACCGAAACCCCCGACCTGCTAACTGGTCTGGTCCACATAAGACTAGCCGTTCCGACAACAAAACTGACAGTAAATACTCATGTGACCGGTGTGGTAGCGACCGACCCCACCCTAAAGACCGAAAGTGTCCTGCCATTGGTAAAACTTGCAACTACTGCAAGCTCGATGGGCACTTCAGATCAGTCTGCTTTAAGCTAAGGATCAGCGTAACAATGGCAAAGTGAACGCCGTTGCTGAGACGTCAGCGCCGTCTGACTCTAGCGACGATGACTACAGTTACAAGGAGAGGTGAGGCCAGACGGCGCCACTCAACCATATCTGCACAGAAGACTGTGTTTGTGTAAACTTTGTGAACTCAGGCCTCCCAATTGCTTCAGTGAAAATTGATAATACCCCTTGTAAGGTTATGGTAGATACTGGAAGTGTTGCAAATATTTTAGATGAAACTCTGTACAATAAGCTAGGTAGGCGCCAGTTGAAGCCAGGTAAGGCCCGGTTATGTCCCTACGGTGGTGGAAAACCGCTGAAGGTACTCGGTACATGTAATCTCACAATGGAGACTAGAAAACAAATCCAGGTTCCCAACTTCCAGGTGGTATCAGGTAATTACGGTACTCTTGTTGGGTACAAATCTGCAACAGAACTTGGTTTGGTTAAAGTAAATCTAAACTATACAGAAAACTACAGAGCCTGAAAAACTCAAAAATGACTTTCCCAAACTGTTCAAGGGTATTGGATGTATGAAAGATACACAGGTAAAATTGCATATTGACAGTTCTGTACAACCTGTGGCCCAGCGGCACCGCCGCACACCCTTTCACCTTCGCGAGAAGGTTGAGAAGGAACTCAAACAATTGTTAAGTCAGGATGTCATCGAAAAGGTAGAGGGAGAACCTACTCCGTGGGTCAGCCCTATTGTGGTTGTGCCAAAGTGCAATAAAGATGAAATCCGTATTTGTGTACGTAGACATGCGCGAGGCTAACAGAGCCATTCTGAGAGAAAGGCATTTGTTGCCTACAACTGAGGAACTGATTAGTGACCTAAATGGTGCATCTGTGTTTAGTAAGATTGACTTGAAGGCTGGTTATCACCAGTTAGAACTGCACCCAGAGTCTAGGTATATTACAACATTCAGTACACACAAAGGTCTTTTCAGGTATAAGAGACTCTTTTTCGGTATTTCCTCAGCTTCTGAAATCTTTAATGAGCACATAAGAAATGTGATCCAGGACATTCCGCATGCTAAGAATGTGAGTGACGATATATTCGTTTTTGGTAAAGGCGAAAAAGCCGACAAGATGCATGAAAAAGCTCTTAGAGAAACTCTAGCAGCCCTCGAGAAGGCTGGTCTAACTGTAAACAGTGCCAAGAACGAGTATTACAAAGAAGAGGTTAAGTTCTATGGTTTGAAATTTGGTCCGAGTGGTATCGCCCCTGACCCCGAAAAGGTCAGCGCCGTTCGAAGCATACCCTCTCCTACAAATGTTTCGGAGGTCCGAAGCCTTATTGGTATGTTGACATATTGTGCACGGTTTATTCCTGATTACGTGACATTAAGTGAACCGATCCGTCGACTACTATGCAGTGATTGCGAGTTTGTTTGGACAAACGAGCAAGAAAAAGCACTGAACGCTCTGAAGACAGTATTGTCTGATGAGACAGTCCTACAGTATTTCGACACGGGTAAAGACACAGAGCTAATCGTAGACGCTAGTCCTGTTGGTCTAGGCGCCATGCTCTGCCAAGACAACCGAGTTGTGGAATTCGCTAGCCGTTCGTTAACACTAACCGAGTCTCGCTACAGCCAGACCGAGCGTGAAGCTCTGGCGATTGTATGGCGTGCGAACATTTCGATATGTACCTCCGTGGTGCCCCCAGGTTCATAGTGTGGTCTGACCACAAGCCCCTTGAGACTATCTGGAAGAAAACGAATGCGCCGTCATTGAGAATTGAAAGATGGGGACTCCGCTTACAGTCTTACAACATAGACATTAAACATCTCCCCGGGGCCGAGAACCCCGCAGACTGGATGTCCCGGCATCCCGCGCCCCATCGACAAAGCTCTTGCGAGGAGCAGATAGCGGAACTTTATGTTAATTTTGTAGCTGAAAATTGCACCCCTGCTTCGCTGACGCTCAGCGATGTTTGCGATATAGCCTCTACCGATAAAACTTATTGTAAGGCTTTGGAGTTTGCCCTGTCAAGCAAGTGGCATTTGGTTAAAGACTTAAATGTAAATGATTTTGATGTAACTGAACTCAAAGAGTTAAGCACGGTTAGAGATGAGCTTACTACACATCCATCAGGTGTACTTCTAAAAGGTCACAAGATAGTTCTACTGAAAGGTTTGCGTGACCAAGCCATCTCTATTGCCCATGAAGGTCACCAGGGCATGAATAGGACCAAATCGTTTATAAGATCCAAGGTTTGGTTCCCAGGCATTAATGAAAAGGTAGAGAAGGTACCGCATGCCAGCTCATATATTCAAATCCTGTTCGTTTAGAACCGTTACGCATGTCCGATCTACCTGACGGCCTATGGGAAAATCTGAGTGCCGATTTTTGTGGCCCATTACCATCTGGCGACTATCTGATCGTGATGACAGATGAGTACTCTAGGTACCCCTTTGTGGAAATAGTTAAATCTGTTTCCGCCAATACAGTAATTCCGGTTCTGGACAAAGTCCTATCAGATTGGGGGGGAGTAAAACAAATCAAAACAGATAATGGTAGCCCGTTCAACTCGCATGCATTTGCTGAGTTTGCAAAGCACTCCGGTTTTCACCACCGCAAGATAACACCCAGGTGGCCAAGAGCCAACGCTCAAGCAGAAGCAGGGCTCGACAAATCCCTGTGCCCAATGCCTGTGACTCAAAATAAATTCACTGGGCACAACATTTTTTTCTAGTTGTGCCCAATGGGCACAGCTGTCCAAAGGCTACTCAAGACATTAGCACAAAGCGATGCTGCTCAGCAGTGTGTGTAGACTGTAGTGGTCTCTGAAACTTTGAATGAAGTTTTTGTTTTGTTTTGTTTTTTTTCAATCTTAATTCTATGTGTGTGTTCCAATTATCTAAATATGTAATTTTGAGTATAGAAAGTAAAGGCATTGGGCACAGAATTTGCCTGCTGGGCACAATTTCTTCCCAGGTAGCAAAAATGGTTTGGCCCGAGTCTGGGCCAGAGCGGGCTCCTGATGTGGGCCACACTGGGTTAACACAGTGGGCGCCCGATGGGTTTTGTCCTCAGCAAAGGGTCTGGGCCACACTGGGCTAACCGATTCGGGCACAGATCTGTTTGAAATTGGGCTCACCGATTTGGGCTCAAAGTGAGTTTAACATGGGTTTTTGGTGTGGCCTAAAGTGGGCTGCCCGATTTGATGAAAAATTAGTGGTGACATGATAAAAATTCTTTTTGAGAAATTTATCCAAAATCTTTTCTTTTTTTTTTAAAAGTCAATAAGCAACAAATCCTTGAGCTAATCTAACCCCCCCCCCCCCATCACCAAAGCAGTAAATGCAATATCTACCCAAGTGGAAAGGCAGAGCAGTACCATTCATTTGAATCAAACTCATTCAGCCAACACAAGGCACTTTGATTCATTAAAGTGACATTCTGGCCTCAATCTTCCCCCACTAATTCCCTATGTAGGAGTAGAGAAGAGAGCCTTCAAGTTCATAATGACTGTACCTCTGCATATCTGCTCTTGTTTCAAGTTCAGTGCAATAGAAATGGTGTTGCCATTCCACTACTACTCAGATGACCTTGATTTGCACTTTTGACTATAAACATCTAAGTATTTCCAGACTATGAGAAAGTCTGCACATTATTACTTCATATCTGATTTAGTAGTCTATTCCAGTTGTCCTATGTCTAAAAGAAATAAGTTTGGTATGGGTAGTAGAATTCTGCCTGGAGTGCTGTGAAACCACTTTGTAGTGAGTCTGCCATGGACTGGCCTACAGGGGCAGGGGATATTTTTGGTTTCTCAATTGCCTCTATATATAGTCCTCTTATACCTGGCCAAGTGTGGGACCTGTTTGCCCCCACACCACAAATACACCTTGCAAGCCTACTAGTACAAAGAAAGACATGAAACTGTTCTTTCCAGGACTAGTCAGTGTTGCCTTTTACATGAAATATCTGGATCCCTACTATGAACCTACCTGTGTATTAATGGTATAGGGAAAGTGTCCTACAGCAGTGGTGGAGGGAAGGGAGGGGGGAGGGCAGGGCAGGGTGAGAGGACGGCAGGGCAGGGTGAGAAGAGGGCAAGGCAGGGTGAGATGAGGGCAGGGCAGGGTGAGAGCAGGGCAGGGCATGTGAGCAAAGGAGATGGCAGGGCAGTGCAGGGTGAGATTAGGACAGGGCAGGGTGAGAGGGCAGGGCAGGGTGAGAGCAGGGCAGGGTAAGAGCAGGGCAGGGCAGGGTGAGAGCAGGGCAGGGCAAGGGTGAGAGCAGGGCAGGGCAGGGTGAGAGGAGGGCAGGGCAGGATGAGAGTAGGGCAGGGCAGGGTGAGAGCAGGGCAGGGCAGGGTGAGAGCAGGGCAGGGCAAGGGTGAGAGCAGGGCAGGGCAAGGGTGAGAGGAGGGCAGGGCAGGGTGGGAGGAGGGCAGGGCAGGATGAGAGTAGGGCAGGGCAGGATAAGAGCAGGGCAGGGCAAGGGTGAGAGCAGGGCAGGGCAGGGTGAGAGGAGGGCAGGGCAGGGTGAGAGCAGGGCAGGGCAAGGCAGGGTGAGGGCTGGGAGTGAGAGTGAGTGAGTAATAGATGTTTAACGCCATTTCAACAGCTAAGGTCATATTCATGGCGAGGGCCTCCCTAGCCAACTTAAAAGGGTCTATTTCTCCTCTTTCCTATCCCCTCAGGATGTGTGTGGTGCACATATGCGCGGGCACTGACACATTCCTCTGTGAAATTGTGTAATGTAGTTCTCGCCATGAATATGACCTTAGCTGTCGAAATGGCGTTAAACCTCTATTACTCACTCACTCACTCATATTCATGGCGAGATCCTCATTACACAAATTCACAGAGGAATGTGTCAGTGCCTGTGCATATGTGCACCACACACATCCTGAGGGGATAGGAAAGAGGAGAAATAGACCCTTTTAAGTGGGCTAGGGAGGCCCAGGGAGGGCAGGGTGACAGAAGGGCAGGGCAGAGCGGGGTGAGAGGGGGAAAGGGCAGGGCAGGTTGAGTGGAATGAGGAGGAGATGGAAGGGGTAGGGGATGGATAGGGGAGGGACGAACAAAAAAGAGAGAGGGAGGGGGAACACTCATCACAGAGTTTAGAACAGTTCAGAAAATGAGGCTGCCCTGTCCAAACCCACTCTCACCCCAGACTGGGAAGACTTTATGCAGCTAAGTACCCATCTTGGGATGCCCATTTTGAAACCATCCTGGGCCCAATGTGGTTGCCCATTTTAAAGCTGACCAGTGCCCAAATCGGGTGGCCCAATGTGGCCCAGACCGTATGCTGAGGACAAAACCCATTGGGAGCCCAACGGGCTCAAGTGGGTTTGCCCGATTTGGGCTGCCCTGTGTGGCCCTGACTGGAAACCCAGCATCTGCCGAACCTAAAACCCATGTACTGAATACTGCCCGCTTTGAACCACCTTATCCCGGGTAAAACCAATTTGGCCCCGAGCGGGCTTGCTACATGGGTTTTTTCCCCTTGTGCCCAGTGGGCACACATTCTCCCAACTGATTTGTCGAGCCCTGAGAAGCGTTTAATAAGCCTCTCATGAAAGCTGTACGCGCGGCATCCATCGAACGTAAAAACTGGAAACAGGAACTCTATAGATTCCTCCGCCAATACCGCGCTACCCCACACCCGTCTACCGGTTTCACACCATACTGCCTCCTTTTAGGCCGTGAACCTCTCACGAAATTACCAGAGTGTAAACCGAAGTCGGATGACCTTATTCATCTGACCGCGAAACGAAACGACGAACACGCAAAAACGAAAATGAAAGCGTATGCTGACACTCGAAACCATGCAGAGAGGTCGAACATTCAGATTGGCGATAAAGTTCTAATAAGAACCGAGGTGAAACACAATAAGGTAACACCTTCGTATGTCCCAAAACAGTATGTGGTGACTAACAAAAAGGGTAGTATGGTCACAGCCAAATCAGATGGCCATGCGGTAACTCGCAATAGCTCCAGGTTCAAACCCACCACGGTATCTCCCGAAGTGGTGGATGATAACTGTACGAAGCGCTAAAAATTAATGTTGAAACCGCAACTCCTATAGCTGCACCAGTACCGCCTAGCCCCAATCGCAATGTAACACCCTCACCCCAGAAGCGTGTATTGCCAAGTCGTGCTAGACGACCTCCGAGTCATTTAGAAGACTATGTGTCTAAATAGTTTGTATTCTATAAGTGTGTTCGTATATCATGGTATGGTTTTCATTCAAGAAGGAAAGAGATGTAGTGTCTTAGTGTTATCCACCCTACACACTGTTGTTTATATGTTGCTATGTACTTGTGCTGCCACCAGTGGTGAGTCAATGAACTGCATGACCTACATGTTGAGCTGACCTAGATCTGTCTCTCTGGCTTCCATTTTGAATGCATACAGACCATGGAATAAAGGCTCCACATAATCCAACAGCATCTGCCTGCCTTATTACTATACCACACTTGAAATACATTATAGGAATTGAAAAAATGTATAGTAGATACCCTTGGTTTACCTGACGTTTATAGTGACTTATTCAACAATGAGGACTATCCAGTATATGGGCATCGATCCCAATCGGTACAACAGTGACAAGGCAGTGAATGGAAATGGAAAGAAACTGATCAATTTATGTAAAAACACCAGCCTCTTATAATAGCCAATGGACGCGTGGGAGAAGACCATAGGGTTGGCAGACCTACTTGTAAAGGAGTCAGCATGGTCGACTATGTACTAGCCTCACCCCCTCTTTTCACGCATGCAAAAAACCTTAAAATAGACACCTTCGATAGTCTCCTTAGTGATGCCCATAATCAAATCTGCCTACATATAGGAGGCAGAACAAGAGTTTCAGAGGCAGAGCAATTTACTGAACCAAATATATAGGTTCAAAATACAGAGACATGGCGCACACACTGGGAAAATGATGAAAAAAAGAGATTTCGCTAAAGCCTTTAACTCTAACCTACTGATCAGAATTTCCGACACTATTGACAAGGCAGTAGCAACAGACACAAACACTATAGAGATTGACAAAATAACAGACATGATAAACAAGGCTTATATAGAAGTAGGAAGAAACACAGGAATCACTAAGTCTAAACATAGAAAACCTCATCAGAGAAAAGAGCCAAACAAACCGTGGTATAACAATCAATGTGAACAAGCAAGAAAGGACTTCTTTTCAGCAAAAAAAGCACTTAGAGTAGAAAACACCCCCTCAAACTTAACAGCATTCAAGGACAAAAGCAAGGGATTAAAGAAGACAATTAAAGTAGCCTATGGAACTTACCATAGTGCTCTGACAAAAGAGCTTAGATCGTTAAAAATTTCAAACCCAAAAGACTATTGGAATATAATAAACAAAGCAATAGGAACACAGAAAAGGGAGGGTCAGATTAATCTAGATGACCTCAGAGGCCACTTTGAAAAACTGAATTCTTGTATTGACATAAATAAAAATAAATTAGAACCCGACCAAACAGAAAACTCCACAATACCACCCCACCCATTAGATGATCTCTTCAGTGAAAACGTAGTCAATGACCTTATTAGGAACCTAAAAAACGGAAAAGCAGCAGAAATGGACGCTGTCATGAACAAATTTCTGAAAAACAGTCCCCCAGAGATGATTTCAATTATTGTCAAATATTTTAACATGGTGCTCCTATCCGGCATAGTCCCCTCAGCTTGGAAATTAGGAATTATAGTACCAATCTTCAAAAATATGGGCAGCCCAAAAGACCCTGACAATTATAGAGGTATCACGTTACTCAGTTGTATTGGTAAATTATTCACTTCCCTACTGAACAAAAGAATCAGCAGCTACCTCGATGACTCCAAACTCCTAGGAGAAGAGCAGGCAGGTTTCCGCCAAGGGTATTCTACAACCGACCACATACTCACTCTACACCTCTTTATCGATTATCTTACAGCCCACAAAAAGCATCAATACTGTGCTTTTATTGACTAAAAAAAAAAAATTCGATATGATAGACAGGACACATCTCTGGTCAAAGTTATTAACAGTTGGTATAGCAGGAAAGGTATTCAGGGTGGTTAAAGATCTGTATACTAACACCAAATCCTGTGTAAGGTCAAACAATCAAATATCTTCCCTCTTCAACTGTGAGATGGGAGTTAGACAAGGGGATAATCTCTCACCACTCCTGTTTTCTATCTATCTAAATGACCTACAATCACACCTTAGCCAGTGCTGTAATGGTATTCGTATTGAACACAGAGCCGATGACTTAGTAGTGTTTGCTTAAACTGTTTACCCTTTTGTATGCGGATGACACTATTCTGTTATGTGACTCTGAATCCGACCTCCAAACAGCATTAAACACATTATATGACTATTGCCAGACATGGAATCTTACAGTAAACACTAGCAAGACTAAGATAATTTCCAGGGGAAAAGTACAAAAGCTGCCCACCTGGCATTTTGATAATGATATTATTGAAACAACCCACGACTATACTTATCTTGGGGTTACATTCAACTACAATGGCTCCTTTGATAAGTCACTATCTAAAAGGTCTGCTAATCAAAGAAGGCTATGTACAGCATCACTAGTAAAGTTAGAAAGCTTCACCTACCAATTGACATTGAATGCCACCTTTGCGATAGCTTTGCTTTACCTATACTATTGTATGGTAGCGAAGTGTGGGGCTTCTCAAAAATCCCACAACTTGAAGTGTTTAACTCGCAAACATGTAAACATATGCTGCATCTCCATAAAAATACCAGTAATGCTATTGCTTTAGGGGAGCTGGGAAGGTTCAAAATCCAGCACCATGTTAACCAAAGAATGTTAAACTACTGGGCAAAACTGGTAAATGGAAAGAATAATAAGATAATTTACTCTGTATACACACTATTGAAAGGACTCTATGACGAGGGAATTTTCCAGTCAAAATGGCTGACCAAGAAACACTCTGAACTCAATAACCTTGGACTAAGTGCATTCTGGTATAAGGACCAGTTTGACCCAAATCAGTTTAAGGCCACACCAAAAAAATAAGTTGGTCTACGGATCACCCTCCCCACATTTTCGGAAATACAAATTTTTTTTCTTTGAAAAAAATCTCGGCTACGGATTTCGCTCGCTTCAGTTTCTTCAAGTTTTCTCTTTGTGATGTTTGGCAAAATTTTTGAAAAAAAAAAAATTTGTTCGCTCGCCTCAATTTCCCAGCAAGGAATACATTGGCACCAAAAAAATTCGCTCGCTCGCACCATTTTTTCAAAACCAAAATCCGTAGACAAACTTATTTTTTTGGTGTGGCCTAAGCGGAAGATAAACATTATCAGTCAAGACCAACACTGTCAAAACTGGATAGAAATGGTCTCTAGCCATTGCAAAACCTACAAACTGCTAAAAACTGAACTCAGACTAGAAACGTACCTCATTGATCTAGGCAAACAATTTTCGGTTCCGCTATGTAGTTTCAGAGCCGGCAACCATAAACTCCCCATCACACTAGGTCGATACAATAATGTGGAGAGAGCAGCAAGGCTCTGTACCCTGTGTAACAAACAGGAAATCGGAAATGAGCTACATTATATTACAAGCTGTCCTTTCTTTGCATCACAGCAAAATACATTTATCAACCCTTATTATCTACAAGTTGGAATGCCTGAGAGGAATTCAAAACTATTTAAAGACACCAACCTCGAAGATCTCCAGAAGTTATCTAAATTTGTACAATGTATCATGTAAGAACTTGCCAGTGTAACAAACTAAAAAACATTTGAAAGCCTAATTTCCAAGTGTATGTATCTGACAATATGTATCACTTTTTAAATGGTGATAAACAGAAAAATAGGTTCTATTGTACCAATCTAAGCCATGTCCAAAATGTTTTATTTACTGTATATGGTGCTCATTAGAAATCAATGCTTTAGCAATATATTAAACTTGTATATCAAGTCAGATGCCCATTGAAGGAAAAGAAATCTCAACAACACTGTACAAAATGTATCATATCAAACTCATATTTTACTAGCGCAAATCTAAGTTATATATCTACATGAGAGGGGTAATCCCAGGAACTCTGTAGAAAATATTTTTACCCCTGATCATTTGATAATTAAGCATGGTGCTGCCGGAGCCACCACCATGGCCCAGCAAATGAGCTCTAATAGTCAATCCTCAGGAAACTTGTATATACAGTTTTATAGGTATGTAAGTTTTATGATAGCACTGTAGAAGTAGATTAGTTTACATACCATCTCTACACATAATTATATGTCTCATGTATCTCTCTGTGAATTTCTGAGAGTACAGTGATTGCCATCACTGTATAGAACCGGTGCTCAAGAGACCAAAATCAAATAACCCATGACATGATGGGAAAATATAACATAGTGATATACAGTATTAGTAACACTCTGAGAAAACTGATGTAGTACTACGCATGTTCGTAATTGTTTTGTATTTTAATATGTATGTATCTCATGTAACTTGTATGAGTTTTTGAGAATAAAATCATTGTCATTGTCATTATTGACCAATCAAATAATCCAATTCTAGGGGTGTAAATCTCGGAATCATCAATGAGGAGGCTTAAGGAGACTTTTCTCCATCATAATAGCATATAAACCTTTGAAATTTTCAATTTTTTTTATGGCAATGGGAAGTATTTCTATCAATTGGTGACGATAATAGGACCCAATAGCATATTTTAGAGCCTATTATTGGCATCCTACTGAAATAAAAGGCATTTAAGCATATGGTCCAAAGTAAATATTAATTTATTGAATGGATACATGATTATTTGTTTTTACTCATTTTCAACTCAGGACATACTATTGTAATGGATGTAGATAGTTCATTGTCGGCGGCTCGGTGGCAGCCACCAGACCGGGGTGGCAAGTGCGTGTTCAGGCCACCAGGGGGAGCACGGGTGGTGACGTCAGTGTCATGTGACGTCACATCCGGGTCTCCAGACTATAAAAGGAGCAGATCCGGTGGGTTAGGGTCAGACGTAACTAGAGACTCATTGGTGGCTGACACATAGCTGGTGTCCGGTGGCTGGCAGCAGGTGTGGCTAAAGAGGGGGGGCGTCTTAATTATAAGCAAGATAAGCACAAGATAAGCAAGTTACCAGACAAGTGTTAGCAATAAGACAAGAAAAGCAATAAACACAAGAAGTCATCAGTTATCAACCTTTATTCTGTCGTTTCGCTGGTTCTTGGTTATTACATTGGTGACAGTGGTGTTACTTCTTACTGATGAACCCGCATAACCAGAAAGGCTATGAGCGACAGGGAAGGGATGGATCAGTTGGGGGAGGCTCTCGGAGGAGGAAGGAAGGGGGAGCTAGTAGAGATAGTGGATGAGGAAGTCAGTTTTAGAAGGAAGAGAGACGGGGACCCGGCGGCTGGTATCGCCGGATCCACGCCCTGCGGTCACCGGGATTCGGCAGGCTGGAGGGGCAGCCATGGCCAGTCGGTGGGGGTTCCGGCGGTATTTCCGGTGGGGCCACCGGAAGGGCCCGGTGGTACGGCGATCCACCGGAATCTGAGGCTTATGGGGAAAGGAGAGCTACCAAGTGGGAAAATGGACAGGGGACCAGGTCCCGATTCAGCCCGAGTGGCTTTTAGCATATCCTACCAAGGAGAACAGACAAGCAGGGAATCGGCCAGGAAGGCGGTGTCGCTGGGAGATGTGGAAGAGGAGAATTGCGGTATGGGACGGGAGACAGCCAGGGGGGGGCCAGTCTCGGTCGGGGAGGTCAACAAGTGATTGCTATCAAGAGCCAGCCCCTATGGGGAGGATACACTCCGGTTGGACACGTCGACCCCGGTGGGGGGAGCATCCCGTCAGAGTGGGGGATGGCCGGGCACGGAAGCCGGTAGTCATGCGTCGGGTGACCTCGAGGAGTTCTTATCCCATTTTGATCTCTGCGCGATGGCGAATGGGTGGACGGCTGTGAATGCGGGCACTTTCTTAGGGATTAGTTTGGCTGGGGTGGCCCGCAGACTGCTCGTGAACGCGCGTCCGGCTTCCCCGGGAGGATACAAGATGCTTCAGGAGGCCCTGATAGAGAGGTTTCAGCCACGCAGCCAGGTGGAATCTTACAAGGAATGCCTTGAGGACACGGAGCTGAGGCAGTGGATATACCAGGGCAAGACCCCCACCATGTTGAAGGCCGTAGAAAGGGGGGTGCGGGCTGAGACGTATTTAAAAGCGGAGCGGGAGAAAGTCTCTAAGGTGTGGTCCTCTTCACGGTCCATGGCTGGAAGGTCATCTCAGAAATGAAGACGAGGCTGGAAGAGAAGCCCATGGGTACAACCGAGCCCAGACCGGGAAGAGGCCTCAAGTGTTTCGAATGTGGGTCCACGGAACATTTTAAGACCGGTGGAATGATTTGCAAAGCCACCTGAGGTTACAACACCCCGGGCATGCGTGGTCTGGGCTGAAGGGGGCAGCGAGACCACCGACCACCGTGGTCCAGGATAGGACAGCGGCAGCCGCTGGGGAGGACACCGGGAAGCGACCACCGGCCACCGAGGACGCCGGGCCACCGAGGACGCCGAGCCACTGAGGGGTTAGGAGGGGAGGCGAAGGGCTCAGACGAGGAGTCGGCAGAGTCCCCAGCCACCGAGTGGACGCCGGAAGGAAGGCACCGCTCGAGGAAAGCGGCTCACCTCGGGAGAGGAGGAAGAGACACCTACGGAGGTGGGTATCGGGCCTGGGCCGGCGGAGCAGGTGCGGAGGATACTGAGCACCACACCTCCCCCGAACACGCCGCAATCCTCCGACAACAACACCCCCCAGCCGGAGAACAAGTTAGAGAGGGGCGAAGAGGAAGAGCTCGACTGGGAGGAGGAGGGCCTCGAGGGGGAGAAGACGGATGCCGCAATCCGATACCGCCCCGTCTCCTACTCCACCAGCCAGGAACAAGCGACCACCTAGGGGCGCTGATAGTGGCCGTCCGGCACCTTAAGCAGTCCCCCCCCATACCCGTAGGACCAGCGAGAGGGGAGCCAGGGGGGCAGTTGGAGAGTGACCGTGGTGAGGCCGGACAAGAGGGAGGCGGAGGCAGCGGGGAACGGCACCTGGACAAGACAAGGAGCCGGGATGAGGAGGTCGTCACGGAGGAGGGGATAGGGTTGGGAGAAGTACTGGTGGGGGACTTAGTACCTGCCAGGAACCCCCCTTCCCTACCCTGAATCCGGGCGTTTCCTCGAGGCGTCAGACAAGACAAGCAAGAGAGAGGGTGACCGGCCAGAGGGCCCACAAGTGAGAAGTCTCCAGGCAAGAGGATCACAATAGTCCACCTACAGCGCCCTTCTAGAGCCGGTCCTGCTTGTACATGTTTATATAATCTGTTTTAGATTTGACTGTAATGTTAATTCTATAAATAAGTTCTAATTACCTTATATCATCTGTATGATGTCATACTTACCTTTCTATACTCTGGTCATCATACCTACCTTTTATATTGTTGTTGTTGCAGTAGTTACGGGTTTAGTGGACTAGCCGCCAGGTGTTGCTAATAGAGTAATACCGGATTCCTTGTAATGATAATGGGGGCCCATTGTTGGGTTGCTCGCCATTAGCTTAGTATATGGGGTTTTACGGCTAATAAAATATGTATATATAGTATAGAATAAGGAGGGAGGGATGTAATGAACGTAGATAGTTCATTGTCGGCGGCTCGGTGGCAGCCACCGGACCGGGGCGGCAGGTGCGTGTTCAGGGCACCAGGGGGAGCGCGGGTGGTGACGTCAGTGTCATGTGAACGATGGAATTTTTCTATAAACTCTGATATAAGGAGGAAATTTTAGCAGGCCCTGGCCTGCCTTACATGTCCACCGCTGCACACAGGGACTGGGAGGTGAGGAGAGATGTCCTGTCACAGGTCCTGGCCTCCCTTACATGTCCACAGCCGCACATAGGGGCATGGAGGCAGGCAGAGCTGTCCTGTCACAGGCCCTGGCCTCTAGTGGGGAACCTCTGAAGTGACTACAGGTAGTAGAATAACTTCACCGGGATGCTTCTGTGCAGACCGAATCGTAAAAGGCGAGGAAAACCATAGGCGGCAGCACCCCATTCTTGCTCGCCATCCTCGAAAGGTTCAAAATGGCTTAAAGGATTGGATCCCCCCCTGCAATGGAAAGCACACCCATATCAACCCCAATGTCGGCTGCAGGCCCGACGGAAAACAAACTGCAACGTCCCTTGGTAGGCAACCAGGCTGAGGACGGCTTATCAGCTACTGGAAGAAAAACTGAAACAGAAGCCCCCTGGGGCCCAAGTACAAAAGAAACAGACCGCGCCACGGCCGGTAAAAGATCACGTGAGAGCACTGGCGAAAATGCTAGTGCCTCTAAAAGAAACAACAATGAAGAAAGAAGTAACGACAAAGAAAGCAGTAACAATGAAGAAAGCAATAATAATGAAGAAAACAATAATAGTGAAGAAAGAAGCAACAAGGAAGAAGAAAACAACAACAAAAAAGAAAGACGCAGGAAAGAGTACAATGCCCACAACTGGCCCAGATTCCTTGTTGTGGAGTCTAGTGAAGAGGGTGAAACACTAGCAAAACTGTCACCATTTGCCATAGGTAAGGCTCTGGAGGGCCATGCTGGAATACCTAAGAGTGTGAAAAAGACCAGGGCAGGAACTTTGCTTATTGAAACCAACAAAAGTCTCACAGCATAGGACTGCTTAAAATGACCAATATGGCAGGAACTCCAGTAAAAGTCTCTCCACACAGATCCCTCAACTCCTCAAAAGGAGTCATTCGCTGGTGGGACCTGGTGGGAACCCCCGAGGAGGAGATTACTGAGAACCTGTCGTATATAGGTATCACAGAAGCAAAGCAGACGAAGGCTAGAAGGATGGGTAAGGTAGTCGAGACTGGTACTTTTGTACTGACTTTCGACTGCCCGACGCCACCAGATTCCATCAAATGCGTGTATCCCAATGCGCTGCTTCAAATGCCAACGTTTTGGACACACTTTGAGAAAATGCAACAACCGACAGAGATGCAGAAGGTGTGACCAAGAGCATGAAACAGAAGGATGTAGGGAGGTACCCCACTGCACCAACTGTGGTGGAAACCATTCCGCCTTCTCCGAAAAATGCCCCAAGTTTATAGAAGAGAAGAAGATCCAAACTGTACATATAAATCAAAAGATATCCTTCTCGGAAGCAAGAAAATTGTTCAAGCTCTAAACCCTACTACCACACGTACTGCATTATTATCAGACGTTTTCAAACCCACCAAAACTGTGGCATGTCAGACACTATCACCGTCTGAACTGGCTGAAGAGCTACAGCCTCCACCAAAGGCTCAATCCCAAACCTTTGGGACAACAACGGGCACTTTCATCATGCCCCCTAGGAACCTTCCTGGTTCCGTCCAGGTGCCAGCAGGGCCCCTCGAGGGGTCACTGTCACCTGCCTCAGTATCCGAACCATCAGGATGCCACCTACCCAGCCCAAATCCGGGACAATGTACTAGGGATTCTCATAAGCCTACATCATCTGGTTCTAGCCAAAAAACATTAGGCTCCAACCGACCAGTTTCCGGTGTTCGGCCCACAGAGACCCACAAAGGAAGCCGGGCACACCCCAAGCCCACCCCAGGAGGTACTTGATGGGATAAACACTATCCCTCTGAACCAAGCTTGGTAAACATCCCTACACCCGCAAGCTCCTTCTCATCAAAGGCTGCGTCACCACCACCTCCCCCCAAACCCTCCCCCAACTCTCAACTCAGAGTCAACAAGGAGGTTCAGGGGAGGTTTGCAGCTAAGAAAATACCACAAAAAGAACTGACCACACTAACAAAACAACAAAAAGCCAAAACAGCACAGGTAAAGACCAAAATTAATAGAAATATCACCCACACATCCAACAGATTTAAAGTACTCGCTAATGAAATGAAGGAAGCGTCGGGCCCAGCCGACCATAAAACTACCACCAAAAATGGAAGATAACGAGGTCATATTACAATGGAACTGTAGAGGTGCTAGAGCAAACAGAGAAGACCTTGAACTTCTCTGTGCAGAATTCAAACCATCTGCAATATCCCTACAAGAACTTAAGGTAGCAGACTCTAGCCCCCTTAAAATGAAAGGCTACAACATATACTCCAAGATACCTCCAACAGAAACACCATCAGGGGGAGTAGCCATCATGGCCTCAGTAAATTACCCACAAAGGGAGGTTAGACTCGACACAGAGCTTCAGGCAGTGGCAATAAACATCACTATCAATGAGCCAATCACCATCTGCTGCATATATCTCCCACCCAAAGAGAAGATACTCTACACTGACATAAGCAAAGTGATTCAACAACTTTCCACTCCCTACATCCTCATGGGTGACTTTAATGCCCACAACACCATCTGGGGATCCCAAAAATGTGATGAAAGGGGGACAACTATTGAGAGGATACTAGACCGCAAATCATTATGCATCTTCAACAACAAAACACCCACATACCTCCACCCAGCCAGTGGGACCTACAGCTATATAGATCTAACCATAGGTCATCAAAACATCTTTGCCGATTATGGGTGGAGTGTTCATGATGATCTTTGTGGAAGTGATCACTTTCCTATCATCCTAAAAACTCAAAAACATAACAACAACAACCAAAGGAACCCAACATGGAAAATACAAAGAGCTGACTGGGATGAATTCCAGAAACTCTGTGAAACTTCCTTCCTGCCATGGGAACATGTGGCTGAGAAGAGGGATGCCATCCAATACTTTACAGATACCCTTTTGGAGATAAGCAAGATGAGCATCCCGATAACATCAAAAAAGCCCTCCAAAAAATCTCGTCCATGGTACGACGACAAATGCAAAGCAGCTCGGAAGGAACGCAAGAGGGCCCTCAGAAAATTTAACAACAACATAATCCCAGAAAACATGTAAAACTTCCTCCAGACAAGGGCGAAAACCAAATTAACGCTGAAAACAACTAAAAGAGAATCTTTCCAAAATTATGTTAAATCTCTCCCCTTGTCCAAATCCATGAAAAAGATCTGGCAAGCAGTAAATAGAATGAAAGGTAAGGCCAACAACCCAACAATACACCACCTGAGAGTTGGGGGCGAACCCAAAAGAACAAAGCAAGAAATTGCAAATGCACTGGCGAACCAATTCCGCAAAACCTCGTCAATTGAAAACTGCAGCCACACATTCCTGAGACATAAAGAAAGAGAAGAATTACACAAACCCAACTTCTCCTCAGATAATAAAGAGAACTATAACCTAACTTTTAACATTGGTGAATTGAAACATGCACTGAATGGCTCAAAAGACTCGAGCCCAGGACCGGATGAGATCCACTACCAAACGCTGAAACATCTCCCTGCCAATCAACTGAACCTGCTACTGGATATCTTGAATGATATCTGGGTGAATGGGAAATATCCCAGATCTTGGGCAGAGGCATTGGTCGTACCCATCCCGAAACCAGGAAAAGACCACAGTGAAGCCTGTAACTATAGACCCATAGCAATGACAAGCTGCCTTGCCAAAACTATGAAAAGAATGGTGAACAACCGACTGATGTGGTACCTTGAGTCTAATGATCTCATGAATCCACTTCAGTCAGGACTCCGGAAAAATCGTAGCACGACAGACCATCTTGTCAGGTTAGAAAGTTACATCAGAAAGGGATTTGCAAATAATGAACATGTGGTTGCCATCTTCTTCGACCTGGAGAAGGCCTATGACACCACATGGAAACATGGAATCCTGAAAGACATTCACAAACTAGGGCTCCGTGGAAGGCTTCCCATGTTTGTATCAAAATGTCCTGCCAACAGAGTATTCAGTGTACGCCTTGGCACTACTCTCTCAGACAGAGTAGAACAAGAAATGGGTGTCCCCCAGGGCTGTGTCCTCTCTGTGACCCTGTTTGGCATAAAGATTAATGAAATAACCAAAAACTTACAAAATGACATCAATTGCTCTTTGTATGTGGATGACTTTGTCATTTGCTACAGATCGAGGCATATTCAAACTATTGAAAGAAAGCTTCAACAGGCCCTGAACCACCTTGGAACCTGGAGCTGCCAAAACGGCTTCAAGTTCTCACAAACCAAAACCACCTGTGTCCACTTCTGTCGCAGAAGAGGATGTAGAGAAAAACCAACGCTCCACCTCCAGAACACAGCACTCGAAGTCAAAGAAGAAGTGAAGTTCCTGGGGCTGATATTTGACAGAATACTCAACTTCAAACCACACATTGAATACTTGAGGAGGAAATGTCAAAAAGCCATGAATCTCCTGAAAGTGCTTTCCCACACCGACTGGGGTGCCGACAAAGAAACATTACTGATCTTATACAGGGCCTACATCCAGTCAAGACTAGACTATGGCTCTATCGTATATGGATCAGCTTGCCCCAGCTACTTGGACAGGTTGAAGCCTATCCAGAACCAGGGACTGAGATTATGCCTGGGGGCATTCCGTACATCTCCAGGAAAAAGTCTAGAGGTGGAGGCAAACATCGCCCCCCTTGAGCTTAGGCGAGAAATGCTGTCTATGCAGTACGCAGTTAAAGTAAGATCAAACAAAAGAAACCCAACATATGAGACACTGTTCACCGAAAACAATTCAGTGTACAGGAAAAAACCGAACATGACCCAACCATACTCGTACAGAGTGAAAAGACCTATGAAAGCAGCAAAATTAGATGTGATCAAAACCAGGGAGATAAAACCACCCGATAATCCCCCATGGCTACAAATGAAACCAAAGATCATCTTCACCCTGTGCAAAAACAAAAAGGCAGAAACAGACTCAGTGACCTTTAAAGATCGACTCCATGGGATAGAAAAAGACCATAGTGAACACCTGGCGGTGTACACAGATGGTTCTAAGGAGGGTGTCAAAGTAGGCTATGGAGTACACACGCCATATGGCAACCTGAAAAGAGGCCTCCATCCCAAAGCCAGCATTTTCACGGCAGAGGCTAGCGCCTTGCTACATGCTCTAGAATATGCCAGGATATCAACTCACCAGAAATTCATTGCTCTGTCAGACTCCAAGTCATGCCTTCAAGCAATGAACCAATATGAACCAAACAATCCTTTGATACAAGATATCAGGGACAAAACCAACAACCTTGAGAAAGCAAAGAAAGATGTGGTTTTCTGCTGGCTGCCGAGCCATATTGGCATAGACGGAAACGAGGCAGCAGATGAAGCGGCAAAGTCAGCACTGAAACTGACACCTCGAGAAGTGCCAATCCCACACACGGACCTGACATCAACCATCAAGAAATATGTGAAACTGAAATGGCAAGCTGACTGGAAGAAGCAGCATGAGAACAAGCTACACTCCATTCAGCCTCAACTGAAAGGAAAGGGTGAAAAAAGAAAACTATCCAGATCAGACGAAATGAAACTAACACGTCTACGAATTGGCCACACAAGGCTTACACACGAACACCATCTGAAACGTGAAGCCCAACCAATGTGCCAACAATGCAAGACTGAACTCACAGTTAAGCATATCTTGCTCAACTGTCGAAGGACTGCAAGCAAGAGAAGAAAATATCTTAAAAATGCAACAACACTGAAAGCTGTCTTCAACACAATAGAAACAAAAGAACTCCTGAACTTCCTCAAAGAATCAAACTTATATAAGTACATATAGATCATATATACATATAATTTAAAAAAAAAAAAAAATCCAAAAAAAATTTTAAAAAAAAAATCGAAAAATGGCTGGTCCGTCGGTGTCAGGATAATGTGACCGACCGGGTGATGTGTCTACAGTTTGCGACATGTTACCTGCGTGAGGCAGCACGATAAAGAGGGGTCTTGAGCCACGAGTGGTATTTCACCGCTACGAGCCGTGTCCCACTGCTACAAGCAGACTCATAAATATATGCAAGCGCGCACACACACCCACCCACTCATATGCGCAAACCCGAGGTAGGCCCGCAGCCTACCATTACTATTGAATAGTTTAAAATTCTTGAATGTCTGAGTTCCTCAATGGCCCCCGGACGTAAAACTAAACAAACAAACAAACTTACATGTTCAAAGCCGCACATAGGGGCATGGAGGCCGGCAGAGATGTCCTGTCACATGCCCTGGCCTCCCTGTATTCTCCTTGTTTACTGAATGAAATATTCTGGGGACAGGATGAGGACCAATAATGTTCTGACTCCCCTATCGTACACCTAGTGCCCCCTATAGCATATATACAAAAATATATATATATATATATATGCAAAATAAACCGCGTGCTACTATAGATCAAAGAGGGGCGCAAAAACTCTCCGCGCCTCCGGCGCGGGGGGCGCAAACAATTTTGACTGCCATCGAGGGGGGGCATAAAAATTTTCCGCGCATCCGCACGAAAACCCACCGCCCCGCATGTTGATAAGTAATGACCACTCCCTAAAGTGGCCAAAATTTAGCCTAATGTACACCATATAGCTCTCCCTCAAGTAGAGAGTGTGTCTTACATATGGGGTGTGCCTTATATGCAATGTATTCAAGTAGATCTCACCAGGTAGGCTGACATTGCTTATAAGGAGACCTTGCTTATAAGGAACAAATTCACTTTTTTCGGGGTCCTCCTTATAACGAAGTTTTACTGTAATTAGATTTTTGCCAGATTATCATCAGAATCCCAAAATGATATGTACTTTTCATATATGCAATAAAAATGTGGGGTCCCAGGCATATTTCTGAGATACAGAACTTTTACTATTATATAGGATTATACAGCACTTACCGTAAAACCCCGGCTATAAGTCGATTTTTTATTTTTATTTATTTTTCTTGTAAGTCTATTTTTTCCCCAAGGAGGGGGGGGGGTCGACTTATAGGAGGGTTTTTTATATAATATATTGTAATAACCAGAGTCGACAACTTGTATAAAGAATGGAATATAAAGTTACAGCCGTTGTTGTTGTTTTATTTCTTATAGACCTTAGGGACTAACAGGCACTTGTCATCAGTTACTTGCTTCTACTGATACCCAGGGGCTGGCATCCGGTGGTAGCTCCCCCCTACGTGTGTGTCATACTAATCCAGGTGTAGGTGCCTGGAACAGTATAATACAGATACGCTTCGACCCTGGCAGTACTGTGTACTGGTAGGTCAACTGGGAAGTCAGGAGTGCCTCACACTGCTTGATAAAGCCCAACCGATCTGGTTGGGAGGAATGCTTGGTGCTGGTTGGCCATGGTTGAAGCTGGTTGGGAGGAGTGTAGGCGGTAGGCCATCTGCCCCGTTCCGGTTGCACCAGCCCTCAGGGGTTGGTCAGTCGGTATGAGCTGCCCTCCTTGTGTATTATACCGATCCAGATGTAGGTGGAAGATAGAGAATGTCAGACGGGGAAGTAGCTCAGCGGTAGAGCTTCCGCCTGCAGGTTGGTGGGTCCCGGGTTCGACTCCCGGTTTCTCCAGGACATTTTCCACCGACCTCTACAGTATTATACACCACTGTGACAGGTATTGATGCTTCCTTCAAATAAGTTCCATTTTATAAGGCGTTGCTAGGGATGGAATAAAAATGGAACAAAAGCGTTCTTTTTTAGTTTCTCATTTTTTAAACAGAATTATGGTATGGAAATTCAGCATGACTATCAGATCTGGTGATATAAAACTAATCTTGAAGTCATTTCCTGAGGAGGTTTTGGAATTCCAATTAGTTTAGTTACCAAAAAAGTGTGATTTTCACCTATTTTCCCCCTCACCCCTCCTCATAGATGCGGTCATTCATCTCATAGATTCGATCATTCATAGATGCGGTCACTGCTGTGTCGGGCAAGCAGCATATAAATACCTGTCTAGCTGTTTGGACAAGCAGCTTTTAAAAACCTGTCCAAAAAGAAAAGAAAGGACTTGTTGTCCGCAAACCACAGAAACTTTTAAGTACTATTAGTGGACGTAAAATCAACCAAACCAAACCAAACCAAACCTCAAAAATTCACCATTTTTTAGTAACTACCCGGTATGCAACTTTGAAGAGCTCTCATGGCCATAATAATTGGAATATCAGCACAATTCGAAAAAACCTCCTCAGGAAATGACTTCAAGATAAGTCTTCAATCATCAGAGTTGATGGTCATGCTGAATTTCCATTCCATAATTCTGTTTAAAAAAATAGAAGCTAAAAAAGAATGTTTTTGTTCCATTTTCAAGCCATGCCTAGCAACGCCTCATAAAATCTATCTTATTTGAAGGAGGCATTAAAACTGGTCACAGTGGTGTACAATACATATAATTATAACATCCCTGTAAGAAATAATGGGCTAAAAATGTTTTAAGCTTAACAAACCTGAAACGCTGCCTTAAGAAATCCTTCTACTGGTGAATTGTTAAAGGGCCCTCAAATTTTCAGAGGTTAAACCAATTTTTCATCCATCAGCACAAGAATCTAGGTTCCCAATCACTACGGTAAATCTTAGAACGTCATGGCAAATTCATGAAGTCCCCGTTTACGACATTCATGAAAAATAAAAATATTTTCCTAAAAAAAAAAAGTTTCCCGCCCTCCCTCGTGGGTCTGAAAAATTACACCTTCTGGACAGGAAAGTAACATATTTTTAAGGGTGGCCTGGTTAAACATAGGGTGGGGGTCAGAATACACTTCTCTACAGAAACCTACTCACTCTATGCTATTGACCACATTAAAAGGGTTAGGGATCCTGTAAGCTAGACATGAGTTTTTGAATTTCGAAAATTGGTCATCTAGAACTAAAGTTATGTCATTTTTCAGATGTTTTGGGGCCATCCGTAAATGATGTCATGCAAAATTTGACCATTTTTGACCCTCACCCCCTTGTCACGTATTTTGCCAAATTTGCAATACTGAAGGTATATGGAAAATTAATTCCGTCACACCAAGCCTGACCCCCCCCCTCCATTTGTGGATGGCCCCTTTGAGTTTGATGGGAAAAAAAAATATGTATATGGGTCGGGCCAAAAAAATAGGGTATGTCGGGATACCTGAACACAACTTCTTTTTTATGCCTAATATGGCTACTAATAACTAATCAAAGAATTTCGTTAATTATTCAAAAATCATGAGTGTGAGAGGTGCGACTTAGGTCAGGTCACAACCCCAAAAAGTCCCTCTGACCTCCTACCCAAATCACGCTTGCCATACATGATACAGTTGGGTACCCAACTGTTAAACTAAAAGTGACTCAGACCAGTTCTCTATGTTTTGCAGAACTTTTTAGCTCCCTAACTGTAGCACCCACAATGGAAGCTGAACAAGTTGTTGAAGAGGGCATCGTTGATCAAAACGATGAGGTTGGTATATATTATATATACATATGTGTATTTTCAACTCAGCAAACACTGTACACACTAAACAGTTGGCAAACACTATTGGGCTGAGTAATTTATTGCCAGCTGGGGGAGGGGGGCTTTGACCCTTCAGGATTTCTATCAGTAGGGAGATAAGGCTTGGCTTCCTGGCCAATTTCGAGACTAATTTTTATCCTTTACTCCGTTACAATGATATGTACCTAGGTCTATTAATCAAAATAATAGGTATTGAGGTACTTCGTCGATCTGGAGCTTGAGACAATTTTCTTTAATTCCTTAGAATGAATTGCCGTTAACAGATAATGGTTATAGTTCATTCTGATCTCACTACAGGAGTCCTTCTTTCAAGATATTGACGTACTTCAAGAGCATGGAATCGTAAGTATTGCCATTTGAAATATTATGCATAAAATCATAAACATTCAGATGTGCAAAGTAAATCATTATACATACTAGCCTAGGCTTGGTTTTGTGAATACCCTCATGCATGTCATGTCATATCACTTGTGGCCATATCTACATCTAGTTACATCAAGAAAGAGACCCTCTTCGTTGTTATATCATGGATTTTGACTGATGAAAAAAATCTTTCATCGACTTATTTCATTTTTTTTCAAAGAACGCATCGGATATCAAGAAGCTTAAGCAGTCAGGTATATGCACTGTTAAGGTGAGTGGTATACAGGTATATCCATAATGTGCCCACATATAACGACGTTCAAATAACGCGTTTTAACGTTCGCTTTTCAATGTAAAAATATTTGTAACGTAAAATTTACCACTTTTTTTAACCTAGAAATAAGACTTTTTATAGAATGGTTTTGTAAATAACGTTTTTGACGTTAAAAAAGGTTTTTCTGCCAAGTGGATAGTCTTCCCTGATCAGAGGGCTACATTCCAAAGGGCCACAGTATTTGTGCTGTCCACAATGTGTACTGCCTGGATCGTGCCTATACTGGCGCTATTATTACTTCTTTTCAGGGTATCCAGATGACAACCCGCAAGAAACTATGTGCAATAAAGGGTCTCTCGGAGGCTAAAGTAGAAAAGATAAAAGAAGTTGCCATCAAATTAGCAGGGGTAAGTCTTCCCTTATCACACATAGGTTGTCCATCACGCATGTATTTTGGATATTGGGGTATATATTAATTATGTTTGCCTGCTCCTTATTACTGTACTGAACTCTTTAGGAAGGTGGCTTCCTTACGGCCCTAGAATATGCAGACAAACGGAAAACCTGCTTCAGAATAAGCACAGGCAGTCAAGAGTTGGAGTAAGTATTCTCAATCATTGTCGTTTGAGGTTAAAGACATAAAAAGTATCTACTCATATCCTTATAATATAAGATGCAAGGAAGAGGATATATGCGTTTTGAGAGGTACCCACTGATGGGTGCAACTTTTTTTTTACCAATGTATCTGCGCCAATGTATCCTCCAAGAAGTAGAAAACGCTTCCCCGTGAACAGGAATGGAAAAATTAACACTAAAACGATCATTTCAATCACATGAATGGATTGATATATCATATATTGTTTTTTTTTTTTGGTAAACTCTACTAGTAAACTGATGGGTGGCGGAATAGAGAGCATGGCGATTACAGAGGCATTTGGAGAGTTCCGGACAGGGAAGACACAGCTTTCTCATACCTTTTGTGGTAAGTTTTTTCCCCAGTCAATTCTCTATTATTTTTAACAGACCTTTTTCAAATCTTTCTCACATTATTTTACATTAGAATTTTCAGTTTGGTGAGGAAAAGTGGTAGATGTAAATGCATTTTCGTAAGAGCAATTGGAATGACGTCTTCTTTATACTGATCTGTGTGCTGTCCATTTATTATTCCCTTTCTCAAATGTTTTTCAGTGACTGCCCAGCTGCCTGGTGCCAATGGATACAGTGGAGGGAAAGTTATCTTCATCGACACAGAACACACTTTGTATCCTGCCTGCCTTATCAATACATTGAGGGAAACACTCTATGGGAGTGCTTTTTAAAAATTGTTACAACAATAAATGCTCCTTGGTTATATTGTATTTTGAAATGTATCAATTACCTATGGAGATGCATAGCAATTTAGAAAGGGAATCATATGAAAATGAGCATACCGATACGTAACTGCAGAGTTTGGATTGTACACATGGATTGCAGGTGATAAATCATGAGGAAATTGTCAGCCGAAATAAAGTGGGTAGGATTTTTCTTTATGTCCCTTGCTCCTTACCTTAATTGAATTTACGCATTCTGAATATTTCAAAAAGAAAAAGTTTAATTCTAGGAGCCCTTAACCAATCTTTAGCCGCCCAGACAGACTGAGGGACATTGCTGATAGGTTTAATTTGGACCAAGAAGCTGTCCTTGACAATGTTTTGATAGCCAGAGCCTATACAAGTAAGTCTAATGCAGTGCCATCTGACACTACTATTAATAGTGTGTAATAATTTGTTTTTACATCTTACATTTCAAAGTACCGTAAACTCCCGCGTATAAGACGCGTCCTCTACGCCAAACAAAATGCTGGGGAGTCTTATAGCTTTCTCTCAAGTTGGGGGTGCGTCTTATATGAGGGGTAATTTTTCTATAGAAATCTTACAAATATCAGCATTAAAATGTGCGTCTTATACGCGAAAATGCATGTGCTAAGTTTGGGGTGCGTCTTATACACGCAGCGCGTCTTCTACGCGGGAGTTTACGGTAATAGAATTTGCTGTTTGGATATAGGTCATTTTTTAGCATATTGTTTTGTTTCAAATGAGTCCTGTGAGATGGACCTGGGGTATGTATTCTGCAGAAGAATTTATTAAAACCCTTTCCCTTTTTAGGTGAGCACCAGATGGAACTTTTAGATTTTGTTGCAGCAAAGTTCCATGAAGAAATGGGAGTTTTCAAACTGCTGGTATGGACTTTATGGTTTTTATCTTTAGAAGCCGTTAGTCACTTTCTTAAAATCTATATCATGTGTACCGTAATAACTCGATGTCTGAAAATAACCACAAAGCTAGATCATAGTTCTTTGAAAATCCATGCAGATCGTCGATTCTATCATGGCACTGTTTCGAGTTGACTTCAGTGGAAGAGGTGAACTTGCAGACCGACAACAAAAGCTAGCCCAGATGCTGTCGAGGCTACAAAAGATCTCAGAAGGTACTACTGAAGAAGTTTTCTCATTTCCATTTCATCTGACATACTGAACACAGAGGTCTGTGAGTAATTTTAAAAAGTTAGCTTACCAAGATTCAATACTTGGGGCTGTGTACAAATGACGTCATGCTATTTTGGACCATTTTTGACCCCCCCTCCCCCCTTTGTCATGTTTCGTCATACAACTCTAGACCCCCCTGAACATGACATCATGCAGAGAGATAGCCGCCGCCCCCGGTGTAGGCCTACTGATTCTGTAAAACCTATAAACAAGTGGTTCAAAAGGACATAAAGTGGGTGTACCGTAATCTCCCGCGTATAAGGCGCAGCCCGCATATAAGGCGCACCTACAGTTTTGGAAAATTCTCAAAAAAAATGAAAAATTCATAACTTTGAATGAATTTTCAAAATTCAAAGACCTATGTATAACTTGGGCCCCATGGACCCCCCTGGGCCCCCATATATCCTATTATGACTAAGGGGGCATGTAACATATCAAAAGAAAGGTCTTGGAGCCCCCCTTGTGGATGCAATGAGAACTAAACCCCCCGTATAAGACGCGCCTTATACGCGGGAGATTACGGTAGGTACTTTCATAAGACCACTTCACAAATTATTTCATACCAGCATTATCAACAACAACCTGTCCTTGATAAACAAAATTCTTTATTAATTTTGACAAAAAAGTGAGCTAATTGAGAAGCTCTTATAATATATGGGAACATTCAACAATTACGTCACTGCTTAGGGGGTGGCGGGTCTTTGGGTTCCTCTATATGTTCCATACAATAACAGTGATTATCTCACGATTCAGGGCCATCAGCGTGCTTTTTTGGTTATAACCCTTTCCGGTATGGGGGTTTAACCGAACTCTCAGAGTTCTTTTCTTTTCTAAGACCATGTTGGTTAGAACCTGGGCATGTTAATAAATGAGAGAAGTATACAACGTCAACCTCTCCATACATTTCCAGTTAAAACCGTTCAGGGCACTATGGGGAATCGATCCCCGGCCGGTGTGGTAGGAGGTGAACTCGCTGTCCACTATACCAAGCCGAACGGTACTAGAAATCCATGTACATGAAGCATTTGAAAAATGAGTTCGACATACCTGATGTTTGCACACCTCGTTAGTATAGAATCCAATGGTGCCAGGTGGAGTTATTAACAGGGAAACATCCTTAGATATCCTAGATGAACATGCCATGCCAAAGGACTCCATAACATTAAAAATGAATAATAATCCAATGATTTTCCACACTGATACGTCTCGGCACCCGCCCCGTCGTCCTGCGGCAGGCTGACCTACATACAGGACCTTCCCACACTGTCAACACGAAGCCGAGCATGGTGGAGGCGGGTGGCGAAACATATCGCTATGTAAATGCATTGGATTCTCATTTATTTAGAGGAAAATGGAGACAAAATGTAGGCGAACACCAACTAGAGATCGTATATTTGTTGGTCCTAGAAGTACAGGACTTGACATGCTTGGATTCTACCCGAAAAATGTGTGTAAAGGTGGAGGTATGTAGGGCAGAGTGACAACATGGCCACGGCGGGTTGGCAAAGCAAGCGGATCGCATGCACTCACAAAATGTCTTCTCATGGATTAATTCTGGGGTTATAAGGTAAGAAATTAATACAAAATATAGGAATAAGTGCGATAAATGCATTAATATATTGATAACCCAGGACTCTGTGAAGTTAGCTGGAAATATTTTTCCAGCGAACCTCACCTTGTCCTAAGTTATCAATACATTAATAGCTTACAAAGGGATGCCTAAATAACAGTGACATAATTGTTGAACATCCCCTACCCCGGTAATACCCGTGTAGTAGATAACACTACAAATGTCGAACTGATCAAACTTAAGTAAAATAACTATATGTAATGGAACAACATGAAGAAATGTCAGATGTTTCATACTTAGGGAGTGGTTGTTATTTATCAACAGGGGGTGGGTTTTCGCGCGGATGCGCGAAAATTTTTGTACGCCCCCCCCTCGACGGCAGTAAATATATTTTGCGCCCGCGCCGGAGGCGCGGAGAGTTTTCGTGCCCCCTCTTCGATCTATAGTAGCGCGCAGGCTTTTTTGCTAAAAAGGGTAAATTTTTTTAGCCCCCCCCCTCAAGAGGGGTCAGAATTTTTTACGCCCCCCCTCAAAACCACCACCCCCGCTGTTGATAATAAATGACCACTCCCTTAGTGAACAAGTAATCAATGGATAAGTCATGACGAGTGTGTGTTAGCACACACGAGTCATGACTTATCCATTGTTAGCACACACGAGTCATGACTTATCCATTGTCTACTTATTTTATACCACAAAACCAATAAATAATCAATAGAATACCAATAAATTCAATTTGAAAACAAAAATTATTCCCCCTCCCCGGGACTCGATGCCAGCCATTGTGTGTACACGATCAGTACATAACCTCGGCACCCGGCAGCGGACAGCGACAGCCCCGGTCTCGGCTTGGCTTGCTTTGAATGCGTCTCGCGGTTATGTTTGTGTACAATACAATACAATACAAACAGGCAGCGGCACACGGCTTAAGATTTCAATGCGTCTCGCTGTTATGTTTGTGTAGAATACACCTCCTCGCCCGGCAGTGGACAGCGACAGCGCACACGGCGAAAAAAGATGCGCCCAGACCGGGGCTCGATCCGCGGACCTCTCACGGCTGAGTGCAACGCGCTAACCGCTAGACCACCGGGTCTCCTCCTTTCAATGCGTCTCGCGGTTATGTTTGTGTATAATACACCTCATCGCCCGGCAGCAGACAGCGACAGCGCACACGGCTTTGTACCATATCCAGATGTGGTTCGAACCAAGCATTTCTCGTCAGTCCCTGTGGCGCACTGCATAGGGAGTTGGACTAAGAACCTGAGATTGCAGGTTCGACCCCTACCATGGCAATGAAATATTCTGTTGGTTTTAACATGTAACATATGACATGTGCAGGTTATCCATGGATAACCGCACGCCTTCCAAGAGTTATGCTACAGCATTAATGCTGTGCAATATCGACAGATATGTGGATGGGAATAGCCACTAAAAAGCACAGTGTAACCCCAGAAATCGTGGTATAAATATAGATATGACACATGTTTAACTTCAGATTGCTTTTGCAATGCCTGTGATAGAGTGGATTTGATTTGATTTAGGCCTATTAATAGCTTTAAAAATGACTGTCAGATCATCAGTAGGCTCATATCGTAGAATATTCTGGATCTGTATAGAGGTCTTATTTCAATGATCGTCAGCTCCCCATGGGCTTAGGACCCATTTCCTCAGTGACTGAATACTAGGTACTACACCAGCGAGTGATATTTGCTGGTATAGGCTACTAAAGGCTTTAGAATCCACAGCTTCCTCTGGTTCTGGTGCCACAAGACCATGTAATGTTTGAACAATCTGTACTGGTGTCGGTAGAAATCCTGACGTTACTAGGGTTTAAGGCTGCAACGCATAGCAGAGCAACATGTATCTGTATTGCATTAGACAATTTGCAGTTGATACTGTGATTGCCGCGAATGCTTTGCCAACCACTCCCCAGACAGGGGTTTAGCAGACTGATACCTGGAATCTTCATCATTGGGTTTGAAGGCTGCATGCACAGTAGTTACACAGTGGAGCTCTGTTTAGTTTCCTTGGCATTATTAGGCCAATGGAACTCACATTGCAGTTTACCGTCCACCGCCCGCATGCTTTTAAAGGGGCCGCATTAGAAACTTTCATTATTCATTATTAAAAAAAAATTGAAGAAATTCTCAAAATGAATTTGGACATGATAGGAATGACCAAATGGGGGGCATAATTGGTATCAGATTAAAGCTTACAGTACAAGGAATGGTAAAAACATGGTGACATCTACAACCTAGAAAATCCCAGGTACTGGTAGATACATAACGAATAATGAAAAAAAGCCTCATCAATTTTTAAAAGCTCAGCAGTAAACTGTAACCTGACTTCCCATGGCCTTAGAGGCATGTAGCTAACATAAGTGCGCCATTTTACTCTTTTTTTTTTAATAACATGATGTCATGCAGCCCATGACTCCCCCCCTTGTCATGCTTGGTCATGGGGAGTGGGACCCCCCTCCTGCATGACGTCATTTGTACACAGCCCCCTTGCAGTTCATAGGCCATCACAATTCATTCATATTCAGAATGAATTAATCCTCTAGGACTTTTATTTGTTTGTCTAAGTCCCACCCTTGTATGTTTGCTGGCAGCATTTTGCTCAACCTTTTAGCCTCGTAGGGGCAATCATTTGCCAGGATTTGGTCTGCTAGTTCAGTGTTGTTAGCTGCTATAGCAGCTTGATGCTGGAAGCCCTTTTCAACACTACTATACATGAAACCTCTATATTTACAGGCTGCAGGGTACATTTTGGAATAGATACTGTATTTCGATTGAAATATAATGCCATCAGGGAGTTTGATTGTTTTTAGGTTTGAGAGATGCAACTCTGATGGGAGTATGTTGATGTTGTCAGCATTATATGTATTTTTGTTCACCATAAAGCCTTTTCCCTTAATCTTTGCCTGATACTGCTTGGCTTTAGCACTGGCAACTATTCTCCTGTAGTCACACGGTTCATTTTGCTGGGTAGGAGTCAAGTCATCCCCTAGGGACACCCCTGCCCAAACTGGTTGGTTAGCCAACTTACCAATGTTGGTATATATTACTCCTTTGCTGGCTGGTTTTGTCAGTGTGATTATAATGGGGCGGGCAAAAGGGTTGCTCTTGTTGCAGAGATGCCACTCACTGGCCGAGAAAAAACAGGAAAACTGAACTTTCGACACTTTTTCTCTGGAATTTAACATAATCTATTACAAAAATCTCAGAATCAAAACCAGGAATTCCTGGTAAACCAGGAAAAGTGGCAACTCTGTTGTTGTTAGGGGTTGGTGCTTGTGGTTTACCCATGCGGTGAATGGAAGCTGTTGGAGTGTACATCCTCAATGTATTGGGGGACTGCTGCAAATCTCCATTCTTATATGGTAAAAACAGGAAAATTTAAAGGAAGAAATAGGGGAGGTGTTGTCTTAATGCAGGCTAGGAGACAGCTGAGAGAGAAGTTCACACCATATGTAGGGATTTCAGCTGATACCAAGGACACACCCCCAACAGATAGACAGGATGCTCCCACCCCAGCTAAGGACGAAACTGAGCAGCAACGGCCTCCAGCAAACCAAAGTACTACACCTGTGCCTACACCAAATCCTATCCAAACTGATATTGATGTTGAAGCTGTACAGGAAAAAGAACAAGATGTAATGCCACTACCACAGAGGCAACATCAGCAACAACCTCAACAAGAACAACAACATCCACAAGAGCAACAACAGCAACAAAGAACATTACCAACTCCAAAACAGCTCCAAGCAGCTCATGGTCCATCCACCCCTGCCATGAACACTACCAATATGGTGACAACTAGTCCCACAGGCAACCCCCCAACAGACCAATCCAAGAAAATGAAATATCAACGTAAGAAGAGACAAGAAGCACCCAGACTTGAAAGGAGTCATGAGTCTAATGCTATGCAAAAAATGATGGGCTTTTTCTCACCTAAAAAAAAGTGACCATATCAGAGATACTCTTAATAAGTCATGTAACTAATTAATGAAAACATTTCTCTGCCTGTATCCCTAATTCTCACCTTAAGTGTTAGATCAAACACGAGATGTTGGTTGACTACACACACTATGTTATGCTGGCAAGGCATGCCTAGAAGGTTATGGGATAGGATAGATGTTTCCCTCTGCATTTATGTATAAACTAGATATATATGATTGCCCATATCGCGTCCAAATATAGAAACGCCAATGTTAAGCTTACAGTGACTCCTCCCCTCAGGGCGCTATAAATAACCAATGGCATAGTAACCTACTAATGAATGAGTTATGCACCAGTGCCTTTCCGCCCCCATTTATATATATATATATATATATACATATATATATATATATATATATATATATATATATATATAATATGTTATTGTATACAAGCTCCGGTGACCTAAGGGGCTGAACAGCTGACTGCTGTAAGTATGTTTAATAAGCTCACATTACCTTCAATAATTCTGTTATATATGTACGTATAGAATGTTTCATACTGATAATCCTATATATACTTGGTTAGTACACATATCATGCTAAATCATAACCATGATTTGCAATAAGTGATTGTAAAGTACGACAGGAGAATGCCAGCTAACCCATTTCTATGATGACTGCCATGCTAGTAATACGATGTATATGCTTTTTTCATATTAGGTATCACTCATTTTCACTTACATTAACCTGGATAAATTTGTTTAAAATTAATGATTTTCCTACCTGAACTAACCCCTATGAAGGGGCTGAAAATAATCTGCATTAACACTAGATCAATGTATAAAAAAAGAACTGATGTTTTCAAGCTAGTAGTTGATGCTGATATAATTGGAATAGTTGAGACATGGCTTTCTCCATCCGTACCAGACGCTGACCTACATGTACCAGGATACCAATATGTCCGCCTAGATAGATATCCTTTTAGAGAAAAGACAGCTGGTGGTCTGATGGTATACTTAAGGGATAATTATATTGTTTGCCCAGACCTGAACTCATCATTTATAACTGAGAATTATGAAATCCTATGTGTCGACGTTGAAATCAGTGTTGTCAAATATAAAGTGTTCATATGCTATAGACCACCGGACAGTAACGATCTCAGAGCTATATATACCAAACTTGGTGAATTAAAGAATACTGTTACAAGGAATAGAAAATTAATTATCATGGGAGATTTCAATGTAAACCTCTTCAACAAAAAAGATGTGAATGACTCATGTGTAGATGATTTTTGTACTGACAACAATCTTTTCCAATTAATTAATGTAGTTACCCGCCCAAAATCAGGCACATTATTGGATCACATCTATACTAATGTTCATAATGCCTCATGTTATGGGATGCTGGATTATCATATTTCTGATCATAGTCCTATATACTTAGTAATCAAATGTGAACAACATAAAATTAAAAAGAAAAGGATTAAGGCTAGATCATATAGAAACTATGACTTCCTAACCTTGAAAAATGTACTAGTTAACTATAATTGAGAAGATGTACTACTACAAGTGAATCCAAATGATATCTGGAAAAGTATCTTTAAAGTTATAAATGATATACTAGACCATATGTGCCCAATTAGAACAATGGTTATACCGGAATATACCCCACCATGGCTGACCGAGGATATATTGGACTTAATTAAAGTAAGAGATCTCCAAGTCTATATAGGACAGCGAAGAACTCGATGAGTGAAGATGATTGGAGAATTGCCAACTTTTATGGGTCCAGACTCAAATTTTTAATAATAAAAAAAGAGAAATACTAAATCTATTAGATTTTAGGAAAAATGACCCAGCAAAATACTGGGAAGGGATTAAAAAATTACTACCCAATAGGACATGTGCTTCACTGATCAAACTAAGAAATAACACCACAAATGTAGTTATCCCTCCTGAAAATTGCACAGAATATATAAATAGTTTTTTCACTGGTATTGGAGAAAAATTAGCAAGTGCACTCCCACCTGGGAATAGAAATGAAAATCTGGCTGCTCCATATGGTACTCCAGTAGAGGATACTGATCTTCTGTTTGAATTGTCTTATATAGATTTCATTTAACTAATAAAATCAATTGATATTAAGAAACCATCTGCAATAAAACATTGCAAATCATTTGTTATAAAAGACTCCTTCGCTATCCCAGATATTTTTAGGGCATTATATAATAAGTGTTTAGCATCAGCCACCTTCCCTGATGAATGGAAATTAGCCACGGTTATACCTCTACCTAAAAAAGCGAATTCTATGAATGTGGAAGATTTTAGACCCATTAGTCTACTACCTATTACTGGAAAACTACTTGAGAAAATTGTATGTAAAAGACTACAATTATATATGGAACGATATAACCTATTATGTCCAACTCAGCATCGTTACAGAAAGGGTCATTCAACACAGACCGCTATAACAAAACATCTTAAAACAATTATCGATAATTTTATTATTGATAAACCAACTTACTGTCTATATATTGATTTTAAAAAAGCTTTTGACACAGTTTCACATTTAAAATTATTACAAAAGTTGCAAGCTCTAGGACTTAGTAATAAGACATGTGATTTCTTTAAAAATTATTTATCCAATCGACATCAGTGTACTTTAGCGAATGATATTATTTCATTGCTGAAACCCATTACATATGAAGTGTCTCAATGCTCAGTTTTGGGTCCAGTATTATTTTCTATTTATATTAATTCTCTGTCCAAAGTAGTTGATTGTAATATCACGTTATATGCAGATGATGCTGTAGTCTCTGTAGACACACCCCAGGTAATGAAACAAATCATTCAGAAAATTGTATCATGGTGTTTAAATAATACTCTTACTATAAATGCTCAAAAAACAAAATGGATGGCTTTTAATGTTAACCCTAACGATAGAATTCAGTTCCTAATGAACAATACGATCCTTGAAAAAGTCAATAATTTCACTTACCTAGGCTTAAGAATGGACACTGAGATGAAATTTGTTAAACAGAGAGAAAATGCTATGAGAATCATTAGACATAGGATTTTCCAATTGGGACAAGTGAGAAACCTGTTGGATGAAAATGCCTCCTTAACTGTATTCAAGTATTCTATGATACTGCCTATATTGACTACTGTGATTATGTTTGGGATAGAGATTATAGAGGTGAAAATAGAGATCTTCAAATGTTACAGAACAGAGCCTTAAGGATGGTATATAAAGTTAAATTGGAAGAAAACGCAATAATGACTACTCAGCAAATACAGGAACGGGGCAATTGCTCGGACCTATGTATTAGAAGGGACCTACATCTATTATCTTATGGTTTTATGTTAGCCCAGAATATTAACCTTGTAGATAGGAGAAACATAGGTACACAATATCATCAAGGTAAAAGATTGATTGTACCACATAGCTTGAAACCAATTGTACTAAGAAATGCCTATTATAGAGCTATAGTAAGATGGAATCAATTAAAAACAGAATACACTACTATCAATGATATCTATAAATTCAAAAATAGTGTAAAGAAAGTGTATCCAAACTGTTTTATGTAAAACCAAGTATATGTAACAGAACGGTGATAACTCTTTTTCTTCTTTTCACCTCATTTCATTATCATCACAATTAAAGGCATATTATAATTGATATTAAAATTGTTACTTAGGGTAGTCCACAGCCATTTAACTTGGTATGCTATATAGACAAATAGATCTATGTAATGTGACTGCTAGTTGTCTTTAAAAAATGTATCATGCAAAGAATCGAGTTATGTAGTGGGTCCTAGCGTAAGCACTACAATGCATAGGTGCTAGGTTAAACATCTTACGTTTTATTATGTACCTTGTTTTTGCCCAATAAACGACTTAAAAAAAAATGTCAGTGCAGTCATTACTACTAAGGTTGGTACCCATGGCTACGAATAGCGCATCAATTGCTGCATGTGGTGAGGGGTAGGCAGTTTCAGAGATCCCCTTAATTACCATATTGGGTCTCCTGAGTTCGATTTCCAATGCCTCTCTGTCTTTTTCAGTTGTTTAAATTTCAGGGATGTAAGTCTTCAGGTTTTATCAGGATTTCCTGATTTATGAAAAATTTGAATGACATACATTTTCCCTATACCAGTGGTAAGGAAGGCTGTTTGGAAAAAAACAGAAGGCTTTTATATCAAGTAAATGTATGGCTTCCTGATTTTTGCCCATGACCGACTTACATCCCTGTTTAATTACCACAATGTTTGAATTTACCTGACATTTCACATCTTCATACAACTCCCTCCATTCCAACACGTCTTTTGCCAGATTTCCTCCTCCCTCAGTGACCCCTCCATCTAATAAGTCACCTAGTTTCGTTTTTACCTCCTCTGTCGTTTGTGTAACATCAATATCACTGCTTATTGAGGTCTTCACGCTGCTCATTAACTGTAGCAACAAGACTATTTGTGATCTCTACCATTTTATTAGTATTGGCGACAGCGTCCTTCATACGTCCAGTGACGGCTGTGGTGGTGGTAGACGTTAAGGCGAGGACCTCTATCCACCTGGAGTAGTAGTCACACATGACTAGATAGTCCTTCCCTTTGAAGACAAATAGATCTACTCCGACTCGCAACCAAGGCCCTTGTGGCAATGGTGTAGACATGAGCGGCTCGCGCTTCTGTGTCGGCTTGTGCTCAGTGCAGTGGCTGCACATGCTAACTATCCTCTTGATGTCATTAGTGATTCCAGGCCACCAAACACCGAGACGTGCTCTCTCGAGGCATTTGGTGATTCCTTGGTGACCGTCGTGGACTCGAGCAAGTATTTCCGGCCTCATGGAAGTTGGAATGACAATCCTTGAGGCGAACACAAGTAGTCCATCTGTGACTGACAGTGATGCACGATGTGCATACAGGCTCTTGAGGTTGTCTGGGACATTCTTCTCGTATTTCGGCCACCCAGTCAGCGTGTAGACCATAGCTGACTGGAGGACCGGGTCATTGGTTGTTGCAGTGCGAAGCTCCTCCTTCTTGGCGTCTGATGCAGGAAGGGTTGACTCGACCGACTGGACATGCATTTCTATATCCTCGACTGTTGAGGACAGGGTCGAGACAAGTGGACTCCGCGAGAGTGCGTCTGAGATTAGCATCTCTTTACCCGGGACATGCTTGGCATTGATGTTGTACCTCATCAACCTCATGAGTAGTCTCTGACATCTCAGAGGCACTTCGTCCAGGTCTTTGGTGTTGATGAGTGGCACAAGCGGCTTATGATCCGTGAGGACCGTGACGTTTCCATGTCCGCGGATGTATCGGTCGAATTTCTCGCATGCCCAGACGCTGGCCAGACACTCCTTCTCGATCTGGGCATATCTCTTCTCGCTGGTGGTCAGTGTCCGAGAGCAGTAGGCAATTGGTTTCACCGCTCTGCCATGCTCTTGTAGGAGGACTCCTCCTAGGCCATAAGAGCTGGCATCGGCACTGACGATGACTGGTTTGGTGACGTCATAGTACGACAGAACAGGCGTTGAAGCGATCAACTGTTTTGTCGCACGGAAGGCTTCTTCCTGCGCTGCATCCCAGGTCCACTCTCGGTCTGACTTCAGTAAATCATTCAGTGGACCGGTGACTGAGTTCAGGTGGGGCAGGTATGATCCGAGGTAGTGCACCATTCCCATGAACTGACGTAGCAGGGTGACAGATGTAGGCGGCGGCATCTGGTTTATGGCTTGGACTTTATCGGGGTCTGCCCGAATGCCATCTTGACTGAAGACGTGCCCAAGGAACTTGAGCTCCTTCTTCTTATATGAGCATTTGTCATGGTTTAACTTAAGACCGACACGATCGAGTGTCCTGACGACTTTGGACAGGCGATCGTCATGCTCAGCGTCGTCCTTCCCATATACAAGGATGTCATCCATGTAAATGAAGACTCCATCTAACCCCTCCAGGGCTTCGAGCATCTTCCGCATGAAGATCTCGGGGGCTGATGTGATGCCAAATGGCAGGCGTCGGAAGCAGTAGCGACCGAACGGAGTGATAAAAGTAGTCAGCTCTTGACTCCGTTCGTCTAGCGGGATCTGGTAGAATCCGCTTGCTGCGTCGAGGCATGAAAACCTTGCAGCGCCTGTGAGTCTAGAGGTTAGATCATCCAAGGTCGGCAGGACGAAGCGTTCTCGTTGGACGTTGACATTCAGCTTCTTCAGGTCTACGCAGAGGCGGACCTTGCCGGACTTCTTCAGGACTGGTACCATGGGAGCACACCATGGTGTTGGCTTGGTGATCTTCCTTACTATGCCTAGAGACGTTAGGCGCTTTATCTCCTCCCTCACCTTCTCGACCAAGGGAAAGGGGATACGTCTGGCGACGTTGACGGCGACTGGCTGGGCATCGTCTCGAACTACGATCTTGACTGGATCTGTTTCGAGGCATCCGATGTCCTGACTGACGGCTTGGATGCGCATGACTAAGTTCATGCGATGGGCGACTCCTCGTCCTAGGAGACTCTCGCCGGATCCGTCCACGACTAGGACACGGAAGTTGTACTTCTGGCCCTTGTAGACGGTGTTGGCGATGAACTGTCCTCGACAACGGAGTGGACCCCCCGGGCTTGACAATTTGACTTTGACGTCTTTTAGGGGTGGTCGCGGCTTCACCTTGAGGTAGTTCAAATAGGACATTATGGAGACGTCTGCACCCGTGTCTATCTTGAACGTCTCGGGTGACGTTCCGAGGTCTAGTGTGACTTTCCAGGCTGAGCCACTGTCGTCGCAGTCTATGGCACCGATGAAGTTGTCAAAGTTCACCGCACCACAAAACTGGGCTTCTCCCTCGGTATCATCGTAGACTTCTCTGACGCTCTTATTACGACACATTGAGGCAAAGTGTCCGACTTTCTGGCAGGACTTGCACGTTTTCCCGATCGCAGGGCAGGCATTGGGCCCTGGCGACCTGTGCACGTATCCACAATTTGGGCACTTCTGCTTCGACTGACCTCCTGACCTTGACCTTGACTGACCTTGATTTGACTGTGGCTGACGCGTTGACTTTTTGTATCCCTGGCTTCTATTGTGGACGGCATTGACTGACGTGTCTTCCTTCTGGGTCGACTCCACGAGCTCCTTGTGTCGCGCTTTATCGGTAGCTGTTGCAAGCGTCAAGGTGTCTTGCTCCATCTGCAATTCGCGAGATAGCTCCTTGTCTAACATTCCGGCGATTAAACGATCGCGGATATGTTCGTCTTCCTTCTCCTCGAAGTTGCAGTGCTCTGCAAGCTCATGCAGATTTCTTACGAAGCATTCGACTGACTCACCTTGTTTCTGCGAGCGCTGGTAGAATTTTGTTCGCTCGTGGATGGTGTTCTTCCGCGGGACAAAATAGTCGTCAAATTTCTTCAAAACTGTTTCGAAATCGTCTTTCGGGTCGACCGGATCGGGCTCGTCTTCTGTGGGCTCGGGGCGTGCGGCAAACTTAAAGGAATTGTAGATATGTTCAGCCTGGCGGCCCATAGTATATACCAGGGCTGAAACTTGCACGTCCGGCTCCTCATCACGGATCTTCTCGAGAATAAAATAACGAGAAAACCTGGTTTTCCAATCCGGCCATGATGCCGGTTTAGTGAAGTCGAATGGCTCTGGCGGCTGATATTTAGGCATTTTGACGAGGTGGGTAGGCCTACTAGTGCTTTGTATGTATTAAGAAAAATGTCACTGATTCTCTTGACTGACTTGACTGTTACACACTAGTGCGTACCACCGTAGACAGGCACCTACTAGACTTGGCGGCTTATTTGAGGGGCTTAGGTATAGAGTGGCAAGGTTTGGTGAAGTAGGGTGACTACATCAATTGTCTTTACATGGACTTGACAATGTCAAATACGGCACAATTTGTATCTGACAATAACCACAGGTTGACAGTGACTTGACTTTGACTGAATATGTTGACTTGACTGACTTGTAGACTTGACTTGACTGACTAGGAATAAAATATTCAGCCTTACCGGTGGTCCAGTGTTGTTGTCTCAATTGTTGAAATTCACCCACAAATATCTCCTTACCAACCTGCCATCCACCCTCAAAAATACTCTCACATTATTGACTAAAGTCTAGTTGTTCATTGTTGTTGTTTCCACTGGCAGATGGTCAAAAAATCCTCACTTCTGACATCATGTTTTAAGATGGGTTTATCTGCTCAGTGAGAAACTCATGTGGACGACGACATGGCCGGAACAACAGTTGTTTTAATAACGGAAATGCGGAAGTACGGTTACAACGTTAGTTACAGTAGTATCTACTTTTAACACCATGCGGCAGCACTGCGCGGTAGCCGCGAGTGACGCGGATCTCGCAACAAATGATAAAGTTATTAAGAGTATCAGTCATGGCACTGAATTTCGTGAGATAATCACACTCAAGCTTTTTGTTGTATTTCCCTTTGCCAGCTGTACACTCTGCATTGTCAGCCTTTTTAGGGATTGGTGCAGTTATTGTTATGGGAGATGTTAAGAGAGAGTTCAGGGAAGAAAGGTGATTAAATAAAGACTTAGCTGTCGATCCCTGGTTTGCCATGGTGAACGTTGCATGTGGTTGTGCTTGCACAGGTGAGGGAAGGGTCAGTGTAGTATTCAGTGACATGGGGGGTGTGGGCAATCTGGCCCCAGCTTGACCACTAGCATGAGTTGTCTCTGGCGACCAGCGTTTCTGGGTAAAAGTAGCTCTGGGCGCTGGTTGCTGTAGTGGTTAAATGTAGGCAGGAACACTGCGTAGTAATATTCCCCAGAAAATGGGGACCCACAATACCCAGACACGAGAGAGGGAGTTCCCTGAATCCCGACCGGACGCGACTGGGGTGTGGGTGCAAGTGTACCAGTGTTTACTCAATCTTCGCCCAATCTGGAGGTGTAGCTTCTTAGTCCATATCTGCTGGTCATAACTATGTCCAGACAAATATATTTAGATCCAATGGAGTCCAGGTGTAATGGCGTTAAGCATCTATTACTTACTCATTGTGAGCGCCCAGTGGTGTGTGTCCACTCAAGTCAGTGGCCATCTTCCATCTATCTATTTCGGGGCTTCCCTAGCCCACTTAAAAGGGTCTATATCTCCTCTTTCCTATCCCCTCACGATGTGTGTGTTGCACATATGTGCAGGCACTGACACATTCCTCTGTGAAATTGTATAATGTTCTCACCATGAATATGACCTTAGCTGTCGAAATGGCGTTAAACATCTATTACTTACTCACTCACTCACTCTATCTGTTTGAGAGCAATTTTATGGGATGAGGCCCTTTAAACATCAAAGACCCCCACCCCCCATTAATGTTAAGATATTTTCTCAGTGGATCTGTGCAAGTAACAAAAGTGACATTTTGATCTTCGAATTTCCGGAAGAATCCCATGCCTGATTAATATTTTTTTTTCTGTGTTTTTATCTAGAATACAATGTTGCTGTGTTCGTTACAAACCAGATGACTTCCGACCCAGGTGCCACTATGTCGTAAGTAAGACCTTACTTCGATAATCATATTCAGCTAACTGATCACTTACAAGGAAAATGAAGAATATGAAATTACAAGACAAGCAGGAACGACAGCTGAATTGAATAAGGTTACTGCTCCAGAATGGAATGAAAAAAAAAATTGCTTGGAAATTAAAATACATTCTTGTCTGAGTTCACTGATTTAGACGTAAAGCTGTTTGTATATATTTTCCACTTTCTGCAAATCTATTATCACCCCACTTTTGAGTGTGTCCTGGTAGAATCCCTATCTATTTGGTACATTCTAACCACGCTAACTTCAAGCATATACATGTGAAAAATAAAATGCTTCCATGAAGCATTTTAACTATATTGTCGAGAACTCTTTATTGCCCCAACATAGTGGCTCCAACTCTAGTCATAAAGCAGAGTATGCTATAGTGCATGGTAGTGACTTGAATTGGATGCCTGACAGGAGCGCAGACCACTCAGTGCTGCCAACAGCAGGGCAGAGTGTGACCAGTACTAATTAAACCAAGTGGTTTCCCTTCCCAGCAAAGAGGAGAGACCAGCTGAAACTTAAGTCCAGAATAAATGGCACCCTTTAACAGGGAAAGGGGTATATCTTTCTCTGATATAATATCAGAAAATGCTCTACTAGGGACCCAAGAATCCGCTAGGGTCAGCACTGCATGGGAGGTGCAGTGCAGGGAGCCTGGGCAGACCTACCAAACACTGCTATAAAACCCCTTCTCTGAGGGAATGCTGTTTAACATGTGGTTACAAGTTAATAGCTAAATCTATAGAACAGGGGATGACCTATCCAACCATATACAACACAAGTACTTCCATTTGTTTAGGAGTGAGTGAGTAATAGATGTTTAATGCCATTTCGACAACTAAGGCCATATTCATGGCAAAAACTACATTACACAATTTCACAGGGGAATGTATCGGTGCCTATGCATATGTGCACCACACACATCCCAAGGGGATAGGAAAGAGGAGAAATAGACCCTTTTAAGTGGGCTAGGGAAGCCCTCTATTGTTTAGGACATGGTATTTTCAGTATCTGCCCAAGCAATGAAGTTGTTATTGCTATTGGTTGCTAAATTGTCTTTACCTTTCATTTTACCTCAGTATATACTGTGAAAAAAATCAAATCAATGCTCTCACATGCTCCCAAAGGATTCTGTTAATTGAAAGCATAGCTTGGTGACCTCTTACAGCAATATCTGGGTCAAAGGTCACAGTGAAAAGGTTATTTGACTGCTTGAATAAATGTCATATATGCATCTAACTAGGATTTTTGGAATTTTTCAAAAACTCCTACTAGAAGTGAAATTAGCTTTTACAGGGTGTTTCAGATACACCCTAGATTTTGTTAGTCTATGGTCAAGTTGCTATGGTCACAGACCATAAGCTGTATTATAATAGAAATGTATGGAGAGAAAACCCTGGGATTTATCAACACATATTTCATCATATCTTGGGTTCTATGATAGAAACAAAGTTCTGAAAAATTTAGAATTCTATGTTCAGTCTCTATCCTAAAGACGTGAACAAATATATTTTCGATAGATTTGGTGTTTTTTTCTGGAGTCCCTAGCTCGACCAGCTTTTAAAAACTTTTTACTTTTATATATGTTGTGAAACATACTGCTGCAATAGATGGTTTGTCAGGGATCCTTTGAATGATAGAAGGAAAATTGTGTTCAGTTTCCAGGCGGATCCAAAGAAACCCATTGGAGGACATATCCTTGCACATGCTTCAACCACACGCATTAGTCTTCGTAAAGGCCGAGCAGAGCTGCGCATTGCCAAGATCTATGACAGGTAACTTAATACTCTTAAATCTATTGTGAAGCCTGTGAGTGTGAGCTCATGTAGAGTGACTGAAACATAAGGATATCAAATCCAAGAAGAATGCTGCATTGCCGTTTTCATAGAAGTTGACTCCAGTATATGGGGGCCGCGATCTAATTGAATATACAAAATTCGTTCCGATTCTGGGTGATTTTAAAGCTACATAATACTAATATTATTATCTCTTTCAGCCCTGACCTGCCAGAAAACGAAGCCACATTTGCAATCACGTCTGGTGGTATCGCGGATGCCAAGGAATAGTTTTCTCTATACCACTGGAATACAACTTCAATTTTTCTTAAGCTAAATCTTTTTATAAATCGTATACTAGTGTCATTGAATATATAAATTATTCTATACAAGTTATTCACTCATCATGTCATCAATACAAACTGTAAAGGAAATAGGACAATGAAGTCTTTGTACAAAAATTTATTTGACTTTGTTGTGATATTTCTTGGAAGCTCTTTACACACTCTACAAGGCTACATTCTTCAGGCTATAGCGCAGGGATGAAAGTGACTATTCTCAAAATAGCTTAGATTTATGAGGCTCTTGAAATATTGTCTTCTATAGGTTACAAAAAGGGGCGGGGGATATCTAAGTAAGACTTTCACCCCCTGCAAGTTCAATAAATTGATGACTTTGTATAGTGTATAATTATATTTTTCAAGTCTTTTGGGACAAGCATATCTCAAGTGGCGTTATTTAGCGAACTAGCTTATATCAACAATTACTGCATAATACTGCGACAACTAATGCATGACTAAGGTCAAGAAAGCCTATTAAATATGCTCATGTAACTCAAGGCCTAGGTTATATTAGTTATGTGCTATGTGGAATTTTATATCAAAAGCCAGCTCAAGAGGGTCCAAAGAAAAAGCTATCAATATGCTGGGGAAAAAGAAAAATCCGATATTTCAGCATAACAATATTTTAGAGGAACTTCATTGGTAAAATGAAAACATTAAATTTATCCAACAACCAATGATTTAGAATTTGCATAGATATTGCTCAATATCATTTCATAGATATTTCATTTCCTGAACTTGGGGCATATAAATATTTTTAAAGGCTAGGCATTGACAATACATGTAATAAGTATATCATAAATCAGACACATCTTCAATTGCTTTAAATACATACACGTAAATGAAATAATGAACCTGTATTTGCGCATCCAGTTACTTTAACACAAGTTAATATTTACTTTTAACACAAGTTAATATTCCTCGCACCTCAGTGCAGAAAGACATGGAATGTCCTTTCAAGCATAAACCCTTTCATTATTTGAAATAAATACAGTTATAAAGTTAAACAGAGGTCTTAAACACTCCCCATTTATAACATCTGCCAGTTGTGAAGATGGTGTGGGCTTAGCACCAGACATTACCTTTTTCTAATAAGTTTTAAGCCCTTTACTTGATAACTCTATCATAGACATGTCCCGTACATGTCAGTGCTCTAATATAGTAAGGGGATGTAGGATAGTCCAACCCCAAAACTTCGGGCAATGACAGCAACTTGAAGGCACTTTATATAGAAGCGTTAATGGCTAAAAGGCAGACAACTGTTATAACTTACACAAAATAAATGATAGCATGTATCATATAGATTATAGTCTACATATGTGGAAATTTCCAGTGTCGTTTGTAAAGTGGGTTTGTGACGTGAAATTTTGGGAATTCAACAAAGAAACATTTACATTTTGTACATGAAAATAAACGTATCTGGCTAGTTGCACCACGTGCCTGCCCTCTAAGTAGCATAAAAAATGTCTCGTATAATCTCTCCTGTCTGAAAGTGTGACCATTGGACCAATATGTACACCTTATATTCCACCTTCTTGTAATTTAAGTGACCGTCACTAATAACTCATAGTGCTGCATTTTTTTCCATTTAGAATTCATCTCTTTCTTCACAATCACATGCGGAATTCGGATAATTCCCCTTCCATCAGTATATATTACATGTATGTACAATCAGTTTACGTCCACCCTCAGATCTCCGTCCTCATTTAAGCTGCCTAGAATAATGACTGAGCCAACGTTGCACAGGGCGTAAAGACCAACTTCAACATTGCGGTAGCTTCCAGTTGTAAAGTTATATGCGTCTCATCGTTATGCATCTCACTGTTATTTACTCAGTGTCTAATAACTCCACTGTTGTTTATGCCGATATTATTGTAGACTTAGAACCGACTGCTCCACACTCATGTTCGTTCATCTAATTCTGAACCAGTCCATCACTGTCAGTGTAGAATATGGCTCTGTGTGATAGTTTATTGCTTCATGGAAGTTCTAGCACACACTAACATTGAGAATTATTGACACTCTTTTGTCTACACCTCTCCTAGGCTGATCTGGCATTGTCCCAGATTTTTCTCTACACTGACCAGCCAGGTTTCCAACATGAAATAGCAATCCCGGTGGAGTTACAATCAGTGTACAGTTACAGACTGGACTTCTCGGTACGGTATCGTTCTGTACACACGGTACTGTTATATTGTTAGTACACTCACAGTGCCATCAGTACCAGTGCATACATAGTACACACTTTCATCATCAGTGAGTATAACATATTGCCCTGTACCCAGCTTTTGTCACAACTCAAGTCATCATGTTGCTGCCAGTTAGTAAGAGACCATTATTTCATTACAAACATTTTGTACAATGTCTGTTCAGTGTATGTACAAAGGGTCCTTCTATAATTATGACACTCCATGGACTCGGAATCTGTAGAGGCATGTATATTCCTCATTGCCATGGTTGCCTAGAATTCGCAGCTCAACTATTGGGAAGGCCTCGCTGTTTGATTCCTGCAAACAAGAGAACTGACATCAAATATCTGAAATGCTGACCACTCTTCATATACCAACCTAAATTACAGTCCTCCCTCTGTACTACAAGGAGCACAATCATATACCATAGCCTTAGTATAAGGCATTGAAGAGGGAAGAGGGGGTATTTCGGAACGCGCCTAAAAGGCACACTCAGGATTTAGGCATACCTTAAAGGCGCATCTGATGTTTAATCTCATGTATAATACATTTAGCTGATAAATATTCAAACACATACTTAGTCATATTCCAAAGATACTGTTCTCAGTATAACTGACATTCTACTGCTCTAGATTCTACGATGGATCTGATTGTTTAATGGTACTTGCAGTGACTATAAATGACTGAAGGGGGTCTCCGTCTGCATTATACGTGTAGTTTCCAAGGATGACTCCATCCATGTCACGATCATGCTGTAATCCCTGTAACCAATTCGGGAAATTTAATGGATGCAAGTCGCCATATAGAAAGCTCCATTTATTTCTTAAGGCATTGTTTTTCATTGTTTTTAGATTTAGCAGTGAACTCATACATCGACACTCATTCTTTATTTATCAGCAACATACAATTTGTGTCTGTTTCATGTCCACTTACCAGTACAGAGAACTCTTTTGGAGCTGAATCGATTTTGCCTGACGGGGACAGTGTTTTGGGGATATGTTCCAATGTGAAGGCTGTAGGACGGACCAGACCTGCTAACTGGATCACAAGGAACCCAGTTTTTCCTTTGAAGGCCCAGCACTGACCGGGCTGCATGTCTGGTTGGATCACTGTCCGCGGGGAGTTACTTGTGTACCAGAGCGGGATGCCAAAGAGACTGAGCTGTGCCGTACGCCGATGGTACGTTTCAGAGCACCGTGTACTCACCACACTGCCACCTGTAAAATGAAGAAATTCATGCTGCTCATTTCTTCAAATTTTCAATTTGATATGAATGTCTGCAGTTTATTTAAATCTAATGACCCCAATGAGTATTTTACCATGTATGCCTAGAAGTGTATATGTCTTAACGACCTTAATTTTTAGATCTACATTGTATTCAAAATATAGACAAAAGTAACATGGCCATTTAGATTTGTTTAACTTACCAGCTGATTCAAGGGCATAGTCCACTTTTCCGGTTTTGTCAGCAGAGTACAACATCAGAGCATTTTGAATAAGTATTTGCACATGCTGCAAAGGAAGGGATTGAGAAAGCTATGATTTATTTCTTCAATGCATATCCCCAAAACAATACAAGTTGTGCACTTTTAAAGATGAAAACTGTAAACAAAGCGTGTATCTTTAGGACACCAATCTCATTGCTAAAAAATTAATTCAAAGGGTGAGCTGTAAGAGCCTTTAACAAATTGCATTTAAAAAAACCGAGAGGTAGGTTTTGTTTCCCATTTGGCAAAGTTCCATAACTCTCACTTAACCCACCTCTTCAGTAACACCGCCTGTAGCCACACCGCCAATGACTGTAGTTTTCTGTTCAGTTTTGGATGATTCCGTTGCTTTATTAGCAGCAGCCGCAGCTGCGGCAGCAGCAGCCAACGTAGCAGCATTTTGTGCCTCTGAGGACGTTGCCTTAATATCATCTTCTATTTTTGCAAGCAGTGTAGCCAATCGTGAGTCCATATCATCCCGTCCAACAAACTGACTGTGAAGCCAGCGGAGGAAGGTTGTCTCTGAAGCACCACCAGGACCGCCCATAGGCAGACCACCACCAGAACCTCCTAACATCTGAAGGACAAGATGAGGCATACCTTGTTCTCTTTTGCATCAGGGGCACAAGATAAGATTTTGTTATGCTGTTAATACTCCACTAATTGTAATTAAAATTTAGCAGAGAAACAGTTTTTTTCCGGACATTAAGTCCGTTCTTTTCACGATCTGGATAGGCATTCAAAAGCTGCTTGTCCAAAACCGGTCAAGAACCTATCCTACCACTGTGTAGGCAACTCCTTTTGATTCCAATAAAACCATGAAGACGTTTAACTATACTTACAGCAGCCAGATGTTCTTCAACACCTTTACGGATGAGCAGAGCCAGGGTAGAATCGTTCTTACAGCAGTCCTTGAAGGCAGCAGCTAGTGCGCCATGGGATGCCTGCAGGTTACGGAGTTCTACAGCAAGTGCGTCCAGCTTACTCTCCAGATTTGCAACAGCTGCTGCGCCAGACTGTCTAACTTCCTCGTCTTGTCTGTACGATGGCAAAACGTTAGATTCAACACTGGAAATAGCCTCACAATTTTTAACAGTTTTGTTGCTACACATACAAATTTCAGACTGGTGTTATTGAGCTTATGTGAAAGTCTATGCCAGAGTGTCATATGTAATCGTTCTTCTTTTGTTTAGGATAATAAGTTTAAAAAGAGGTTTTTGCCTTTACCTCCTGGACTAGGATTCAGGATTTGAGATATATATATATATATGCTATTGGTAGTATATGGAACAAATACAAATAGAATATATCTAATATATTTCAAAGCAAACATACGATTGCATGTCCACTTTAGCCTTTGCTAGCTGTTGTTTCAGGTCATCTGATAGACCAATAATAGCAGCTAGTTGCCCCTCTAATGATGTCATCTTTTCACGCTGCCCAGCAAGTGCTGCCATCTGAAAGACACAGGAGGATTTTCAGAACATCGAATAAAGGAGTACACTTGATCTTATTTTCGGTGATTCAAAATGACTGCGGTAATATTTTTCCTGATGATTCAAAACAATTATCACACCATATTTTGTGATGAATATTTTCCCAACATACATCCTGTACAACGAAAGTGATATTGTTTGATATATCAGTGCGCCTCCTATGTAAGTTTTCAGTTCTCCTTACGCGCAGTTATGCTCTCTGTAACTGACCTGCCTAGCTGCCTCCTCTTCACTCTGTGTGCCCATGCCAACCGCCAATTGTTCAACCCTCTCTGTAACAAGTGCAGCTATTCTGGCATCTACATCCTTTTTGTGGTTACTTAGTTCTGCGTTCTGGCCTTCTGCAAACTTGTCAGCCCATGCCCTCCAGTCAGCTGACAGCACTGTGTGCGTGTGGACTTCTCGTTCCTTCAACAGTCCGATAAGTATGGTCTGTACCCGAGCAGCTAGGTCCTCATCTGTGTATATTGCACCTGCAGCCTAAAAACAACACATTTCACCCTTTAATGGTAATACAAACCTTGCCCTCTCTCCTTAAAAGATATTATGGTTATACTTGGCACTGGTGCTTGCTAACTTAGCGCTGAACGTAATCACCACACACTTCCTAATAAACTAAATTGGTCTCAATAAGATATTTAGAACATTCTGCATGTAGGACATGACTTTATACTTTAAATAGATTCTTTTTAATATGATGCTATGTGATGCACCGACATTGAATACCATTTATAAATGTATACTCACAACGGGTGGACTGGGGTCTTTTGGTACTATTGGAATAGGTTCTGGGACGATGACAGGAACAATTGGACTCCTGTATAATCCTCGGTCATAGAGATAATATGCACCTACAGGTGGAAGAACATCAATCTGTGGTATTTTAACAAAAGTTTGGTGTTGTGCATTCAAGCACAGAAGGCTCAGGGTAGGTACTATAAATCCCTCTATCAACCCTATAGGGTCACAGGAAGCAGCCCTTGAGAAATATTGATTAATTACTTACAAATAGAGACTATTATCTATACATGTACTTACACCAGTCTGGCGTCATCTTCTCTTACTGAACACCTGGCCCCCTGGCACATTGGCCCCCTGAACACCTGGCCCCCTCCCTCCCAAATCTCCCTCCCTCATAAATCTATGGACTTGAGCAAGTGGACTGGAGTTAGTGACAAGCGTCTTAATTTCACATGGTTGTCACTATATAAGAACAAAGAGAGAAATCTTTGGTCTACCAGCGGAGAGGGAGTTGGGTCTATGGGGAAGTGGATGGGTGGTTGTCACTTTTTATGAGGGTTATCTTTTTTTAAATGTTTATTTTCAAAGGGAAAACAAACATTTTTTGGAATTTTTTTGATGAATATATCTTAATTATGAAATTGATTGTTTCTGTCAAAAACCATGGATGATTTACATTTTTAATGATTTATTGAAAAAAAAGAAGTTTTTAGTGTGCCACTGCCTACCCGGCGGTATAGACTCAGGCAGGGGCCCTGAGCCAATTACAGATATGAGCAAGCTTAAGATTTTCCTATGTGTAAAGTGTATGGCAATGTAGGGAGCAAAAATTAGCATTTCTTCAGACATAATTGTTGCCATGTGTCATGATCTAAACCTATCTACATCATCACTGCGAGTGTCATTTTAAATTGAAAACACTGCCGTATGTATGGATGGAAAAGAAAATCGATGTTTTTCTGCGTTGAAGTTCTTTACTTTGGCCAGTTATACATATCATAGATCATTATCAGAGGCTTAACATTTACTTACATGTGAGTAATAGGGGGATTAATAGTAGAGGTATGAGACAACAGCAGCAACCATACGCCCTCCTCCAATGACCAGTTCTGTAAAGATATATAGCACAACAGTTAAAAAAAACAAGGTAACAATCGAAACCAAAGGAATACTGTCCCTTATGTCAAAGTGGGTCATAATTATTAGATGCAAGTTCAACAGGTTACATTCATTTTCATAAATGAACGTGTCGTTGTCTGGGCAGATGTGCAAGACACACACATAGGACAGGAAAGAAGAGTTCAAGTTCCTTTTAAAGTGAAGCCCTCCATTCCATCACAACCGGTGTAATCATTATCATAATACAGAAGAATATATAGATTTATTATTTATGTCATGGCAGATACGAGCGTTACTATAGAATAGTACTGTAAATTCTGTATTCAATGGGGGGATGGAATACAATGTGGCCGTATTCAATGGGTGTCCGCCATCTTGGATTTTCAACAGATCTGAGCAGTTTTTCTTTATTTAAAAGCAAAATAACCCCCTAGGCCATGACATAAATGCAAATGTCCACTCCAGTGAATAATTTTGTCTGCCTATAAGGCATCGTTGAATATGGACAGCCTTGCCTCGGTGAATACGATGCAAAATTATTCACTGGTCGTGGACATTTGCTTATATCTAGCCTTGTGCTCAAATTACCTTGACAATATCCATGTGTCCTGTACAACTGATGTGGCAAGGCCGCGTTGTAATTTGTTTGCAGAACCCACGGCAGCACCAGGTATGGCATGTCCTGGAAAAAAAACAAAAAAGCATAGATAACCTTAACTTCTGCAAACACTAATTAATGTAACATGTAGATTCCAAGTTTCAAGTCCATTCTTGGGTAGTGGAAGTGCACATGACACTACAATATTCTTGTGCAGCCAATTCATGAATATGTTAGTATGGAAATAAATAGGAACCCCTAGGACCACCGGGTCCTGTGTTAGTGGTGACTGTTGAGGAAACTCTGTCAAGGCTGTAGGGATTTAAATAAACAGGTCGGTCATTCTTATACACTGGTTATGGTAGCACAGATGAGCCACAGTTTGGACTCTGATGGCAAGAATCATCTAGGCAAACGTTAAGCATTAAATGCAATACCATTGTACAGTAGCGAGAGATGTCAGAATACAAGAGCAATCATGAGTCCACAGCCCAGTCCTACATACCGGTAGCATTGAATCTAATATAGTGGGGGTAGTGTCCAATTCCGATTGTTTTGTAAAGTACTGGTAAGTCAGTTTTGTGGCAGCAACATTATTGAGTATAATAATTAATGGCTGTCACATTGTTCATTGTGCGGTTCATATATATTTTCTTTTCCATCGCTTGCTAGCTGACACAACCCAGGAAAATTGAATCTCGGACACTTTTCCAAGGGAATTTATAGCATAGTCTAGTACAAAAATCTTAACAAAGCAAACCCAGGAATATCCTGGTTCACCAGGAGACGTCTCTGCTACTAGCTCTTGTGGAAATCTGTTCATATGTAAGAAGCGAAGCCTGACACTATTGGGTTTCTAGTTTGTTTTGTATGTACATGTGCATATGTCTCCTTTAGATTAAAGTATAGAAAAGACAAAGTTAATGTGGGTGCCGGGGATTGTAATTTGTTAGTTCAGTATTTGGACACCAGGCGTCTGTTACATTTCCATCATGGATAATGAAATATGCAAAATACTGGCAGGCATGCATGGCAGGGAATTGAACCCTGGGCCCTATGAGTGGAAGGCAGAGACATAACACATACATCACAGTGGCTGGTGGGCTGAATACTATATGATCTGACTGTCAATATTCTACCCATGTCTTTATATTATCTTTTTATTTCAATCATCCAAAACTTTAGAAATATGACTGTGACCATAGACCAATATTGCAAAGATATACTTATAACCTAAGTACTGAGAAAGTTATAAATACATCTACCGTAATCTCCCGCGAAGAAGGCGCGCCTTCTACGTGAATCAGATTGGGAGTGAGTGAGTGAGTAATAGATGTTTAACGCCATTTTGACAGCTAAGGTCATATTCATGGCGAGAACGACATTACACAATTTCAGAGGAATGTGTCGGTGCCCACGCATATGTGCACCACACACATCCCGAGGGGATAGGAAAGAGGAGAAATAGACCCTTTTAAGTGGGCTAGGGAAGCCCAATCAGATTGGGGGTGCCCCTTCTACACAGGTGGTAAATTGCCTTCAGTTGGGGGTGCACCTTATACGGGGGTATTTTTACTATAGAACAGTACTAAACTGACAAAAATCTGCCTGGAGGGGTGCGCCTTCTACTTGAAACAGCCTTCTCTGAGTTGGTTGTGCGCCTTCTACATGAGCTGCGCCTTCTACGGGGAGATTACGGTAATAAGTTTTGTATATGAATCTGGGGATTGATGTGACAAATCACCATATAATGAGATTAAAGCTTCTGTATCTCAAATATATGCATGGGACCCCCACATTATTTTTGCATATATGAAAAGTACATACCTTTTGAACCTCTGATGAGAATATGGCGAAAGTCTAATTAATTTCAGTCTATCCCTGCCAGCCACCTTAAACCTACGTGGCCAACCAACACCAATCGACAAATTCGTCTGATTCAAGCTATAACTACCTCTGAAACTACACTACTGGGTAGTAAACTACAATATTGAGATCCTCAGCAGAAGCACGCTTTAAGATGCAAAAGGGAAGAAAGCAGGGTGCATGCCAAGATGAATACAACATACCGACAAACCAGTAGCTAAGGGAGCGCAAATTGCCCCACACCCAACGACACAATGCTGGAACCAAAACAAATGTAAACTCAAAATCAGTGCTTCTGACACATGAGGACAATGAAGCCTACAGTTATATTAAAGTATCCTTTCTCCAGTTATTTCAAAAGATACTGTATACAATATATTACTGACCGGGATATGACAAAATATAATGCAAAACTAGAAAAGAATATCATGTAGTTTGTCCCTCAAATTGCAAATAAACAGTACTCTAATATGCCAACGTGCAAATAAATTAGATAATAGGTTATCCCCATCTAAACACAAGGACATAGTCTTCGTACCCAGCAATAGACCTATCGGCCACCAGAGCGCATCACGAACCCTTGCCAACATAGCCATGAGCTTCGACTTCTGTTTCCCACTGACCCTGTGCATTTTCACTTTCGATGAGCGTGTTTCATATGCTGTTAGAAAGTAGCACATCATGTTAGCATCAACAAAACCTCAAATTATTTATAGTCACATATCACATGTATGTTACTCGTATTGTACAGGTACAAGTTCTCAGCAATGACACCGTATTTATGTTAATCACCAATGGAAAAAAACGAGTAGCTTTTCTGTGTGGTGCTCGGTTAATGAATTCAAAACCAATCTCCAGAGGACTAGAAACACACTTTGTCACAGTGATTCAATGAGATTGTGTATTGGTGGACAGAAATGACTGATTATTTGTTTTCGTACCAACTGCTGTATCGGTGTCTTTATCCTCATCATCGTAATGTGAGAGACCAGGAAGGGTACTGGCATGATGTCCAACACCATAAATGCCTCGCGACACCACACGGCCCAGTCCTGTCATATTGACAAATTATCTGAATGAGGTCAACTTTTAGAAGGGGACAGCACAGTATGGCGATTATGAGATCAAGTGGGGGTGTTTTTTTAAAAGATAATTCTCCCTGGAGGCTCCCCTTTCTCTCACATTGAGTAAACTTCAACTACATTTATTTTAATATCTTGCCCTATAAAGAACCCAAATCATATAGGAACATATGGCACATTAAATGGCTATAGGCTTCTTATCACAATGATACCGAAAGTGTATACACATATCCATTCCTTGAAGTATATTTATACAAGCAAGTCTAAAACTATGGTGATGCTACACTACTTAGTGTGAAGTCTTCCTACCCATGAATAAACCAGCAGGTAACCACAATAAAGTAGTAACTGTGGAAACGATTGTCTTCATACTGCGTTTAACAAACGACTCTTCTTGGATGCCCATGACACCTCTGCTTGTCTCAGATTCCTGTCGTTTGTCCATGGCCTGAGATCTCCGATGCTTTACAACTGTGCTGCTACTCTTCTCGTGAACACTTGTTACATACTCGGTGTCTTCAAATGCTGTGAAAAGACTATACTTGTTAGCCTGTGTTATGAGGGTGCTCTGTCCTGATATGGTGGGTATATATGAAGCTCCGTGAATCAGATTATCCATGCCATGTTTAATTAGGACTGTAGAGCTCTTGAATTATAGTTTATGCTTTTTATACATGGATCAAATGAACGTCATACAAAACCAACTATAACACCAACCCACATTTTTCAATATAGCAAAGCCTCGTGAGCTGAAATAGTTGTGTGCAAAGTGCACGAGGAATCCGTTTCATGCTGAGGCCGATTAAGATTTAACTTACTCAATTGTCACAAAATATTTAGAGTTAAATGTCAGATATGGGGTTAAACGGTACCCCAGAGCATTAGGGCAAGTGTTAGGCTCTCAAGGTGTGTGACTGAAGGTTAGCATGAATACGATATTCCAGCTAAGCAATGCCCTGGAATCTTGAGAAGCTACTTCGATTATGTTTAAGAAGTGAAAAATCTTGGCTTTTCTATGATCAAATATGATTAAATATGACGCATTAGAAGTGAATACCAAATACCATACTGGTGTTAGTGATCTGCATGCCTTTCTTTTTGTTAATATACCGGTAGTTATAGGAGTGAAAAACTGAGTGCCTCGAAAGGCATGAATATTTTGTTCTAGTTCTAGTAAAAGGTCCTACAAACAGAATGTTTATTAGAGGTGGGGAAGGCATTTGATCTGTCAATTGACGGTAAGCAGTGCTCAAGCTGAAGAGAGTGGAAGAGAGAGGTGAGGTCACTACAAGTTAATTTCACGTACCACTCTCAGTCCGAGCTAATGATATCTGCTTGGTCGGTTTGCTGTTGGAGCCTACCAACCACTCTGCTGTAGAAGCCACCCCATTCACTGCACCTAGTATAATCGAAGCTAAGAATGAAGAAATCTGTAACAGCTATCATTTGTTCTTGCGCTGTTTTTTCCACGCTATGATTATTCACTCGACTACTTGACGATTCTAAAATACATTTAATTGTCACTTGTATGACTTTGCCACTGTTCTTCACAGACTGTGAGATTCATACTGTATTAAGCATTTATACTTTCTTTGTCAAAAACTCTTAATGTATATTTCCTCTCTTGGGTGAGAGGATAACATCTGGAATAGGTGGATAATGTGGATAGGATGCTGTTCATTTGTGGCTTTCTGTTTAATATTTTATATATATATATATATATATATATATATATATATATATATATATATACATACATATATATATATACATACATATATATATATATATATATATATATATATATATATATATATATATATATACATATATATATACATATATATATACATATACATATATATATACATATATATATACATATATATATATATATATATATACATATACATATACATATATATATATATACATATATATATATATATATATATATATATATACATATATATATATAGTGTGTGTGTACCTTTGGCAGCTGCAACGGGTAGTAACATAATGTAAGTGGTGGTGACTATCATAGTTTTCAACGTTCGGGAGATCCATGAATCGCTACTTTGTGACGCAATCCCAGTAGACTTCTTTCCTGGTCCACCTTTCATGCGTGTCTTAATTCCAAACTGGGGCTTTGAATCTATTTCATCAGCAGAATCATCTTCTTCTTCTATGATGGTTTCTGTCACTGTTGTTGTAGTCGTTGTGGTCGTGGTCGTGCGGGTAGAGGTGCTGTTAGATCCGGATACAGCAGAGACAAACGACTGTTGTCCCTTTTCATTGCCTACCCACACATCGTAACAAGTCCAACGCAGTGCCCGCCATGTGTAACCTAATAGTGCTGAAACCCAAGGTAAAGTCTTTTGTGTGCGTTTTTTTTTTTTTTTTTTTTTTTTTTTTTTTTTTTTTGTAATATCTAAGAATCACTTGTATTAAATTACTGAGCCTGGTTGTATGTGCTGTAGATTTTCAGTTTGTATGCTTTGTACTTTTTACTTGACTTTATAACAACAAGTATTTAGTGCGTTTTTTTTTCTTTTCTTTTTTTGTCGTTATGTTATTTCCAGTATCTTTGAGATTCATTGTTCCTGTGAGGAAACTGTAAGAGTGAGATGGATAGTAACAAAGGTGACATACCGAGGATAAGAGAGTATATGGATTGGTAAGGATATACGATTATCCTTGCACCATTGGTCAAAACACAAGCGATTCCTGTAAACAAAATGCTTAATCTTAACATGATCTTCTACATAGAAATTCAAATGAGAGGTAACTGAATGTGGTCACCTACGAGATAATCAAAACACCAGCAGGACAATGTGTAGTAATGGCAAAAGTAACCTTAACATTGACCATACAAGTGCATTGCATATCAATTAAACATACCCTATATATACAAGCGATAGCACTAGGAGAGTTTAGTCATAAAATAATGGTGTATAGGATCGGTTTATAGATACAGAACCATACGTGATTGAGAAATATAGACAGGGTCACTAGGAGAGTAAAAGAAAAACATACCCTGCTTTACATTGGTACTGGCAGTTGTCGTAGATGAGGTAACAGTTTGACTACAGGTTCTTACAAAACCTGAGTAGGAAAACGAATAACATTTCCTTCAAAATCCAAGCAAAACAAAATATTCGCCCCAATATCATGGTATTACCGGGGTATATTTAAAAAATGAATATTATTTGCCAGGTATATGCAAGACCAGGAAACATTTTAAACAGAAAACATTGAGATGGAAAAATATTTGAATTGCAACAAGGGTCTGTCGCCTGCAATATGCGTAAAACACATTTCTGATTTCAGGCTAGCTTAACGCATTAACTACAGAGGAGAAGAGTAGCTGGTACTTACTACTAATGGCTGTGATGATGGTGGTAAGGATGGAGTAAAAGAAGGTGTATGTGGTAGATAGTATGGACCTCGGGGGACCTCGGTGGACGGTGTGGCGATCATATGGTACTTGTAAGCGATCATATGGTACTTGTAAGCGGTCAACCCTTACAGACTTTCTTTGCTCGGTGTCTGAGAACTCCACATCACTGTTATCTAGGCCTGCCAAATATACACAGACAGCTTAAATATGAAGACATTTTTCTTCTTTTTTTTTGAGTTTTAAAGGGGTTTTGTTAGATATCCCACGAATGCAATACATGGTCAATGATATACACTTGTTACAAAGAGTTCAATTATTAGACGACTCAACTTCCCCGCTAGCACATATAACTTCCAATTTTACATCATAAATAATTTTAGAATGCACAAAGTAAAAATATAATGCAGCAATGTAAATTGCTGATAACTCGAAAAGTGAAAAGCCTGTGATTGGCTCCCATGAGTTGTGCACTCATCCTGTTACATCAGCACTCCCTCCCCCAGGTTATTCGCACCACCTCAGCCACTATTTGCATATCTCCCACCAAAACCGTGCTATTTGCACCACATTGCCAAAAAAGGCGGGAAAGTTGATACATGGATCAACATCATATACCTTCACCATTGGAGGCAAAAAGTGACTTATGGCTGCCAACCAACTGAGTCTGTACAATATAATGCCGCAATGTAAATTGCTGATAACTCGAAAAGTGAAAAGCCTGTGTAGAGGTCGGTGAAAATGTTCTTGGAGAAACCGGGACTCGAACCCGGGGCCCTCCAACTTCGAAGCGGCTGCTCTTCCTCTGAGCTACTTCCCCTGGCCTGACATTTCCACCTTCCATCCACACCTGGATCGGTATGATACACACTAGGGGGCAGTGATTACCCGGAGACCCGCCCCTGGGGGTCTGCCACCGAGTACAGGGAATTACTGCCCCTACACTCCTCCCCATCAGCTTCAACCACCATCCACCAGCACCAGGCATTCCCCCTCAAACCAGTTACCTGGAAATTGAGGCTTTATCAAGCAGTGTTAGGGCACTCCTGACTTCCCAGTGGATGTACCAGTACAATTACCGGATTGGTCGAAGCGTCATCTGTATCATATCGGCCCAGTTCCCGAGTCCTCAATCCATGATTGTGTTAAGACATGAGCAGGCACACATATCTTCAATCTGATTGTATTAGGATGCTCGGTTTCTCCACCACTGTAGAGGTCGGTGAAAATGTTCTTGGAGAAACCGGGACTCGAACCCGGGGCCCTCCAACTTCGAAGCGGCTGCTCTTCCTCTGAGCTACTTCCCCTGGCCTGACATTTCCACCTTCCATCCACACCTGGATCGGTATGATACACACTAGGGGGCAGTGATTACCCGGAGACCCGCCCCTGGGGGTCTGCCACCGAGTACAGGGAATTACTGCCCCTACACCTGTGATTGCCTCCCATGAGTGGGGCCCCCAAGGGGACCCCCCTCATGTCACAATGTCGCCAAATTTCAAGGCTTCAGGTCACGTCACTTTTTTAGGAAATGGACATGACACATGTCACTTTTAAAAGGCCGCAATGTCAGAATGTCACTTCAAAATGGCCAAAAGTTGCCATGTTGTTTTTTACCCCTTGGGGGCCACACGAGTTGTGCACTCATCCTGTTGCATCAGCACTGCCTCACCCAGGTTATTTGCACCACCAAGGCACTATTTGCACAACTCCCTCCAAAACTGTGCTATTCGCACCACATTGCCAAAAAAGGCGGGAAAGTTGAAACATGGATCAACATCATATACCTTCACCATTGGAGGCAAAAAGTGTCTTATGTCTGCCAACCAACTCAGTCTGTACAATATTGACAATTTCTCAAAATTTACAAAACTTGGTAATGAAATACCTGTTCCTGCAAGACCCCTACATCTCCTCCTTTCATGGCACTACAAATTCATTAAGTAACTCTGCCTCTTATATATAAAATTTCCATCTTTTTTAAACTTATTCGCACCACAAAAATGACTGAAAGTGCAGGGCCCCAGGGTGTCTCCTTATAACTCGCTTTTCGAGTTAAATATGGGAATACAGAACATTATCAGAGGCTCACCCAATACCAAACAGTTCCCTAATAAATTTACATTGCACTTCGGAGTGAAATGACATGGGATAAGACTTGGCTTTCTTGCTAATTTTCAGATAAGTGCCATTTAAGGGGTTAGGCTCAAGTATCAATGACATTTATTGATATCTGTGTATTTCAAGTCGACTTACCATAGAGATGATTTAGCCTAGTTTCTTTAATTGGGCTTTCATGCCCTGAGTATTCCAACTGTTTCTCAAATTTCCGATAAGATGCCACATCATTGACGGCAACACTGTACTCAGATCCCGTCTCCTCCTCCTCCTCCGTATCCGTGACATCCTCCATGTGTGATCTTCTGCCTCGACTTGACCTACGACGAGCCCTAAGAGCTTCTTTGGAGCCTGGGGCCCACTTTTTGCCATATTTCTTGCCTGACCGTGTAGCACTCGCTGGTAATCGAAGACCGTGAACACCAAGTAATCGACTGGATGGCTCTTCAAACTCTTGGTCTGAAAATTCTGTGGACATATAAGCAGAGGGACTGTGTCCTAGAAGCTAGGGAGGTGAGGGACATGCAGGTTGGTAGAGAGACAGAGACGCTTCATTTCATATTAGTATACACACAAGTAGAAAATATACAAATTAGTCTGTGTATGTGAGGCCTCTACGAAGCTTGATTTAATAAGAGCATTAATGGAAGATGTACATTTTGTTGTACTTACATCTGTTTAGAACACCAAGGAGTGTTATGAAGCAATTATCAGAAATTTCTACTTTGCATTTATGATCTAGATCTATCAACAGCATTTCCATATGTTAGTCTACGTTGTATTTCAAGATACCAAGAGCTGTGTTATATTAAGATACCACAAGGAACACGCAGCCTTCTGCTGCATTAGCCTAATGATGTCATGATGACAAAAGTAAATCCAAGACTTATTTATGTTATCTTTTAATACAGGATCCAATGTGTACAGTTAATTGTCTCTATTTCTGTTTACTTATATATTTACATCTTTTTCTTTTAATCATATTTTTACTTTTGGCTTTTCCTTTGCTTATCACAAAGTCACAACCTCGTTAGTCTGTAATTTTATTTTCTTTGGAACTACATCTGTATCTATGTCAGATATAAAGTACCACACAGGGATGTAAGTCAGGAATAGGCAAAAATCAGGAAGCCATACATTTACTTGATATAAAAGCCCTCTATTTTTCACAAATAGCCCTCCTTATCACTCATGTAAGGAAAATAAATGTCATTCAAAAATTTCAGAAATCAGGAAATCCTGATAAATCCTGAAGACTTACATCCCTGACCACAATTTGTATTGAGACCTAATTTACTTTTTTCTCTACCTACTAACTTTCACGTAAATACGGTAATGGTCTCTTTCTTTTCTTTTGCCACTTCACACATTTTAATACGCATAAGGTAATTCACCATGAGCCAATTAAAGAGAAGCTTTGACTGATCTAAGTTTAAGATATGCTCTTGGTAGCCCTTACCTCCTCCATGTTGATAGTGTGTTGTGTGTGTGGTCTCTGTCTTCACCTCCTGCTGATGGTCATTGTTATTTTCAGCAGACCGTAAGTAGGACTCGTCCAGACGGATAATCGGGGTAGGCTTTCTTATGCTGGATGAGTAGAACGACGATGCCACCGAGGACGTCGTCATTGAGTCACTGTCCCCCACTCCCTTCAAACGGCGGCGAGACATGTTGGGGCTTATATAGCCTTCGTCTACATGTGATTTGGAGTAGCTACCACTGTAAAAGTAAGGAGACAAGTAAAAGGGGTGAGGTAAGGACATGGACAGCAGTAGTCGACTAAGGGTTAGAGGGAGATGTAAACTAATTTATACCGAAGCGACAGAGGGAATAGTGAGGGAGAAAATAGGAGAAACCCTTTTATGATGGGCTAGCAAAGCTCGTGGTGGGTCAAACTTTAATGTGTGAAGCAAATATGTCCTCCCCCCTCCCCCATCGCTTCCCAGGACCATATGATAACATGTTCATGTTGGTGACCTGTAAGAGAATTTACTAAGTCCCAGATAGATTCAGACAGAAATGGTGATATTCAGCACATGTGTTCATAAGCCTACTTCCATAACATTTCTAGCTTTGTGCTTTTCCTGGGTTCGCTTTTATTGTACTACTTCCGTCTGACAGCATTTTTGTTGATCTTTTTTATATTCTCTTTCGCAAAATAAATAAATACAAGAGGAACTGTTCAGTACTCCCCTATCATCCCGGAACCCCACTGCTACCATTTCCTCCTCTTTACTTACATTAGTACTACCAGTATTACTGTCATTCGTTGAGGTCATTTGTAAATGGATTATAATAACATTAGGGATGGGTAGGGAATGAGTCATTCCAGTCTTAAGTAAAAAGTTAAAAAAAAAAGATACCAAAAAATGATGACTAATTTCAGATAATTTGAATAATAAAACTAAACCCTTTAAAGGCTGTTGCCAGAAGCGTCTGAACAGAATGAATACCATCCGTATTTGGTGAGATAGTCATTTCGACTTTAAATCGCTTCAATAAAATAATCTAAACTTTAAAAAGAAAACTGCCCCTGTTCACGATGAGATAAGATGTCTCGATGGGCGTGTTTGGATTACAGTAGATTCAAATCCATGTCAGTACTGTGGGGTATAGAGAGACAGACCTCCCTGGAATAGTCTATGTACATGAGAGGTTGTAGTAAAACTGCTGTAGAGCAAGTAGGTGTGGGTGACTGGAACCAAGCCAAGTGAAAGGAGTTTCTGTGCTGTGTAAAGGTCAGTGGGAATAGTGGTATAATATAGAACTCGACGTTAGACTGGGTCAAACATAAACTGAACACACCGCTATTATAAAAGGGATGGCGTCAAAATAGACTTCAGGTCAGGGCAGGTGGTGACTAATGACATGGCAGTTAATTATCAGAGAGGGGACATTCATAGATGGGGCTATGTACTACTTGATATGAGGTTTACTATAAGTAACATGTACGTATGACATTCTGGGACAATATTGTGCCTTCTCTTCCTGGCTGCAAGGATTTCTTATTAATTTCAGGTCTAAAGTGTCATATCCTAGTTCAATGTTTATAATAGCTATTTTTTTCCATATACATGTACAAGCAGTATTCAAAATACTGTTTCTATAGATTCAGTGTTCGCATTTGTACTGTTTCCATCTTTGTGAATATTTTCTTTTCAACTTATGCATTTCTTACATTTTATCAATTCCACTGGTACCCGAAGTTTACGTACAAATGCACAGAATACTTTTCAGGGCGCATGTAATAAGACATACCTGCGTGAGTAGGTGTAGTCCGTCTTAGGGTCTCTGTAAGAGAAACAAATTGCGACATCAGTGACACATGCAGAAGCAACCACAGACAATATTTTCTATGTTAATGCAATGTCCCAGTCTAATGAGTCTAGTCATTAACGATATGCATATTATACTTCATCTAGGTTGTCGCCACGAGAAATCACCTCTAGGTCAGGGCATGGCTTCCATTCCTGCCACCTGTAACCATTACTTTACTAACTATAGATTCAGGCATCAAAGCCGGGTGACTTTAATGAATTTTGAAGGTACCTACATGAACCTCTATTTTGAAGGTAATACATAATTCAATACACGAATTCAAAACCCGAAAATCTTATCCTTTTTTTTGAATTTGCTTTTCTACAGTCACCCTTCCTTGTAGTACGGTCTACCGGGTATATAAATATCTTAACCCAGATCCATAAAAGAAAAACAACTCCCTAGAGCTAGGCCAATTGTTTCTTTATATGACCCGTATGCCTAGTCCTACGTAGACATAAACGGTTGTAATCTATGAAGTACCATATCTCTTGCGTATAAGGCGCACATCGCCTATAAGGCACACCCCCAACTCAGGGAGGTCTGTTTCACGTACAAGGCGCACCTCTAAGGGCAGATTTTTGTTACTTTAGTACTGTTCTATAGTAAAAATACCCCACCCCCTATAAGGCGCACCCCAAACTCAAGGCAATGTCCATCCCACGTATAAGACTCAGCATAATTTTGTTGGGCGTATAAGATGCGCCTTATACGCAGGAGATTATGGTATGTGTATCTTTTATACATGTATAGACAAGTAGCAATGAGAGACTTAAAGTACCAGAAGGATGGTTTAATTGGTTCAATTCACATTACTGGGGGGGGGGGGTCAAAGGTTATCTTAAAATAAGTTGTAGGAGAAAATAATTTAAATCATTTGGTTAGGGAAAAGAAATTAAACCATTAAAGTAGGACTACATCTGTTGATGTCTCTAAAAACGTAGCCCTTTAGCGGAGGCACGGTGTTTTGTATGGAAAACATAATTGATGAATGTAGCACCAGAAAGTGCTGCATTTATGCATTATTCTGACTTGATGTAGCCAGTCAGCATAACGTGCAATTTCAAGTGTGATTTGTCTGAACCATGTTCAACGATAGTTCTAAGTTGATAGAGTGTGAACAAACTGCGGCCTATACCTGCAGGGTCAAAACATGATTGGAATAAAGTATAAGGCTGACAAGCCGTTACGGTTAGCTTTCAGTTTTGATTTTTTTTTTTTTTTTTTTTTTTTTGCTTTCCAAAATGGTATTCCCCATTATCAGCACGTTTTTGGAATATATTCTGAAAATACTTCACAAAACAGTTCAATATCAGGTTAACACATACATTGATAGGCACTGTGATAACTATATTGCGGGTGCACATTGTCACAGTAAACACTCGAGATATTCAAGCTCCCCATCTAAGAACTTTATAAGATTAAAGAAGAGTATCGCCTATAAAGGTAAAGATAGTAGGTAGTAGTCTTTGTATTATGAATTATCAAAGCACTCGAGGAAAAAACGACTGAACAGATACAATGTAAGGACTCATGTACATATGGAATGGTCCATTCATAATATTGTTCTCAACTCTTTTCTTTCTAATTTACACTACCCATTATGATATGAAACCATGGAGATCTTAAAACGAGAGGAACTACTTTACACTTTTACAAATTATCTAAAAGAATCATACAGCCTCGTTAACAACAGTGATGTATTGCACAAAGTGGTTTGTCTCACATTTTAACACCAGTTTTCGAACACCCCCTGACCTGAAGCCATCCTGACCTGGCAAAAACCCAACAGCTACAAGAACGGCGGGAAAAACGTCTGGAGGGCTGCGTCTGTGCTGCGTCCCTACCGACCTAGAAGTCGTCTGTTGCTGCAACCCTACACGTGTGTATATACGTGTGTATATTTGCTGGCATGAGGGTCTGTGGGTGGGGGTAGGGGAGATGAATGATGAAGTGTAAGATGCTTTGTGCTTTTTTTCATTTCCATGGGTTCATAGAACCACTGAAAATTCCTCCCTCAGACAGAAACCCGTAGGCGAAGTGCTTATTTTCTCCATGACATGGTCATGATGCAAGGGGGGGGGGGGGGTAGAGAGGGAAGGGGTGAGAGGCATAAGTACAGTTTTTTAATAGTACAATTTTACCACTGAAACTGGCAACATATTTCACAGCTATCATGACATATTCTGGGTTACTACACATGTACTAATCACAACCTGGAATTGCTAGCACGGCGGGGGCTATTCTGCGGCTGGTTTGACGAGTATTTTCCTTCAAGATATTAACGCACATTCCTACTTTCCCCCTGCTTGAGAAAAGCCTTCGACACCCCATATTCCAACAACTTAGCTAGGCCCTGTGTATGGGTCTATGACTCAGGGATCAGGACCTGCCGCCCCCACACACCACCTCTGATACTGGCGCTACTAACCCGAACTGCTTTGGGCGGGAGAACATGCACTGCGGTGGACTGATTCTAACCCACCTGGGAAATCAGGCTTGGTTTGTGGGTGGGAGATGCATTTTCTATACTGTGAACAAAATGGAAATTTCGGGTTATTAAAATATAAATAAAATCGGCGGATAGTACCCTGCCCTGTTCGTCACAGACTGAAGCCTCAGTTATCCCATTTGAGCTACCCCAAAGTGACGGCCCGGGTTATGTGAATAGGAATTATTGCCGGGGATTTATTGGCCCTTTGTTCTCCTTTTAAATGGCAGTGGGGGTCCAAGTCTCTCACGTTTGACTAAAAATCAATACGGGAGGGAAGGAGGTATATCAGTGACCTAAAAGTGAACATTTTGGCATGGCCTGATCAGTTCAGTCAATCACAGTTGTACCTCGTGTATACGCAAGGGCTTATATATCTGAGGCCTATACTACATGTGTCTTACAGGCGGGGTAGAATTTCATTCGTTTAGTACAAAACTGTCCAAATCCTGCTCCAGGTAGACCTGCCAACCGATCCCTAGTCATATGATGAGCTCCCTGAGCGGCAGACGGTGTGGAACCCCCACACTAGCTCCAGGTGCACCTTGTAGATTTGTTTTCAACTCTAGATGCGTCTTTTATACTTGGTGTGCCTTATAAACGAAGCACTATGGTAGTTTTTAATACTACCAGGCACTCACTTCCATGGCATACCCATTCACTTGTATTTTTCCTCATTGTCCTTAGTCGAACCCTCTTATGAGCATGTAATGGTATAGGTAGTCTAACATCCAAATAATTTCAAATGGGTGAATACATCATTACATGGCTGTCAAAGACAATACAGTTTTTCTTGCACGCCCATGGTTGGAGTCAATGTATTTAATATCTATACATTGTTTTTTTCGCCTACATGCACACCCTATTGACAACCAGACCTAACATCTGCTGATTAGGATCAATGTTAGCATATGTATACATGTAACTGTGACTATCCCTCTATTATCTCACCCTTGGTGACACTAGCTTGTATAGATGTAGAGATGTACACGTGTAGAGACCAGACCCACAGGGAACAATGTACGCATACATGGGTAAAATTCGACAGATATTGACAAGAGTGAAAGGGGCTTCAGAAGTTGACACTACTATAGTGACACTTAATATCTATACCTGTCTTTTAATCAAAATCGACAAACAAATATTAGATATCAACGATTTCATAAATACAAAGTTACAATTGAATTGGTCACCGTCAAGGGTAATGTCACTCGGCTTTGCATGTCAAGGTTCTCTGTGGGTATTAATTTTCTAGCACATTTGACTAATCATTCCTTCCTATTTTACACAAATCTTATTTTTATGGAAGGAGGTTGGTGTGAGAAGCCAAGTTAATCTTGTTACTGGTGCTACTGATGTGTTTCTCATTAACCCTATCCACAGCAGACTTCCTGGCCCAGGTGAACATAGTTGGCAGAGGCCCAGCTGGAGGAAGCAGTCCCAGCTCGTAGACATGAAGAAACACACACCAGGAAAACTGTGACCGTGACATAGGGGTACGAGTAATTGATGAAGTGTGCTAATGTCACTTGGCCACCGAAAAAAGTCTAATAGGTATTAACATGGCCAGAATACCAGGATCTCTACAAGAAGATCATGTCGTCCAGACATTGCAAGATAATAACAGAAAATTATAATATCAATATGTCTCCATCTCCCCAATGCCATAAGAGGCAGCCAGGGTTGTTTTTGAGCAGTACTGATTTGATCTACTTCCCCACCCATAAGGCGCATCCTGAATTCAGGCATATTGTATAGGGCGCAGCCAAGGGCCATCCTCATGTACAAGTCATGCCTTATAGTTGAGGTACTATTGATAAAATGCTTGCTGCTGAGGTGTGTCAAAGGTTTAGGTTTGTCTGCAGATGCATTAGATTGCAGAGTAGGCCTATAGAATCCTTTTTCATCAGTGTCACTATAGAACATATTAAGTATTCTCAGAGACAATACTCAAAGAAACGTGCTTTACATGTATTAAAGACCTGTAGTTACTTCCCAGAGGATATGTAGGCTTGGAAACTTATTCCAAGAGACGTCCGGACCTTTATATTCACTGTAACTTTGGAGGGATCGCTAGGACGGCATGTTTGGAAAGAGAATCCTAGTCCTGAAACGTCATACCCTAACAAGACACTATGCAGGTCACATCCAAAGTTCTTATATTCATGCATTGCTGGAGTTATGCTGCAGAGTTGGGTGAGGGAGGGGATGGTGGTGGGCCGTTTCTGGTACTGTGTTTCTTCATGTCTACGTAATGGTAATGGTAGGGGTGATGACTTTCTACACTACGGTTATTGTTTTTGATCATCTACAAGAAATGTCAGGCAACATTGGGAGAGGGATGCCTGCAAGTCACCTCACATCCCAACTATTTTGGCGGGTAATAGAAGATCCAAGCCAAGGTACCGTTGTTGTGGTTGGGGGGGGGGGGGGTAACGTTGGCGGTAGAAGCAGTATATCCGTTAGCTATGATCATGGGGCCATGAATAGATCCCCTTTGTGTGATTTGTTGTGTGAGGTGTAGTGTCAACACACACGTCAGATGTGTGGTACTCCCACCCACCCCCATCCCACCCAACACACACATCTTCATGATGCTTGGTCAGGGGCTAGGTCCCGAGGTTCGGTGCTTCACCTGATGAGGACACGATGGTTGGAACCATGTTGCACCAAGGGATTGGATAACCACCGGCTACAGCCTACTGCATGATCTGAGAGAACAGGATTCATTGGCGGGGTGGGGATCCAGGCGTCTACTCTGCCATACTTGACTTTTCTGCAACCTAGCTTGACTTGCTCATTTCTATTTTTTCTTCTTTGTGTTTTTATGACTTTGTTCTACAGAGCCCTCATTTAATATCTATCAACAATAATATTGGCAATAGGTGCTGAGATTGATTGTGCACCAACTCCTCGTGTAGGGGCGGTGTGGAATTCTTTGAGCACCCCCCCCCCCACGCGAGAAAAACGTAAAATTTTTGCCTCACTTTTAATATTTGCTATTATTATAAAAAATAAAAAAATAAAAACATTTTTTACGCCCCTACACCAGAAATTGTATGCGAACCTCCCAACTATTGACAAGCACCCCCTTGGCCCAAGGCTTAGGTTAACTCAACAGTTCGCAATATAGTGAGTGAGTGAGTAATGGTTGTTTAACGCCAAGCCGACAGCTAAGGTCATATTCATGGCGGAAAAAGTACATTAGACATCACGTCACAAAGGAATACATGTGCCTGTGCCCGTGCATATGGACACCAGACACATGTAAGAAAGAGGGGACAGGAAAGAGGAGATTCAAGGAACGAATATGTGCCAGTGCCCGCGCATATGGACACCACCCACACTCAGAGAGGATAGAAAAGCAAGACATAGACCCCTTTTAAAGATGGCCTGGGGCTGGGGAGGCCCGAGTTCGCAATATACACCTAGTCCTAAATATCTGTCCACACTCACCTTGGGATAAATTTGAATCCCGGAATCTGAATGTCTCCAGAAGCAGACACCAACTCCAGACAGTAAAACGAACAGTGTGCTTCTCTAAACCATACAGCACAACATCATAGACACTGACCCAGCTGTCACTTCACTCTATCCAGCTGTCAATGTTCAATGTACCATCAAACAAGAGTAAGTTTTATCCCGACTTTAACCCGGCTTGGTAGGTAATCCACTGTGACTGTCACTGACTGTCAGAAAGGAATCTAAATCCTTGTTTTTTCAAGGAAAGCAGGTAACTTCCAGGCAGTGTTAACTGCCTGTGTTATATTCAAAGATGAGAGAGGTTGGTGTGACCTGGCCTACACCTACTGTGAGGTCACTAAGTAGTGTGGTGGTTACATTCCTGGGTGTGACTGCCTTCTAGGGGTGCCTTAGCGGTATAATAATGAAGTGCTATTAGCTGAAGACCTGCTGTGGAACTAACCTGAGACTAGTGGTGGTGAGTGAGGGCCTGACTGTCAACGTTTCCAAACATCCCGCTCCCACTGCCGCCCACCCGCTAGTCACACACACCTACCCAGCCCACCCGGACCCCTCACCATCCCCCTCCCACCCCAGACATAATGGGTGAGTTCGGATATTCTCACCAGACAGAGTGGGTTCATACGTAAACACTGAAGGCTCTACTGAGACTTGTCTACGTCTGAACAAGTCTATATATATAGGTCTTCTTTATTTGATTACCACCCTCCTGCATTGCACATTAGAGTTTGATAGTCTGCAATAACAATAAGGCCAAAAATAAAAAGGTTTGTTTCCAGTTACCCGACCGACCCTAGCAAAACAGGGCTGATTTTTTTCTTGACAGGACCATAATAATGGTACCAATAGACATACAAAAATGGCAGACAACTTTTTGGAAAGGGCTCTATCCGCTGATCAGTATGCCAATGTTCATACTACACTTATTTTTATTCACTTCAGTTATAAACTAAAACAAACAAACAAACAAAAAATTATCAAAAGTTTCCAGATATTCATAGCAAATGCATGATACATACTAGTTTAGGAAAATTTAGGTGTATGAGAAATGTATGAGAAAAAGGAGGTGTAGGGGGGGGGGGCAAAAAATTCAAGATATCATTAGGGTTAGGGAGTGATCATTTTTTAACAACAGGAGGGGGTGGTGGGTTTGAAGGGGGGGGGGGGTCAAAATAAATTCACCATACAGGCCTTGGTGGGAGGGGGGGGGGGTCAAAACCAAATAAATCTTCATGCTGAGGGGGGGGGGGGGTCAAATTTAAATGTGATCAAGCCTTGGCAGCTGGCAATAAATGACTCAGCCCTTAGTATATTGTGGGATTATTGTGTCTTCATATCCTCTCAAATTCGCCTTGAAATTACGTTTCTGTTGATATATAACATGCATATATTGGACTCCTCTGCGGTAAGGGACAGGACCCCCCCCCCCCCAAAAAAAAAAAAAAAAAAAAAAAAAAATCCGACCTACCGACCCTAGCATTTCACTTCATGGAACTGGAAACACACCTTTTTTTGGGCCTAAATCAAAGAAGCACCTTTATCAAGTAGTTTATGCCCTCTGCTTGGATATTTTAACAGCAGCCACCCGGTCATCACAAAAAAAGCTTCTTAAATCCCCATTCTCTTAATTAATGTATTATACAAAGGTGAACTGCTTCCTAATTCGACTATAATTGGTTCCATAAGACTCGTTCCATAAGATGGTGAAAGACGATGACTTCTTATGTCAGAGTACTGTGGAGAATACTGAAGATCATGATCTGTGCGAAAGGCATAGACTAAAGCAGGGATTAGACTTCGATTTAACATAGCAAAACTGTTATTTCATCTGATTTTATGATCTTGATCTATGATAGAACCTACCTCAGTATTCATTCCCTTTACAAACAACCTGTGTACTGTCCCCAGCCGTAAATTCCCTATTGCATGCTTGTGTCATTTATCTGGACTATAAAATTCGACATGGTGAAATGGCCATTTCTTAAAATTGACATGTGACATAGGCCTTAGTCTTAGTAACAGCAGGCAAAAAAATAGTGACATGACATAGGTGCTTTCTGCATGGGATATGATAGGTTCTTAGATCTGACATGGGACATGGGGATTTATGTGACATGTGACATGGCCACTTCTTTAAATCAGCATGTGGCACTGGGGGCCCATCATCCAGAACCCATGTGCTTTCGTGCCTGTATTTACTTAACACAGGGGCTGTGTTCAGTACGGGGTAATGAGGGGGGGGGGTATGGGGTAACCCCCTAAATAACTGGATTGCCATCCACATAATAACATACAATAGCTCCCTCGGTCCCCCTGCTTCACCCAATCACGTATAAGGCTGCACAAATCGTCGAGAGTCAGTCCTCGATAGGTACATGTGATTTAATTAAATCCCCAAATCTCATGTCACCTCTAGGTACCTACAATCCCATGTGTAACTCAAGAAATCCCTCAAATCATGCCACTCACCGTTTTCCTCGTGTCCGTATGTCACATGTCGATTCTAATAAATGTCAATGTCACCAAGTCGAATTTAGTGGTCCAGACCCATCACTGTTTACTCACAACAGGATGAATATTTACACGGTGCGTTCGGGCAGCGGTTTTCAAAGGATATCTATTGCATTATGGGTAGGGGTGACCTCGAACGCTAACTACACAACCTTAGCTTGTTCCCTCCACCCCCTTTCACCCCAGCCAGGTCTGGCTAGGTACCAGCCCTTAACTATGCTTGGAAGTGTAGTAAGTTGACTTGGGGATCAACATTGACCCACATGGGGCAGACCAATAGGGGGTGGCCTTACAAACCAGCATTGATCCCTCGGCCGTACTCCGAACGCACCGACTGTTACACCTGCTGCCACCTGCTTATCACACAGTCGGTGCGTTCGGAGTACGGCCGAGGGATCAATGCTGGTTTGTAAGGCCACCCCCTATTGGTCTGCCCCATGTAGGTCAATGTTGATCCCCAAGTCAACTTACTACACTCCCAAGCATAGTTAAGGATCGGTACCTAGCCAGACCTGGCTGGGGTGGAAGGGGGTGGAGGGAACAAGCTAAGGTGGTGTAGTTAGCGTTCGAGGTCACCCCTACCCATAATGCACTGGATCTAGTCAGAAAACTGTACACCGAACGCACCGACCGACAACTGAGCACAAAAGAATCTCTATTTGAAATACTGTAAACTCATACAAAAGCTATGGCATATGGTGCGGCTTTTAAGTGGGGTTTTGATACTAATGAACAGTACTACCTGTATGATTAATCAACTCCATGCACTAACTTACAAAACAATTCAGCAGGGGGGGGGGAGGGGGGGGGGAAAGGAGTTAAAAAAGTATAGGAGATGTGCCGAGTAAATTCTGGTTAATTGTAATAAAATCTATACATTCACTATTCAGCCTCAAATAGCGTGTATCCCCAAACATCGGCACGACTCCTCTCCCTGCTAGCACAACTCATCCAAATGAAGTCTTTTTTACGTAAATCACATGAGTTTTCACGTAAGAATGATGTAAATTGCACGAGTTGTGCTAGCTGGGCTAGCATAGTTGCAGTCTGTAGCGTGACAGGCACTTTAATATGCAAGGGTTTATGGTCCAACTTGGCAAATACCTGGTAGCAGTTGTCAGGTAAATGGTGCACAGATCTTCCACGTTTTTGTATATTTTGCTATTCACCTATCGAACACCCCCCCCCCCAAATGAGCCTTATATGAGGGCATGGAGCTGAAGAATCCTTGGCACCCGGGGCTTAGCACTTGTCTATTGTGTCAAAAGAATAGATATATATATCCACTCCTCCTGCACTAATAGTTAGCCCTCAACTGTGAATGCATGTATAAAGTTCGCATGTACATACATGTCCATCAAGACGTGTGTGTGTATGTCACACTTTTCCCGCCAAACAGACCACGCGACCTCCTTTCTTACCTTTCAAATATGTGTTTATAAAGTGTCTATAAATGGGTCACAAGGTCTTAGCGTTACTACATGGGTCTGAAGGAGGCACTAAATCAAGTATGACCCACCTATATGTATAGGACGTGAAATTTTTTTTCTTCTTTTCTATAAATGTGTACCGCTATTTTTGTGGCTGGTTTGTAATCATATCCTTTCAATATGTCTACCCAGAAAAGGGTTTCAGCCTCATCCAGATTAAGCCAGATAAAGATATGCGCCAAATATAGTAAAGCACATCACTTGCATGTGGTATCAGACATACCGTAATCTCCCGTGTAGAAGGCGCAGCTCGTGTAGAAGGCGCACCCCCAACCGAGAGAAGGCTGTTTCACGTAGAAGGCGCACTGCCGAGGGCAGATTTTTGTCAGTTTAGTACTGTTCTAAAGTAAAAATCCCCCCTATAAGGCGCACCACCAACTCAAGGCAATTTACCTCCGCAATATAAGGTGCACCCCAAATCTGATTCGCTTATAAGACACGCCTTATACGCGTGAGATTACGGTACTGGTATTTTTGGGGGTGTGGATGGGGGATCCCCCATGTCACATGTCGATTTTAAGAAATGGTCATGCCACTTAAATCACCATGTCCTATGTCACCTCTAAGAACATATCATGTCCCATGTCAATTTTTAGAAAGCCCCTACCGGTATATCATGTCACTACTTTTTTTGCCTCATGTCACTAAGGCCCATGTCACATGTCGATTTTAAGAAATGGCCATGTCAGCATGTCAAATTTAGTGGTCCACAACCATATCTTTACCGATATCTCTCTGGTTTTAAAGTCTAGTTACTGTCACAGGTGGGTGACCCAGCTATGCCTAAATTGATACCGAAATATAATTTTGGAGGGAAACAAGTTTGTGTGACAGGACAGGTGCAAGTGGCTTTGATTAAGTAGTACCCAGTTAGTTAATATCATATTGGGGAGAAGGACTAAATCGGGTACAATCAGCAGTATAACCCTGTAGAAATGCTGGTTTGTTTTTTAATAAAACCATAGTGTTGTAGATTTTAATACAATAGTAGAGAATAGTCCTGTGAGACATGGCGCGGCAACTTGTAATCTTGTGTCTAGTTTCAGTTGGTGAGACAGATAGGGCATACTATCATCTGGGCTTTTGGTAGTATATAGCACACATTCAACCTGAACTACCCACTGCAGCTAAGTACTAATAGTCTGTAGACTGTCCATTCTGCATGCACCTCACTCAGCTGTCACAGGGACCTGTCTTATTCAATGTTCAATGCCATAGTCAACAGGTGTGTCATTATGAGTGTACACTGTCTCAGATTGCCAGGAGCCTGCTCTGCCTCCTGCCCTGCCCCTCCCCCCCCCATACACACATCCAACTGCCAATCACTTGTGATAGTCTGTACCTCGTCACGGGCCAGTGGTCAGCAAGCCGGATCACTCCACCTCTCTTTACAGGGGGAGCACAGTGTAAGTACCCTGGTGTACATACATGTTTTCAGTGTTCCACAAAATCGTTTATATAATGAAAGGAGTAATCAAATTAATCTTTCATCACCAATAGTAGATACATATTCTGAGATAGCATTATTTCAATGTAAACTAAAAATTTTACACAGAAAAGAATGTAGCAGTTCCACAAGGTGGCCTTACACTTCAACCTCCTCTGATTTACAAAAATGCACATATGGCAACACACTTTAGCACTGATTTCTCCATAGAGATCTTTGACAGTGAATACTTTGTTCAAATACAGAAAATATGATCCAATTGTACCATAACCCACTGAGATAAAACCTGTACTACATATATATAGTAGTTTCAAAACGAACAATTCTAAAACAAAGGCTACAGGGATGCATTTCTGAATCTTAAAATGCTCTAATGCTAATCTGCCATAGGGCTCCAAATGATGAAATGTCTTATCTGCGAATAAAATCAAAAGTATGAGATATATTCTGAAAATTCCTTCACTGATAAGTAAAGTACACACACTGTTGTTATTACATTAGAATAGTGAGCAGGAATAGTCCATAGCAGAGGAGCCACAAACAAAAATAGATTGCAAAGCCTCCCTATCCCTTACACCGTGGCGACTGTGAACCATACACTAGTCTACTCATCTCACAAGTAGTACTCACTAGTCGCCGCGCTAAAAACATGCAAACTCATACTGACTCAGAGTTCTAAAAAAAAAAAAACAGTACTAAACATCACTTATGGAAAATTTATTCCAACGTTTAAGTTCTTTCTTCCTTTCTTTTTTTCCTTCGATGATATCAACCAAATTAATTTATAGAGGTTTGGGGGGGGGGGGGTGTACTCATTCTAAGAAGCCAAAGCCCTTTGATACAGATGGCAACTATAACAGACTATAGACCCATATGCCAAGAAAGGGTGACCTTTTCATAAATAAAGTTGTGTTTAGGTCAATTTTTGTGGAATGCTCGAAACTTTGCTTGTAGTGACCACATGTGGAAAAGACTTACACCAAGGGATTCATAAGAAACTTATCTTTCAAATAAGGGGTATAACATGACAGGCCTGACAAGGAAAGTTCACATACTCAATAGGTTTCCTTAAGGTCAGTCCAAAAACTTTATCAACAACTTCTCTGAAAAGTCACCCTTTCTTGCCACATTGATCTATAACACTACCGTAAATCCCCGGTCATAAGCCGGATTTTTTTTTCTATTTTGGGCCCAAACCGGCTTCTAAATTTTTCCCAAAGTCCCCCCCCCCGGCTTATGACCGGGTTTTTTTTACTATAGAATAAAGAGAAAATGGGAAAAATTTGACACCAAAATCGGCTTATAGGATTTCCCTGAACTCACCCCCCGGCTTATGACCGGGGCCGGCTTATGACCGGGGATTTACGGTAGTAGCAGGTACAAAAACGACAAAAATAAAGTACATGTACCACAGTGCATCTATATCTCAGTACCATCAAGTGCAATACACAGTGTGCTATTAAAGGAGAATTTGGACGTACCGTATCAAACATCTATGTATTCAAGAAGATAACTTTATTGGACGTTATCATTCTACAAAATCATCTTGTAAATATGAGAATCGAAAGAGAAAATCTTCTTACCGATCATTATAGTGTAAGAGAATGATGGGTTATCCCAATTCATTTTTTATTTACCACTACCTTCATGCTATGGCCTAGTTGACAGTTATTCCTAACTAATCACTTTAGCATTGCTTTCTTAACCGAGGGCTACCTGTATCCACAGAGCAATGCGTTAGCTACTTAAACTACTATGGGTTGTTCTCTATACTTTGGTTAGTAGCATCAGTGACATTTTGTTAAAAAGCAGTCAGGCTAGTGGTGAGAATTAGTGTCGGTGTTACCATGATGCTAAATATTAAAGAAATATCACTGAACAATAATACTTCTCGAACTTATAACATGAACCCACATTACAGAATTATTTGTTGGAACCACATTGACTCACTCAGCATCTGGTTGATGTGACTTCCAACCATCCAAATCAAGCCTATACATTAAGGTGTGAAGACGATTAAGTAAAGCTATAAATCATTTAACAGCCCAGTAGCTCGCTCTGCTCTTTGCATATACGTATTAGCGTTGTTTTTAAAGCATCAACATAGCATGAATACACATACATACAAGTATGGAATCAGGCAAATAAGTCGGCCAAGTTAGGCAGACATCATCCATCAATCTGATCAAATTTTTTTTGGCAAAATACGAAAAGGGTTATTTCTTAATTCCCAAAGTTTGAACTCATGAGGATGATATAGGCATGGTATAGTGGTTGATCCTCCCATCTTGACCTTTCTTATATAGGGAGTTGGGTGTGAATAACATAACGGATAATCATGGCTTAATGTTAGGCTGTGGCACCTTCTCGCGAGAACGCCGAGAGGCAGGCCATCGGCAACTTAAACCAGGCGCAAGGGTAGGGGCAAGCAGTGTGAGGCGTAGGTGATATAGGTGTTGGTGGTGCTCACGTTTTCTGCGCCATGGCTGCTGGTACCGCTAATGGCTTGGTCTCCGCTGCAGAGCTTGAACCCCTTTGCCGGGGTCTAACGCAGACAACATATACACACGCTATTGTAACAGTTCAATGATATACAACATTCAATGTTTCTATATACAAGTCTAAAGCAAATGCATTATTCCTCTCCTGCATCTCGCTTCACCAAAAACTTACTCATTTTCATGATTATTGGAAGAAACCCTCCAACTTTTTTTTTTGTTTACCTGATATTTACAATAGCTTACTCTCGTAACAAGGCCCAATAGGTTATGATCAAATGGTTTTCATATAGTCACGTTTTTACATGTACACTGTGCAGTTCTATTTGCACCCACAACAAAAAGCAAATACAAATGTGGTTTATAAGCTCTCAAAGCTTGGCTAGGTGGGAACACATTTTAAGCTTGCAATTATTAGTATCGTTTTATTCTATTCATACAGTCTCTGAAAGATCTAATAGCTCTCAAACTAATGAATTTTGAAATTATGGTTTTTATCACAGAAAAAAAAATATATCAAGTAATGGGGAAAATATAAAAATTAAATCAGAAAAAGAACTAGGTAAATGACTATTTCTTCTCTTCGCTGCATATCTTACTACATTGTTACATAATTAAAGAAAGGTCATTCATTCTGCAGTTTTTGGAACGGCCTTGTGTGTGGCACCACATCGCCCCCTAGTGTGTTGACAGCAAACTACAAGACAGGCATTGGCGGCTCATTCTGCAGTTATTTACAGCCGTGGTACAATAACCACTAAAAGTAACTCTAACAAAAAACAGATCACCACAAAGCATATAGATCCTATCGAACCTGGAAAAGGCTATAGAGTTGTAGAACTAAATCTACTTCAAAGCATTTTACTACCTGACTTGTAACTACCATACTTATAAATACCTTGATATGGATATAATTGCTAAATGTAGATACTCACATTGTCCACCAATCGTCTGGATAGTGACGGAGAGGAGACTTGGTCGGTGAGTGTGGCGGTGTGCTTATCACTCCTGATGAAGAGTGAGTGTCACGTGATGGACTGCTGATAACTTTACTGAAAAAGAAATTTGAAAGTCAACAACAATGTCTTTTATAAGAAAGAGTACAAATATACTAGCATAGCATGGAAGATGCAGAACGTTTCACTTGTCATAAACAAGACTATTTAATAACTTGACAAGTTTGTTAAATTCCTAGTCACGCTCACCTTTTGTCCTGTGTTCTAGTATTGTATTAGATAGGCTAGCAGAGTATGCCACCCCGCTCCCTGAAAACCCCCAAAGAGCCCCCAAGATATACACTAAGGAATATATATATCTGCTCTGCACAGAAAAGGCGCCACACGCGCCACACCCTTCTGACTGGGTGTACTCCAGTCCCACATTCTCCATGTGAAACTAAGCGTTGCCATAGCAACCAGTAACTTCAACTGGGATGTTGTTGTGAGATGTGGCAGGGAGGAGTACAGAAAGTGGTTGTTGGGGTACAAGCATCAGGCACTGCGGAGTAAATTGTCAATTCAGCATCTTCCATTCCTTTAGTACTAGTTTAGTACTACAGTCGCAATACATTCTTGATGAGGACAGATATCTATTATGCAATTATTTTCATTATGTTGGATAAAGTAATCCCGTCATATCTGTCAAGTTCTCATGGTCCACAATGCGGAATCGATACATAAACAATGCAGTGACTTTTCAAATATTTCCACTCATGGCTGAACACAAGAAACAATGAGTCAAAGGAATATCACCAGGCATGGAAGGGTACTTGAATCAGGCAAAATATACATTAACCCATCTGCTTGGTATATCATAACGTGCAGCATTACAGTTCAATTCAATTTTAATTTAATTTCAAGAATTCTTTATCATACCATTGTATACAAACAGTGCCTTTAAAAAGTCTATTGATCAGGCGCATCTACTCATGCTCGTGGACAAGAGATGTTACAAATGGATAAATTATAGGATGACCGAAATCTTTTTAGAACGCAGGCCAACATTGCTGTATAAAAAGATTCTACTCAGGTAATTAAGATCTTATGCAGGCCGGTTCGGTATATACATTTATTTTTGAATTCCCCCCAATATAAATATAATCAGCTACTTTACAGCATACCCCACACATTCCACACAAGCATACTAGTATCATGCCAGAAAAATATTCATCTCTTAATCCTGTAATCTATCTTTTAATCTCCTAATGAGTACGGCAAGCATCCCAGGACATTGCCTCACATGTGTCAGCCAAAGTGATCAACGTTAGATCTAATACTATACTGAAATTTTACATAAGCATTTGCCAACATACTGACATCACTTCAGCAACACTGTGGCAGGTATAATTGCATGTTGTGAATTGCCATGAAATGGATTGTATATGGGCGTGTACCGGGTAGGTGCATTTGTATATAACCCCAATTTGACAGTGCACTCCTAAGTTCCCACCTTCCATCTAACCCCCTACCAACCAGATATGCCCAGGTTCAGTGCCAGGGGGCATCGGGGTGGGTATAGCCACGTAGGGTCACCAAACAGATGTTCTCATCATCACCTGTAGGGTAGGCCCTACCTTAAAACCCTGCATAATAGCCCACTGATTATCCATAATATAAATCGGAACTGCGGTTATAGACTCAGGCTGTGGCTTATACATGAAATCACGTTTCTTTCTGTGCGATAAAGTGTGATTGAATGAGCGATTTCAAGACTCCCATGTGTAGTTTATTCCGGGTTAGCAGATCGCCCCATGGGCGCCGCCATTACTGGAGCTTGTTACCAGCGAGTTCTACTGATAAGACCTATCAGATGGGTACCAGTGAGCCCCCGAGAGGACCGCAGTCAATCGTTGGGCTTATCTCATTGGCTAATAAATGATCCTGCTAAGGCCGTATACTATTACCGGTAGCTTCAATTCATGGTGCAGTATATACGTTGGTTTGGGTTCTGCATTACTCGATTACAGAACTTCTACTTGAGGTTGGCCCATCACAATATGTCTATCATAGCATTTGATAGACCGGACAGCAATGGTCACATCAGTGCTGCTTCTGAATCTGCTAGGTAAATCAACTGGACATAAACAATGCCCTGTCAGAGAAGGTTTAGTTTGTGCTCGTTACCTAAGGCCATCTACCACTGTCAGTGCAATCAATTAACTTCAATGCACTAGCTTCAGGCAGATATTAAACACACATGTGGCATGTACATATGTATAATAAACATGGACCAAAAAACAAGGCTATATACTGGACAGCTGCCAATGTACTTGTATTCTACCGTAAATCCTGGCATATAAGACACACTTCATGTTAGACCATATGATCCATCACGGATCAAATTTTGGTCATTTTTAGTACCGGTACTTTGCTATTGGCTAATATCTTCGTATTTAAGACGCAGCCTGAGTTGGACAAACTATTATAGGGTATTATTATTCCCGTGTATAAGCCGCATATTATATGCGAGGATTATGGTACATTGTACATGTATCATGATGGGAATGAAACATGATATTCGAGACCATGGGGATGAGTAAGAACATGTCAAACTGCAGCTCTACTTTGTGTTTCTACATGCACTAGCACAACTGGTACTCAGTAGTTTAAGGCGTACATGAAACTGGCCCCTAGTGAGTGTTACAGCAGTTGAGGCTTGTGTCAGGTGAGTTGGCTGATGTTCAAAATCAGGATCAGGTCAGGGGGTGTTAGTATTGTTAGCCATGCCCTATATATAGGTATGCAGCACAAGCTGTCATGGGTTTAATAGCTACTCCCAGGCCATTTTCGACTTTTCTCAATGACACCGATATATTTTTATAAGGAACCTCATCAATAGGGACAATGGCGGTGATCGAACCTAAGGTTGGGGTACTTGAATCGGTGCTGCTGCAAACATCCGATGGGAGCAGACATAGAATGTGCTATATGTGCTATAAACCGTATACCGTTGGTGCTTACATGCCCAGTTGGGGCGGGAAGCAGGAATGTTATTACAATATGTATAGTGGCATACAATAGATAATGTAGTTTGGTATCATTCCAATCGACATCAACAAGTGTGTCCTTCATAGAGCTGAGGTGTATTCTGTAAGTTTCTGTACGTCTGTAAAAATGTCTGCATCTACATAAACCACATGCCAGTCCCCTATTTATAAGGCTGGTTTTTATAGGTTTGGGTGGTTAGACAAGTGCTCTCCAGCTGTCTAAATCGCCTAGCCAGACCCACTAAATATAACTTCACTTGACTTAGCTCTTCAACCTAGATCAGTTATTTAGACAAGTTCACCCCCCCCCCCAAGAAAGGCTCATACACAGCGTTTAGTAGATTAGACCTACCCATTAGCCACTAGTCCCCCATTTCAAATACCGCAGTTTAATTTACAAAGTAATAAAGTGTGGTTGATCTATTACCACTGATTTATACCTACCATGCACTACCACTGAATTATCATCAATAAAAAGGATATATCAATAAATAGTTTATATCTGGTGTATTACTAATCCATTTGTACCCGGACCTAGTTCAATCGTGTTTTATACCTATGACCTGCATTTCCGGCTGGGGCAACATGGGAGGAGGGTTCGCGTGTTTGAGACCAGTTTACATCTATCAAGGCCCACATACATGAGTCGGATTTAGCCCCAGACTGAGACATAAATATGCCATGTATATCAATGTATTTTTGAATAAGGTCACTGATGTTCACTAGTTAATGTTCCTATTTACAAAGTATGGTGGGGTTTACGCCAAACAGGTGGCATATCTATTCTTTTCCTCTACAAATCTCTTCAAACCATATACTGTATATCTACTGTCATTAATTAAATAAATTTATACTTTCTTCTCACGCATCTCACATGAGGTTCCGAGAATAAATCATCGTCATTAACACCAGCATGTTCAACCATTCTGATTTTTATGGACTTTTATAGGCACTGAAATACCTCCACTGCATGAGTCTGCTGCAGGAGAGGTGTGAAACTGTGATAAAGCTGAAACTGGGTAGTGTTAAACTCTCCTTTCTTTGCAAGCTTATTCTGAAGCTATTTACTGGAGGATCTTTACAAACAAGGGCTCATTTTAACAGGCTTGGCTAGACCTTTAAAATGATTATTTTTTGTACAAGGTTGAATACAGGGAATTTTGCCTTTGACCCCATCAAAGTTCAACCAAAAGTTTAGAACCATTTTATGACGAGAAGATCATGGAGCACCTAAAAATAAATGGTTCCCACCTGTTCTATGGTTAAAAATGATCTAGAAAATGTCTAGATTTTCTTTTTCTAAGGGGCTGCAGTATGTTTGACAGACCCTGCAAACTTTTTGGGCGAGATTATCTCTGGACACTTTTCCCAACCTCCCCAAAGTTTGGCACTTACCTATCAATTAAGACCTTATTTTATCTCAAGTTGAATACGAGAGCCCCATAGGCTTAACCAAGAAACTCTGTATTACACCCCACAGTGTGATAACCCTTCCCCGTATCACACTCCCTGGGAAAACATCCAAACAGTCAAATAACTGATGATAAAATCAATTCTAATGCCAAATAAATCGAATTTTGAACATATCTGACTAAATTAACTTGAGATAAATACAAAGGAGCACTTGAATTGGTCAGCACTGAGGGTTATCACACTCGGCTTCGCCTCGTGTGATAACCCTCAGTGCTGACCAATTCTCGTGCACCTTTGTCTATGTATGTATTTTATATGGTGGGATATTGATAGCTATGATAAAAATAAGTGGTTTTGCTTTTTAAATGAAGTTATTATGTCAATTTGAATGGAAGTTATGATCATTCAAACATCCTAAGTCAAAGACGCTATTCTGCCGTGGTTTTGTCAGAGCGCACAGTTCAAGAGAAAAGATGACATCAAAAATTTGCTTTTACATTGTTTGATTATGATAAAATGTATCATTATTTACATTCTTGAGGGTATATCCTGCTTATCTGAAAAGAAAATTGCCCAAAATAATCATTTTAGTGATCTAGTATACCTTGGATTCATCTTGCTTGATCACAAAATTAGATCCAAATTATACTCTTAACTATGGCAGAATTCTGGGTCTGATTTGGTACCTTTGACCGGTCGTAATTACACTTAAAATTGACATAGAGACTTCATTTAAAAAGCAAATCCACTTCTTTTCTCAAGATCCATCCATTGATCATTAGATAGGTTTAATGGGATAAAGTCTTGAAATATTAGGTAAGTGCCTAACTTTTAACTTGGCATTAGGCGCCTGACACAGAAATAATTTCTTGTTTGGAAGAACTTGACCATAATATACAACACCCCCTATTACAATAACTAAATGTTGGAATCAGCATTCTTGTCTACCAATTGCGACACCCTTTACAGTAACTTGTATTGGCATGGACCTTACGCAAATAGCATAAATCCTCACCCTGTGTATGTGGAATGGGCCATGGTGAGGGGCTAATACATTTGTGTGTCAGAAATATAAAATACACGTAGGTATTGGCACTGAGAGAAGAGTTTTTACAGTGCAGGGAATCCAATGCTCTAGTGTAGAGCATTGCTCCATTCCATAATTAGGAACAAGAGTGACTTCACCCAGACTGGGCCAGAGGAGCGTGACCCTTAACAATAACAGGCCATAAACTCCACCAGAATGATTGAATGGAATACGAAATGCACTAAAGAATTGTGTTAAAAACCTTCAATCAGAAAAGATCTATATTCTGTTTAGCAAAATGCATTACAAAATCCACAAAAGGGGAACTTTTTCTCACACATTTAATCATTCTTTTCGTGTACCAGAGCAACCAGAGGTCCGCTCCCAAGAATGCTGATCTGTGCTTTTACTGTGGGTGTGAACAAAGTCCCCATTCTCCAAGCACCAAGGCAATGGGGCCAACAAAGGGCACGCCCCTCTCGTCGCCTCAGAACAGCCAGCCTGGATGCTGAGCACCCCCCCCCCCCCCTTAAGGCTTAAGCTTGACCCATCATCTAGTCAGTGACGTGATTGACGGACAGGGAGAACATTAGATATGTGTGTATTATATAATCTACAGATAGGCTAATCTGAGATGGGGAAAGTTAACGTTTGACAGGTGGGTACTAAGCCTAAGCCTAAGACCTAATCTCCAGGGGACTGGGGCCGGTCCAGAAGTAGGCCCAGGCCCAGGTGTTGAGTCCACCATGCGAATAGATCACAAGGGGGCTGCTGACACTCACCTTGTTATTATGGTTTTCTTGGTGATTTTAGGATATTTGGACCCGGTAGCTGAAGTAGAATGACCTGGGGTGTCCATGGTGGTAAACAACCACTCCCTGGCCACCTACAGATTGAGAATACCTCCCAAACTGTGGGAGAATTTACAGCTTTAACTATTTTGTGAGCTGTGCACTGTTGATGTCATGGCAGATGGTGGTGAGGCCGACGCTTGTAGTAAACTAGGTGCTGATTGGGTGAGCCAGAACTGGGGCAACATGTGACTACTCATCCATGCTACTTTGACCCAGTTTGGGACATGGAATGTCAGACGGGTAACGGTTTCCCGCTACTTCACTTCAATGGTTAAAGCAAGGAGCCTGAGCAAGGAGTGTATGTACATGTACAATGTAACTTAGCTTAGAATACTAAACTCTCATCTCAACTACACTTACCGTAATCTCCCGCGTATAAGGCGCGTCTTATACGGGGGGTTTTAGTTCTAATTGGATCCACAAGGGGGACACCAAGAACTTTCTTTTGATATGTTACACTACCATATAAGCTCATCTGCTGTATTTGGGGTCCAGGAGGGTCACGGGGGTCCAAACAGCACATAGCTTTTTGAATTTTGAAAATCCATTCATTAGAACAAAAGTTATGATTTTTTTGACCATATTCTGAAACTCTGGGTGCGCCTTTTACGCGGGGTGTGCCTTATACGCGGGAGATTACGGTAGATACACTTGGCTAACAGTGTTCCATAGAGGCGTTTGGGAATTGTTGATTCTTTCTGGGATAAAGTGCAAGCCAGAGCCTAAATATGTCAAATATGATTTTCTAATTTTCTGAAATTTAGCCTAAATTTTAGGGAGTGGTCATTATTCATCAATGGGGCGGGTGAGGGGGGCGCGAAAACTTTTGATCCTTCCTGGGGAGAGATGTAAAAAGCCTCTTTTTAGCAACAACAAAAAAAAAGCCTGCGCGTTATGGAAAAATCTTCGCAAAAACATTTTCGTGTGTCCGTGCAAACCCCCTCCCCCCATTGATGTACTCATATTTGCAAATATCAAGGTAAAATTCTGTAATATTCTATGGGCTATGACCTGAAAAATCCTTGAATTTATCTTCTGGAATTCTACCCTCCACATAACCAGTGGGTGTTGTGCATTGAAGAAAGCTCAGGGGGATAGTACTGCTTTAATAACTCTCAAATATTAGAGTTTCCCATTCCCTCAGAGGGGTTGAAAAAGTGCAATTAAGGGAGTGGTCATATTTTAACAACAGGGGGGGTTGGTGGGTTGGGGGCACAAAGAAATTTCAGACCCCTCTTAGGGGGGGGACAAAAAAAAATTGGCCCTTTTGACCAAAAAAGCCTACGCGCCACTAAAGAATAAAAGGGGGACGAAGAAATTTCGAACCCCTCCGAGGGGGAACGGAAAAATTTCAGACCCCTCCAAGGGGGGGTCAGAAAAATTTTCACCAATCCCCCCCCTGTTTTAAGATGGGTTTATCTGCTCAGTGAGAAACTCATGTGGACGACGACATGGCCGGAACAACAGTTGTTTTAATAACGGAAATGCGGAAGTACGGTTACGCATAGATCGGGCAACCCATTACAACACTACAGCAGTAGTACATAACTCTAACACCATGCGGCAGCACTGCGCGGTAGAGGCAGCTGACGCGAATCTCGCAACATCTCCCCCTTTAAGATAATAATGTTATTGTCTGGATAAACTGTCAGTGAATCTCTTAAAGAAAGATATACTTTGATAGCACCAGTATAGTCTATGATAAACATGAAAATGACTGTTCAATGTTCAATGACTGTAAGTCTCTGTAATAAATGTTTATGAATACTGTCAGGATATTGGCAATGTTATGACTGTTTAATAATAACTCATATGACTTGGCAAGTGTTCTTGGTAACAGTCTATATCAGGATGTATAAAAATATCAATATGAATAAGCTAAACTAAACTCGAGGGGAGCGGTCTCCAGTACGTCACCCTCTAACCTATCTTTACCATAGGTTCCCCTAGACGAGTTGGCTTTTTGGTAGCCCGGTTTGAGCGACGAGGCTCATCGGGTGTCTTAGGTGGTGAAGACACAGGGCTGTTTGCGACTTGCGGTCGCTCAGTCATGATAGCAGGTGGTGGTATGGCACTGCCTGACGGTAGGACTGTGGCAGTGGCAATAGGAGGCATCTCCATTAGGTGTCGGCGGTTTCTCCGTTGGGCACCTGACTTGGTCTCGATGTTATACGACCTTGGAGTGTCGGCTTCTCCTTGAACGATGCCCTTTTCCGTCCAGCCCTTCTGGGAGTCTGTCTTGACCAGGACAGGTTGACCTGGGACAAGCGGCTGGAGTGGCTTAGCACCATGATGCTGGTTGTATGACCTGGAGGTGGAGGATTTGTACCTCTGGTCCCTAGCGAGGATTGTTTCACGGCTAGGCCGTACGGGCTCCAGAGTAGCTGATGGTACTGGAAGGGTCGTACATAGGTGTCTACCCATCATAAGCTGGGACGGGCTGGCACCTGTAGCTGCTATAGGGGTGTCTCTGTATACTAACAAAGCGAGCCATGGGTCTTTCTGACTCAGCATTTGTTTAGCTGTGTAGACAGCTCTTTCTGCCTCCCCGTTGGAATTCGGCAGGTATGGACTAGAGGTAATGTGGTTAAACACACTTTGCCGAAAATTCGGTCCTTCATACGTCCAGTGACGGCTGTGGTGGTGGTAGACGTTAAGGCGAGGACCTCTATCCACCTGGAGTAGTAGTCACACATGACTAGATAGTCCTTCCCTTTGAAGACAAACAGATCTACTCCGACTCACAACCAAGGCCCTTGTGGCAATGGTGTAGACATGAGCGGCTCGCGCTTCTGTGTCGGCTTGTGCTCAGTGCAGTGGCTGCACATGCTAACTATTCTCTTGATGTCATTAGTGATTCCAGGCCACCAAACACCGAGACATGCTCTCTCGAGGCATTTGGTGATTCCTTGGTGACCGTCGTGGACTCGAGCAAGTATTTCCGGCCTCATGGAAGTTGGAATGACGATCCTTGAGGCGAACACAAGTAGTCCATCTGTGACTGACAGTGATGCACGATGTGCATACAGGCTCTTCAGGTTGTCTGGGACATTCTTCTCGTATTTCGGCCACCCAGTCAGCGTGTAGACGATAGCTGACTGGAGGACCGGGTCATTGGTTGTTGCAGTGCGAAGCTCCTCCTTCTTGGCGTCTGATGCAGAAAGGGTTGACTCGACCGACTGGACATGCATTTCTACATCCTCGACTGTTGAGGACAGGGTCGAGACAAGTGGACTCCGCGAGAGTGCGTCTGAGATTAGCATCTCTTTACCCAGGACATGCTTGGCATTGATGTTGTACCTCATCAACCTCATGAGTAGTCTCTGACATCTCAGAGGCACTTCGTCAAGGTCTTTGGTGTTGATGAGTGGCACAAGCGGCTTATGATCCGTGAGGACCGTGACGTTTCCATGTCCGCGGATGTATCGGTCGAATTTCTCGCACGCCCAGACGCTGGCCAGACACTCCTTCTCGATCTGGGCGTATCTCTTCTCGCTGGTGGTCAGTGTCCGAGAGCAGTAGGCAATCGGTTTCACCTTTCTGCCATGCTCTTGTAGGAGGACTCCTCCTAGGCCATAAGAGCTGGCATCGGCACTGACGATGACTGGTTTGGTGACGTCATAGTACGACAGAACAGGCGTTGAAGCGATCAGCTGTTTTGTCGCACAGAAGGCTTCTACCTGCGCTGCATCCCAGGTCCACTCTCGGTCTGACTTCAGTAAATCATTCAGTGGACCGGTGACTGAGTTCAGGTGGGGCAGGTATGATCCGAGGTAGTGCACCATTTCCATGAACTGACGTAGCAGGGTGACAGATGTAGGCGGCGGCATCTGGTTTATGGCTTGGACTTTATCGGGGTCTGCCCGAATGCCATCTTGACTGAAGACGTGCCCAAGGAACTTGAGCTCTTTCTTCTTATATGAGCATTTGTCATGGTTTAACTTAAGACCGACACGATCGATTGTCCTGACAACTTTGGACAGGCGATCGTCATGCTCAGCGTCGTCCTTCCCATATACAAGGATGTCATCCATGTAAATGAAGACTCCATCTAACCCCTCCAGGGCTTCGAGCATCTTCCGCATGAAGATCTCGGGGGCTGTTGTGATGCCAAATGGCAGGTGTCGGAAGCAGTAGCGACCGAACGGAGTGATGAAAGTAGTCAGCTCTTGACTCCGTTCGTCTAGCGGGATCTGGTAGAATCCGCTTGCTGCGTCGAGGCATCCATGTAAATGAAGACTCCATCTAACCCCTCCAGGGCTTCGAGCATCTTCCGCATGAAGATCTCGGGGGCTGATGTGATGCCAAATGGCAGGCCTCGGAAGCAGTAGCGACCGAACGGAGTGATGAAAGTAGTTAGCTCTTGACTCCGTTCGTCTAGCGGGATCTGGTAGAATCCGCTTGCTGCGTCGAGGCATGAAAACCTTGCAGCGCCTGTGAGTCTAGAGGTTAGATCATTCAAGGTCGGCAGGACGAAGCGTTCTCGTTGGACGTTGACATTCAGCTTCTTCAGGTCTACGCAGAGGCGGACCTTGCCGGACTTCTTCAGGACTGGTACCATGGGAGCACACCATGGTGTTGGCTTGGTGATCTTCCTTACTATGCCTAGAGATGTTAGGCGCTTTATCTCCTCCCTCACCTTTTGACCAAGGGAAAGGGGATACGTCTGGGGATGTTGACGGCGACTGGCTGGGCATCGTCTCGAAGTACGATCTTGACTGGATCTGTTTCGAGGCATCCAATGTCCTGACTGACAGCTTGGATGCGCATGACTAAGTTCATGCGATGGGCGACTCCTCGTCCTAGGAGACTCTCGCCGGATCCGTCCACGACCAGGACACGGAAGTTGTACTTCTGGCCCTTGTAGACGGTGTTGGCGATGAACTGTCCTCGACAACTGAGTGGACCTCCCGGGCTTGACAATTTGACTTTGACGTCTTTTAGGGGCGGTCGCAGCTTCACTTTGAGGTAGTTCAAATAGGACATGATGGAGACGTCTGCACCCGTGTCTATCTTGAACGTCTCGGATGATGTTCCGAGGTCTAGTGTGACTTTCCAGGCTCAGCCACTGTCGTCGCAGTCTATGGCACCGATGAAGTTGTCAAAGTTCACCGCACCACAAAACTGGGCTTCTCCCTCGGTATCGTCGTAGACCTCTCTGACGCTCTTATTATGACACATTGAGGCAAAGTGTCCGACTTTCTGGCAGGACTTGCACGTTTTCCCGATCGCAGGGCAGGCATTGGGCCCTGGCGACCTGTGCACGTATCCACAATTTGGGCACTTCTGCTTCGACTGACCTCCTGACCTTGACCTTGACTGACCTTGATTTGACTGTGGCTGACGCGTTGACTTTTTGTATCCCTGGCTTCTATTGTGGACGGCATTGACTGACGTGTCTTCCTTCTGGGTCGACTACACGAGCTCCTTGTGTCGCGCTTTATCAGTAGCTGTCGCAAGCGTCAAGGTGTCTTGCTCCATCTGCAATTCGCGAGATAGCTCCTTGTCTAACATTCCGGCGATTAAACGATCGCGGATGTGTTCGTCTTCCTTCTCCTCGAAGTTGCAGTGCTCTGCAAGCTCATGCAAATTTCTTACGAAGCATTCGACTGACTCACCTTGTTTCTGTGAGCGCTGGTAGAATTTTGTTCGCTCGTGGATGGTGTTCTTCCGCGGGACAAAATAGTCATCAAATTTCTTCAAAACTGTTTCGAAATCGTCTCTTGGATCGACCGGATCGGGCTTGTCGTCTGTGGGCTCGGGGCGTGCGGCAAACTTAAAAGACTTGTAGATATGTTCAGCCTGGCGGCCCATAGTATATACCAGGGCTGAAACTTGCACGTCCGGCTCAACACGGATCTTCTTGAGAATAAAATAACGAGAAAACCTGGTTTTCCAATCCGGCCAGGATGCTGGTTTAGTAAAGTCAAATGGCTCTGGCGGCTGATATTTCGGCTTTTTTTTTTTTTTTTTTCCAAACTAAGACTATTTCCTTGACTTGACTTAAACTTGGTTATTATTTCTAGATTGTTCCTTGGCTGACTAAACACAAGCTGACATTGACTTGACTAGGTAGGATGATCTGACTTGTAGACTTGACTTAACTGACTTGACTTGACTAGTAATACTTTAGATCCACTCCTACCTTGAGCTTGAAATTGTCACATGGTTTTTCATTGGAGAGGTCTCACAGACATCTGGAAAAAATCTCCTGACAAACCTGCCATCCACCTTCAAAACTTCACTCTAGTTGCTCACTGACATTTTGGGCTTCATCTCAACAAAGATGGGTTTCAGATTACCACTTTTGACACCATGTTTTAAGATGGGTTTATCTGCTCAGTGAGAAACTCATGTGGACGACGACATGGCCGGAACAACAGTTGTTTTGATAACGGAAATGCGGAAGTACGGTTACGTGTAGATCGGGCACCCATTACAACACTACAGCAGTAGTACATAACTCTAACACCATGCGGCATCACTGCGCGGTAGAGGCAGCTGACGCGGATCTCGCAACACCCCCCACTCCCTAAACTGGGTGCAGATTGAAATTCTGTGCGGCCACACCCTTCCCCCCCTCTTGATGGATAAAAAAATGTGGCTCCTGAGGACTATTAAAATATCATTTAGGTACATACAGCCATGCATTGAAACTGCATAATGTCCATTGGTCAGCATGATGCATGAATGCAGACTTTGGCAGGACTCACTGACTACAAGCATCATCATATCTAGTCACAACATCATAATATTTAGTGAAATTTGGAAAAAAAAGGATTTTCAACCATGCATCCCAGGGTACAAATATTTACAGGTTAACCACAAGCAGAGACATCCAAATGCCAGAAGGGCTTCTGGTGGTTTAGGGGTTTTTATCTCTAAAGAAATTGAAGGTGCTATACAACTCGAAGCTGTATCTGACTTTTCTGTATGGATCCATCTTAACTCTAAATACTTTGGTTTTGTACATGATGTGGTGGTAGGTGCTTTATATATACCACCAGAAGGATCGACATATACAGCTGAAAATGATAACTTCTTTGACATTATATATGAGCAGATTGGTGAAATGGAGCATAAAGATGTTGATTTACTGTTCTGTGGTGACTTAAACGCACACACTTCATCTGTTAATGAGCTTAGTTCAGACTCACTTACACTAGTCACAGGTACCTTACCAACCGTAAGAAAGTCTGATGATCAAACTGTAAATAGTAATGGCAAAGAGCTGATCCAACTATGTAAAGATACAGACCTAGTAGTATTTAATGGCAGGTTAGGAGATGTAGATAATACAGGTGGCTTTACATGTTACACTGCAAATGGGCAGAGTGTGGTTGATTACTTATTATGTAAGGCAAGCTCTGTTGGTATATGTAAACATATGAAAATAGATGATCTGTTACCAGATTCTGACCACAAGCCATTGATCTTTACACTAAGAGGTGCTAATCTTAACTTTGATACTAGTCAAAACAAAACTGAACAGTATATGGCATATAAAAGGAATGGGACGAAAAAAGAATTATACAAGGAGAATCTCAGAGGCAAAGAGTGTAACCAACTTAGAGATCATATAATATTTCTGGCTGCTGACCCAACTCTTAACAGTAAGGAAATAATTGATACATACTACACACTTCTTGACTCTGCAATCCCTGTCCAAAAAAGTTCAAGGTCTAAAACAACTAAATTCCCTCAAAATCCGTGGTTTAATGCTGAATGCAAGTTAGCAAAGAGGAATGTACATGACTATGGTAAAAATTATGACCTCAAGGTTGAATTCAATAAAGAAATGTATAACATGCTTAAGAGGGAGTACAATAGACTAGTCCAGAAAGTCCAGAAATGTAAAAGGAGTGATCAAAGAAGAAAGGGTCTTGAGTTTGAAAGAATGTTGGAGATAGAAAATAGTAATAGGTTTTGGAAGTCGTGGAAACAAATACAAGGTAAAATGACCCAATGTGATATCAAAATAGCGGAGTTTGTTGAATACTTCAAGAAACAGCAGACTCCTCCACATATTGACTATTTTGATTATGATAATATGAAAGAAATAGAAACATTTGTCGATAACTTTGAGTTTAGCTATGGTTCAGAGGATATAGATGCATTGATACAATCCCTACTAGACTCCCCTATCACTATAGAAGAGGTAGAAGATGCAATAAGATCTCTAAAAAATAAGAAAGCAGTCGGAACAGATGGGATACCTGCTGAATACTTAAAACAAGGAGGGAAGGTTTTTGCTGAGGTGATTCAAATTATGTTTAACTGTATATGGGCTGAATTTCCAGAGAGATGGACAGAAGGAATAATAAGTCCCTTACATAAGAAAGGTGATACAAGCGATCCTGATAACTATAGGAAAATTACTATTATGAACAGTACATGCAAACTTTTTGAAATAATTATTAATAAAAGACTGAATTCAATAATGATATGCTGAATCAGAATGACCCTCTACAGAACGGGTTCTTAGATAAAGGTAGGACAACCGATAATGTATTTGTACTATATACTGCTGTGAAAATGGTGCAGGCTGAAGGTAAATCTCTCTTCTGTTGTTTTATTAAATTTACCAAGGCCTTTGATTATATTAACAGGAAGGCATTATTCTATAAGTTGATATCTGGGCAGGTAAAAGGGAAAGCACTTAAAGTTCTAATGAATCTTTACAAGAAGTTTCACTCAAAGGTACAGGTCAACTCTGAATTAAGTGAGAACATAGATACCGTAATAAGACGCGCTGCACGTATAAGACGCACCCCAAACTCAGCACATGCATTTTTGCGTATAAGACGCACATTTTAAGGATGGAATTTGTAAGATTAGTACATTTCTATAGTAAAATTACCCCTCATATAGGACGCACCCCCAACTTGAAGAAATCCTATAAGACTCACGATGCATTTGTTTGGCCTAGAGGACGCCTCTTATACGCGGGAGATTACGGTAGTTTATACGGTGTTACAAGGTGGAGTACTGAGTCCTAAATTATTCAATGCTTTTCTCTTAGATATTGGTGAACATCTTGACCCTAATCTTGGAATTGATGTTTGTGGTATGAGTCTTGCTTATCTGCTATATGCAGACAACTTGGCTATAATGTCCACCTCAGCTAGGGGTCTGCAGAATCAGCTGAACAATTTGTTTCAGTATTGTAGAAAATGGCATCTACTAGTAAATATAAATAAGTCAAACTTCATGATATTTAATCACAAAAAGAAGGATATTACTAACACCTTCAAGTATGGTGACACGCAGCTAGTAAGAGTAGAAAATTATAAGTACTTAGGGTTTATACTAAAAACTAATCATAAAGACATCTTCTTTGATGCATACAATCAGCTTTATGACAAGGGTAGAAAAGCTGCCTATCAATCATATTCATGTTGCTATCAACATATTGGAAAACCAGATCCCAGGATGGCGCTCAAGTTATTTGATAGCCAGATAAGACCCTGCCTTGACTATGGCTGCGAGGTATGGGGCCTGACTAAGGGAAATAAGGTGGAGAAACTAGAGTCCATACACCTAAGGTACTTAAAATCAATGTTGAGTGTTAGAAAGCAGACAACAACAGCTGCAGTATATGCAGATACAGGGAGGGTACCTCTAAAAGCGCAATGGGAAATTCAAGCACTCAGGTACTGGGAAAGAATTGTAAACCTCCCAGAGTCACACATACTACGTAAGTGTTACAAGAAGCTAACTTTGCTTGAAGTTTCTGGTTAGATAAATTAGTGCAGTAATGTTAAATGCTTGTTGAACTCACTAGGTGAGCGTTATATTCAACTCTGGATTAACCAGACAACTTCCGACGACCCTAAAGCTATCACTGCTGTAACTGGACCGATAAATAGGAAATATATAGAACAAACAATAAATGAAATAACATCAGCTGGTGAAGGAAAAAACTAAGAACATACAAAATATTCAAAACTGAGTTTAGGCTTGAAAGTTACCTATTCTGTATCCCTAACCAAGCCCACCGTACAGCATTAGCTCGTTTTAGACTCAGCTCTCATAACCTGGGTATAGAAACAGGAAGGCATTGCCGGCCCCCAAAACCTGTGTGTGATCGGATTTGTCTATATTGTTCTAGTAGCCTTGTAGATGATGAAATACATTTTCTCATCCGATGTGACTCTCATAGTGTATCAAGACAGTTGTTTGACAATGTTATGAATGAAAAAAATCAAAACTATCATGAATTGAATGATGTAGAGAAATCCATTTCTGCTATGAACAATACTGATACTGATGTCATCAAAGCTCTCGCCAAGTTTATATACAATGCATTTAGACAGAGACAGGAACTCTAATTGCTAGCCTATGTAACAGATGTGTATACTATGATATTCATGTAATCATCACTGTAACAAAGAGTGGGTATGTGTGCCAGGAGAGAGAGGGATGTACAAAGAGAGAGAATTAGTGTGCGTATGTGTGTGTGAGAGGGAGAGAGAGTGAAAGAGAGTGATAGTAAGACTTAGACTTAGTTGTAGAGTAGAGTAGTGGACATATTATACATATATATATATATATATATATATATATATATATGGGTAAAATCTTTTTTAGGGGTCTCAACTTTCGACACTTATGTCTCACTGCTGTGGAAAATTCTTAATGTCATATTGGCTGTTTTAGCCATCATCAACGTATAGCAGACACTTAGATCTAAAAGTGCTTTTTTTAATTAGTCCATTTTGTCGATTTTTAGTGGGTTTAAGCCCTAAATATCATGAAAATCTGAGCTTTTTAAAATGTCACAAACAGCTTTTTCATATATCTAGGAGTATAATTTGATGCAGACTCCAGTTAAGAAGTCAATACCCATTTCAATCAATCACATTAGGCTGGAAAACTAGATAAACAAAATATATTTCATACATTTGAAGGCATTATCTTAGTATTTTCTGCCTGATTTTGCATATAGGTGAATTTATGGCAATGTAAGATCCAGCAACTTGGTCATAATTTCTTTAATTTTGTAGTAAAATGCTTGTAAAATCACAAGTAATTCGTCCCCTGTGAGTATTTTGACCATACAAAATATCAATGAGCTATCTTAAATATTTCCTGTCTGTAGTACATTATATGGCTCAAAATATGGTGTGGACAGTGCACTTGCCGGATCTTACACCTAAAAGGCCTTCAGTAAATGCTACAGAGGAAAATAGTGATGTAACTTAGGTATTAAATTGTGAAGAAAATTTAATATAAGGGTCATAACTTGCCATTATGCAAAAAACATTTGATGTAGCTAAGTTACTTTAGGCAGGGGGTGATCATGAAAAGTGGTTGTTTTAGCACTTTTTTTATGTCGTAACTTGGCTCGAAAGTTGAGACCCCTGAAAAAAAAATTGCCCATATATACATGCTATATATGTAAAGAACCATTTATGTATGACACATAGGTCAGTAATGACCTCCTTTTTTGCTGTCAATAAAATATATTATTATTTCATACTATTAAAACAACATAATTCTATAGTGACCAATCAGGATCGGACCAGTCCATATTGATCCAGTGTTGTGGCTAAAATGTGTTGCCTCTATCTACCTGATATGATTTTGAGACATATAGATGAAAGGAGAAAAGATTTAACGCGTGCAATTATGCACGACTGGCCCAGGTTGCCCACCACCTACCCTAGGGGACTGTCAATATAGTGACAGTGTGTCGAAGACTCAATGCTTAAGGCTATGGAGGATGCACCCATTATCGCTCGCATGTTTCATTGGCGCATAACTCCTCTCCTGGCGAGTTAAGCATTGCACAATACCAGCAGGTCTTGAATAAGGATACATATTAACCATACAAACACATGAGACAATGTAATTCTCCTCCATTTTGTTATAATCCAGCAGTTTCGATGCAACAGTGAGTCAATTGTCTTGCTGTCCGCCATTTTGGATTTGATGTTATGTGCGCATGCGCGACCCCTCCTTGCCGGAAGTCGCATTTTTGACGGGGAAATGATAGATTATATCAATTTAACTTGAAATTAATGGCTTTTTGAATATAATTCATGCATGTTAGACAATATCAATCGAATTGAATTGAATACATGGCCTGTATTTACTTTTATATGAAGAATAAAGCTTACGATGGACCACTCTGTGCGCATGTGCGAACTTGCACGAGGATGTTCTGGCTCGGGGGGAGAGTGTAAAGACTAGTACATATGGTACATATATAGTATGTCAGAGGGCGCACGTAGTAGACGGTGTAAAGGCTAAGAGATAGAAATCATAACAGCCTGCATCCTCTGTGTATACCACTATGTACATAGAGTCGTACACTCGCCTTGCCGGAAATGCGATAGCCATAACAAACTATGGCGGTCCGATTTACATATATATAGACGGTCTATAGACGGTCTTAACCAATCCTATACGAAAATTTCCCAACTTTTCCTGCATCTATCGCATTACATAAACGGTCTTCCAGCCTTACATACTGAAAAAAAAAGCGTCTTAATTGGACAATTCCAATAGGAACCCATGTGTTATGTCCATCGCGAAAATCTACCGCACAATGGGGCGCTCATTACGGGTAGGGCTCTTACTGGGTTGAATACGGTAGTCTAAAATCTGATGTGTAAAAAAATGGGGGAGACCTTTGCTTATGCTTAAAAATAATGCCTACATTTAACTAGAATTGTGGTGTCTGTAGGTTCTTTTTATTGACTTCCAACATAAGTTAGCTCTCATTACTCTCACATGGGGTCACTAGTGCTCTGTGAACTGGCCATTCTAGCCCCTCAGATGTCATAGTAATGCTTCTGATTTACACCAGGGTGAGTAGAGATCTAGACATGATCATTGCAGCGATGCCCATTCATTTTTGGGCTTGTTTGGATTGGGTCTGAACTGAATTCATTCGCTGCAAAAAATGGCAATTATGCAGGTGTCTGTACATTTATATGGGTGTGGACCACTGAAATCGACAAGGCGACATGAGCTATTTTAGGCTTAGTGACATGGGACATGAACAATTTCTTAAAATCAACATGGTGACATGAGAATTCCTTAAAATTGACATGGGGACATGGCCATTTTTAAAATCGACATGTGACATGGGGGACCATGAGGGACCCTTTAACCCACTTAGGCCACACCAAAATAATAAGTTGGTCTACGGATTTCCCTCTTCATATTTTCAAGAATGCAAACTTTTTTTTTCTTTGAAAAAAAAATCTTATCTATGGATTTCGCTCGCCTCACTTTCTGAGAGTTTTCTCTTTGTAGTGTTTGGCAAAATTTTTAAAAAATAAAAATTTTTGCTCGCGCCTCCTTTTTCAAGGAGGAAATCCATTGGACAACAAAAAATTTTAAAAAATTAGAAAAAAATTACGCTCGCTCGCACCATTTTTTCAAAACGAAAATCCGTAGACCAACATATTTTTTTGGTGTGGCCTAAAAAATGATCACTCCCTTATAAGCAAGATCTCCATATATCAGAGCTCCTTATAACGAAGTTTCAAGGAAGCCAGACACATCCCTCCACTGCTAAAGTGGTGTGTGCAGCCAAGCATGTCAACCTTCTCATTAGCATATCACCTGCTCATTAGCATATCACCAGAGACACCCTTAGCTGGCCTACTCAGTTACTGCAGTCTCTTCCAGCCCCTGGTTGTACCAACTTGGTGCTAGAGTAATTGGAACATTTCTTTTGCCTCTTCCGCAAACTTCTTACAATAAGACATCAAGATGCTAATTTCGATCTTGACATGCTAATTGATAGTCTACTTACGAAAATGTAGAATTCATCCACAAGATCTATTTGTATTGGTGAGTGCTCAGGGATATGTGCAATTGTGACCACCTGAAAAATAGAAAAGATGTGGTATTTAGCCTTAGGGTAAAAAGTTAGATATTTCAATTTACTTGAATTCCACCTGGGATCACCGGCCCCCCCCCCCCCTCGAGACTCGGCGAGAGGCCCGCCCGGGAGGCCCGCTGTGAATAATTGGGATTATAAGTCAGTATATGGTTGTTTATACGATAGTCACTTTTGATTATGTGGAACTTGAACTTATTACATCTGCCTTGACTTTTGTATTTGATGTCACTTAGATGGCTTAGATGAATACACCTAAACAGGGTTCCGCGGGGGAAGCTGCATACTAATGAGAAGTACGTAAACAAACCGAACTCGCACCACTTTGACCTAGGTCAATGGAACTTCGTAATTAGATAATAAAGAACGTTTTTAATTTGTTCTTTTATGTGTATTCATCTAAAGAAATGTATAATCTAGTAGACAGTTATTGATTTCAGCATATTTCTAATGGATTAAGTCAGCATGCAGTGGGTTAACTTGTTGGTGGGTGATAATGTATTTAGTTTTCCTAGACTTATGTATGGCACAAATGTTGGTAATTGGCCTTTTGTGGCACCACTTTCAACTCATTTTTCGGCATTATTTACCAGTTTGGTATTGCACTGCAAGAAGAGAAAATTCTCTGTACAGAGAGTGGCATTAGAACTTCATGGACCAAATTTTTCATGTTTTAAACCCAAATCCAAACCTATCATTGGTAGGCCTATTCGGTACAGCAACAATTGTACAGGCGCCTACTACTACCTACCGGGTTTCGTTTCTACTCAGGATATATGCACAATTCTTTCAGTGTGAGGAAGCTAAGGGAGTGATCATTATTTATCAACAGGGGGGATGGTGGGTTTTAAAATTTTTTTATGCCCCCCAAAGAATATGAGTTTTATTTTGTTTCAACTTTCTAGTTAGTAAAACTATAAATTTAACTTAAGGAGTGGTCATTATTTATCAACAGGGGGGCTGGTGGGTTCATGAGGCCACACAGAAATTTCTTCCGCCCCCACCTCAACAGCAGTCAAAATCTTTTGGGGCCCCCTGCGCCAGAGGTGCGGGGAATTTTCGCGCCCCTCTTTGTTCTATAGTAGCGCGCTGGCTTTTTTTGCTAAAAAGAGGGTAAATTCTTTTAGCCCCCCTCAAGAGGGATCCAAATTTTTTTTAGCCCCCCCTTGACAGGGGTCTGAATTTTTTACACCCACCTCAAACCCACCCCCCCCCCTGTTGATAAATAACGACCACTCCCTAATATAGTAGAGATATAGAGATAAGAAGGGCTAGTTGATAAAGTAAGAGCCTCGGGGGGGGCCACTCTCAAATTTATGGAAACCATGTGCACACATCACCTTGGAGGTGGTACCCCTTTTAGTGGGGCATTTTTTCAGAAAAACACCCCCCTTTGGATGGGTTCCCCCCAAAATTTTTCCAGAAATCGTACCCCTTTTGGCGGGACACCCCTTGGTTTACAAAAACGGTACCCCTTTTGATGTGTTGCCACTCAAAAATTGGGGAAAAATGACCAAAATGTGCCTCTTTTTCACTGAAAGTTTTGAAGAATGGGTTCACATTTTAGACCTAAAATCCTACCCCTTTTAGCCCAAAATGGCCAAAAATATACCCCTTTTAAGGGATCCGGCCGTACCCGCCCACAACCCCCAAAAGGTACCCCTTTCCCTCTACTTTATGGGTGTGGACCACTAAATTCGACATGGTGACATGGCCATTTCTTAAAATCGACATGTGACATGAGCCTTACTGACATGAGGCAAAAAATTAGTGACATGACATACATGCTTTCTTAAAATTGACATGGGACATGATAGGTTCTTGGAGGTGACATGGGGCATGGGGATCCAAGTGACATGTGACATGACCATTTATTAAAATCGACATGTGACATGGGGGACCCCCCATCCACACCCCCTTATTTTTCTATGCACATGGTGACTAATAGTTCTGTAGAGGTACACGTTATTAAACCATAGGAGTTGGGTACCGTCTGACGTGGCGGGTGAGTCGAGTCGTCGGACGTTCCTCAGGTTCCGGATAGGTGGCAGCACCGATCCGGGTCTGTGGGGACATCTGACGACGAACACCTGGGTCCGTATATAAAGCCCAGGGCTCAGCCGCTGCGTCAGAGGCCCTTCTGGCCTCCACACCATGTAAACCATTGTCTTTTAATATTAGCTGCCTCCTTGATATCATCCGGCAGCCGTGAGTGTGCGTTAAGTAATAAACCTAACCGTTGGCATACACTTGGAATACTGTCTTACTCTTTCTTTCCGAACCGTAAGACCCGAACCCCCCAGGTCCGTAAGGCCACAAACCCTTACAGTTCATATAGGGAGTCCCCCCCCAGAGTAAGAGAGACTATCATAATTATCAGGCGTGTGAAATCCTAAAATCCATTTCCTCTGAAGCTACTTCGCAATGATTTCCAGTTACACACATTTTAACATTATATAAGGGAGTGATAATTTTTTAACAACGGGGGGGGGGGCTGGTGGGTTTGAGGCGGGGTCAGAATTTTTTCAACCCCTTCACCAGGGGTCAAAATAATTTCACCTGTTTTCAGCGAAAAAACCCGCGCGTTACTATAGGTTTAAAGGGCGCGTTTGCGTATGATTTTCGGCCCCTGATGGGGGGGGTCAAAAAGATTTTGACCCATCAAGAGGGAGGGCGATATTTTTTATGCGCGTCCACGCGCAAACCTACCAGCCCCCCCTGTTAAAAAATGATCACTCCCTAAAGGTCGTTTAAATAGTCAATTGGACACATGCTATCTTCTCTTGTACAGAGAGGCCAAGAACTACCACTGGGATACTCAAATTTCTGATTTCGGATCACAAGAACCCCCCCCCCATATAAGGGAGTGGTCATTATTTATCAACAAAATTTTCAGACCCCTCCCGAAGGGGGGGGGGCAAAAAAAATGTTGACCCCTCTTGAGGGGGGCTAAAATATTCACCCTCTTCTTAGCAAAAAAAGCTTGCGTGCTACTATAGATCAAAGAGGGGCGCGAAAATTCTCCATGCCTCCGGCACGGGGGGGTACAAAAAATTTTGACTGCCGTCAAGGGGGGGCGTAAAAATTTTTTCGCGCGTCTGCGCCGAAACCCACCACCCCCCCCCCTGTTGATAAATAATGACCACTCCCTAAATGGTAATTCATTTTTTCAGTGGATTTGCACAGAGATCAGGAATGATCCCTGTGATGATCAAATCGCGGATTTCCGCGTTTCCGCAGAGATTTTACACCCCTTTTTATACAATCTAATCCAGACCAACCCATGAAAATTGGATGATGTGCGAAGAAAATGGCTGCCCTAAGCCAACAGCAATCAGCTATATTATCGCTCTAGCCCTATTCGGTCACTGTTTTTAGATAGATATGTCAGTTGTCACTACCTAAATTTAATGAAAACCAATTATGTTATCTTAATGATCTGCGCAGATGGGTAATATCATATAATTGTGTGTACATGGGGTTATAGATTTATTTTGGGGTCACAGATCGTCTGAGTTTGAAGCTCCCGGGTTTGTTTGCGTACCATGCGAAAAGTTGGTCTTGTGGTCATGCCCACATATGGCAGACCGTGTCTAGATCTAGGTGTATGCTTCATCCGAGTCAAGGGCGCCCGTTGAGATGAAGCATTCTAAACCCAAACACAACGTTTGAAGCGTCAGGTACCAGTATGCTTCACGAGCATATGCGTCGGAGGCAGCATAGGAACTCGTCCTTCGGACTCGTTCCTACGCCGCCTCTGATAAAGTGCCCCTTTTGGGAAATTTCCGGGGCAAAATTCAAGTACAATCCACTCAATTTTCGAGATAACTCACGTAGCACATTTACAAAAAAAATGACCTCTACGTTAACATTCAAACAGGGGAGCAGAGAAGACACTTTGATTCTTTGGAAGTCTAAATTTTAATGTAGCCAACACTGAAGCAATGTTTCTTTGTTCAAGTAGGCCTACTTCAGTTGAAAAACATAAGACGTTTCCACTGAAAAGGGAGATTTATTGCAAGGAACACTAGCTTTACCAGACATAATGGTTGTGCTTTGGCACTACTTTTCTGTATGCCCCCTGGTCTGAGCCGTATGCCCCCTCCTCTTCCCATATGCCCCCTGTTCTGCATATTTGCCCCATATGCCCCAATGCCAATGGTCGGCATATGGCGATCATAACATTTGCTACACAGTATCATATGGGGGGTATAATAAAGACTAGTAATGCCACTGGCACTGGGGGTCTAGATGGGGGGTCCCCATGTCCCTTGTCGATTTTAAGAAAAGCCCATGCCAAATGTCACTAAATTTGTATTTTCCTCTGTCCTTATCACTAAGCTCCATGTCACATGTCAATTTTAAGAAAAGTCCATGTCCCCTGTCACTATCTTTGTTGTCCCATGTCCTTGTCCCTAGAAGCCCCATGCCACATGTCAATTTTAAGAAAAGTCCATGTCCCCTGTCACTATCTTTGTTGTGCCATGTCCTTGTCCCTAGACGCCCCATGTCCTTTGTCGATTTTAAGAAAAGGCCATGTCACACTGTCGATTTTAGGGGTTTAGACCCATGGCACTGCGCCATGGCACTGACACTGCAGGGGCGGATCCAGGATTTTGAAAAGGGGGGGGTCCAACCCTGGTTTATGGGGGTAATGCTGCAAGCGCAGCGCCACGACGTCGCAAGTGCAATGGCACGACATCGCAAGCGCAGCTCAGCAAGATACCTAGGGGGTTTGGGGGCATGCCCCCCTAAGAAAATTTTGAAATCTAGACATCAAACAGTGCATTCTGATGCATTTCTAGATCCCAATCCAGTAAAGCATTTTGGTGTACCATCAGTAGTAAACCCATGATTATGAGAACAGAGAATGGAAATCTTATTGAATTTTGATTGCACAATGGAGTTTAAGGGAGGCTTGTAAACCTAGGGTGGGCAGGTTTCCATGAAGGGGATGCAAATCGTATGTGGTAATGCTTTGTCCTTTGTGAGGTTTTAGGGGCTGGTCCCTCAAAAGGATTTTTGAAATATAGATGTTAAAATCTTGAGTTCAAGGGCTTCAACTAGACTCAGATGAATGTAGTATTTTTAGATAATGTTCCTTAAGGGGGTGTGGGGACTGCCTCCACCCCTGGGAAGTCTTTTGAAAAAATAATGTTAAACCTTGAAGTTTAAAGCATTTTGTGTACCATCAGGAGTATGTTTATGCACTGGTGGAGTTTTGGGTCATTCCCAAAGAAAAGCTTATAACATAATCATCAAACCTATATTTAAAAACGTTTTGGTATAGGAAAGGGATGTAAATTTATGTCCTGATACCATACATTGTTCTTTGATAGAGTTTTGACAGTTCGTCCCCCAAGGATTTTTTTGAAATATTGGTTTTAAACACGGTCGTCTAAGCATCTAAGGAATTTCTGTATCATTGGGTGTGAATCTAGTAGTTTTATTTGAAAGTGATTTGGAGCCTACCATCAAGAAAGCTTTGAAATATCACAACAAGAAATGCGGTTGTGACCGCGTAAAAAAACGCCTCCCGCTGTTAATGTCGGTATACCAGTGTTTGATGACATGTCTCATAAAAGCAGACATAAAGAAGATTTCACTATTATCAATTTCTCTATTCAGTAATTTTGTATTGTGAGACCTCATCACATGGGGCAAATGCAATCATCATAGCGCACTCCCGTACCGCTTCGCGGTACCACCGCTACGCGGCGTGGGAGGCGCTAAAAAAGTCATTACAGCACACAGTATTTTGATGCACCCAAGTGGTGAATAAAATTTTAATGGGATATAAATCTAATAGAAAATTACCTGGGGGACCAAACATAGTATCCCATGCATAAGGCACACCTGATGCCTATATACCTATGTGGACTCACTGGTGCACATTGGGTCACGTTAGAAAATTTTGTGGAAATTTTATAGATTTTAGATACTGTAGTCATAAATTGTAAAATTCTCAAACAATAAAACCATATCAAAGAGAGATAGGGGCCATGAATGGGGGTCTACAAAGTGGACATCTTGGGTGGGCCCAAAGGGGGGGGGTCCCCTTTAGGAGACCCCCATTTGAACATGTTATGGGTGGACCAAAAGGGGGGGGGTCCGGACCCCCAGGACCCCCCCCCCTGGATCCGCCCCTGCACTGAAAGTCTGAACCATTCTTTTATTTAAGTTTTAATAACAGATTCTAGAATCAAAGACAAAGTGCCCCTTTTGCAGTTTTGGAGCAAATTAGTCACGTGGCAACCCCAATTTATCTTCAGAATCACCCAGCCGTGCAGTGAACATATGAAGAGTTAGTAAAACGTGGACGTATCGTACCTTGACGAAACAGTTCAAATATTTTGATAGTTTCTTGTCCCAAGTGTTTATGCATCCGACACGACGACATCTTGAACGACGTCAACTTCGACGGTTTCCCCATCGTTGGTGAAATATGCTAGGCAGCAAACCAGCAACAAGCAAAACACTAGGTTTAAGGTCTCCTCATCAAAAGTAATAGGCCTCACAGTGTTAATTAATCGATATGGGCCTATTAGAATGTCTGGGGTATAAAGCAAAAGGCAACTCCCCATGTCGACCTTCTGGTATTGCATTGGTGAAATATAGTGTCCCTACTATGAGTTGCTAAATTGTAAAACAAACTAATTGCCTGCTATCCCCAGACGCTACAGACGCTGCATATATTTAATAGTTTCCCGATTCGTCACAGGATGGCACTAACGTCGACTTTTTCTCGCGCGCGTGTTGGGCTGTTGGGCCGCAGGGCCTTGTCTATGCTCTATCTGCTCGGGGGGGGGGGGGGGGGTCAAACCTGAATTTTCCCACGTCCCAACCGTGAAAATCCCACCTTTCTAACGTGGCCATGACGTTTTATTCACGTTTGAAACGTGTAGATCTCTAGTAAGGAAAACATTCTACTTGGATAAAAAAAAGTATGAGTTTTATTTTGTTTCAACTTTCAAGTTAGGGAGTGATCATTATTTTTCAACAGGGGGGGGGGGGTGGGATGGTGGGTTTGAGAGGGGGGCGGGTCTGACATTTTTACGCCCCCCCCCCCCCCCTCCAAAAAAACTCCGTACAGTCATTGGCTGGTCAGCGGATTGGCTTCCATGAAATGTGTGATGAGGCCACTCAACCCACCACCCCCACTGTTGATAGATATACATGACAATTCCCTTAGACAAACCCACCAATTAGGCAAAATACCAATTAGGGGCTGTGTACAAATGACGTCATGCTTTTTTTGGCCATTTTAGACCCCCCCTCCCCCCCTTGTCATGTTTTGTCATACAATGCTTGACCCCCCCCTTAACATGACGTCATGCAGAGATACCCCCCCCCCCCCCCCGGCCCAAAGTACATGAAGAGAGTATAGCAAATTGAGATGGTTCAAAGGGACATGTATATATACATATTGGGTTAACTTAATGGTGCTGGAAAAAGGTGGGGCTTTTTCCACCGTCCCTGGTCCAAAACCGTGCTGGGCTAATAATGGGTGTGAATTAGTAAGGCCTAAAATATATTGTTGTGTTCAGGTAATCGGTCGAAAAAAAATTAGAAGTTCTAGAAGCGCCAACCTAAAAAAAAACAACCCTACCTACTACCTACCCTAATTTTTTCGACCTTTATTATATCCATGGGGGTAAATGGTTTGGGGTAGATGTCTGGGGGTAAATGTCCATGGGGGTAAATGGTTTGGGGGTAGAAGTCTGGGGGCAAATGTCCAGGGGGTAAATGTCCTGTTACCTCACATCCTCATGAGAGGTAAAGGAAAGGAAATAAGAGAAGAAATCAGATCTAGCCGACAGTTACAGTGGCTTCACTGAATTACAAGTGTAACATTACAAGTGTGGTAATATGATTACACATATATAATTAAGGTCACACTTACAAAACAATCATTTTACTGTAAGGCATAATATAAGGCATACCCCCTAGAGTCCCATTCAGAAAAAGCAGAGAATAAGCTGTTTGTTTCCAAGGGACAGTTTGTGATTTATCAACAGGGGGAGCAGGATGCAGATTGAGGGGGGAGGGAGGAAAAAAAATTTGACACCTCAAAGTGGGGAAGGGGGCAGAGAAAAATGTTATGCCTTTTCTGTGAACTACTGTAGAACAGGAGGGATGACCAGGGCAATCTGTCCGAGGGGGAGGGGGTCATAAAATTTTCAGATTTCTTCATGTCTGTATGGCAATCTACCCCACCCCTCAGGCCTGTTGATGAGTAATGAGCAATCCCTAAATTACCAATGGGTTTTTGAAGTGTGAAATTTATCAAATAGAATAGAAGTTGGGTCATTTGAATCTTTCTACTGAATTCTCAATGCCAGGGTACTTCTTACCCACATAGATCAACCTATATATGGGGTCCTTTGGTTAAATGAGTCCAACTAAAAGGGCATTTCAAAGTGGTATTGGGCCTGGGTTAGAGGTAGGATAGAGTAGTGGACCAACACTGACACTGATGGCAGTGACAATCATTGAGTGGGATGTCTGAGGAAAGCATGCCTGTATAGGTAATATATATTTCATAACAGATGAATGCATTAAACTTCCCTACCTTTACAAATCATTTTTTTCTTGCCAAAACTGAAGCAACTTGCAGTTTATTTTTTTCATGACATGATGTCATGCAGCCCATGACCCCCCCTCCCCCCCTTGTCATGCTTGGTCATGGGGAGTGGGACCCCCCCTCCCCCCCTCCTGCATGACGTCATTTGTACACAGCCCCTTAGGCAAAAACATGTTAGTAAAATCTTATTAACATATTAGTAGTATTCACTAGCGTATTCAGGCAAGGTGCCTAGACTTAGCCAAGGGAGGAAATTGGCCTCTATATTTTTTGTTTGGTGGGAGGGCTTCAGTCCTTCAGGAAAACCTGTCCCCTTCAACGCCCCATGCTTGGGGGGCTTCAAATCCTCCAAAAAAAAAAAAAAAAAAAAAAGCAAACCTCGCGATAAACCCAGAGCAACTATAAAGTTCAGGGGTTGTAAATGAACAATGATGTGAGTAATTGAACTTGCTTCCCAATTGAAGTGTCTGTTCTAGGTGTCTTAATCTATAATGTGGAGTTTACACTTACCATTTCAATTAAAATGAAATAATTGCTCTATGCTCACAAAAGAAAATCTATATATTATGGGTAGTAAATAAGTCTATGTAGTTAGTGAATAAGTCTAAGACACCTTGGGTTAGCACGTGCAACAAATGTTAGCCAAAATGCCTAAGATATTCAGAATTTTGTGTGTGTGGGGGGGGGGGGCGGGGGTGTTCTCTGTATGTGTGAGGTTCATTCTGGTCCCATCTGAGACAAAGTCGATGTGAAATAAATGTGATTTGGGATGTTTTTAACTCCTAAACGTGAACCAAACGTGACTCCTACTTTTTAAATGTGGGGGTGTACCAAACTTCACGTTTGAACGTGAATTTCACGACCCAGACGTGTAAAACTTTATGGTTTGTCCCACCTCGACCACTAAAGCTCATTGCCGTATATTGGGGACCAAAAACTTAGTTTTTCCTATTTTTGCACCTTCAAAATGGTGCTGTGTCTCTCATAGTTGGCCGATCTACACAATTCTTTCACCATGTAAAAGTACACAATTAGGGCATTATTTCTAGATACCTCATTAAGTTTTTGGTGAAAATTAAAAATATTTTATCTTGTATCAAAGTGTGAGTTTCAGAAGCGAAAACCATGAAAAAACACCTACTTCTCCATCTTTAGGCTAAAATTACTATGAAAAAGTGAGTGATGACCCCCTATTTTCATTAATTTATCTTTTAGAGTGAGAAACAAGCTTTTTAAATATGTTTTTACATTTTATATGCCTCTAATAGTTCAAATTCTACCAAAAGATATGTATTTTTTTGAAAACTAACTAAAATCGCCATTTTGACCGGTCCTTTGATACAATTTTTCCCTATAGCATTTAACATGATCCCTATATATGAGAAAAAATGGAGCAAGAAAAAGAAAAAACATGGATTTTGTATCACATTTATGAGTTCTTTCAATATACTGGATAGCTTAGATATTCATGCATTTGTTGGGATTATCCATTGCGGTACTTCATGGTGACCTAATTCAACCTTGACCCCAATAACTGTGATTCAAGGTCAGACAGTGACCTACTTATACAAATGTAAGATATATGGTAACTAATATGATTTATATACTTCTGAAAAGTGTCAATGATATCTCTGACTTGGATTTGATGTCCCTGGTCCATTAAATCAAGATTTTGTTGTTTTATTAAGAGAGAAATCCATAATTTGCACCCAACCACCTGCTATTAATGCAGCTATTTTGCCCCAAATGGGCAGCAATTGGGCAGTATTTGCCCTGTTGTAATAATATGGCAGCTGAAAAAATTATCAAATATCTTCCAATTTCCAATAATTTTCAGTGTAGATATTCAAAACACCCTATACAAGACTAGGGTTGTGAAAAAACTAGGATATTTTATCATTAATTAGAAAAAAATAAGGCCCTCATGCTGCAAATGCACCAGTCCCCAAAATAGAGGAACGGACTATAGTGTGAGTTGTCTCTTGCAGCCTGGGATTTTGGGTAAAAGTAGTTCTGGCTGGTGGTTGCTGTAGTGGTGATATGTAAGCAGGTACCATGGGTAGTAATATTCCCCAGAAAATGGGGACCCATAATGCCTAAACGATTACAATTTGGTTTATTCACATCCTAATCAGAGGTTAAGGAAAGATGACAAGAGAAGAAATCAGTTCTAGCCGACAGTTACAATGGCTTCACTGAGTTACAAGTGCGACATTACAAGTGTGATAATAAGTTTACATGTAAATGAATGCAAATATCTAGAATAGGAATACCGGTCAGTCAACTAAGTCCCTGACTTATATATGTACATTTGTAGTGTAACACAAAAGTCTACTACTGGTAATACTTGAGGGCCAGGCAAATCTGGCAGCACCAGGAAATAAGATGAGATTCTCTGTCTTTCAACACCGATGAGTACATGGTGTGAAGATGGTATGAGATATACATATGTACTAGCATCACACTAACTATCTATCTAATTTTACTAGTGTATCTTAATGACAAATATCCTCTTGTGGGTTTGAATTTCTCCAAGACAATTGCACAAAATTTGGATAAGTGTGTAAGAACAATGGGATTTTCGTGATTAAAAAGATCCACCTAAGCCACCATACTTGGTCGCGGTGGTATGTAATCAGCAAGAAGTAATGCTCGGTCATGGTCAAAAGCTCAACAATGAAAAATGTAGTGAAAATCATCCCCAATGTCATTGCTCTGACATAGGGGCCACTTTCTTTGTACTGCTGCAGCATGATGGCCCCAAAAGGTGAACACCCATCACCAAGAAAAAACATTATACACTATACACCATTGGAAAGCTCTAAACTTGTAGATTTCAGATATGGTAGGTGTAATAAAAAAAAAACAAAAAAAACAGTATTTTTGGTGAATTAGATCCTAAGAAAACAAGTTTTTAATAATTTTTAATTCAAATTGAATCATTTATTTTCAGTAAAATTGTTTTACCACAAAAATAATGCCTCTACTTTTGTGTCCTATGATTTAAAATATAAAAGGCATCATAATCATCAATGTGACATCTCAGACTAATTAGATCAGTAGGTCAAAGGTCAAGATGCAAATACGTTCTGACATCAGCCTCCAAATTACGGATAATGCGTCTCTGACTCCGTGCACCTCTGGGAAGTGTTAACTGACCAAGGAAATAAAAGTGTGTCAAGCACCCTGTCGTGGCCTGTATGATGCAGCACTCCTGCACTATTTTAAAGTTTGGGGCTGAATTTCTGACAATCTATGTTAAAATATGTTGTGATATTCTACAAATGACTAGAGAAAGATTAGATTAAAAGTCTAGTATGACTCATTTGCATCCTAATCTTCTTTAAATTACCAAACCCAGTCCAAAACAAACCATTTCTATTGGCGAGGATGTTGCCAGAGGATTCACTGACAGTGTAGGTAAAAATTGACATTTCCCCACAAATGCTTGTCATGCAACAAAAGAACTCATTGGATTTGAAACCTAGGTCCAAATTAATAATCAAATATATACATATTTAAACGTTTTTATGACTGTTAAGGTCAAGATATAGAGGAATATATCCTGCAGCAGGATACAAGCCTAACAACTCAGCCACATCACTTGCGTAATACTCTGCGTACAGATTTACGCCATGGCCGGCACTAAGACAGTGACTACACTCCAGGAGAGGGTGGCACTGTAAATAGTATGGATGCAAATAAAGCAACTTAGTCATGGAACATGGACCAATCAACTTCTTCCAGATATAAAATATTTGAGTCTTATTAGGTCAGTATCATTGTATGTTGACTTTCATGTAATGTTCTATGGGCTATGACCTGAATAATCCATGAATTTAACTCCTGGAGATACACTCACAACACTGAACCAAAATGGCTGCTGGACTCAAACTCATTATTTATTCACAAGAGGTCACATGACCTGAATACTGGTCTGTGATTGGCCGATGGCTCAACACTACATCTCTCCCCTTTTAGAATAAACCTTGGGTTATTCGTAATGTTGAAACACATATTTAGGATAAAGACACTATGAAAGTACTATTCAAATGTTCAGAATATGTACTGTCAGTTAAGAATGTTTATGGTAAACCATGTCAGCATCTTCTCGTATATATCAGATATATCAGTCACTGTCCTTTTGCATATTGAATGCGCGTACTAGTTCTCAAATAAATGAAACTTATGTATCTACCATAAAATTCTCAACCTATCTATAAGGAGAGGATAGACTGTCCTCATCCTTTATAAAGATCTTGGGGATTATTCTGCCCCGTGTGGAAGATCTTTATTTTCCCTAAACTACATAGTCTTTTAACCATGCTGGCTTTGATCTGTTACGTTGTGGTCTTTCATTAACCACAACTGGTTGCTTTGGAGTTGAACGCTGAGGAGTTACTGGTATTTCAGCATTCGGACGTGGCGGTGTGACAGGCATAGGACCTGTCTCAGGCACGTCAACAGGTTGTTGAGTACTTCTAGTTGGATAAGGCATCATCCTGGGAGCCTCATCATCACTCTCATCGTCTGATCTCACAGGTTGAATGTTCTTGTCAATAACTTTAAACTTAGAGGTGTTCCTGGTGATGTGTTTGTCACCTCTATTAGCAGTGACCATTGACCCTTTACGCTCCGTAACAATGTAGGGTTTGGAGTCATATGGTGTTGTCTTGTTCCGTCGAGGTTGCTCTACCAGGACAACATCTCCTTGTCTGATGTCACTGGGAACAGCACGTCTCCGTTCATCTGCATAAGACTTCATTTTAGCCTTTGCTTGCTCATCTTGGCGTCGCATCACACTATCATTCCTTTCCTCCCCTAAAAATGAAGGAAGTTTCACCTCAAATGGACGTCCAAACATGGCAACAGCAGGCGGTTCACCAGTTGTACAGTGAGGTGTAGCGCGGTAGGGAATCAGTACCCTATTTTCACGATAGCGTTTTTTGATAGGATTTATATAAATTGAAAAGAATGTGCGAGTGAGGTAGTCCTCCTAGAGCAATGCACCAGACTTATCTGATGCATTTGATGACTGAGCTGATGGGTATATCAAAGTTGAAACAGTTGTGTAATATTGTAAAATATTTGAATCATGAAGATGCTCTATGTATCTACAAACAAATGGTTTTGCCCATACTAGAATATTGTAGTTTTGTTCCAGACTCTGGTCCAAAAACCGTGGTAGATCATATAGACATTGTACAAAACCACTGCCTTAGAGCTTGTGTAAGGGTGAAAAATGCCCAGGATGAACTACAGGTAGGTGTAAAGTGGACTCACTAAGTATAAGAAGGAAAAAGGCACTAGCATGTATAATGTACCGTTATTCACAAGATGACGATAATATTATAATCCCTAGTCGTGAACTAAGAGGGACTGGGAAGAGAAGATTGAAAGTAAACAGACCAAAAACAGAATCTTAGAGGGGTAGTCCTATATAGAGGCAACCAAACATGGGAAGTGTTGTATGCTGATATACAACTGAAACCTACTATGAGTGCTTTTAAATCGTGTCTGAGAGGAGATGCACTTTTGACACTGGGTAGATTGTGATTATTGTAAAGATCTGTATGTTAATAACATAGAAAATGTTATGATAAGGCCATTCTTTTTAAAGAATTTTCTGGCGTCCAATGGATTCCTTGCTGGAAAAGTGAGGCGAGTGAAAAAATTTTATTTCAAAAAAAAATTTGCCAAACATCACAAAGAGACAACTTGTAGAAAGTGAAGCAAGCGAAATCTGTAGACAAGATTTAAAAAAAAAAAAAAAAAAAATGTATTTCCGCAAAAAATATAGAGAGGGAAATCCGTAGACCAACTTATTTTTTTGGTGTGGCCTAAGTTTATGGAAACCACTTGGTACTATAGAAAACTCAACCTATGATTATGACTTCGGTGGTGAATATTTATAACTGATCAAGTGACTGATTGTAACACCTCCATTTGGGGTGTTTTCTTTAGCCAATAAACAGTGTTAAAAATTCAAACTTTGATTGGGCAAAATGCATCTCTGTACTACTTGCACAGCATTGTTATGATGCAATCAGATGCTGTCTGCATCTTTTTTTCCTGTTATTTACTTCTACCTCTGACAAGTAGCACTGAATATAGAGGAGGTCGGCAGAAAATACATTTTTCTGATATTTCACATTTACTACTATTTAAACTTTCAGACCATTGCAGATATTTAGATCGCTGACAGAAAATTTTGAATATATTGCATTTAAAGGGAGTTCCAGACTTTTTTTTCTATTTTTTTGGTTACCCCCTCAGTCTCTAATTTCAACAGGTGCAGAGAGGGCTACCACATTGAGTCACAATCACACAAAGGGCCATACCCACTCATCTTTGATGGAAGGCCCGGGTGAGCTCCTGGGGGTGAGCTCTACAGCCCTGGTCCCAAATAGACTAATATAGGGTACACATCATGTCTATGTTCAAAAATGCACTATACTTAGTGCAGATCTATGAATAGGATTCTTACAACCTATACTAGAGGTACATCCTGTGTTGATTCTGATTGTATTGGTGGCAATTTAATTAGTGACAGAACATCAAAGTTGGGCTACTTTAATAGTATTTTATTGTAGCATGTGGTCATAAGGAATCTCAAAATATTCATATGAATGCAAAAATCATAGTTTCTTCTGTCAACCCATGTAATATCATCCATATATAACAACATTAGGTCCTTATTTCACCTCAGGATGCATCCAATATATCTGCACTGCACTAAAACACAGAGCACACACTGCAAGGATTGTCACCTGCATCAAAATATGAATAGGATAATGAATGAATTGTAAATAAATCTTGAAGAATACATTACACCAAACATTAAAGAGCGATACTTTATGTTCCTTATAAGGTATTACACATATTGGTCTTTACAAAGAAACAGCCCATAAGGAGCCATGTGCAGCAAAACACCTTCTTTTAGCCCTTCAAATCTTAATAAACAGTATTGCCTTTTGTTTTAGACTGTACAAACCTTATTAATTGCAATCCATGAAACCCAAAATGTAGCAAAGGTCCCAAGATTATAGCCAGACATTTGATCCCACAGTCTGGTCATTTCTGCAGGCCTGGCAGTGATGGCCTCGGTCCCACGAGTTTTCCGTATTGACTGGTTTGCGTCTGCTGACTGAACTTCTGGTGTATATTGCATGGAGTAAGGAGACCTATTAACCCATGGAATTATCAACATGATTGTATTTTCCAATATCATTTGAGGTACTTGTATGTAAAGGTCAAATTGTAATTTGACCATTAACTAAGAAAGTTTTGAGTTTCAACTCGGATTCGATCTGACTGAGGTTTATCTCACTTGGCTTCACCTCGTAAGACAACCCTTTGTCAGATCCAACCCTCATGAACCTTTGTCTATTTATTAAAAGATGCAAATATGCAATGCTGGTTGCCATGATGTTCAAGACTTTTTTGCATACACTTTTCAAATGCATCAAAATTAATAAATATTTGCAATAAATCGCAATATTGAAAGAAAAATCTTGATAATCGCCCTAGGAAAAAGGTTGATGTCAATGACATCCCTACAAGTTGCCAATGCTGCATCAATAAGAGTTACCAGTACAGGTTTGCACCCATAATAGTACTCAGGATAGACCTGTCACAAAGGTCTAAAGTACATACATATAGTAAGCAGAAGATGCCCTATTTTAGGACTCTGACCGTTGACCTACTGACCTTATTCATCTCAAATTATGATCCCCATGTTAAACACATTTTTTTTCACTGATTCAATTATATATAGTTGCATTATTTGATGAAAATGTTGTCAATCCTAGTATTTGACAAATTATTTTGAATTAAGAATGATTAAATTTCTTTTTTTTCTTAAAACTCATATTGTGAAAAATACTGTTTTTGAATTTTTTTACACCTGGCATATCTGTAATCCTGAGATTCTAAGCTTTAATTTGGTGTATAGCATGTTTTGTGTCTTTGGTGATGGGTACAACCTGAAAAAGAGCTCGTAGCTCAGCCATGCTGCAGCAGTATTGGGAATACGCAATACCAGGGTATCTTGATGGAATCGGTTTCTAGTCTACTGTGCCTGGGCCCTGGCCTGGGGGTGGGGCAGTTTGGGCACTTCATGATATGTTGGAGATATTAACATGCGTGTAGCTGGCAAGGATACTTTTGGAGACAAATCCCCCTAAGGGAGTGGTCATTATTTATCAATGGGAGGAGGGGGATTCACGTGGAGGCAAAGCTTTTTTTTTGCTGAAAAGAGGGTGAATTTCAAATCCACCATCCCCCTGTTGATAAATAATGACCACTCCCTAAGCAAGGGGTCCCTTTTTCGGCAAAAATCCCTTTAAGCAACAGTCACCTTTTTACCATAGTGATCACACACATCACTTTAAGCAAGGATAAGGGATGTCAGACAAAATCTAAGTGACCACCCCCCCCCCGGCCCTGGCAGGGCTGGCCATCTCATGGAGTCATCCAAACAGCCCCCTGAACTCATCTAAGAAGTCCTGACCCAAGAACTCCTCCAGAATGTCCCGGCCCATGAAGTCTCCAAAGAAGCATACACCCATAAAGTCATGAAGTCCCAACTCATGAAGTCTCCCAAGAAGTCCATACCCAAGAAGTCCCAACACATGAAGCCCCCAAGAAGTCCCAATCCAACATGAAGTCCCGACCAAACATGACATCATTTCCCTAGAAGTCCTGACCCAACATGAGTCACCAAAAAGTCCTGACCCATGAAGTCATCCAAGAAGTCCCGACCCATGAAGTCATCCAAGAAGTCTTGCCCAATGAAGTTCCCAATAAGTTCCTACCCAACATGAATTCTCAACCGTAAATGAAGTCCCTACCCCAGAAATCCCAACCCAATGAAGACCGACCTATGAATTCCCGGACCATGGTCCCCCTCCCAGTCCATGTGATGTGATCTTGTTACAATTACTTGTTACATTTCCTTCCTTTCCCATGGCAGGGGCGGATCCAGGATTTTGGAAAGGGGGGGCTCCAACCCTCAGTTACCATGGGAGCTATCATGTCAATGTCCCAAGCGTAGCGCAACAACATCGCAAGTGCAGCACGGCAACATCGCAAGCACAGCACCGCTACATATCTAGGGGGGTTGGGGGCATGCCCCCCCAAGAAAATTTTGAAATCTAGACATCAAATGGTGCATTCTGATGCATTTCTTGACCCCAATCAAGTAAAGCATTTTGGTGTACCATCAGCAGTAAATCAATGATTATGAGAACAGGGAATGAAAATCTTATTAAATTTTAATTGGACAATGCTGTTGAGGGCAGCTTGGGGGGCATGTCCCCTAGAAAAGTTCAGATTTATAGATATCAAACAGCAAATTTTTAAACACTTTGGTGTGAACCTGGGGTGGGCAGGGTTTCCATAAAGGGGATGCAAATCTTATGTGGTAATGCTTGACCTTTGTGAGGTTTTGGGGGCTGGTCCCTCAAGAAAAATTTTGAAATATAGATGTCAAACTTTCAAGTTTAAGGGATTCAACTAGTCTCAGATGTGAATCTAGTATTTTAAGATATTGTTGTTTAAGAGGGTGTGGGGGCCTGCCGCCACCCCTGGGAAAATCTTTGAAGAATTGATGTCAAATTTTGAAGTTTAAAGCATTCTGGTGTACTTTCAGGAGTGTGTTTATTCACTGGTGATTAAGAGAGTTTCGGTTCATGCCCAAAGAAAACATACTCATCAAACTTATATTTAAAGCATTTTGGTGTAGGCAAGCAATTTCAGCAAAGGATGCAAATTTATGTCCTGATACCAAACATTGTAACGATTGTTCTTTGATAGGGTTTGGACAGCTTGTTCCCCAAGGAAATTCTTGAAATATTGGTGTCAATCAAAGATGTCAACTCATTGTTTAAAGTATCTTTTATACACCCTAACTTATAAATCTGATAAAAGATTACCTGGGGAACCCCACATAGTATACAACTCATAAGGCACACCGAATGCCCAGATGCTCTAATGTAATTATACCCTACATCCCTGACCCATTCCTATACCATAGCCTATACCAATCGAGGATGGGTTTAAGGTATAAGCTATGCCTTACATATAGGCCTAAGCTAAGCATTATCTATATCTATGATATGACGGTGATTTTTTTCCGGATTGCCTCGTGTTAGAAAATTTTGAGAAATTTTTATATATTTTAGATGCTGTAGAGTCATAAATGTCACAATTTGCAAACAATAAAAAGTATATCAGATAGAAATAGGGGTCATGAAAGGGGGCATACAAAGTGGACATCTTGGGTGGGCCCAAAGGGGGGGTCCACCTCCGTGGACCCCTATTTGGACATGTTATGGGTGGACCAAAGGGGGGGTCCTGATCCCCAGGACCCCCCCTGGATCCGCCCCTGCATGGGAAATGGAGCAGCCTGACCGTTGTACGACTGAGACTGTACCCCAGATACACAAGCTGCAGCTCATTAGTAGTCCACCTGAGGTACACAAGGTTTCAGCCAATCAGGAGCTGACAACTCCTGCAGCAGACGCATCTGCTTCTGGCAAGATGGTGGATGTCTTGGTGGGCCAAAACATGTCCATTCAAGGCACAAACACTCAATCTCTCATGACTTACAGATAACTAGACTTTATATTTTGATTAAATGATTGGGATATGTTGATAGATGATAGATACCTATAGATTTATAACTAGAAATGAGTATGGGGCTTACCTCATACTATACAGCCCCCCTGTATTCTTCTTGGCTATGGACTTGGCATCATTTTTACCAGCAGTCTCCTGTGTACCCCAGGTACAGAACGACCCTGTTTCCCTGTTTCTCTGTCTCATAGACAGTACTGTACCCCAGGTACACATCTCACCCCTACTGTACCCCAGGTACACATCCCTCCCCTAATGTACCCCAGGTACACATTACACACCTACTGTACCCCAGGTACACACCCCACCCCTAGTGTACCCCAGGTACACATTACATTCCTACTGTACCCTAGGTACACATTACATTCCTACTGTTCCCCAGGTACACATTACAGACCTACTGTACCCAAAGTACACACCCCACCCCTACTGTACCCCAGGTACACATCCCTCCCCTACTGTACCCCAGGTACACATCTCACCCCTACTGTACCCCAGGTACATATCTCACCCCTACTGTACCCCATGTACACATCTCACCCCTACTGTACCCCAGGTACACATCACACCCCTACTGTACCCCAGGTACACACCCCACCCCTACTGTACCCCAGGTACACATTACACCCCTACTGTACCCCAGGTACACATTACACCCCTACTGTACCCCAGGTACACATTACACCCCTACTGTACCCCAGGTACACATTACACACCTACTGTACCCCAAGTACACACCCCAACCCTACTGTACCCCAGGTACACATCTCACCCCTACTGTACCCCATGTACACATCTCACCCCTACTGTACCCTAGGTACACATCCCACCCCTACTGTACCCCAGGTACACACCCCACCCCTACTGTACCCCAGGTACACATTACACCCCTACTGTACCCCAGTTACACATTACACCCCTACTGTACCCCAGGTACACATTACACCCCTACTGTACCTCAGGTACACACCCCACCCCTACTGTACCCCAGGTACACATTACACCCTTACTGTACCCCAGGTACACACTCCACCCCTACTGTACCCCAGGTACACATCCTGCCCCTACTGTACCCCAGGTACACATTACACACCTACTGTACCCCAGGTACACATTACACCCCTACTGTACCCCAGTAGTAGTAGAAGTGCACCTGGGGTACAGTAGGGGCAGGATGTGTACCTGGGGTACAGTAGGGGTGTAATGTGTACCTGGGGTACAGTAAGGGTGAGATGTGTACCTGGGGTACAGTAAGGGTGGGATGTGTACCTGGGGTACAGTAAAATGGTAAAGGTGAACGATGAGCAGTTTGAGCTGAACGTTTCTTCACGAGCGCTTCCTGCCCGTTCCGCACGAGGCCGATAGGCTGAGTGCGGAGCGGGCAGGAAGCTCAAACTGATCAGAGTTAATCTTTACATTTATGTCAAGGTGTTTGAGTGACTAATTAATCGATATTTCATCAATATAATCCATAATTAACTCTGATTTACCCATCTTCATCGCGAAATGCTGACCGCCGCCATCTTGGATGTTTACATTTCAAAAGGGCTGCGCATGCGCTGTAAGCGTATGACATCATCGTGCGGATTTGGCACTGGTTATTTAACGCAGGGATGCAATACGCGATCTCAGTGTGTTTCCTATGGAGTCTCAATATTCACCTTGACATAAGGGTGAGATGTGTACCTGGGGTACAGAAGGGGTGGGATGTGTACCTGAGGTACAGTAGGGGAGGGATGTGTACCTGAGGTACAGTAGGGGAGGGATGTGTACCTGGGGTACAGTAGGGGTGAGATGTGTACCTGGGGTACAGTAGGGATGGGATGTGTACCTGGGGTACTGTAAGGGTGAGATGTGTACCTGGGGTACAGTAAGGGTGAGATGTGTACCTGGGGTAAAGTAGGGGAGGGATGTGTACCTGGGGTACAGTAGAAGTGGGATGTGTACCTGGGGTACAGTAGGGGTGGGGTGTGTACCTGGGGTACAGTAGAAGTGGGATGTGTATGTGGGGTACAGTAGGGGTGGGGTGTGTACGTGGGGTACAGTAGGGGTGTTATGTGTACCTAGGGTAAGGTAAGGGTGAGATGTGTACCTGGGGTACAGTAGGGGTGGGATGTGTACCTGGGGTACAGAAGGGGTGAGATGTGTACCTGGGGTACAGTAGGGGTGGGGTGTGTACCTCGGGTACAGTAGGGCAGGATGTGTACCTGGGGTACAGTAGGGGTGGGATGTGTACCTGGGGTACAGTAGGGGAGGGATGTGTATCTGGGGTACAGTAGGGACGGGATGTGTACCTGGGGTACTGTAAGGGTGGGATGTGTACCTGGGGTACAGTAAGAGTGAGATGTGTACCTGGGGTACAGTAGGGGTGGGGTGTGTACCTCGGGTACAGTAGGGCAGGATGTGTACCTGGGGTACAGTAGGGGTGGGATGTGTACCTGGGGTACAGTAGGGGTGAGATGTGTACCTGGGGTACAGTAGGGGAGGGATGTGTACCTGGGGTACAGTAGAAGTGGGATGTGTACCTGGGGTACAGTAGGGGAGGGATGTGTATCTGGGGTACAGTAGGGACAGGATGTGTACCTGGGGTACTGTAAGGGTGGGATGTGTACCTGGGGTACAGTAAGGGTGAGATGTGTACCTGGGGTACAGTAGGGGTGGGGTGTGTACCTCGGGTACAGTAGGGCAGGATGTGTACCTGGGGTACAGTAGGGGTGGGATGTGTACCTGGGGTACAGTAGGGGAGGGATGTGTACCTGGGGTACAGTAGAAGTGGGATGTGTACCTGGGGTACAGTAGGGGTGGGGTGTGTACCTGGGGTACAGTAGAAGTGGGATGTGTACCTGGGGTACAGTAGGGGTGGGGTGTGTACGTGGGGTACAGTAGGGGTGTAATGTGTACCTGGGGTACAGAAGGGGTGAGATGTGTACCTGGGGTACAGTAGGGAGGGATGTGTACCTGGGGTACAGTAGGGGTGGGATGTGTATCTGGGGTACAGTAGGGACGGGATGTGTACCTGGGGTACTGTAAGGGTGGGATGTGTACCTGGGGTACAGTAAGGGTGAGATGTGTACCTGGGGTACAGTAGGGGTGGGGTGTGTACCTGGGGTACAGTAGGGCAGGATGTGTACCTGGGGTACAGTAGGGATGGGATGTGTACCTGGGGTACAGTAGGGGTGAGATGTGTACCTGGGGTACAATAGGGGTGGGATGTGTACCTGGGGTACAGTATGGGTGAGATGTGTACCTGGGGTACAGTATGGGTGAGATGTGTACCTGGGGTACAGTAGGGGTGGGATGTGTACCTGGGGTACAGTAGGGGTGTAATGTGTACCTTGAGTACAGTAGGGGTGTAATGTGTACCTGAGGGCTTCCCTAGCCCACTGAAAAGGGTCTATATCTCCTCTTTCCTATCCCCTCAGGATGTGTGTGGTGCACATATGCGCGGGAACTGACACATTCCTCTGTTAAATTATCAACCTGTGAAGCACGGGATAGCCACTTAGTGCCGCTAAAGTGCTGTAAAACACAAATCAATCAATTAATGTGTACCTGGGGTACAGTGGGGGTGAGATGTGTACCTGGGGTACAGTAGGGACGGAATGTGTACCCGGGGTACATTAGGGATGTAATGTGTACCGTACCTGGGGTACAGAAGGGGTGGGATGTGCACCTGGGGTACAGTAGGGGTGGGGTGTGTACCTGGGGTACAGTACGGGTGGGATGTGTACCTGGGGTACAGTATGGGTGAGATGTGTACCTGGGGTACAGTATGGGTGAGATGTGTACCTGGGGTACAGTATGGGTGAGATGTGTACCTGGGGTACAGATGGACATAAATACAATAACCTTACTAAGTCCACTGCCAATAGTGCATTCCCTATGAGGACGATTAGGGATGTCCAAAATAAAAAACTACTTCAAGTTGGTGCAAATTTCTGCTCCCTAAGTCAATATATTTGCAATTTACCCAGTAGAAGTGAAGTATAAGACATAATTCTAGCCAGATACTTATATATTAGAAAGGTTTCAGCCCATACAGAGCTTCAAAGTACAAGTTAGACCCCTGTCATCTTGTTTACAGCAGCTGCTGGCCTCCTCCACCTGCTGCTGCTGTCCCTGGCCTCTGATTGGTCAGCTTCCTTGTCTCCCTCAGGTGGACTACTAATGAGCTGCAGCTACTGTACCTGGGGTACTCTCTCAGTCGTAAAACGGTCAGGCTACGGAAATGGAATGCCAGCCAATGCTCTTAAAAGGGGCCAGGGCTATCATTCGAGGTGTTAGGGGAATGGTTTTCTAACTGTATGCAGTGCATTGTGGGTGGGGGTGACCTCGAACACTAACTACACCACCTTAGCTTGTTCCCTCCACCCCAGCCATCCCCGGGTAGGTACCAGTACTTAACCACCCTTTGGAGGGTAGTAAGTTGACTTAGTGATCAACTTTGACCTACATGGGGCAAACCAACAGGGGATGGTCTTACAAACCAGCATTGATCCCTCGGCCGTTCCCCGAACGCCTCAACTGCTCATACTTGACCCACATTCTACAGCAATGAGCAACAACCAAAATGGCCTCTATGTTATTTCCCATAAGGAAAAACAGCAGTAACTTTGCATTCTCTCTAGAGTGTTAAAGGGGATTTGTGTGCAAATTGCTCCAAAATGATTCTCAAATTTGAGTCAGGACTGAGCAAAGAACCGTTCACGAAATTAGTGAGTAATGATTAATAAAACGCATGAGCGCCACATAGTTCTAAGGTTTGCCCCTACAGTCCTCCCAACCTCTCCTGGCTTTTGATTTAATGACCCAAGCATTACCATATATGTCAATGATGCACAAAGGGAACTTTTCCTGGTTAGTTTACAAAAGATCATGGTCATTTTAGCTACATATTGAGGGATGTAAGTAAGTTAGGATGCATTAAAAATTCTGAAGAAACACATGGAAATTCTGAATTCATTGTAAAAATATTGAACGCATGCAATGCATGACTGGCCCAGGTCTTCCACTACTTACAGTAGGCGACTGTCAATATAGTGACAGTGCTATGGAGAATGCATCCATTATCACTCACATTTTTCATTGGCGAATAACTCCTCTCCTGGCGAGTTAAGCATTACACAATATCAGCAGGTCTTGAATAAGGATCAATATTAACAATAAAAAGGCATGAGACACTGTAATTTTCCTCCATTTTGTTATAATCAAGCAGTTTCGATGGCACCATAAGTCGATCGTCTCGCTGTCCGCCATTTTGAATTTTGATGTTCTGTATGCATGTGCGACCCGCCTCCTTGCCAGAAGTAGCATTTTCGACGGAGTATTCTATCGATTTAACTTGAAATTAATGGCGTTTTGAATATAATCCATGCATCTTTGGCAATATCAATCGAATTGAATCGAATAACGAGAACATGGCGGTCATATTAACACATTTGCTACATGAACAGTCTTAACCGGTCCTACATGAAAATTAACCATCTTTTTTTGGAAACCATCGCATTGTATGAACGGTCTTCAACTTACCTGCCAAAAAAAAAGCGTCTTAATTGGACATTTCCCATAGAAGGCCATGTGTTATGTCCATTGCAAAAATCTATCGCACAATGCAATCCAATGGAGAAAAGTTTAAAAAAATTTAAGTTTTGTTCCTCACCCTAATAATTGTTTTCTATGGGAATTGTTACCCTGTAAAGAAAGACAAGGACCTAAGGAACATGCATCAACTTTCCATTAATTTTTAGACCCATATTTTGTAGAAGAAATTCCCACCTAAAGTCAGCCATCTTGATTGAATGTAAAATGCTAAAAAGGCGCCGCCAATGACCCAGGAGGACCTGGGCCAATACTACATTTTGATCACAGAAAGGAACATTGGGCAAATCTATAGGAAGATTGCACCTAGCATATAGTACATGTACCAAAAAAATTCTGAAATCAAGATTCTGAAAACTTACATCCCTGGAGTTTTTAATCTTTTACTCGTTCCAAAAAGAAGTGTAAGTGAAACCCAGGCTTAATCGACGGGTTCACTGAGTGATACAGACAGGGAGTGCATGTTTTGAAATTAGAAGCATTTAACAATCTCTTAGAAGCAATGTAAAATATGAAGACAGAGAATGCATATTAAGTATTTATTCGCTCGATTTGATACCATAGAGTAGCACGAACATGAGCAAAGAAACATAGTGACTGTACCCAATATATATGTTGGGAGTTATGATTATGTAGAAAGGGCTCTGGTTTCATTTCAAACACTAACAGCAGCATTTGTTCTTTACATGTGTACATTCTTTATCAACATGTAACGGCCGAAGTCAATTTGATGCAGGCAAGATCATGGTGGAGCAAGCTCTACTGTAAATCTCTACATGTATAGATTAATGGTAACATTTTAAAAAAAATCCATTTTGTTTGGCTTTCTACTCACGCTATTGTTCTTAACACAACCAAAGGTTCGGCCCCTTTAATTATCACTAATGGTACATGATGTTTTTTGTTTGTTTTTGTTTACTTTACAGGTACGTCTAAGTAGAGCAATACAACTTTATGAATCTTGAAGGTACCGTCATATGTGGTTATACCTATAGTTGCGTTGACACAGAGGAACTGGGAAGAGTCCTAATCTTGTGAACCTTCAGTCAGAAAGTCCCGTGTAATCAACTTTAATTCACAAAGGCAACTTGTTTCAGAGCACCGGTGACTCCATGCATACACAGGGCACATATTTGACACATATCAGAAGTGTCTGATAGTTGTAAGTAGAGCCATATTATTCAGAAATGAAAATAAATTCTTTTAAAACCAACCAAAATATATATACTTGCATCTTGCAAGGAATGCTAAGCAAAATACTCCTTAAATTACTTCACATTTATTATCGCAATTCAGGTACACTAGCCCTCGGGTTGCCAGCCGCCCTCCGGTTGTATCAATCGTAAATGCAATTGTATACAGGGTTTTCTCACTTATTCATATAAGACTCAATCTTTAGCAAAAATAAATCCTAAGCACAGCACAAAGCTTTTCTCATTGCACTTTTGATTTCTTGATTAGTTTCCATAAATGCTTTAAGGGGCCTCTGCACTATCTCCATACATCAAATTGAATATCTTTTCGCGATATCTATCAACTGGAAGTTAATTAATGTGTCCCGTTATGGGTCTACAACTGTGCACTAGACTTACTCAATCCGATTTGGTGCACTTACTCATGGATGATCACATGATAAGCTATATCCCTCACATATTACGTTACACATCTGTAACCACGGGTGCGGACTGGTTACCAGGTTTAGTCTGTGTAGGTGTTATCCATATGCTATAGAAGGGTGAGAAACTAAAAGGAACAGTGCTGCCCTCTGGTGCCTTTATTTGCTATGCACAGACCTTGATTACGGAGGTGAGGGGTTTCTTTGGCAAAATCACCACTCACCTCCATAATCAAGGTCTGTGCATAGCAAATAAAGGCACCAGAGGGCAGCATTGTTCCCTTTAGTTTCTCACCCTTCTATAGCATATGGATAACACCTACACAGACTATCAAATCTGGTAACCAGTCAACGCCCATGTCTGTAACTTAGGTAACTAACATTACACGCTAGGCAACTTAAGTCTTGGTTTGGTTTATTCATTAAATTCTCATTTGTCAACGAGAACATTTTATGACAATTATCATTGAAAGGTCCTGGATTAATACCCTCAGGATCGTCACACTAATTCTCCATCACCTTAATCATTTTATCAGTTAGACTATGATGTATAATGTTGTCCAATTAAGCACACTTCTAGATTACTTGATGCTTTAAAAATGTAAACAAAATCTTGGTGGGAAAATGACTAATCGTAACATGTTTTATATAAACAAAATTCTACATAGATAGGTTCAGTTCTGATATTTGAGTGAACAGAATTAAATTTATCAGTACATACAGACTCCTGAGGGGAGGGTTGGTTTGGCACCAAACATTTGGGTAAATTACAAAGTAGCTAGGGATCAAATGTTCGAATATTCTTCATTGGTCACATTGCAGAATCTATACAACGAACCGACGTTTCATATGGGTTTGAGGAACTGGGGACTCGTCGTCTTTTTTTCTCCCTGATAAGAGTTTGCTACTATAACATACATCATAAGTAACGCAGAGATATTGTTGATGCTATTTGAGGGTATTCTATTGTGTCAGCTCCTTTTCAAACGTTTTCAAATGAAACAAATAGTTGGTTATACTTTCCCTGTTTCATTGTGAAGTCGTACAGAACAAAAAGTAAGGAATGTGCACTGTAGCAGTTCAGGATCGAGAAATGAAAATAGAATTTATCTATTTCTTATTGAAAAATATCTCCTTGCCGTATGCTCTTTACATCAGATATACAGCGTACACAAAACGTTTCATGATTGATATGAATAGCAGTGTATTGATATTAAAAGTGTAGATTCATATTGATTTGAAATTAATGTTCTAGACTCAACCTTCTGGTGATACATACCACATTAAGACACATACAGTAGGCACATGGAAAGGAAAAAGGCAGTTGCTTCAGAGAACAATATTGACTTTTCACCAAGGGACGCCGATGGCACACATGACTAACGCGTTAAGCACAAATGCCTTAGAGCATTTACATTTAATACATATCCCTGATGGTTCTGCCCGTATCAGGTTCAGAAATACATGGAAGAACAGTCTCAGATCCTGTGCAATCTTACCATCGACACAATCAACTTTTCTATTTCAATATCATATCACTGCTTGGACTTGAATCAGCAAGGAAAGTCCACAATCTTCAAAAATATATACTAGCTGCTGTAACTATTTATCAATCACTTACAAGTTTTTAAATGATAGTTCCCCAAAGCCAACAGAAACGTCCCAACACATTGGCTATCATGACTGTCCGAACATATCATCGACACAAATGAAACACTGGGGTCTAAGTCCGGACAAAAATATAATCAAAGAGTGAATCATTAAATGAAGAGAGTACATTCATTTATCCTTTTTGCTCGCTAAGACAATGTGAACATAAGACATATAAGTAGAATGAGGCAATGACTGTGCAATATGTTCATATACACGAAGCACGCTGGGACATTGGTCACAGTTACAACATGGACCTAAGCTACACCACTGTCAATTGCCGCTGCTTTCCCTCCATACTTATTCCTTTTACTTCAAATTTAGTACATTTTACATGTATGCCCACATACCATGGGCTATGGAGAGTTGTATTCAGTATGGCTCAATATACCACAGACCAATACAATTTCAGAATGTAACAAAATTTCATGACCTGCAAACTGCAATAATAGAATGATGTTTATAAAGAAAAGATGAAAGATTTCTTTAGCTAGACCATTCATTGACAATATGTTGACACCGGTTTCAACTCTGATCAATGTGCCAGCGGCATCAGACTCTCAATACTCAATCCCAGTCCTTTTTTATGGTTAGCCGCCACTCCCACTTCAAGTGTTCATGCTTATCGTCATCGGTGAAGAGGGACTTGATGGTGTAGGTGCCGCGCGCCAGCATACCTGAGGGAACATCTTCAAGAGGGGTCATGTAACTCTGCAACTCCTTCTTGGGACCATAGGATCCAACCATAAATGAAGTTTTGTCGACTGCAACAAACCAAAAGCTCAATTGTTACAATGTCCAACATTATACAATATATTGGCTTTGGATGCACATCGTTCTGACCAAACCACTTTGGGAGTATTCTGCTATTTCCCTCCATGCTAGTTACTGTTGAAGCCGCTCATCCAAACTTCATTCATTGCATATCTTTAACATATATAACTTTACATCATTTGTATAAAATTTTGAATATACCCGACTTTTAAATGACATACCAGAGATTCCACACACTGATCATTTAAACATAGCTAAATCATTTGCTAAAATTTTTGAATATACTTGACTTTTAGATGGCACACCAGAAATGTCATTGATTGATCACTGAAAATTTGGAAAATGCCCTCAACTTTGAATAAGAATTAGAGCCAATAAGATTAAGGAAAAATGATATCTCTAGGGAACGAAGATAATGTCAGTACAAAACAAATGGTAAACAAGAAAGTGGTTAGTTCAAAACAGTTGAGTCAGGAGTATGTCTTGGAGAGACAGAAAGGAAACGAGGCAAGGGTACAGAGCCTAGGCTAGATGACTTCCCCATGACTTACCCACTATGTCATTAATGAAGGGATATACTCATCCACAAAATCCAATGCTATGGTCTAGAGACTCTAAGAGGAGGAGAAGAGCTGGGAATGCAATATTACATAACACCACATGTCCTGGTGTGAGGGCATCTTGGAGGAGTCTCAATCTCCAAGCACCCTTTCCCCACATTCCTTATGTACTAGAAACACAGTACCGTAATCTCCCGCGTAGAAGACGCGCTGCGCGCATAAGACGCACCCCAAACTTAGCAAATGCATTTTCGCGTATAAGAGGCACATTTTAAGGCTCAATTTTGTAAATCCAGTACTGTTCTATAGTAAAATTACCCCTTGTATAAGACGCACCCCCAACTTGAAGAAATCCTATAAGACGCACAATGCAATTGTTTGGCCTAGAGGACGCGTCTTATACGCGGGAGATTACGGTATATGGTTTCATCACCCCCTTTATATCAGTTACCCATTCATTTCACCTGCCTATCCGTCCTATGTGCCTCTCCCTCTTCTGCCTATCCTCTCCCTCTTCTGCACACCCCACCCTATCCCTCATCTACATATCCCTTATACCATTTCATTCCCCCTGCCTATCCCTCCATGTGCCTCTCCGTTCTGCCTATCCCCCCCTCTTCTGCACACTCAACCCTATCCTCTTATCTGCATATCGCTGATGCTCTTTCATTCCACCTGCCTATCCTTCCCTATGCCTCTCACTCTAATACCTATCCCCTTCCCCTCTCCTGCATACCACCACCCCTTTCACTCATCTACATATTCTTCATACCCTTTTATTCCACCTGCCTATCTGTGCCTCTCCCTCGTCTACACATCCACCCCACCTCTCCTCTCCTGAAAACACCCATCCTATCCACCATCTACATATCCCTTCTCTCTGTCACTCCCCTACCTACCTCTATCCCTTGAACTACTTATCCCAGTTTATACCAGTCTTTCTTCTCCACTCTACCTATCTCTCCAATGCCTACTATGCATGTCCATCCATCTGCCTACCTCCTTCTACCTATCCCCCTGCCAATCTTTCCCCTGCTACCCTTGACCTATCCCTCATCTACATATCCCTTGTACCCATCCTACTCCTTCCTATCCCCTGTTTGTCCCTTCCCCTACCAATTCCTCCCAATGCCTACCTCTCCTCCATTCTCAACCTATCCCTTTCATGCTTACTTACTCTCTGACTGGCCATCTGCTATCCCTCTCCCTCTTCTATCTGTCCCCTCTCCCCTCCCCTGTATACCCCACCCTATCCCTCAGTTACCAATCACTTATATCTATCCCTCCCCTTCCTACATCCTAAACCCATCCCCTGTCCCTTGAAGTACCTATCCTTGTCAATACCTATCTTTCCTCCCCACTCTACCTATCCCTCCTATACTTAGTCTGTATGTCTGTCTATCTGCCTATCACTCTCCTTCTGCCAATCTTTCCCCTGCCTACCCTTGACCTATCCTTCATCTACCTATCCCTCATCTACATGTCCCTTGTACCCATCCCACTCCTTCCTATCCCATGAATGTCCCTTCACCTAAGGAATGTAGGGGAAGGGTGCTTGGAGATTGACACTCCTCCAGGATGGTGTCTCGGTCAGCCCTCCAGGCCCTCACAACAGGACATCTGGTGTTTATGTAACATTGCATTGCCAGCCTCTCTCCTCCTCTCAAAGTCCCTAGACCTTAGTATTGGATTTTGAGGATGAGTATATCCCTTTAAGGACACATGTACCGGCTTGATTGTACATGTACCTGCTTGATTGTCTTCCTCCCCTCCCACCCATAACTAAGAGCACAGCTCTGAATATTCTGACCTAGCGGGATAGGGATGGCGCCGTAGTGTCTAGCCGAAGCTGGTCACCAACATGTGCTTTACACTGGTTTCAGGGTAGAGTTATGTAATACCTGGTGGGAATCCACTCTGTCTGTCCCTACATATCAATTAGCACATAGTGGCTTAATAATATAAATACAACTTAAAAGGTATGGTAAGTGTGGGTTATCACTCATCACACCTCCAGGTGTGGAGTCTTCACACCTACGGGTGTGGAAACTCACCCATGTGTAGAGTGGATTCTGAGCCCTGAAGCTACAAATCTCATGAGAATGCATGTTATTTAGGCCTGAGCTGGTGACTGCAGTGCAAACACACCTCCATGCCTAGCCTGAATGGCACTAGTGCCCACGGGAAGACTTGCAACCTCGATATTGAGGCATGACTGAGTACCCCCCAACCCACCTAGTGGTGTGCCTACCTACCATCCCCTCTGCCTCCCACACCCACTGGTGATTGTCTGGTGGTGTCACCACCTACCCTGCCTGCCCCTGCCTTTAGACTCAACTGTCTTAATCAGAGATGCCACTCACTGGCCGACAAAAACCAGGAAAACTGGACTTTTTGACACATAATCCCAGGAATTTAACATGATTAATACAGGAATCTTTGAATGAAAACCAGGAATTCCTGGTTAACCAGGAAAAGTGGAATCACTGCTTAATTTGTGTGTTACTAGTAATAAGTAGGTAATGATAGCTTTGTCTAGACCAATCAAACATCAGTCATAGCTTTCCCTGGTCTTCAAGGCCAGCCCAACTAGCCATGCTTCAACTCATATCTACTTTTAACAATAATAACTACATGATTCTGAATTCCATATTACCTACAAATGCATCCATAATGACTATCTTCCACATACAAAACACTACAAACATAATGAGACTAGGTGTCGTTTCCTCAAACATTATCTTAGTTGTTTGTCTGTATTACAAAAGGGAACGTGTCCAGTACCATGACCCCACTGTCTCATATTCTGACTAAGTAGGAGTGTAAGATATCAAAAGAAAGGTCTTGGTGTGCCCCTTGTGGATCCAGGGAGTACTAAAACCTCTCGTATAAGACGCGCCTTATACGCGAGAGGTTACGGTACATCAAAAGATATTTGCCCAGATAACCATGGCGCACACTGCCCCCATACCTACTCTATGCCCTCCTCTACTAAAAAATCTGAAATCTGTCTATAAGGTCACACCAAAAATATAAGTTGGTCTACGGATTTTCGTTTTGAAAAAATGGTGCGAGCGAGCGATTTTTTTTTTCAAATTTTTTAAGAATTTTAGGCGGGAGCAAAATTCTTAGAAAGTGAGGCGACAAGATTTTTTTCAAAGAAAAACAAATTACATTCTTGAAAATATGATATTTTTTTGGTGTGGCCTAAGTGGGTTAAAGACAGTTTAATTACCCTTTTATTTAGGGTAAATACAGCCCTAAATCCCATGCATTGCTCCATAGGAAAAAAAACACAACAGTAATTACCATGTCACAGCCATCAAAGTACACCTTAAATGTAAATTCTATTACATGGATAGCTTTGTCTTACTTTTTGTCTCACTATATGACTAATTTTTGGGGGTTCAGTTGTAACAGAAATAGGCCTAAATGACAAGTTTTGATGGTCTATGCAAATTCTTGGAATCTCAATATAAGAAAAGCATGCCCCATGAAGTTTTTTCATCATTTATCAAAAAAAATTTCTTATAAATAGAAATATGACTCATGGAGTCTTTGAAGGGTGTGATAGGGCATATACTGTGTAATGGAATAGTTTTTTGGCAGTGCATGCAATCTGCTAGAGACCAAAAATAGCAATTGAAACTTGGTAATCATAAGAAACTCGGCTAAGGGCTAGTAGACAAGAGGTCAGAAAGGTGGTGTCAAAGGCCCTTGCCTCGCTTAATGATAACTCCTCCACACTATTAACATATGGACAAAATAGTATCCTAGGTCAATACATTTGAACCTACCTTGTATTCCTTGTCGGTGACTTCTCTGCAAATATTTGAGACCGGTAACAATTTCGTGTTGGACATAGAAGTAGATCTTAACACGATACTGGGAGCCCTCTTTTAGTGTGAAGGGAGTTTTCTTCTTCAATTCCTCAATGTTCCCTGATAGGACGACAATAAAGAAGGTTATGTGAAAATGAGTTCTATGTTTTTAAATTAGAAGCATTTCCTTCAATTTCTTAAAGGGGTACAATGCCCAAGTATAGAATGCAGTGTTGCCGCAATGGTGCCAGCATGCAGGCGCTGGGCCTTAGAACGCAGTTCACAATGACCTGCCATAATCTCAGCTTTATGATCAGCCTATTACCATAATCTCCCGCGTATAAGTCGCATCCTGCGTATAAGGTGCACCTAGAGTTCAAGAATATGGTCAGGAAAAATAAAAATCCATAACTTTTGTTCTTCTAAATGGATTTTGAAAATTAAAAAAAGCTATGTGTAGCTCTGGCCTTCCGTACACCTCTGGAGCCCTCTATCTCATATTATCACTTAGGAGGAGTGTAATATATCAAAAGAAAGCTCTTGGTGTCCCCCTTGTGGCTTCAATGAGAACTAAAACCCCCGCATATAAGACGTGCCTTATACTCGAGAGATTACGGTAGAGGCAAAGATACCCAGGTAGGGCAATTTTAGTGAAGATGTATAATATTTGAATATTTTCTATTCAGTTATAATGAATTTTATTTGGGTACCTAAAATAATTTATATGAATATTTATATGGCCTGTGTGAGAGGGAAATGGCCCGTGTAAAATGCCAAGATGCATGGCCTGCGTCAGTAAAAGGTTTTCTGCAACCCTAAGAATGATAAATGGAACATAAAATCAGGCTCTAAGATCTATCTACATCTTGATGGCATTAGAAAGCAAAATCGCCTTTGAATTTTGGAGGTCGTCCTCCCTTGCCAACAATGAAGAGCCCCTTCTCCATTTATAAACACCATGCGCACAAGCCAAACCTTGGTATTATCTATAGATAATGGTTCTCCCTGGATCCACAAGGGAGACATCACAACCTTTCAATTGATGTATTGCGGTCTTGGCCACACATAGCTTTTTGAATTTTGAAAATTCATTAATTAGAATAAAATGTTTTAATTTTTTTTTTCATTTTTGGCCATATCTGGAAACTCTAGCTGCCCATTATACGCCAATTATTGGGCAACCTCTAATACCTGATCAAAGCTATAGATGAATTCCCGTAGTACTTTAAACTAAATGCCCCTAAATATCACCATAATAAGTACTCTTTTACAAATTACCTGTCAAGTCCAGCTCTACTTCTGGGCGATCAACAACAACCAGTGCCAACTTCTGAACGATGACGTGTCGTGGGTCATCAGGGAAGATGACTACCTTCTCCCCGATAGCCTCCCCAAGGAGCGCCTCCTTGTACTTCCGCAGACTCTCATCCTCAGTGTCCTGCTGCAGGATCTCGTCCACTGACTTCTTGGTTGGTGCCTTGTACCCGGGAGTTTCTTCTGGCTCCTCACCCTCTACGGGTACTACTGGCTCTTCAGCCTGTTCTGCCATATTGTATTACCTGTGGAGCATATGACAATGTTGAGGAAATTACATCGGCACGTAGACCTTTGCCAACAGTCTGACATAAGACCTGTTTAGAAACAGCCCAACATGGACTGTCACAGTCAAAGTTTTCAAATCCTGCAACTAGAAGAAGCGTAGAGATAGGCACATTTTTGCTTACATTTTCTCTCTTTTTGTTAGCTTTTATAAAGAAGTTGGCATTCATATACTCTCTATGTGAGAGAGAAATAGCCTGCGTAAGATGTTAAGACACAGGCCATCACATTTCGCATGTTAAAATTGTACTGCCGTAATTAGGTCTTAATCCTAACAATTATGAAGAATTTGTAACATATAAAATATAATGCAGCAATGTAAATTGCTGATATCTCGAAAAGTGAAAAGCCTGTGATTGGCTCCCATGAGTTGTACACTCATCCTGTTGCATCAGCACTCCCTTACCCAGGTTATTCGCACCACCAAGCCACTATTCGCATAACTGTCGCAATTTGCACCACATTGCCAAAAAAGGCGGGAAAGTTGATACATGGATCATAATCATATACCTTCACCATTGGATGCCAAAAGTGTCTTATGGCTGCCAATCAACTGAGTCTACAATATTGACAATTTCTCAAAATTTACAAAACTTTGTAATGAAATACCTTTTACTGCAAGACCCCTACATCTCTTCCTTTCATGGAACTACAAATTCATTAAGTAACTCTGCCTCTTATATATAAAATTTCCATCTTTTTTTAAACTTATTCGCACCACCAAAATGACTAAAGGGCAGGGCCCCAGGGTGTCTCCTTATATCTCGCTGTTCGAGTTGAATATGGTGAAAACCTGGGGGTGAAAAGTATGGATGAGTGAGTACATGTTATAGATGTTCATCGCCATTTCAACAGCTAAGGTCATATTCACAGTGATAAAACTACATTTCACAGTTTAACAGATGAGTGTGCTGTGTGGGCACCAGGCACAATGAGGGGATAGGTAAGAGATATAGACCCTTTTAAATGGGCTAGAGAAGCCCGGGTGAAAAGGATGACATTACACCATATCCCATGACAATCAAGTGAACATCATTGGATATTTATGCTTAACAGTGCTCGCTGTCTGCTGGTAACTCAATCCGTGTGAGCACATGGGTCAGTAGGGATCAGTTATTTCTTTCTATAGGTAGTTGTGCCAGGCCTGCCCTTTATTAACTATCAAGCTTCTGAGGTGAGAGTTTCCCCATTTTTTTCACAAAGTAAAATATTGGGGTTAGTTAATAGTGGAAACAAATAGAATTGCTTATCGAAGTAGATCATGCTGGGCCTGATCAATAGAATATATACAAAGCCAACGTGAGGCTTTCTCGAAGTTTCCAAATTCAGGATACAGCCAATATCGGTAGTCTTATAAAGGAGGTTTTAGTACACAGCTCGTTCTCAAAGAGTTCATACTCTGGGTGTCAGAGGTCCATGTCACACATAGCGGATATATAATCCATGGCTTACAGTAATCACAAATATGACGCCTAACAGAACATTCTCAAAGAGTGGGTACATAAGCAAATGTCAACAACCTATAAGGCCTCGTTGAATACGGGCAGAAGCACCTCTGGGAATACGATCCAGAAATATCCAATGGGAGTAGACATTTGCATTTATGCCATGGCCTACGGGTTTAAATTGCTTTTAAATAAAGTAATACAATATTTACTGGTTTTGCTCGGCTTGGTTGGGAGCTAGCAGTAGACCTCAAGCCCTTAGTTTCGTATTAAGTCTTACGCATGGGGATTTTTCCATTTTAATCATGGCCATTCTCTTATATTTACATAAACAATTCATAACGTAATATTATTTAACTAGTTCAATCATTCTTTTTTCGTAAAACTTCTAATAACCATACCTAAATACAAAACTAAATACGAAACTAATTAGCTCTGTATAAATTTCAAAATGGCGCCGTCGAATATGCGAGGATCGTATTCCATCCCCCCAGTGAATATGGCGTAAGTAGTACTAATCTATAGATATTATAGGTGAGGCAAAATTACACTATCCCGGTAGATTAGTGATAGACTGCTCATAAATCTGCCCCAAATAGTACATAATATTATAGTAAACCTCTCAACTTGGGATGTGGATTATATATGGGATGCACCTTGTCAGGTTTGTGTTATATGCCGGGTACTACAGTTTTTAAGACAATCACTGGTGCATTATGAATCAAATACAGGGGGCACAACTCTACAGACGAGGGTCAAATAAGTCCCATTTCATTAAACTAAGATGATGCTGCTTGGCATTTACTGGAAGGTATTATGAAGAAAAGGAACAAAAGCCACCTAGACGTGTACTGCAATACTGCAAGCTTTGAGCAGAGGCTCTCAAGGGATGTGTGGTATGTGTGTGTATACATACCCTGTATTCAATCTTATGTTTTCTCATGCCCTTAACTAGAGGAATGCGCCAAAGTCGCACCTAACTCAGAAGAGGAGGGTTGGCTTGTGGTATGACAATAAATTTGCTCAATTCTTGTGTTTTTAATTTAAATGAAATAAAATTATGTTTGTAGATGTAGGCTAACACAGCCACCACTGAGGGGGTAGGGGAGGGGGGGGTATTGAGTAGAGTGGAGTAAACCCTATAGACTGCCACCAATCCAGTATGACATCAGCATTGCAGCTGGTTAACACACCACAAAAGGGCGGGGAAAAAAGGTTCACAAAGGTTTCCAAAGACCTTCTTTGAGTAACCAGTTGTAATCTACATGACCTCTACACCTTAGTCTTCACATATGATACCACATTTAAAGAAGAATACCCTTATTTGATGGTTTATTTCGGCAATAATTCCACTTTTTCGTCTCATTTTCAGCACCCTCCAAAAGTCTTAATCCATGGTGGTGCCAATAACTCTTCCAAGTTAATAAAGGCGATGTAAGGACAGTGAGAATTCAAATTATTGCTCAAATTGTTCACTCTTCATCAGACCCTACCATGAACAAAAATGTCTTCTCTTATACTTTAACCCAGTTATATCAATACAAAACCATTATATCCACGTCTACATAATAAGAGACCGACGCCGGTATGTAACATACACATATTTTCATGCAAATAATATACACAAAACTTTTCAACTTTTATAAGAATAAATCTTGTTGCCCTCCTTCGTTTCTCTTTAATATTTGTACCACCATCCCCATTTTTCCTGACGCATTTTGCCTTCTACTTTCCTTTAATAGGTTTAGCCATGGAAACGTTTAAATCTTCCAAGAAGGCAATGCCTCGAACTCAGCTTGAACTACTGTCCATGAGGTAGGTGTCTAAGGTGACTTTACAGTGTATGATATTGAACAACAGTCCAAGGTCCGTCAGCCAGTTCCGCTCAGTTCCGGGTGGTTAATTTAAGTACCGGTAGCTGCCATGGGGCTCCTCCTATAATATCAGCTAACATGCATACATGCCCTCTCTGTCCCCAATATACAAAGGATAAAGTGGGTCACTGAGATATGCAGCACTCCATGAGTTTCAAACCTCCAACAGTCTAACCCACATTCATGTATCCTGGATTCCATCTCTGGCGTCTACCCCCCAGCGTCTACTAAGCATCAATATTTAATTCCATATCCCTTCCCTTCGAATTCTTTGGTATTTTGTATTTTGCTACAATTCTTCAATGCCATGGTCTCCTGGCCCGATAATAGCCCATTTTCTTCTTTCTTATGGATTCACAGAATAGTGAGAACAGGGAGTGATCATGATCTTCCAACCACTTCCTTTCCCTTCTCTTTGTTTTCTCTCTAATTGAACTCAGTTCTTGGACTCGTTCACTACTTTAGATACACATGTGCCGCCAGTTTGATCCCCACGCGCTCAATCAATCAATCATGGCTGATAACTGACCTCAATATGCTGGATGGGGACCGCCTGCACTAAGATACCCGCCCCTAGCTAGTGTCCATAGGACTTACAGTTACAGGTTCATCCTTAATATGGCAACGAGTAGACTACAGAGACATTATGTACAAAGCTGTAGGTCCAATGTAACGGTGCCTCCTGTGCTAAAGGCCATGACCTCTGGGTAGGGTCTGCCAGCCATATTACATGTAGCTTACAGACGGACATAGCTACCTACTACATTCCTGCATATAGTACTATATAAAGGTATATTTACAATCTCTTTCAGTGTGTGCGCCTCTATTACACCACAGATATTCAAAGAGTTCAATAATTTATGACACTTTACATATACCGTAATCTCCCGCGTAGAAGGCGCAGCTCGCATAGAAGGCGCACCCCCAACTCAGAGAAGGCCTTTTCACGTAGAAGGCGCACGTACCTCTTCTGGATCGACTCCTGGAAAAACCCGCGTATAAGGTGCCCCCCCAACTCACAGGGGGGCTGTTTCGAGTAGAAGGCGCCCCCCTCCCCACCCCCCCCCACCCTCACTATTGTACACCTCCTGGTCTGCCGCGGTGCTGGCGCTATGAGTTCAAGCTGTCACCGGCACATGGTCGGCGTCAACCCCGCCGAGCGCCCGTCGACACCTCCCGGTCTGCCGCGGTGCTGGCGCTATGAGTTCAAGCTGTCACCGGTACACGGTCGACGTCAAACCCGCCGAGTGCCCGTCGACACCTCCCGGTCTGCCGCGGTGCTGGCGCTATGAGTTCAAGCTGTCACCGGCACATGGTCGGCGTCAACCCCGCCGAGCAAATGTACAGCGACCGGGCTGCCGCGCTTGGCGCTATGAGTTCAAGCTGTCATCGGCACACGGTCGGCGTCAAACCCGCCGAGCGCCTGTACACCGACCGGGCTGCCGCGGTGCTGGCTATATGAGTTCAAGCTGTCATCGGCACAAGGTCGGCGTCAAACCCGCCGAGCAAATGTACAGTGACCGGGCTGCCGCGCTTGGCGCTATGAGTTCAAGCTGTCATCGACACATGGTGGGCGTACACCGACCGGCAATAAAAACTGATTTTTTTTTTTTTTGCCCTATTTTTGGGTTGTTTTCCCAATTGAGATGTGGGAGATTACGGTATATGAAATGATCAATCAATATCTTTTAACTACCGGTATCCATAGATATTCACTGATATTTTTCTGTAGGATTAACCCCGTCTCCCATTTCAATATAAACATATAGGGCCTTATATTCACCATTTTAGCTGAGCTGCAATACGACTTGGTTTCTTTCCACGGACTGATCACATATTAGATGTTGAGTAATAACTACCGTAAACTCCCGCGTATAAGACGCGTCCTCTACGCCAAACAAAATGCTGGGGGGTCTTATAGCTTCCTCTTAAGTAGGGTGTGCGTCTTATACGAGGGGGAATTTTACTATAGAACAGTACTGGATTTACAAAATTGAGCATTAAAATGTGCGTCTTATACGCGAAAATGCATGTGCTGAGTTTGGGGTGCGTCTTATACGCGGGAGATTACGGTATTATGGGTTGTATTCTGGATATGTTCCCTCTCCCCATGTTAAAACTAGGAGGGATCAAGCCAGTCCCAGCCCCTACCCCATTAGAGTGGCATAATGTACTTTTAGGTGAGTCAGGTATAGCATGTAGTAGACACTACATTTCCTGGTGCATAGCTTCAGTCTCATACTGTAGCTGAGATGGTGGAAGCTTTGCCTAGGTATGTGGGGGTCAGGCTTGCTGGTTGGAGTGCTTACCAGAGGGCAACACGTCTGATATCGCCCAGCACTGACCTACTGATGTAAACACTCTGCCCTGACCTACTTCACAATGCTGATAGCAACGCAGATGTGGCAGTCCCTTCTGAAATGTGTTAAATACCCCCCACCCTACCATCCTACAAAAAAGAAGGGGAATGATGTCCCTTTTCCATTTTCGTACTAACCATCTGGTGGTTGGCGGGAGGTTGAAAACATTATTTTCGTATTGCTTCAAAAACTAATGAATACAAAATTATTTTGCATTTAACTCGATCAGAGCCTATAGCAAAGGTAAATCTAGGTACCGTAAACTCCCGCGTATAAGACGCGTCCTCTACGCCAAACAAAATGCTGGGGGGTCTTATAGGATGTACTGAAATTGGGTGTGCGTCTTATACGAGGGGTAATTTTACTATAGAAATGTACTGGATTGAAAAAATCACCCTTAAAATGTGCGTCTTATACGCGGAAATGCATGTGCTAAGTTTGGGGTGCGTCTTATACGCGCAGTGCGTCTTCTACGCGGGAGATTACGGTAGTTTGATTAACCACGTCTGACATCCTGTGCAATTCGGGGGGGGGGGGGGGATTCATAAAGTCATTAAAGAGTTGTTTTTTTCCCATTTAATTCAATAGATTCCCTTACTTGAGACCCGGGTTCATCTTTTGATATTGCCCCCCCCCGCCTAGCCCTACCTCTAGAGTGTGAAATAGAGGTACAGGTACATTTTTACACTACTTATTGAGCACAAACAGATTTGATAAAGCGTGATGTGTGAGTGTACATGTCCTTAATCTTTATCCAGTCGGCTTATCTCGCCTGATGGATTGTTGCACTAATAGAACGGATACACAGTTCAGGGTCTTTATCATAGTACATTTACTACACACATGTATATCAAGCCCTATCCCCACACAGGTTCCCAACAACTAGACTAGTCTAGGCCCAAATGTAGCAAGATTTTTTAAGTCCCAATATAGGGTGTTTCCAATCGAGAAAATAAAACTTGAAAAAGAATCTTTGAACATATAATGGGGGTCTGGGGGTCATCCCCCCCAGGAACCCTAGGAATTTTTGAACACCTAGAGGCCAACTGGTGCAATCTGGTGCAGTTGTTTAGTACCAGACCCCCCCCCCCCAATCCCTCAGTGAAATATTTCCTCAATGGATTTGGGAAAATCACGAGGGTCGACTTTTTGGCTCCCAATTGGAGGTTTTACCAATTGGAGGAAAACTTCCAATTGGAGGAGAAATCACATTCCTGTATATATATATATATATATATATATATATATATATATATATATATAGGTATGATTCATGACGTCTAATCTAACGCCTGGATGGGAAACGCTTTCTCTTTTCCCTTTGGCCTCACGTTCTACAACACTTTCGCAAAACAGAGTAAGTTATAAAGTTATTATACTAGTAAATGGTGAAGCAGCACTCATAACAGTTACCAGGGGTAGTTCTTGCGCATCAGGTACACCCCGTGTAAAGGATTCATCCTTAAGGATTCATCCTTAGCTACTTAATTGAAGGAGAAGATACCATATATTGATTTTGCCACTTTAGTACTACCGGTATTCTAAAATATATAAACCATGCATGTAGAGCAGATCCTGAGTTTAGGCACACCTAATATCTATCCTATATCAAACATTCTATAATTATTTGAGCAGGCAAAAGTTTTGCACCCCCCTTAATGTAGCACAAACACATCGGGTAGGCACTTACCTACCCTCAGGGCATGGTTCTGCTGCAGTGGAGGTGTGAAACTGTGATAAAGCTGAAACTGGGGAGTGCTAAACTCTCCTTTCTTTGACAGCTCATTGTGTAGCTATTTATTGGAGGATCTTAACAAACATGGACTCATTTTAAAGGGATTCATTAGGGGTTTAATATGAATCTATATGAGAAATAATTGATGCAGGCAAACATCCTATTTTCCCCAAAAGAAGTTAACCCATAATTTTGAAAGCATTTTTTTTTTGTATAAAGGCCAAATCTCACATAAAAGAGAATAGTTCCCACACTTTCTACAGGAAAGAATGGTTTAGAAAATGTCTAGGGGTATTCTTTTCATAGGGGAACTGCATGTTTGCCAGACCCCACAAAATCTTTAGCGTGCCATTTGCTATCACCCTTCAAACAGCTTCTCCATGTTAGGCCCTTGTCTATTTGCCAGAATTCAATCCTATGTATATTATTTATATAGCAATGGATAGAGCGGATAAAAATAAGTGGATTTCCTGTCAATTGTCAATTTAAAGGGAAATTCTGACCAATTAAAGATTTCATATACAACTCCATAATTTTGCACCAATTCTGTCAGATCGCTAAATCGCAGATGATATGTCGAGATAAAGTCCCTTAAAATTGTTAAAATTTGATATGATACATTGATTTTCAACCTTTTATGGGGAACTCTTCCATACATGAAAAGAAAATAGTCCAAAATAATGATTTAAGAGATGTAGCCAGTCCTGTATCTGATATGCTTGATCACAAATCTGGACCCTATTTAAACTCTTAACACTGGCTCAATTTTGGGTTTGATTTTGGGTCTTTGATCAGTCATAACTTCCCTTATACTTGGCATAAAGACTTCATTTAAAGAGCAAATCCACTTTTTGGTGAGATCTATCCATTGCTTAATCAGGGATGTAAGTCAGGAATGGGCAAAAATCAGGAAGCCATACATTTAAGAAATCAGGAAATCCTGATAAAACCTGAAGACTTACATCCCTGCTTAATAGATAAAATGCATGGGACAAAGTCTTAAAAACTAGGTAAGTGCCTACATCGGGAATGTCCAAACGGTTAGATGGATTATTGCGGACCAGCAAAGCTTTCCTGACCCCCCCCCCACCACATGATAAGAGTTATCACCCCCCCCCCCTTTAAGCACAGATTGTGCAAAATAAGCTTACCCACCCCTCAAAAAAAGTATGATTATGCGTGCGGCAGTGCATGTGATGTGGGATGATGCGTCACAAATTGTAAACGGTTACTTTTCATTGTTAACGGTTACTTGTCATTAAGATATCATTTTCTACTGTTACCCTAATCTCCTGCGTATAAGGCGCATCTTATAGGGCAAACAAAATGCTGCTGAGTCTTATACGTGGGAGGGACATTGCCTTGAGTTTGGGGTGCGCCTTATAGGGGGGGTAATTTTACTATAGAACAGTACTAAACTAACAAAAATCTGCCCTTAGAGGTGCGCCTTATACATGGAAATCCGTTATCTTAGTTGGGGATGCGCCTTATATGCGAGCTGCGCCTTATACGCGGGAGATTACGGTATGTCATTATATATGTATCTTGATTAACTCTGTGTGATAAGTTTTTATTATATTTATTTCTCTTTACATTCTTTTTATGAAGCACTCTGTATGAAATGGCATTATTCATTTATGCAAAGCAAGAATGTCGCTGGCTTCGCGCATTTGCTGGTTGATATTGGGCCAAACAGTCATACTGATCATGTTAACCAGGACCAAATAAAAACGTTTAAAAAAAAAGAAAGAAAAAAAAGAGTTAAATTGGCAATACTTGGTATAATAGTTTTGACCCCCCCCCCCCAGGGTCCAGTGTGAAGGTTTATTGGGTCTTGCCCCCCCCCCCCGCCCGGCAATAAATTGTCCGTCCCTAACCCCCCCCCCCAAAAAAAAGACCAGATCATGAGAGTCAAAATTGGTGCTTTTTTTTTTGGCCAAGTGTTCATTCCGTTTCATAGGGAGTGATAATTTTTAAACAGGGGGGTTGGGGGCTGGTGGGTTTGTGCAGATGGTTTGTGTGCTGGCGCATGAAAACGTTTTGGCCCCCCCCTCAAGGATAATTTTTTTTTACCCCCATAGAGGCTGAAAATTGTGCGTGAATGCGCGCTTTTACCTAGGCTAGGCACTGAAATACCTCCACTGCGTGAGTCTGCTGCAGGAGAGGTGTGAAACTGTGATAAAGCTGAAACTGGGTAGTGTTAAACTCTCCTATCTTTGCAAGCTTATTCTGAAGCTATTTATTGGAGGATCTTTACAAACAAGGGCTCATTTTAACAGGCTTGGCTAGACCTTTAAAATGATTATTTTTTGTACAAGGTTGAATGCAGGGAATTTTGCCTTTGACCCCATCAAATTCAACTAAAAGTTTAGAACCATTTTAGTATGAGAAGATCATTGAGCACCTAAAAATAAATGGTTCCCACCTGTTCTATGGTTAAAAATGATCTAGAAAATGTTTTCTTTTTCTTTTTCTAAGGGGCTGCAGTATGTTTGACAGACCCTGCAAACTTTTTGGGTGAGATTATCTCTGGACACGTATCCCAACCTCCCCAAAGTTGGGCACTTACCTATCAATTAAGACCTTATTGTATGTATTTTATATGGTGGGAAATTGATAGCTATGATAAAAATAAGTAGTTTTGCTTTTTAGATGAAGTTATTATGTCAATTTAAATGGAGGTTATGATCATTCAAACGTCCTGAGTCAAAGACGATATTCTGCCGTCGTTCTGTCACAGCTCACAGTTCAAGGGAAAAGATGACATCAAAAATTTGCTTTTTACATTTTTTGATTATGATAAAATGTATCATTATTTACATTCTTGAGGGTATATCTTGCTTATCTGAAAAGAAAATTGCCCAAAATAATCATTTCAGTGATCTAGTATACCTTGGATTCATCTTGCTTGACCACAAAATTAGATCCAAATTAAACTCTTAACTATGGCAGAATTCTGGGTCTGATTTGGTACCTTTGACCGGTCATAATTCCACTTAAAATTGACATAGAGACTTCATTTAAAAAGCAAATCCACTTCTTTACTCAAGATCCATCCATTGATCATTAGATAGGTTTAATGGGATAAAGTCTTGAAATATTAGGTAAGTGCCTACCTAGGCTATAGTAACACGCAGGCTTTTTCATTGAAAAAAAAGGTGAAATTATCCCCCCCCCCCCACTCTGAGGGGTCGAAATAATTTAACCCCCCCCGGTCAAGTCAAGGGTTCGAAAAATTTCTGCCCCCCCCTCCCCCACCAAATCCATCAGCCCCCCCCCCCCGTTGTTAAAAAATTATCGATCCCTTACTAAAACTGGATTTAAAGCGTGTCCTCCTTGTGGGGCCCCCACCGACGGGCTCAGAGAAGGAGCAAGCCACCCGGCCTCCCTGCAGCCGCCACCCGCCAGTGTCTGCCGGCATTCTATCGCTTCCGGGTAGAACCTTTTCCCCAACATTCCAGGGTGGTATAGTGTGTATATTACACCTTAAAAGCACGTATTGAACCGGCATAGAGACAAGAGCAGTAAGTGCACTTGCGTTCGATGATTCTCACAATGAATGGTCACAATATGATGTCTAAAATGTTGATAAAAAATGAATTTACCTATGTTGAGTGCCGCTTGAACTGTCAATATGGCCGCAGTTGGTGGGTGGAGGTTTTTCCGGTTGAGGTGTGAGCAAGTCTTATTTCACAAAAATACTCACACAATTTGTTGATTTAAAGTTATCAGCTTTAAAACAGGGCTAGTCTAGTTATTTAATATAAAAACCCAAATACTTGATGATATGGTGTTCACTCTGAACATGGTTTATATCTGTTGAACTACTTTGCGTAGGAATCTCGGTCAAAGGTCAAGTCAAATCTGGGTCAACATGTGTCATCAACGAGATGTCAACATCGAGCTGAGGACAGGATATTCTCTGAGCTGTCTGAGTGTCTCTAAAGTCTAAAACTCATGTATTTAGGATTAAATGACAACCTACGTGTCACTCAGCAGGAGTTACAGAAGAACTAATAGGTATTTGCAACCACTTTAGCAGGAGGTCATATCATATGGCTTTGTCTTTGAAGAGCAGTCACTGAGCTGAGCTAGCTTTAGAAATCTCCGCGAAAACAGCCATATCAGTGATAATGATATTATCACCTCAGCCTATCAAAAAAACGCTCAGCCTGCTAAACTAGGCTGAGCTAGCTAAGAAATCTAAACTCTCATCTCTGTACCGTCTCATGTCACATCTCACGGCGGTACAGAGATGAGAGTTTAGATTTCTAAGCTAGGCTGAGCCTGAGGCTGCACTATGTGGCCCAACCACATGCACCTAGTTGGATCGGCGCCCAACTCACATACTTGTGTCATTAGGGTCTCAGATCTGTGACTACATGCACTGGGACCAGTAAGGCCCCTTATGGGTCACTCTCACCAGATTGGTGCAGGTCTGAAAATAGGGGGTTATTCGGGAGGGGGGGGGCACTTCAATTCTTTTTGATACAGGTGTGTGGCTGAACCCACGACAACCCTTACCCTTGCTAGGGCACTTGTTCGTGGGGTTTTTCTTGCGAAAGCCTTCCCTTGCTAGGGCACTTTTGACTCAATAATCCTAGATTTGTTTCAAAATGTCTTAAATTTACACTGATTGGAGAGAAAATTGAATTTGGTTTATGCTATTTTCATGAAAACTGTGCTTATGTCAAAGAAAATTTCGAAATTTCCTGCGTAAATCGGGGTATTTTGCTGAAAGTTGACCCTTGCTAGGGACTCTTGCTCAATAGTAGACCCTTGCTAGGGACATTTGTGGCTGAAACAGGAGGCTTGCTAGGGACTTTTCCTTGAAAAAGTACCCTTGCCAGCCGCACATATGTGTATACCTTACATAGAGAGTGCCCCCCCGGGGGGTTATTCATTTTGAAGACTTGTGTAAAATTATTACTCATCATATTCTTACATCTTTTATTTTTCCCAGGTCAGCCTACACCTACATTGCAAAAATAATTAGCGCGGCGACTCTAAGTCCTACTAGTGAGACTTGTAGACTAGTCAATGGTTCAGAGTCGCCACGGTGTAAGGGATAGGGGTGCCCTGATTTCTATTTTCGTTCACTGTTCTTCTCCTATGGAATATTTTGGCACAATATTGAGGCATTGTTATCAGCATATGTATGTACTAATGGTAGATAACTTATTTTTGTGATATATGTTTAGTTTGGGTTTTATGATTAGATTAGACATTTCAGCTCCTGGAGCTCTATGGAAGATTAGCATAAGACAAAATTAAGATTCACCAATACATCTCTGTAGGCTTTATCTGATAATTCTGTGGTCTGAAATTGCTGTATATATGTACTAAAGGTTTCATCTCACGGGGTTATGGTACATTTGGATCATATATTCTGTATTTGAAGAAGATATTTACTGTTTAGAATCTCTATAAATCTCTATGGAGAGACAAATGCTAAACTTGGTGTACCCTGTCTACAGAGGGGAGGGGGTTACCAGTTTGGTGGGGAGGGGGTTGTGACCAGCTGTATGCTGTTGGGGTCGGTAAGACTGCCACACACAACCCTAGTCATTCTGGGGTCCTTGGTGCATATGGTTCTGGGTCATTGAACATGCCCACCTCTACCATTTGTAGTGGTCATCTATGGGCAGGCAGAACTTCTCGATAGTAGACCTAGTAGTACAAGGCAGCACAAGAGTTACAGGGTGAGCCAGATGGTACAACCTTTAATTGCCTTTGAAGTTAGCTTTCCTATTATTCTATCACTAGACACAAGATTATAAGTTGCCGCGCTATGTCTCACAGGTCTATTCTCTACTATTCTATTAAAATTTACAACACTACGGTTTTATTTTATTGCAAAACAGGCCATTTTTTTGTTACTTATTAAAGGTCAGAAAGGCCAAAAAAGGCCTATTTTTCACTATAAGCCTTCTCCAAGCCACTGAAATCTCACAATATTATTTTTTCTTGTAATATCATGTGTAGAGGTATGTTGTTATAGCCATAGTAATGGGTACCGTCTGGCGTGGCGGGTGAGTCCAGTCGTTGGGTGTTCCTCAGGTTCCGGATAGGTGGCAGCACCGATCCGGGCCTGTGGGGACATCTGACGACGAACACCTAGGTCCGTATATAAAGACCGGGGCTCAGCCGCTACGTCAGAGGCCCTCCTGGCCTCTGACCATGTAATATCTTTAATAATTAGCTGCCCCTTTACCATCTTCCGGGTAGCCGTAAGTGTCTAATGTAATAAACCATCCGTTGGCATACACTTGATTTACCGCCTTACTCCTTCTTTCCTGATCAGTAAGGCCCCAACCACCAAATTCGTAATACCAAACCATTACATTGGTGCCGTGACCAGGATATTCTGGTGTATAGCCCGGACATTATAACGTCCGAACGGCTAGTACATGGGTTAGACAGCCTCGCGGAAGCTAACCCTGAAGGGCAATCTATTGCCCAGGAAAATGGCAATGGGTCATTATTGATCCATACCCATTCGAACTCACAGGATGTAGATACTGCATCCTGGAGAGATCCCGGACCTCACTATAAGATGGATAGTGAAGAGAATATACCGGACTTTGTACGTAGAGAACAATCCATACAGAGAAAGAGTACTTTACTGGGTCAACAATCACGTGTTGACGAATTAAGTAATTTGATGTTTGAAGTTGGTGGAAGCCTTAATCCAGAACATCCGGCACCTATGCCAAAAAGGGTTACATTTGGAAAACTACCATACAGTATACCCAGACCCGGACTACCGATTCTAGACTACAGCGCCATAGACGGCGATGTAACATATGCGATACCGGAAGGTGAGGAATTTAAATAACCGGATGTCCTGTTGTTAAACGAAACCTATGTAACTTTGAACAAGAATTTAAATACCTTAATCAAAGAGAAAGATGAAGTAATTAATGAAAAACTGCATCTGGAAGAAGACTTAATTGGTATGCGAAATGAATTCGAAACCAGAAAGAGTGAATACATGAAAGATTTAGAAACTGAAGAAATAAAACTTCAGGAAATGAGAAAGTCATTTAATAAAGAATATGATAATAGACATACTCGTATCCAAACATACATAGATACGAATGATCAACTATGTCTTGATAAGGCCAACTATGAATCCGAGATAAGCCTATATCAAAGCGAATTGGAGAAATTGAAACTTCAGTGCAGTAAGCAAGCTGAGGACAATGAAACTATCTGGATGGGCATTATAGCTTATAATAAACAACTGGAAGAAGATAGACAGAAACTCACCAATAAGCTTCAGGATCTGCAAAATACTGCAATGACCCTAGATAAATACGTAGAAGCCGCACAACTGACTATAGGTAATATAGATCCGAATGTGGTATCTACAATGTTGGCAAATACATCCCAAGATGTAACGCCTACCAGACACAACCCATTTGTTACTGATGGGGGGGACAAAAATGTAGATTCCGGAATTTATAAGAAACCGGATCATTCCACATCCAGCGGAGTGAGTGTTCCGAACAGTACCTCTATACAGGTCGGAACGAACCAGGGACCCACCAATAATGCACCGACACCTCAAGCCCCGGTGCTTGATGCGGTTGTAGGTCCGGCACCGCCGATACCAGATCTGAGTCATAAAATCAATCCGACTCAAGTTAATATAGTAAGTGGAAATAACACTACTCCAGTGGCCCAACCACATGCACCGGGACCAGTAAGAAATTTACTTACGCCACCTTCGTATTTTTCTCAACCCGGACATAGCACCCAGCAGGTGCAAGATTGCCTAACCCAAACTCAGGTCAGAGCAATGTACCTAATGGTGGACGATTTTCAAGGCCGAACCCGCCACAACCAAATGTGGTAGGGGGTACGTTGTTACCTAGAGCACCTCCTCACGGATATAGTAATAACTATAATCACGCAGGAGGAAGTAACTTCTATTCAGGAAGTACATATAACCAGGGAGGGAATCAGAATAATTCCTACCCCGGGTATGCGCCTTCCGGAACAACTGGATATACTGGTTATAGAGGTGGGTACCCTTACGGTCCGTCCGGGAATTATCCCAATAATGGACCCCCCGGAGGTAGTCCCCCAGGCGGTCCTGGTGGATCTGGATCCGGAGGATCAGGATCTGGAGGAGATGGCAGGAAACCAAACAGGAGAACATCCATGCCAGCAGGAATGCAAAACATCTTTGATAGAAGCCAATGTATTCAAAATTTGGGTATTGACTGCTACCGGAAGGGCGCAGATGGCATGGAAGTTATGAACTGGAGCATCCGTGAAGCAGACAGACTGCGAGGATGTCATAATCCGGCTCGCAGACAGGCAAGGATACCCCCTCCCTATGATTCGAATGATCCATGGAAGGATAGGTATCAGGCTTTTGTCGATGAAGTCAACTGTAGTGGTTGGACAAAAGAAGAAGCTCTGCCTTACCTGATCTGTTGGTTGAACAAGGGCAGAAAAGCAGCCATCAACCAATGGAGAGCAGCATACAGAATATATGGCACCTATGACAAATTGGTTGAATGTGCCGCATACCTATTTGGTTCGATCGTAAGAGAAGATCCATGGGTAAGCTTTAAGAAGAGGACTCAGAAACCTAAGGAATCTCATACAGTCTTCGGTTTGGCGCTACAGGATTTGCCCTCCCCCTGTGGAGTGGGGACCTTCATGTGAGGGCATGAAGGAGCAGAATAACTTCATTGGGAGTCCACAAGGAGAAATCTCCTTCCATACTGACAGTGGGCATACCAGATTCGTAAAAGGCGACAAACTTGGGGTTTCTTGTGTCTTGGGGTGAGCATGTGGGCAGCTGGTGTCCATATGCGCGGGCCTGGGCTTACATGCTTGTCTTTTGCCATGGGATTCCCCCTCAGTGAACCACGTCTGAGTGATCAAAGGCCGTGGTTTGTCTGGCCCTGCCTATGGGACCAGGCAAATAAAAGAACACTTGCTATCCTTCGAAAAGAGTAGGGGAATGAAGCCCCGGTAGCGGTTTTCCCCCTCGACCCTCCTCATAGATTCGGTCATTCATCTCATAGATTCGGTCATTCATAGATTCGGTCACTGCTGTGTCGGGCAAGCAGCATATAAATACCTGTCCAAAAAGAAAAGAAAGGACTTAATGTCCGAGAAACCTTGAATGTCTGAGTTCCTCGATGGCCCCCGGACGTAAAACTAAACAAACAAACAGGATTTGCTATCAAAGGCACGTCCGAATTGGGCTCATGATGATGACTGCTATCTGCAAGAATTATTTACACAATTCTACAGTGGATTGCGGGATCCGGATCACAAACAAGTAGTTTGGGATTCTTGGAAGGATGAAATGTCTTTCAGCGACCTCTTTATATCGATTGATGGATACGATATGAAGAAAAGGCTAGTGGGTCTAGGACCTAACCCGCTACGAGCAGCTCCATTACAATATGAAGGTGCACCCGCTCAAGTATATGAGACTTCCCAATTGGCCCCTGTTGACTTGCAAGAGGCTGACCAGGAAGACGAATATGTCTCCGATGAAAATGGAGAATATATTGGCTCAGTCCAGGTAGCTGGAAAGTACTACCGTCAGAAACGGTACAGAAAGGTGTATCCGAAAGGAAAAGGAGGATCCGTTTCTAATAAAATAGCTCCCGGATCGAGTCAAGCTGGTAACACGACAACTACAGTTGTCCCTACCGTAGCAGCTGCCGCTGCTCCTGCAAATCTGGTAGAGACATTAGTAGCTCGATTGACAGATGCTCTGAAAAGACCTCGAGTGGATAAATCCCAGAGGAGATGCTTCAGGTGCCAGAAATTAGGGCACTATGCACATCTGAATGTATGGCTGATAAGCCTGTCCCTCGTAGACAGGAAGGTATCTCTGGTTTAACAACAGAGGAAAACTGAGAAGGGATCCCCCTATGGGCAGAGAAGGGGATCCCGATGACAAATCTTGCCATGATATCGCCATCCGTGACGATAGTTCGCATGCAGTAACAAATTTGCCTAACACCGGAGTGGTTGTAGACATCCGGAAAGGTTAGGGAGGCCGATATAACAGGTGCCCAGGGAGCACAGGGGAAACCCAATATCAGTAACGAGGTAGGCGGTTATTTTTTAGCCAGGGTTGGTAGTGCCCACCTACCCCCGGGTCATCCTTGTCTGGAATACCTGAAAGGATGTGGATTGACTCCAGGTGTGAACAATGACGTCCCAATCGTCACAGACAAGCCCTCTGTTTTGAACGGAAGGCGGTGGTATGTTTGCCTTACTGTTAACGGAAGATCTGCCGAATTTCTTATGGATATGGGTGCTAGCCACTCCTGTATCTCCAAGAGGTTTTATGATCTTATTCCGAATGAACACGATACTCTCATATCGGGAGGAAATGCTCAGACGGCCGATGGCAGTACCATGCAAACGTATGGAAGAACTTGTGTGAAGTTACAACTGGATGGAATACATGACTATGTCATGAGTGCCACCGTTGCGGATATAGCAGATGAGGGGATACTCGGGTTGGATTTCGCATCCCTGTATGGGGTGGTTTTAGAACCACAATCAGGAGTGTTGAGTGTGAAATACCCATATCCTGTAAAGGTTAGGTGCGTACTAAGGCAAGTAAGCAGTATGGCTAGTGTTGCACATACTGTGCGAATTCCCGCAGGTGTAGCCTGTGATGTGCTTTTGAGAAGCGATCCTGTAATGCGCAATAAGCCTGCAGTGATAGAACCGGATGTAGTTACTTTGTCAAGTATCGGATTAATTTCCGTAGACACTATAGTAGGGAATGCATCCTGGTCGGTAGTGCCTGTTTCCAATGCTGGAAACGCTACTATCTACCTAAAGAAGGGACAAGTTTTTGGTAATGTGACCCTTTCGGAAACTGTAACGGATAGTAAATTAAATTTACCAAAGGAAACAGATAACGATGAAATTTCGGATGACTTGTTAAAGTTGTATGAAGAAACTTCATTAGAAAATCTGGAACATCGGAAAGAGAACTGCTTTTGCCAAACCCGGTGAAAAATTGGGTACGACAAACAAGGTAGTACACAAAATAGATACTGGAAATGCAGAACCCTTTAAAATACCGTATAGACGGTTACCTTTAGCGAAGAAAAGAGTAGCTGAAGAGGAAATAAACAAGATGTTGGACCAGGACGTAATAGTCCCATCCAATAGTCCATGGAGTAGTCCTGTATGTATGGTAACAAAAAAAGATGGTACTATACGCTTTTGCATAGACTACAGGAAGTTGAATGGAGTGACGAAAAAGAATTTGTATCCATTACCGAGAATAGACGAAACCATTGACTCCTTAGGAGGTTACAGTTGGTTTTGTACCCTAGACTTGCAATCCGGATATTGGCAAGTAGGAATGAACCCATCAGATATGGAAAAAAACAGCATTTTCGAGTCATATTGGATTATTCCAATATAACGTAATGCCTTTTGGCTTGTGCAATGCACCAGCTACATTTGAAGCAATGATGGAAACTATATTAAGTGATTTATTGTGGAAAAGATGTCTCGTATATCTTGACGATGTAATAGTCTTCGGAAAAACATTCGAAGAATGTTCTAACAATCTTTAATTAGTATTAGAACGTATTATTTCTAATGGTCTCAAATTGAAACCTAAAAAATGTCACATGTTTAGAAAGTCCATAAATTATTTGGGCCGTATCATCTCTGATGAAGGAATAAAGGCTGATCCCGATAAAATCGAGTCAGTTACAAATTGGAGTAGACCTAACTCACCTAAAGAAGTGAGATCACTTTTAGGCTTCTGTTCCTATTACATGGAATTTATTCCGAATTATTCTAGAGTCAGTTACCCATTACAAGTAATAGCTAACTGGACTCCAGGAGGAACCAGGGAAAAATTTCCTTGGACGCATGAACAGGAATCTGCTTTTCAAAAGCTAAAAGATCTGTTCACGAGTACTCCCGTATTGCAATATCCGAATGAGACGGATCATTTCATACTGGATACGGATGCTAGTAATGACAGCATTGGTGCTGCCCTTTCGCAAGTCCAAAATGGGAGAGAGGTACCAATTGCTTTTGCTAGCAATACACTGAGTAAAACTCAACGCAATTACTGCACGACCAAACGAGAACTGTTAGCAGTAGTTGTATATACAAAGAAGTTCAAACACTTCTTATGGGTAACTGACTTTACTTTACGTACGGATCATTCCTCTTTAAGATGGTTATTGAACTTCAGAGATGCTGAAGGTATGTTAGGTCGATGGCTAGCCCATTTATCCGAATAAGGGCTTGAACATCGCCAAATTCAGCATAGACCCGGAGTGAAGCATTTAAATGCTGATGCCTTGTCTCGAATACCAATTCGGAAATGTGATAATCCGGATTGTACTGATTGTGGAGCTCACAGAGCAGTTTTAGCAGGGATTCGAAGACCCTTCGAACCCCTAGTTGCCAGTGTACTGGAATGGTCTATGGATCACATATGACGGTTCCAGGAAGCTGACTCGATAACTGCACAGCTACTACACTTGGTACCTAAGGCTATACGTCCAGCCAGACCAGAGGTCTCCCTAGAGAATCGAGAAATGAGAAGGTTTCTTGCTCAATGGACCAAGCTTGAAGCCATGTAATAATGGTGAGAAACTCATACAAGTGGTTATACCACATGCAATGAGGCATGACATTATGTATTTTTGTCATGGACATCGGACCAGTGGTCATTTTGGAAGGAAACGCTCATTAGCACGACTTTCTAAAAAATACTATTGGCCCGGCATGTCACGAGACTTGCAAAGATGGGTAACCACCGTCCGGACTGTTATAAAAACAAACCCGGACCCGGGATGGGCAAACTTCCCCTATCTCAGGAACTTTTTGGAGTTAGATTCGCGAGAATCGGAGTAGATATCATTAGTGGATTCAATACAACTGCTAATGATAATACTTATATGATGGTAGTGTGTGATTACTATACGAAATACACCAAAGTATTTCCACTACCGGATCACAAAGCAGTCACTTGTGCAGAGGCCTTTGTTAAAGATCGGGTACTGACTTTCGGTGTACCACTTATGCTACACAGTGACCAAGGCAGAGAATTCGAATCGAATCTCTGGCAAGGTATGTGCGAATACTTGGCTATTTGCAAAACTAGAACCAATCCGTATAGGCCACAGAGTGACGGATTGGTCGAAAGGTTCAATAGAACCCTTATTCAGGTCCTAAAGTCACTTGTTAATGAAAACATGGACGATTGGGATGAGCAATGTCACTTTGTGACACATGCTTACAACAGTACGGTACATTCGAGTACCAACTGTACTCCGAATCTTCTAGTTTTCGGAGAGGATCTAATAATGCCTGCAGACTTAGTATTTGGGATCGTAGGCATGGACCCGGAACTACCTTGTCATGTAGTTTTCGTCGAATGTTTAAGGGACAGATTCAAAAAAGCATATGAGTCTGTCCGAATTGATTTAGAGAAAAGTGCCAAATGGCAGAAAGTTGGATATGATACCTATCTAAAGCATCGGAAATTCAAATCCGGAGATAGAGTGCTAAGACTGCACGAACCACTTAGACATATAAAATTAGCGTCTAATTGGGATGGTCCTTTTACAATAACCCAGGTTATTAGCGATTGTACCGTAATTATTAAATCAGACCTCGGTCGACTTTATAAGTTGAATGTGGCTAGACTGAGAAAGTGGTCTGGGAGGGAGACCTCCACGGAAATGTATGGTGAAGGATTCGAAAAGATTTTGAACCTCGATCGGATAGTAGACCAGGTAAAGAACCCGATATCGAAGAGAGGCCGAGGTAGGCCTAAAAAGATATCTGAATCAGTGCCACCAACAGCAACACCGATTAGGCGTGGGGGAGTAAAAAAAGTCTCGGCAGGTGAAGAGAAAAAGAAGAGGAAAGGTGTTTCGAAGGCCAAGAAACACCCAGAGAAAGCTCTTCGAACTGTCAGGTCCGAAAAGGAACTATTCAAGAAGGGGATATACGTTCGCCGCAGCCCTCGAATTGCCCAGAGGACTGCAGTGACCTAACCTGTATACACAACGAGTGTAATGTTTACATTTAGAGGAACGGATGACAACTGACCGGAAAGGCTTATTTGTCGTTGCCGTATGATGTACCAGTGGGTAGTGGACGGATAATCCGGTGGATTTGCTTAAGCTTTCCATAAACTCCACTTAAATCCCCAGACGAGTCATCGGCATGAGCGATAATTACCTGTCCAGTCTCGGCTGACATCTTGTGACCCCGCTAGCTGACGTCACGAAAGCTGGCTTGTCGCCATATTGCTTTTCGGCTTGAATCGGGACGGGCGAGCGATCGCCCTTCTTTTGATTTACTGCCTTTAAGCAATCTAGCTGTTCCTCCAGAGTCGGTCCTCTAGCAGGCGTCTCTGTTCTTTGTCGGCCCCGGCGCCATGAAAGCCGGGAAAAGGAGTATCGAACTCCCGAGGAGATTTCTTTAGTCATGGCTGAGGAATCCGTAGCAGCAGCCAAGCTATCCGGGGACCCGGATAAGCTGACTCCGACCGCAGATGCTTTCCCGGAAGCATTGTCACCTGTTACACAGGCGGAAAGCGAGTTGATGGAAGTGGAGGAATCTGCTGATCGCTCGTTTCACTAAATGAGCCTGCTAAAGTGTTATCATCACTTCCTACTGATGGATCTGGAGACGCTTCAAACCCCGAAGTACTGCATGGAGCAACCGGATCCGATACTACTCAAGTAGACGGATCGAAGGATCAATGGAACCCGGCAGTGGACGATCCATTTCCAGCGGCCTATGATGGTCGGTACTTGTATGTCCATCCGGACTTACAGGCACAGGTCGTAAACCCGGACGGTACTCCAGTTAAACTGGACCCGAAGGTGAGAATGGCTATCAAGGGTGTTATGCTCCCAGAACAGCGCGAAAGGACGCCACCAGAATGGCTCAGAGACTAGCCATGGTTCCAACGGGGACTCATGGTAGACATTGCATTTCGACAGGTAGTGTATGAAGCAAACCGAGCCTTCTTGCTAGGAGCATATCCAAAGCCTGACAGGTCTCAGTGGAACTTGACCAAGTCAAACATTGACTGGGTAGGCTGCATTTCGGAACCCGAAGGCCAGACCTACCCACGCCCCAGTGCTGTTCGGCCGGATTACCGAACCATGAGGGAGTACAGGGAAGCCGCTGCCAACTTCGAGCAGTGGGATGATGGCTATTACATAGCCGAAGCCGAACTCACGGAAGTCCAGAACTCCTCTCTCACAGGACAGGACAGGAGTGCAGCCCTGCGGACAATTCTTGTTTGTCGTATGACTGCGGAGCAGGAATCCCTGGAACAGGCTCGTAGGGAAGCGGAGGCACCCGCACCTCCAATCCCCGATCTAAAACTCGGGGATTGGAGGTGCGGGTTCTAACAATCTTTAATTAGTATTAGAACGTATTATTTCTAATGGTCTCAAATTGAAACCTAAAAAATGTCACATGTTTAGAAAGTCCATAAATTATTTGGGCCGTATCATCTCTGATGAAGGAATAAAGGCTGATCCCGATAAAATCGAGTCAGTTACAAATTGGAGTAGACCTAACTCACCTAAAGAAGTGAGATCACTTTTAGGCTTCTGTTCCTATTACATGGAATTTATTCCGAATTATTCTAGAGTCAGTTACCCATTACAAGTAATAGCTAACTGGACTCCAGGAGGAACCAGGGAAAAATTTCCTTGGACGCATGAACAGGAATCTGCTTTTCAAAAGCTAAAAGATCTGTTCACGAGTACTCCCGTATTGCAATATCCGAATGAGACGGATCATTTCATACTGGATACGGATGCTAGTAATGACAGCATTGGTGCTGCCCTTTCGCAAGTCCAAAATGGGAGAGAGGTACCAATTGCTTTTGCTAGCAATACACTGAGTAAAACTCAACGCAATTACTGCACGACCAAACGAGAACTGTTAGCAGTAGTTGTATATACAAAGAAGTTCAAACACTTCTTATGGGGAACTGACTTTACTTTACGTACGGATCATTCCTCTTTAAGATGGTTATTGAACTTCAGAGATGCTGAAGGTATGTTAGGTCGATGGCTAGCCCATTTATCCGAATAAGGGCTTGAACATCGCCAAATTCAGCATAGACCCGGAGTGAAGCATTTAAATGCTGATGCCTTGTCTCGAATACCAATTCGGAAATGTGATAATCCGGATTGTACTGATTGTGGAGCTCACAGAGCAGTTTTAGCAGGGATTCGAAGACCCTTCGAACCCCTAGTTGCCAGTGTACTGGAATGGTCTATGGATCACATATGACGGTTCCAGGAAGCTGACTCGATAACTGCACAGCTACTACACTTGGTACCTAAGGCTATACGTCCAGCCAGACCAGAGGTCTCCCTGGAGAACCGAGAAATGAGAAGGTTTCTTGCTCAATGGACCAAGCTTGAAGCCATGTAATAATGGTGAGAAACTCATACAAGTGGTTATACCACATGCAATGAGGCATGACATTATGTATTTTTGTCATGGACATCGGACCAGTGGTCATTTTGGAAGGAAACGCTCATTAGCACGACTTTCTAAAAAATACTATTGGCCCGGCATGTCACGAGACTTGCAAAGATGGGTAACCACCGTCCGGACTGTTATAAAAACAACCCCGGACCCGGGATGGGCAAACTTCCCCTATCTCAGGAACTTTTTGGAGTTAGATTCGCGAGAATCGGAGTAGATATCATTAGTGGATTCAATACAACTGCTAATGATAATACTTATATGATGGTAGTGTGTGATTACTATACGAAATACACCAAAGTATTTCCACTACCGGATCACAAAGCAGTCACTTGTGCAGAGGCCTTTGTTAAAGGTCGGGTACTGACTTTCGGTGTACCACTTATGCTACACAGTGACCAAGGCAGAGAATTCGAATCGAATCTCTGGCAAGGTATGTGCGAATACTTGGCTATTTGCAAAACTAGAACCAATCCGTATAGGCCACAGAGTGACGGATTGGTCGAAAGGTTCAATAGAACCCTTATTCAGGTCCTAAAGTCACTTGTTAATGAAAACATGGACGATTGGGATGAGCAATGTCACTTTGTGACACATGCTTACAACAGTACGGTACATTCGAGTACCAACTGTACTCCGAATCTTCTAGTTTTCGGAGAGGATCTAATAATGCCTGCAGACTTAGTATTTGGGATCGTAGGCATGGACCCGGAACTACCTTGTCATGTAGTTTTCGTCGAATGTTTAAGGGACAGATTCAAAAAAGCATATGAGTCTGTCCGAATTGATTTAGAGAAAAGTGCCAAATGGCAGAAAGTTGGATATGATACCTATCTAAAGCATCGGAAATTCAAATCCGGAGATAGAGTGCTAAGACTGCACGAACCACTTAGACATATAAAATTAGCGTCTAATTGGGATGGTCCTTTTACAATAACCCAGGTTATTAGCGATTGTACCGTAATTATTAAATCAGACCTCGGTCGACTTTATAAGTTGAATGTGGCTAGACTGAGAAAGTGGTCTGGGAGGGAGACCTCCACGGAAATGTATGGTGAAGGATTCGAAAAGATTTTGAACCTCGATCGGATAGTAGACCAGGTAAAGAACCCGATATCGAAGAGAGGCCGAGGTAGGCCTAAAAAGATATCTGAATCAGTGCCACCAACACCAACACCGATTAGGCGTGGGGGAGTAAAAAAAGTCTCGGCAGGTGAAGAGAAAAAGAAGAGGAAAGGTGTTTCGAAGGCCAAGAAACACCCAGAGAAAGCTCTTCGAACTGTCAGGTCCGAAAAGGAACTATTCAAGAAGGGGATATACGTTCGCCGCAGCCCTCGAATTGCCCAGAGGACTGCAGTGACCTAACCTGTATACACAACGAGTGTAATGTTTACATTTAGAGGAACGGATGACAACTGACCGGAAAGGCTTATTTGTCGTTGCCGTATGATGTACCAGTGGGTAGTGGACGGATAATCCGGTGGATTTGCTTAAGCTTTCCATAAACTCCACTTAAATCCCCAGACGAGTCATCGGCATGAGCGATAATTACCTGTCCAGTCTCGGCTGACATCTTGTGACCCCGCTAGCTGACGTCACGAAAGCTGGCTTGTCGCCATATTGCTTTTCGGCTTGAATCGGGACGGGCGAGCGATCGCCCTTCTTTTGATTTACTGCCTTTAAGCAATCTAGCTGTTCCTCCAGAGTCGGTCCTCTAGCAGGCGTCTCTGTTCTTTGTCGGCCCCGGCGCCGTGAAAGCCGGGAAAAGGAGTATCGAACTCCCGAGGAGATTTCTTTAGTCATGGCTGAGGAATCCGTAGCAGCAGCCAAGCTATCCGGGGACCCGGATAAGCTGACTCCGACCGCAGATGCTTTCCCGGAAGCATTGTCACCTGTTACACAGGCGGAAAGCGAGTTGATGGAAGTGGAGGAATCTGCTGATCGCTCGTTTCACTAAATGAGCCTGCTAAAGTGTTATCATCACTTCCTACTGATGGATCTGGAGACGCTTCAAACCCCGAAGTACTGCATGGAGCAACCGGATCCGATACTACTCAAGTAGACGGATCGAAGGATCAATGGAACCCGGCAGTGGACGATCCATTTCCAGCGGCCTATGATGGTCGGTACTTGTATGTCCATCCGGACTTACAGGCACAGGTCGTAAACCCGGACGGTACTCCAGTTAAACTGGACCCGAAGGTGAGAATGGCTATCAAGGGTGTTATGCTCCCAGAACAGCGCGAAAGGACGCCACCAGAATGGCTCAGAGACTAGCCATGGTTCCAACGGGGACTCATGGTAGACATTGCATTTCGACAGGTAGTGTATGAAGCAAACCGAGCCTTCTTGCTAGGAGCATATCCAAAGCCTGACAGGTCTCAGTGGAACTTGACCAAGTCAAACATTGACTGGGTAGGCTGCATTTCGGAACCCGAAGGCCAGACCTACCCACGCCCCAGTGCTGTTCGGCCGGATTACCGAACCATGAGGGAGTACAGGGAAGCCGCTGCCAACTTCGAGCAGTGGGATGATGGCTATTACATAGCCGAAGCCGAACTCACGGAAGTCCAGAACTCCTCTCTCACAGGACAGGACAGGAGTGCAGCCCTGCGGACAATTCTCGTTTGTCGTATGACTGCGGAGCAGGAATCCCTGGAACAGGCTCGTAGGGAAGCGGAGGCACCCGCACCTCCAATCCCCGATCTAAAACTAGGTGCTAGAGGTTTGGACACTTCCAAATCATCCTCTGGCAGTACTACTGGGAAAACTGCAGATCCGGTAGAAGCGGCTACTTCCAGCGAATCCGGAACTAAAGATCCGGAAGATTGGAAGGTCAGTAAGAACAGGAGGTCTGCTTCTTGGCGACTCAAGAATCTGCCAGATTCTGTTAGAGCCGACCCGAAAGCCAGCACCTCAGCCACTGGTAGCACCGCCATGGATGTAGTTTCCTCGGACAAGGAATCAGTACACGAGTCCTCGGTAGAGTATGATGAGAAGGCCACTCCATCTACTCAAACCGAGGCCGAGCGTTGGCCTAACGCCAAATCTGGATTTAAGACCCGGATCCCAACGTGTTTTTTAGACTGTGCATACGGAGTAAAGAAGGACGGTTCTACTCTGTATGCCTGTCCGGATACTGTAAACAAGAACGGAGAATCCGACGATGAGGATTGGATGCGTCTTTCAGACGAGGATCCCAATCCGAGCAAGGCCAATCGAAAGATGTGGCTGATGCTAAACCATACCAAAGGGTATTACACCTATACCCAGAGGCGCAAGTTGCGTTGGGCACTTGAGAAGTGGTACGGAGACGATCAAAAGTCTTGTCCCTTTTCCATCTGCCAGGATGCTAGCGATGTCTCGGTCCGGACCTGGAGTACTTCAGCCCGGTTCCAGAGGCATCTGGTAGAGGCCCACTTCCACCATCACCCGGTTTACATTTGTGACCCGAGTTTTGGCAAGAAGGGGAAGAAATGCACTACGAAGGTCCAATACAACCGGCGTAGCGATCTGGCAAGACACCAGAAGAAGGCCCATGCCGAAGGTTTGGATACAGCCCGTAAACGAATTATGGACATGCATCAGGAACTCATGAAGGAGTTCGATAGTCTGAGTGAGGATGCTTGGTCAAAGATCCAACCAGGGGACCAAGTCCTCTGCGAGGTTCTGAAGACCAAGGATTCGAAACTGCGCACCAAGATTGTCCTAACTCCTGTTAAGGGCAAACTGGACATGCATGAGTCTCTTTGGCAGAAATGCGAAGAGTCCGGAAAGGAAGGTAAAAGAGCACGGGAGAGAGTTAGGAGAGACCAGAACCGAGGTGGCAACGGTAATGGTCAGTCTACTACTGTATCTCAAACCAGGGCGGATGATCGTTCCAGATCCCTCCTGGCGCGTCAACCGCATGAGCAGTCCCAGGGTACTCCTGTTTTCAAGAGACCAGGACCTGCCGGATACGCAGGCGCTGTATCAAAACCAGGGAAAGTGAACTCACATAACTTTCCGTCCATGACACAAGGACCTGGACCCGAGAGCCAGACCTTGGTCTTGGGAAAAGGGGGTCGTTTAGTCCCTAAAAAGACCTCAGCCCCTGCCGCTGCCGGATCTGCAAGTACTGCAGCCACCCAGCAGGTATCGTATACCCCTGAACAAGTACAAATGTACATGGAAATGGGGATGAGACAAAATCAGCCACCTGCCTACTGTGTTCCAATGGCAACAGCAGGAACGTCCGGAAGCCCCACATCCGGAACTGCCCCTCAGGCAGTGTCAACACCTCCCAAAGCTGTTGCACCGCCCGCGAAACCGAAAGACGCGATTACCATTAAGACTGGTAACGTGGAAATTTGGTTCGAAAAGTCTCGCCAGGGGGAAGCGGAGGTCCAAAAGGCCATCTACACCCACTGGGAGAAATGTGTCAGGGATCGAGCTACAGAATTCCATCAGGGTCTTCTGAACGATACTCTGTTGTGTATGAAGCAGGTAGGCGATGCTGAAAAGGAACGCCTCGAAACTGTCATCCGAGATGAAGTAAAGGCTTGGGAGGAGGATGCCTTAGCTGCCAAGGAGCTGGCAGCTATGGACGTACACGTATTAGAAAAACGTGTTAAGGAGGAGATAACTCGGAATACAAATCTGAACACTAAGTTCCTGAGAGTATTCGGGGTCGACATAGATGAATGGGATGGTACTCCCGAGTCAGCCTTAGACCTTCTTAGGAAGAAACACACGAAGAAGTCAACCTAAGTGTGTTCCGGGTTACTCAAACCAGATTTAGTTTTTGCAGAAATTATTATCTATCTGTGAATGTAAATCAACACTTATGTGTTCCGGGTTCCTTCATAACCAGCAAATAGACTAATTCAGGGTTTATATTTATTGTTATATCCTGAAAGTTCTATTCGGATAAAGACGAAATATAAAAATTCGATAGTAGTAGTGTTGCTAAAAGTTACCTCCGGATGCTGATACGTTAACCTGATGCCTGCTGTTACCTGTTCCTGATCGCTCTACTGGATGGACTTATACGATATAACCTGCTGATGTACCGAATGGACTTATTTACCTATCAACTATTTTTGGACTACAACTATGTCAACCACACACAAAAGGACTATTATTACTACATGTTGACCACCGGATTATTTACTTCACACCATTCGGATCTAATTATAAACACTAGCACTTCTAGAGGATTGTGGGTAGCTGCCCCTATTTCAACTTCCGTGTTTCTATATATAACCTCTACTGGATAACAATAGACTCTAGCACGTCCATCCCGTGGTTAGCTGACCACACCACCTACCTACAAGGCATCCGGAAGACTTCAAGACAACACATCTTAATATTATTGTGTACATATATTGTCATGTTTATAACCTAGTTATTCGAATGAATGCAAGACTTAAATGTATATTTATAGTGATACGATATGAAATTATGTATCTCATACGGGTTAATAGTAATACGGATCTTCTGTTATTAGTCATATTACTTGACATGATCCGATATATATATATAACATAAACACCAGATTGTCATAATTACCTTACGTGACATATTTTTGTATAATAGTAGTTATCTGGTGCTATGATGGTTATTTAATTGCATGACGATGTGATATATGTTACTCTATCTATTTTTCAAGTGTATAAACTATAACGGTTATATATTATAAGGTTTCTAAAACATTGAACCTCTAACGGATTAAATGTTCATAAATCAAAATGTATCATTAGATAGTATGGTTACGTTGAAAGTCTTTTTCAAGACTATATAATTACTATGTTAATAATAATAATAACAAACTCACTAGGATATTATTATGTGGATTAATTCAGTACTTAACAGATCCGTTACAAACATCTGTTATTCTTCCACATTGTCGAACTGTATCGACTATCCTATTTGTTCATCCGTAACTATTAATACTATCGAGTATATCACCTACCTTTCATATGATACTTTACATGATGTCAATGTTATATCTATGGTTATACCTCTATTATTAGGGTAGAGACATATCGTAATGTTATCCCTATATAATAATATAATAGTTATAACTCCTTGCTAATGTCTGGGGGAGTAGTGTAGAGGTATGTTGTTATACCCATAGTAATGGGTACCGTCTGGCGTGGCGGGTGAGTCCAGTCGTTGGGTGTTCCTCAGGTTCCGGATAGGTGGCAGCACCGGGCTTCCCTAGCCCACTTAAAAGGGTCTATATCTCCTCTTTCCTATCCCCTTGGATGTGTGTGGTGCACATATGCGCGGGCACTGACACATTCCTCTGTGAAATTGGGTAATGTCGTTCTCGCCATGAATATGACCTTAGCTGTTGAAATGGCGTTAAACATTTATTACTCACTCACTCACTAGGTGGCAGCACCAATGGGGAAATCTAATGACGAACACCTTGGTCTGTATATAAAGACCAGGGCTCAACCGCTATGTCAGAGGCCCTCTTGGCCTCTGACCATGTAACATCTTTAATTATTAGCTGCCCCTTTACCATCTTCCGGGTAGCCGTAAGTGTCTTATGTAATAAACCATCCGTTGGCATACACTTGAATTATCGCCTTACTCCTTCTTTCCTGATCAGTAAGGCCCGAACCACTGAATTCGTAATACCAAACCATTACACATGTATAAATAATGTGTACATGTGTACAGATACCTCTTTTCCCCACCCCCTGAATATTTTTGTCACCTCTTAAAGGGGCCCTAGCATGGTAATGCATGCCCGCATTAAAAAGTCACATGATCACCCCTTGACCAATCAGGGCATCGCGATTTTTCCGCTGGTTCCCACGATTTTATGATCGCTGTTTGAATCGGTACCCATCTTGTTAATTTTCCATGCCAGCCCCCCTTTAAGTCCTTTTTTTTTATGTCTTGCTACAAATAGCAAATGGTCAAAGAGCCACCCTCGGGTGGCTCTTTGACCGAGGGTGGCTCTTTGACTATTTACTCTGTTTGATTTCTTTTCATGTATTTAATATCTTGATTTTGAATATTGTCAATGGACCATTCTGGGTATTATTCATTACTTTTACACATTTATCAAATACTTCACCACACACGCTCAGGACCTGCTCACAAGCTCACAGTTAATTCCCCCCCCCCCCCAGTGTGTGCAGTGAGCTGCTCTTACATCACCCATACCAGGATGTTGTGAGAGCCGGACCCATCCTATTTCTGGGCACTGACTCACTGGGAGTATCACAACATACTGACATAGCTGTGGACGCATTTCTAGGATGCAGGGAAATTCCACAATCTCCCCTCATCCTGATTGGTCCACTTATAAATAGAATCATTACCAGGTATGGCGACACGTCAGATCTGACCAGACCCAACCAGATCTGACCTGCTCCTACCGGTACATTTCATCACCCTGTGAGCTGCTCACCTAGGTATATAAGACCAGTGAGCAGCCCCAGTCTTCATCTATTCTAAGCCATCTTTTTTCTACTTACATTATCCCACGTACAACCTCCCTAGTATCTAGGACCTACGACAGGTTGAGCTAGGAGCTTAGGGGCAGAGCCTGCACGCTGGCAAGTGTATCATTGTTACCACCTATATGTACACTCTGTCATCATGCAATAAACAAGGATCAAAGAACTTCTCTGGATTCAGTGTTCATTACAACATCGACTTGTAACGGTTCGTTGACAATATTCTTACATTATTCAGTATTTTTCCCAAAGAGAGGGGACACTTTGCTAGTTAAGTTCATCTTTTTAATCAGTGTTGGAGGTGATATTTTTTTTTCATGGCCTTCCAAAGTCTAGTTTTACCTTCTTCATTTAGATGGGCGGCTCTTTGACCACTTGGACATTTTGCTCTATATTTCTTATGCACTTGGTATTTAACTATAACCTTTATGTGCATTATAATAATGATGATAGGTCCTGTCTGTTGGTTAATCATACAAAGCCGAGAAATATTAAGGAAATTAGCAAGGTCAAAAGAACGGGTGGTTCTTTGACCACTTGGGCGGCTCTTTGACCACTTGGGTGGCTCTTTGACCACTTTGGTGGCTCTTTGACCACTTGATATAAATCCATTAAATTCCTATAATCTTGAATAATTACAAATACAAATTAGATGCATAATGATGTATATAACCTATGCACTATATCCTGACCATTTGAAAATATTTTGCCGGCTTCCCTAGCCCACTTAAAGGGGTCTATTTCTCCTCTTTTCTATCCCCTCGGATGTGTGTAGTGCACATATGCGCGGACACCAATACATTTCTCTGTGAAATAGTAATGCAGTTCTCGCCATGAATATGACCTTAGCTGTCGAAATGGCGTTAAACACCTATTACTCACTCACTCACTTGAAAATATTTTGAAACACTTTTGAGACTATTGGGGGCCTTCTTGGCCATTCGGATGGCTCTTTGACCACTTAGGGCGGCTCTTTGACCACTTTGGGCGGCTCTTTGACCACCACCTGTGGCATGCATGTAAACTAATATAAATATAACAAGATTTGAAAATTTACCGAGGGTATTGTATATTTTTGCAAACAATAGGCTTTAAGCAAAATGTGAAAAATGCTTAAACCCACATAAGTGACCCCAGGTACATACACAAAAACTGCAAAGTTTATAAAGGGCAAAGTCCTAGAAAAAGGGCAGAAAAAATAATTAGGACACCCATAAATTTGTTATAAGTCAATAAAATACAAAAGGTTTTAAATAATATTATAGAACTTACCATAACCTTTTCTATGGTGTAAAATAATAAACCCTCTTTGTTGAAGGAAAATTGGCAAAAAAAAAATATAATCAGTAGGCCTCCTAGGTGGTCAAAGAGCCACCTATAAACCACACATGGCAAAAAGACTCCATTGTTTTCAATATCCAATTATATATTTAAGAAAAAAAGTGGGGGGGTGCAGTAGGTAGCCATCTGATAAATGCTATCAGTGGTAATGGCTGGTAATCAGCTTCAGCAATGGCCGTGCCCATTGGACAATCCGCTATCTCAGTATGAACCCAGAATATAGCTTTTCTGGGTTCTGGTTTCGATAAGGGGCCCGGGGGCACTCTCTATGTAATGTATACACATATGTGCGGCTGGCAAGGGTACTTTTTCAAGAAAAAGTCCCTAGCAAGCCTCCTGTTTCAGCAACAGATGTCCCTAGCAAGCCTTCTGTTTCAGCCACAAATGTCCCTACCCTAGAAACAATTTCTTGTGAATTCACGTGAAATTCATGTGATTTCACAAGAAAATTTGGTGTAATTCACGTTATTGATCACATGAATTCACATGAATTTGTGAGCAGCAATTCACGTGAAATTCAGCAGTCACATGAAATTCATGCGATTTCATGTGAATTTCACATGACTTTCACATGTAGGCCTACATGCATCTGACAATAAAATGTGAAGAACTCGTGAAATTCACAAGATTTCACAAGAATTTTCACCAAATTTACTCACCTCAAAGTGGTGAAAAGTCGTTCCTTGTTTCCAGGGTAGCAAGGGTCAACTTTCAGCAAAATACCCTAATTTACGCGTTTTTCTGTTTATTTTGTTGTCATCTCCATATTCTAAACTAGGTCTTGGTATTATCAGATAAATGACTGGTACCTCGTTGCATTTACTGGCTGGTCAAAATCCAAGTTGAATCTAGAGGCTGCAGAACACCAATTATTTTTCCACTGTTGGCTGTATAGCTTTTGGGCGAAAATAAAATACTTGTGCAAGTATCTGGGCTTAGCCACTATTATTTTCTGGTAGATATACATTTTTCCCTATAATTTAGGGCCATGGCATGTGGTACAATGTGATTAACTTTTGTGCTATAGGCCTTAGAGGGCGGACATACCCAGATTTGTGGGTTTTGCAGTGAATGATTTTAATAAATTCTGTGAATAAATAGAGCCCCCCCCCCTCAACTTAACATCAAATATCAACCTAAATAACACGATTGATTTACACCCTAAGGATTAATTCTATGCCTGGTTTGCCTACCCACTGTCAGATTTTAGACTAACAATCATTGTACAACACCCATCAGGAGGCTGTTTCATCACGTTTATTACAAAAAACCGTTCCTCCACCCTCAGTCTCACCTTTTCTTATACACAGTCCCCCCATTCCATTCATCCACCCTCAGACTCACACTGTCTCATCCACAGTCCCACCATTCCTCCAGCCTCAGTCTCACCCTGTCTCATCCACAGTCCCATAATTTCCTCCAGCCTCAGTCTCACCCTGTCTCATCCACAGTCCCATAATTTCCTCCAGCCTCAGTCTCACCCTGTCTCATCCACAGTCCCATAATTTCCTCCAGCCTCAGTCTTACCCTGTCTCATCCACAGTCCCACCATTCCTCCAGCCTCAGTCTTACCCTGTCTCATCCACAGTCCCACCATTCCTCCAGCCTCAGTCTCACCCTGTCTTTAGGGAGTGGTCATTATTTATCAACAGGGCGGGGGAGAGTGTTTGGTTTGAGGGGGGGGGGCATAAAAAATTCAGATCCCTCCTGAGGGGGGGGGGCTTAAAAAAGTTCCCTTGGCGCATGCGAAATCTGGTCCATGCGAAATCTGGTCGGTCATTCTCCAAACAGACTCCTTAAGCAATGCCAACAGGTACAGTTATCTGCTTGAAGATTGATAAGTCTTTCATAGCCTCGAAGCAAAGTATTCTTATAATTGAAGGAACAGAACCATGATAACATCCTCTAAGATCTAATAGAATTTGATTAATACATGACCCTAATGATACTGTCCCTACGCCTTAGAACTAGAATTTGGGCAAAGGGGGATTTTAGAAATAATTGATCTTCGGCAACCAGATTTTGCATGGACCAGATTTCGCATACGACACCGTCTTTTTACCAAACTAGTGGCTTCGCCACTAGAGTTTGGAACGATAGTTTCGTGTATAATTTGTCAGCAAACTATGGCTTTTCAGCAAATTGTGGCCTCTGTTTTCAGCAAACTGTGACCTAAATTGTCAGCAAACTGCTGATTAGTGACGTGATGTTGCTTAGTGACCTGATGTTCCTTAGTGACGTAATTTTGCATCAAAATATGATAGTAACGTCACTCTCCAGCCAGATGTTCTCAGACAACTCCAATTCGAAAGTTTAAGGGGAGATATCTCGATCAAATCAACAGATTATGACTTGATATTTCAAAAGCTGATGCCATGGATATTGCAATAGCAGGATGTATCACATGGACAGGAATCAATTAGAGAAGACTTATCTAAATGTCTGCTTTGTCAAGAAAAAAAAGGCATATTACAATAAGATTATCTTCATTCAGTTGCTAAGCCCCCGTCAAGATTATGAGTATTTGTGAATACTTTTCTGTAAAGTACGCCTCTATGCTCAATATGAGTGTGATCTGGACAGTGTTATGGATAATTGCAACCATCAAAATATAAATTCTGATAAAATTGAAGAGAAAATTCGAGTTAACTCAGACTTTCCTAACTGCTCCAAAGCCTAAAAAATTTGCTTCATCGAGTACCCCAAGGGTACTCTAGGCTGAAGCAGTCAATAATTAAGTTTTCATATTAAAACCAGCAAACCAATAATGCCTTTTTTGATATAGTGTAAAAACCCTACGCGCCGCTATAGATTAAAGAGGGTTGCAGAAATTCTCCGCACAGGGGCAACACTAGACTGAGTATCGTCTGAGTCACGGGTGGGCCGTTCTAGGGCTACGAGAGTGGCTAGGCAACACTATACACAGGCTGTGCTATCAAGGCACGTCCTCTTGATATCCAAAATTGATCCACATGTATATGCTTTTAGGATAACAACAATCTAGATCATTCCCCCAGGGCATAGCATGGTGTCCCAAAGCTGTATAGAAAGGTGGAGATTATGCACATGGATAAGGCTTGTTATGCCTTTAAAAGGGGGCTAGCACGGCTAAGACGTACCCGCTTTAGTAAGTCACATGACCACCCATTGACCAATCAGGGCGTCGCGATTTTTGCACTGGTTTCCACGATTTTGTGAGCGATCTTTTGGTAGGTACCCATGTTGAAAATCGCCGTGCTAGTCCCCCTTTAAAGGGATACACTAGTAGTCCAGTCTTTTCATTGTGAGGGGTGGGGTACCAGTAACAAATTTCAACAGAAATGGCATCTTACGCAAAGTACAGGGGCAAGTGTCATTATTTTGGCTGTCCAAAATTTTTTATCCAACATACATAAATATGTTCCTTGGGTGTCTAAGCTTCAAAAACTGTATGTTGGGAATTTTTCTTTCCACCTTGGTTACCATGGCAACCATTTCCATTGACAACACTATAAATCAGCTAAAATACTTCGTAAGGCTTGTAATATCATGTCAAATGATAAAACCAACTACCCCTACCCCCCTTATATCACACTTAAGAATTCTATCTTACTTCCTGGTCTGTTGCTATGAACCTTGGTTGCTTAGCAACAGCAGCTTTCGAAAGGATTTCCTTAGCAACGACCTTAACACAATGTTCTTTGACATTTTTCAGCACAGGTACTCATTTAAGCTAGTTCTGTTGGTTTCACTAGTGGCTTAGATCTATAAAGTAACAATTTACAGTCATATAGCAACAATCACATGCCTTCATTTTCCATAGCAACAGTCATATCACTTTGCAGCAGTAGAAAACAATAGACAGCAACACATCATAATTAGCCTATAAATCGCTCAAATGATAAACCTGCGCTTATTATCTCCATAATATTGTTATCAAGGGCTTTGCCATTTCAAATAACCTGTTTCAAGGAAGATTGGTTGCCTAGCAACAGCAGTATCTTAAACGATTTCCTTAGCAATGGCCTTAACTCAGTGTTATAAGGTGTTTTTGGGGGATTCACTAGTGCCCTAAATCTATTTATTAAAAACAAACTTCCAGTCATATAGCAACATTGATATGCTGTCATCTTTTTTATAGCAAAAGCCACATGTCTGCACAGCAGTACAAAACCATGTAAAAAATTTATACATTAATGCCTCAAAAACGGACTATAAATCCCCTAGATGATAGACTAGCCACTATCATCCCCATAATACTATTATCAAGGGGTTTATTATCCCATAGAACCTCTCTATAGGAACCTTGGTTGCTTAGAAACAGTAGCAGCAGCAGTCTACCTAGCAACACAACTTTGATATACTGATAGGTTGACTGTTTTGATTTTACTAGTACTCCAACCCTTTAACAACTTATTAGACATGCCCAGCAATAACAATTTAATGCCACCTCCATAGTAATAGACACTTATAGCAGTTCCCTTTGAAATATGTGTATCCATCGATGTGTTTCCAAAATGATGTAGTTAGTTAGCAAGAGGCAATGCAGGTTGGGAATTATCTAACATCAAATTAAGCTAAGGTCACCAGAAACCATCAGATCTTTAGCAATCTAGGAATCCGATTGTATCCGTTAGTAGGCCACTAGAAGATGGAATGAGCTGAAGATAAGGTATACACTGATTAAGGAAAAAAAGGTCTTTAAGGATAAATTAAAAGTGATTATCTGAAATGCTATATAAATATCATACCTCTCTTTGGACTGTAGGATAAACTGTGATTGAGTATTGGGTGCTCTTATAACAGCTTTGTATGAATTTGCATGTATGTATACATCTATTCAACAGGTAAGTGTGAGGTGTAGTGCAGTGAAATATATTTTAAATTGGCACAGTGTAATCATCATCCTCATCTCTTCATGGTAGTCTGCAAAAAAAAAATGCACTGGCCCACAGGCAAAACTACTGACCATTGGTCACCAGGCCAGTTTTAAGTGTCCACCCCTGTATATCAGAATTAATATTAAGCATAACTGTAATGAACCTGCTTAACAAATTAATGAATATCAAATAATTGGAAAATAGCATACTGAGATTTGCTATGCTATGCATAATTATATTGCATGACTGAAGCATGAGTCATAATTATAATATAGGAATATCTACTTTATACAATTCATATGATTTGTTGTATTGCTGAAATTTCCTACAATTCAATCATAATCTCTATGTTTAGACAGGTAGGAAAAAAGTATTTGAAAGCATGGTCAATTAGTCCAACATCTTCACATGATTTATGCCAAGAGAGTGAATGAAAGTTTACAAATGAAATAGCTATATGATTTAGATCAAGGCTTCAACAACCAATGACTAGCTTTTGAAAGACTTCCCCAATGTATACTTGTTCATAATTTATCATGAGGTCAATCAAGAGGATCATGCAAGGCAATCCTATATTTGGGTCTTATCTCACTGCTTTGATATATATATATATATATATATATATATATATATATATATATATATATATATATATATATATATATATATATACTTGGATGTATAGACCTCATCCAGAATATTTAGCAGGTGAAAAATACCATAATACTTGAACAGGTGATCAGATTGACCCAATCGTTGCCCCCCCCCTCCACTGTCATACATGGTAATAGTTGGGCATGCAGGGGTACAGAACTGTGGCTCCCTGAAGTGTTATAGTATGGACTAAATATACTAAAAGTGGCATGATATCCACGTTTACACTCCTGTCCTCCTAATTCCCTTTATTTAGTTGTCTGGTGAAATTGTCACTCATCTTTTCACTTTTGTAGAAAGGGTTTGGAAACAGATGTAATGGGTGGTGGAAAATGTTACTAGTGCTTCGGAGAATTGAACCCCAGCCTGTTCCGATAGACCCATAGAGTGTACAGTCAGGTGGTGATAATCCAGCAAATGCTGTCGCAGCTGTAGGGTAAATGGATATCAAATCAGGAGCAGCCTGGTTAGGGCGGGGGTTATGTAAACAAAGATTACAACCACAGGATTACAACCTCAAATTTTACTCACATTCAAATCGTGACTTTTTAGATCCTGACATTTCCATTTCCTCTACCAAACAATTACCCTCCCCCAGGACGAATATAGCTTACATCAGCCCATAAACTGACCATTTACTGAGATGCCACTTTTCCTGGTTTACCAGGAATTCCTGGTTTTGATTCCAAGATTTCTGTATTAGATTATGTTAAATTCCTGGGAAAATCTGTCGAAAGTCCAGTTTTCCTGGTTTTGTCGGCCAGTGAGTGGCATCTCTGCATTCACAATTATCATAACATATAGTTTACATTTCATTTTGTAGATTTATATCAAAGGCTGTTTTATACAAACACAGACAAACTGACACTGATTACTTCCTGTCTGCAAGTCCTAATTCAACCCCTATTGCCCCCCCCCCCCCCCAATGCTCCCCTTCACACTAAGGTCTATGTCTTCACTGGGATTCCTTTGTGCCCTCTGATGTCAATATGTTTCTAAAGGCCAGGTTTTAATCCAATTGACTGTAATATCAAGTTACATTATAATGCTAAATGCGCACACTGTTCCCCAAATTTCCTGACTGGGACTGGAAGCTGAAACAACTGGATTATTAAAGGCAATTTAAATGGTAAAAAATCCATTCCGACTAATTTCTGACTGTAAAGTGCGGGACTGGATTTCACAGACTTGATTATCGCAGCCTGACTGTAGTAGTTTCAGAATTTACAGCATGAAAATATCCCTATAGATTGTGTGGAGAGGAACATATTTACCCTCATATATCTCAATACCCTCTGATACTACTACTAAGACAGAGAAATGTGTATGTTGAAGTGGTGCAAAGCTGGGCCCTAAGGTATTTGCATCATTTTTAAAACTGCAACATATATGAAGGTTCTATCAAGGATATACAGTAGATGGCATTAGTGTCGACCAAGCCAAATTGCTCCTGCAACAGGGGCATGGTGAGTTCCACTCTTACTCATTGCACAGTGTACCTCAAAATTTGAAATACTACAAAAGGTGTTTGGTTTGATTTTTCAATCCAATATTGATGGGAAACCTAGATACACTCTTTCTCTCTGGATATCTCTGATTTCTAAGCTCTTGGAACCGTTTTTCAATTTCAAAACAGTATAATTATGAGAGGTGTTTCTGCCCCCTCAATAGGCCTATGGGGCTGCAGGGACTGGGTGGGTGAGTAGCCCCTGTAGCCTAGGGGTCGACTAGGACACCGTCTAGTGTATCAAACTGATAAAATGATTGTATACAGGTCATGACCACTGATTGTCCTACCCACCTTAAATTAATCACTGAATTATTCTTACTCTGTGATGCTTAACAATACAATGATTAACATGGTGCTAGGTAAACCTGAGAATATAACAGTTATTTTTTATGACTACAATAAGTTAATAGGAGCAATTAGTTTATTCTTCAGAGATTAATATGCCCTTCATGAGGTGTATATGTCTATGGTATTCTAGTGCTTTGGAGGAATGCCACTATTGCTATTGAAAAAAGCATATGGCTGTTGCAATAGGACTGCATGTTGTTTTAGATAGATCCAGGGCACTAGTAAATCCCACAGAACCAGCTTGAATAAATACTGTGTTAGAAGATGTCAAATAACTCTGTCTTTAGGCCATTTCTAAGGAAATTCTTAAATAGACTGATGTTGCTAGGCAACCACTGTTCCTAGAAACAGGTTATTTGATTAAGTATAGACCTTGATAATAATGTTAAGGAGATAAGACTGGCAAGGTTACCATGTAAGAGATTCATAGACCCATTATAAGGCATTGCTGTCTCTGGTTTCCCACTGCTGCAAAGGAATGTGAGGGTTGCTATGGAAAATGATAGCACATGTTTGTTGCTCTATGATTGTAAATCCCACAGAACCAGCCTTAATGAACACCTATGCTGAAAAATGCCAAATACCATTGCGTTAAGGCGGTTGCTAAGGAAATCCTTTAAAAAGCTGCTGTTGCTAAGCAACCAAGTTTCATAGGACAAACCAAGAAGTAAAATAGAATCCTTGGGTGTCATATAAGTGGAGTAGGGGTGGTTATTTTTGTCATTTGACACACTATCACATCCTTTAGGAAGCATTTTAGCTGATTTCTAGTGTTGTCAATGAAAATGGTTGCTATGGTAACCAATGCGGAAAGAAAAATTCCCAAGATGCTTTTTTGGAACTTTGGGGACCTAAGGAACAAGTTTATGTATGTTGGGTAAAATTAACATCCACTTTACATGAAACTACACTTGCCCCTGTACTAGCAGGCCATTTCCCACTAGCAGGCCAAATGACTAAACATTTTAAGGCAGCAGGCATAAAATTAATCGTAATTGTATTTATACGTAACTTTGCTTCTAATTGACCAATTTGAAAAATCGTTTCGCCATTAGAAAGCTGACATCATGGCAGGCCTGCGTCTCAAGGGCCTACTCCAGCCATTTAGATTCTATGCCGGCAAAAGCTGGTGTCATTTCGGCAGCACTGAATGGCTCTGAAAGGTCTATAGAATCACCAAAAAAATAGAGCAGGGTATTACAGTAGGTTGATATTTGATATTTCTCTTTACCTCATGTTTAAGGCACACCCTGACTTTGGGATATTCATATAAGGGGCACCTGAGGTCTGATAAAATGCACCTTATCGCCGTTCATTCTTAGGAATGAACGGCTATAGGAGGGGACCCATTCTTAAATACAAGCTCTCATAGTGGTGCTTCCTCGCTCTCCATGTATAATCCTGTCTCATAGGTACAGTATTGAGTATGCCTATACCTGGATTAAAATCTGCAAATCAGTCAAGCATAGAAGTGGTGGCAGTGGTGATGTTGGTGGACCTGTTATTGTAGAGCCTGGGGACAGAGTGGTGGTAGCCCTGGACACCTCAGGCAGAGCCATGGTATATAGTATATATAGCCCCCCCCCCCCCCACCCATCTCTGAATGGTGGTGGTGGCTGTGCTCCTGGGGTGGCCCCATACCTGCCTGGCACCACCTTCCCCAGCACCATGTTGTTCTCTTCTGCTGGTGGGGCATTTCTCACCACCACTGACTATTAACCCACTAAAGGCCACCTACATGTATATTTATGTATACATGTACACATAAGTATAATGCACTTTTTTAGGAGTTTTAAGTGGCGTGGCATTGGATTATTTGGAGTCTTAGGACCATTTTCCATGTGTGTCGGCCATCTTGGTTTTCAGAAACACAGGGATCCAGGTCATATATGGTCAATTTTGATCCTCAAAAGTTATGAGATTGATGTTAGTGACCATTGAAAGACCTCAACTACCTAATTCTATTTTTTTCAATATGTGTCGGCCATCTTTGTTTTAGAAAACACAGGGATCCAGGCCATATATGGTCAACTTTGATCTTCAAAAATTATCAGATAGATGTTAGTGACCATTGGGAGACCTCAACTAGCCTATTTTATTGTTTTCCATGTGTGTCGGCCATCTTTGTTTTAGGAAACACAGGCAGGAATGTAAGTCTTCAGGATTTATCAGGATTTCCTGATTTCTGAAATATTTGAATGACATTTATTTTCCTTACATGAGTGGTAAGGAGGGCTATTTGTGAAAAATAGAGGGCTTTTATATCAAGTAAATGTATGGCTTCCTGATTTTTGCTTATTCCTGACTTACATCCCTGCACAGGGATCCAGGCCATACATGGTCAATTTTGATCTTCAAAAATTATCAGATGGGTGTTAGTGACTATTGGGAGACCTCAACTAGCCTATTTTATTGTTTTCCATGTGTGTCGGCCATCTTTGTTTTAGGAAACACAGGGATCCAGGTCATATATGGTCAATTTTGATCTTCAAAAGTTATGAGATGGATGTTAGTGACCATTGAAAGACCTCAACTACCTAATTCTATTTTTTTCAATATGTGTCGGCCATCTTTGTTTTAGAAAACACAGGGATCCAGGCCATATATGGTCAATTTTGATCTTCAAAAATTATCAGATAGGTGTTAGTGACTATTGGGAGACCTCAACTAGCCTATTTTATTGTTTTCCATGTGTGTCGGCCATCTTTGTTTTAGGAAACACAGGGATCCAGCTCATATATTGTCAATTTTAATCTTCAAAAGTTATCAGATGGATGTTAGTGACCATTGGGACACCTCAACTAGCTAATTTTATTGTTCTCCATGTATGTCGGCCATCTTTGTTTTAGGAAACAGGGATCCAGGCCATATATGGTCAACTTCGATCTTCAAAAGTTATCAGATGGATGTTAGTGACCATTGGGGGACCTCAACTACCCAATTTTGTTGTTTTCCATGTGTGTCGGCCATCTTTGTTTTAGGAAACACAGGGATCCAGGTCATATATGGTCAATTTTGATCTTCAAAAGTTATGAGATGGATGTTAGTGACCATTGAAAGACCTCAACTACCTAATTCTATTTTTTTCAATATGTGTCGGCCATCTTTGTTTTAGAAAACACAGGGATCCAGGCCATATATGGTCAATTTTGATCTTCAAAAATTATCAGATGGGTGTTAGTGACTATTGGGAGACCTCAACTAGCCTATTTTATTGTTTTCCATGTGTGTCGGCCATCTTTGTTTTAGGAAACACAGGGATCCAGCTCATATATTGTCAATTTTAATCTTCAAAAGTTATCAGATGGATGTTAGTGACCATTGGGACACCTCAACTAGCTAATTTTATTGTTCTCCATGTATGTCGGCCATCTTTGTTTTAGGAAACAGGGATCCAGGCCATATATGGTCAACTTCGATCTTCAAAAGTTATCAGATGGATGTTAGTGATCATTGGGAGACCTCAACTACCCAATTTTGTTGTTTTCCATGTGTGTCCGCCATCTTTGTTTTAGGAAACACAGGGATCCAGGTCATATATGGTCAATTTTGATCTGAATAAAAAGTTATAGATGGATGTTAGTGACCATTGGGACACCTCAACTACCCAATTTTATGGTTTTCCATGTGTGTCGGCCATCTTGGTTTTAGGAAACACAGGGATCCAGGTCATATGTGGTCAATTTTGATCTTCAAATGTTATCAGATGGATGTTAGTGACCATTGAAAGACCTCAACTACCTAATTCTATTGTTTTTCATATGTGTCGGCCATCTTGGTTTTAGAAAACACAGGGATCCAGCTCATATATGGTCAATTTTGATCTTTCAAAGTTATGAGGTGGATGTTAGTAGTCATTGGGATACCTCAACTACCTAATTCTATTGTTTTCCATATGTGTCGTCCATCTTGGTTTTCGGAAACACAGGGATCCAGGTCATATATGGTCAATTTTGATCTTCAAAGATTTGCGTCTTATACGCGGGAGTTTACGGTACCTAATTCTATTGTTTTCCTTGTGTGTCGACCATCTTGGTTTTAGGAAACCCAGGGATCCAGGTCATATGTGGTCAATTTTGATCTTCAAAGATGTGCGTCTTATACGCGGGAGTTTACGGTACCTAATTCTATTGTTTTCCTTGTGTGTCGACCATCTTGGTTTTAGGAAACCCAGGGATCCAGGTCATATGTGGTCAATTTTGATCTTCAAAAGATATCAGATGGATGTTAGTGACCATTGGGACACCTCAACTACCTAATTCTATTGTTTTCCTTGTGTGTCGGCCATCTTGGTTTTAGGAAACACAGGGATCCAGGTCATATGTGGTCAATTTTGATCTTCAAAAGTTATCAGATGGATGTTAGTGACCATTGTGACACCACCACCACCAATACCACCACCACACTACTCCCAACCCTCACACACATTCCTTATTTGCATATTTTAATCCAGGCATAGGTTTACTCCATACTATAGCAATGGGACAGGATTTTACATGGAGAGCGAGGAAGCACCACAATCAGAGCATATATTTAAGTATAGGTCCATTCCAAAGGCCATAGAGTTCATCTATAATGATCTTTTTTCCTTGGATCATAATAGAAATATGCACGGCATTACAGCATTGCTGTGTTTACTTTCCTGAAAGTATGTTATAGATTAATAAGTTGCAAAACACACAACATATGAAGGGCTTTTAGATTCCGTATTAAAATAATATTTGTTCTGAAAATTTTGATCTAAGATCATATTAAAAATGTTGTAAATCAATTCTATACTTCTTAGAACATGATATGAATATGCACTGCATTACAGCTTTGCTGTGTTTACTTTGCCGAAAATATGGGATAAATTTCTAATCCGGGAAACGCACTGCAATTTAACTGCTTTTAGAATTGATATTAAACTCAGAATTGATCGTCAAATTTAAATATGAAATACTAATTTCTTGATCATAGATGACAGATCCTAAATTGAATCCTCTCAATTGCATCCTTAACACGGGCCTCTTGATCATAGATCTTAGATCCTAAATTTTCAATTGAATCCTTAACATAATCTCCTAACCATTGACCCCTTGTAATACACGGAAGTTTATGGTATAGTATTTCAGTTGTACCCCATGCATACCGGTGCATTTATTTTTGGAGTAAAACTGGATTGAACTAGAGCTGTTTTGTTGAGTGTTATGTTTGTGTAGTTTTATATTTTCGGTTCACATGAAACATGAACGTTTGATCCTGTACCATATCTTATTCACTAGAAGTCTGTGTATTCAATAGGTATATGCTGGTTATCTGTAAACACCCTTTTATGGGGCCATACAATTGGACCATTTCTGAGTCCCTCATGCAAGTGCTCGTGAAGGTATACATACTCATCAAACATGCAGATACGTAGTAAATTAGGTCCCATCCCTTCTTGTCTGCCTCTGCTTAATTGCTTACATACATGTACATATTCCATAGTTCCTACCAACGTACCTTTCTGCCATACATATATCCAGGTCCGTTTCACTCAGTTTATTGCTTGCATGCACACAGGCATAGTCCCCTTAGCCCACCTACCTATTAAACTTATTCTCAAGCATCCACAATACATTAGTCCGCCTCCCCCGCCAGTACACATACTCCGATTCACTCACTTATTTCTACACTATGCATTCGGCCTTCTTCCAACAACAGGTGTGACCAAGCTAATCCTCCTCTCCCACTAGCATGCCAGGTTGCCATAGAAACCTAATCAATTTCCGGTGGATATAAATGAAACCTGCATCATGCTGGTTTTATCCTTAATCTTCCACCAGTCTGCAGAGGGGGAGGTGAAGAGACAATTATATCCACGCATCTTGAGTGAGAATAATTGAATACACGTATCTGTGTTTTTCTCTCAGACTGCTTCAGCCACAACCCTTCTCCGTTACAGTAGTCCGCTACTTAATTCTCTAAAATGGCACTGTGCAACTGGATTGGAAGAAGATGCACCTTACTTCGTTCTGTCTCGCGGATGTACAGCAGTTCTGCAGAGATTCCAAAGGTTGCTATTGTTGGGAGTGGACCTGCTGGATTTTACACAGCACAACAAATACTAAAGGTAATGATTTTATTCTAAAAGTCATAATGTGAGAAGATCAACATTATATGTTAATTCAACATCACCAACATCTGAAGGTCATAATAGAGACGCTGTCCCTGTCGTCAACTTCTCATTTAAATATTCGAATCTAGAAGCTCCTGTATGACGTGAAATCCATGAAATGGAATATAGAATATAATGGAGTTACCAGGTATGTGTTAGGTTATTTCTTAATATATGTTTTTCATTATTACTTTTTAATTCAAATATCGGTCGGTTGAACTCAGGCATTGAACTGGACTTGTATTGTTGAATTACAGGGACACCCTACAGCTCATGTTGATGTTTATGAAAAGCTTCCTGTGCCATTTGGATTAGTCCGTTTTGGTGTCGCACCAGACCATCCAGAAGTAAAGGTAAATGCGTCTTTACAATAGATGCCCATGTGTGTTCCTCGCCTAGCTTTCTAATCATCCGCCTGTCATCTCTTACTCAATATATATTTCAATAGTGATTTTTTGATTGGCTGACTGTTTTGTTTAACGTCCAAAGGCTCTTAGGGAGTGATCATTTTTTAACAACAGGGGGGGGGGAGATTGGTGGGTTTGCGCACAAACGCGTGAAAGAAATTTTGACCCCCCCCCCTCTCAAGGGCAAACATTTTTTGACCCCCCTGTAGAGGGCGAATCACATGCGAACATGCCCTTTTAACCTATAGTGATGCGCAGGCTTTTTCACTAAAAACAGATTATTCTGACCCCCTCCCCCAAACCCACCGCCTCCACCCCCCCCCCCCCCGGTTGTTAAAAAACGGTCACTACCTTACACCTAATGGGACTGCCCCATCAATCACTTTATTGACGATGCCTTTGTGAAAGTATTCAATATTGGTGGTATTTCTCTCATATGCATAATCAACTTACCATACTTGAAGAGATTTCGATGTCTCTGCTCAACTCCAATCAGTATGAACTAATTCTGTTGTGAGTGTGTTATCCTGACCAAGTATGCTAATTCTAGCTCTCTCTCCCTTGTCTATTTTCCTCTATAGAATGTAATCAACACGTTCACACAAACAGCATCCAACGACAGGTGTTCCTACTTGGGCAATGTTACAGTCGGACAAGACGTCACCATCTCCCAGCTTCGCAAAGCATACAATGCTGTGGTATTGGTAAGATATGGTCCAAAATTATCAACTTGAAGCAAATGGTGTGGTCTGATAGGCTTATTCAATGTCCTTGGTCCATAAAATCGTACCACATCCGTGTAATCTGGTACAGTTGGCGTTGAACACTTTGATATAGACTAAATAAAAATACCCTGTGATTTGTATTTCAGGCATATGGTTCAGATGATGACAAGACACTAGGGATACCTGGAGAGGTTAGTGGTGTTAAATGACACATTTAAGATATAAAAATCGAACTTCATAGTTAATGGTTAAACTATATGAGACACATGAGCTTGTTTTTGAATTTATCCACTATGATTTTCGCAGCACTGTTACAATAGCTACTCCTTACATATATTGTGGAAATCGGTAATGAGATGAAAAAAAATATGCATTTATCTCTATCATGTTAAGGATAAGGAAGGCGTTCTGTCTGCCAGGTCATTCGTTGCATGGTATAACGGGCTCCCACAAGAAAAGGAGGTAGGTACATGTATATGTTTCAGTTTATAAATTTTCAGTATAAAGACGCTGAGCAACTTATCCACCACACCTTTTCGACTGCTCCGCCACCTCTGCCAAGCTAAGCATTAATATTACCATACTACAAATTATGCTATTCAGCATCGGCATGTGAGAAATTCCGAGGCATCTTTTGATTAACGTCTAGCCTAGTTCCCTAGAAAATGGTAAATGGTAGTGTACATGTTGAATAAACAGAGTTATCGATAAAGGCATAAGCAGCTGATGTAGATTAATATATATAAGGAGCCATTAGAGAAGGCTTTTTATTGAGGCATCCAGGGATAATGCTGTCAACCAGTTGCTGCAACATGATCGATTTATTCTATATGATTTCACAGTTGCAGGTTAACCTAGACACAGACACAGCAGTTGTCCTTGGGCAGGGTAATGTTGCCATAGATGTCGCCCGCATTCTGGTCACTCCAATCGACATCTTACAGGTAAATCTCTCCATCAATAATCACTAGTTACATAAGATAGATAAGGGTAGTTTGTCTCATTAAGATATGTCCATGTTAGATAGAGCCCCCAACAGTATGTCGCAAGAAGGTTTTAACTGCATCTGGGTCAACAGGGTAAAAGGTACCTCTGAGGGGCATCACTGAGGTACCTGTTGCCTTTATGACCCAGACGCAGTTACAACCTTCTTGTACCAAGGCGACGAGGTAATGAAATCAGTAAATTTGCCAGACTTAGTATGTATCTGCATATTTAAGGAAAAGGATGGGTCTCAAGTTGATAAATCATTCTTTTGTTCCTAAACGTTAATATAGTACTGCAAAGTCTACATAACAGACTGCATAAATGATTTCTTTCCAATATGGCCTTCACAGAAAACAGACATAGCAGAGCATGCTCTGGAGGCCCTTAGAAAATCCCAAGTGACCCGCGTCATACTTGTGGGACGCCGCGGGCCCCTCCAGGTGGCATTCACAACGGCGGAGATCCGGGAGATGGTGCGTCTAGAAGGTTGCAGGCCCCGACTACATTCTGAAGATTTCCTACCCTATAGAGACACTCTAAAAGGTAAAGCACTATTTATATTGTTGGTATTCACCATTGCTTGATTTTGCCTGCGATGCTGGGTAATATCTTAAAACCACGTATATAAGCCACACCCTGACTTCAGGAAGAATCTCTAAGCCGCAGTATGGCTCTGAATGTGGGGAGGAGCTCCACTACCTGTTTCCTGATCAACTTCAGTCCAAATGAAAAAAATCGAATTGATAAGACAAATATGGAACTCAGCCTTGAAAAAAGAAACCATGGGGCTACTATCAAATAAATTTTGTTGTTAATCTAGGAAAGTGACTTAATATTAGATCTACAATTAACCTATCATCGCCTTAGTGCAAGAAGTTTGTAACTGCATTTTTCAAGTTTTGCAGGAGAGTCAAAAGAAGTCTTCCACTTATTATAGCACAAAGTGGAAACATCAACATTGCACTGGGGCCTGTAGGCCCACATATCATAGACAGAGATTCAGTACCTTCCCAGTACCTAGATAACGGTCAATACATGTTAAAACAGAAGAAAATTCCTTTTTGCCAAAATATCAGTTACAACCTTCTTGCACTAAGACGACGCTATGTTGGATCGTCCCGAGATAAAATTAAGTATTTGCCATGTGTGACTTGTATAAAGATGATGGGATAATATTTGTTTCTTTGCCTTGTTGTAACCAGATCTGCCCCGCGCCAGGCGGCGCTTGTCAGAACTTCTCATGAAGACAGCATTAGACACACCCACCCAGGAGGATGCCGACCGCTGGGCAAACGCTCGTAAGGAGTGGGAGCTCAGGTTCCTCAGATCTCCGATAGAGGTCCTCTCTGCACCAGGTAGCAACAGTGTGACTGGAATACGCTTAGGGATCAACAGGTTAGAGGTATGTCCAGTAGCCACATTTGGTTACTTTTATTTAAAGTGAGAGTAAGGCCAAAAAAATAAAGGTGTTTTCCAGTAAGATGACTTTAAATGGTAGGGTCTTTAGGCCAGTTTTTTTTTTTTTTAATTCTTTTTTTACATTTACATAGTAAATGTTAAGGCACATATCAATGGATGTATCAAATTCTTTGATTTCATTGTAAAATAATGATGGAAAAATGACAACTGTGAGAGAGGGGAAGAACACGAAAAGGGTACAGGAAAAATCCTCAAAAAGTAATGAAAAACTGTGAAAAATGAGACAAAATTCTTCAAAATCATAAAAAAAAAGTTGTTATTTTTCCCCTGTTTTGCTAGGGTCGGTCGGGTTACTGGAAACAAGCGTTTTTTTTTTATTTGGCCTAATTAGAGTGAGAATTTAGCGTTTCGTCAATTTTTCATAAGGCAAAAAAACAACTTCATATTTCAGCAGTAGAATGAGGCAAGTACCAAAATGATGTGGGCCTTCACATTGGTTTAGCAAGTACCTAAAATATATATGTCTCACTAGGCATACATACTGGCGTAGCAAGTACGGTATATCCTTTGCATCAACTTTGATTTTTCAGGTCAGGCATTGTACCTGGCCCGTGTACGAGATTTTTGGGGTGAATTTATAACGATTCACTTACAGGGAGATGTAGTGGCGAGGCAGAAGGCTGTTCTGACAGGAGAAAGTGAAGACGTTTCATGTGGCATGGTAAGTTTTCCCAATTCCCTCCTCCCTATTTGTACCCCTTGAAAAAACAGACATTTATTGTACCGCCATTGAAGGTCGCCCATATTAGGTGGGAGTTTGCATAGAAAAGATGAGTATCAGAGGTAGGGACTTTTAAGATTTGTGATGAAAATATTGTCATGTTATGCCAATGATCTTATTATTGTTTCTCTGGACAGGTACTGCGAAGTATAGGATACAAAACAGTTCCCATTGATCCAGATATTCCGTTCGACTCAACCAAAGCCATCCTCCCTAACACCAAAGGTCGTGTAACAGGAGAACAGGGTGAGTAGCAGACGTAGATGTCAACGATTGGCCATTGCAAAAGTCAGGGCCTGTCTCACAGGTTTCATGTGTCGGAAGCAATGAGAATTTAGGGGGCCAACCCCCCGGGGGGGGGCAAAGCATGTCAGGCCAGGCATGTTGAAAATCCTGAGCATTGCAAGTGAAGCACATTTTTTAAACGAAAAAGATAAGCTCTGACTCTGAGCAAGAAATAACCAAGATTTAACTACAGGTGGAAGGTGTATAGTGTACGAAACACTGCAATTAGACATATGCTATTTATTTGACATTCTAAACTATGGAAGTAACTTTGACCACTTTCTTTATGAATCTGCAAAGTAGCTGTTATCAAATTTTTACCCATTATCAGTCACAGAAATTTGCCGATCACGCCTCGGAACCAGTCAGAAAGTTATGGCTCCATTCCGCTTTCTATGATTTATGTATTTTATTGGTGCTCTTTTGATTCTACCTTTCCTTGAAAGAGTATACTTTATATGCCCCCGATTTCAGGCCTTTACTGCAGTGGTTGGGTAAAGCGGGGTCCAGTGGGTGTTATCGTATCCACTATGACGGATGGCTTTGAGACAGGCAAACAGGTGGTGGATGACCTAAAGACAAACTCCATGTCTGTAGTGCCAGGCAGGGAGGCAGTGCTGGACATACTCAATAAAGATGGTAAGGGCACCCACAGCTGGATATCGAGGTCATTAGAAGAAGTTACAATATCAAAATCAGTGTTAATAGACACATTGTTTGACCCCATTATTTGAAATATATAAGAATATCTGTATAAAGAAAACAATATTTGCAAATCAATATTCCTGGTTTAGTGTAGTAAGGCCACTCCGCCCTCGGCAGAAAAATCGTCATTTGAGTGTTTTTTTTGTTTTTGTTTTAGATAATTTTTCGAGAAAAATGTACTAAAAGGTGAACAGAAGTAGTCAAGTTTGGTATTAAATGAAAGCTTATGGTCCAGTGAATTCAGCTGGCCATCAATGATAGACATTCTTACACTTACAAAAAGTCAATGATGACTTACTGTTATAATGCAGTTTTCTTAAACATGGCTGTCTGCGATGGGCCTGCGACGCATAGATATTAGGCTCTAATGATATGCTTAGGCAAAAAAATGAAATAAAATAAAATCCTCCCTCGTTACTTTTTTCATGACTCGGTGCTGAGAAACAATTTTTTTGGAGGGCCTAAAGTGATTTTTTTTCTCTGTTTTATGTTGAATTTTTGTGCTTTTCAGTTAATACGATATCTATTCACATTTGGCGTTTCAGGTGTTCAGGTTGTCAACTTCAGTGACTGGCTGGAAATTGACAAGGAGGAGGAGAAGCGGGGTACCACAATAGGAAAGCCACGTGAAAAGATAGTAGTTGTGGATGAAATGATAGCCATAGCTAAAAATGCACTAAACAAAACGTAACAGTGCTGTACAGTATACGAAAGCGACTGTTAAACATTAATTGAATCATTGGTTTGGAGCTGATCTCATGTAAAATTTGTAAACACAATATGGTGCACTTATGCACGGGCACCAACACATTCCTCTGTGAAATTGCGTAATATAGTTCTCGCCATGAATATGACCGTAGCTGTCGAAATGGCGTTAAACATCTATTACTCACTCACTCACTGTAAACACAATACAAAAGGGTGCTTCAATTTACCTATTTTAATGTTTCCAAAGAAGTAAGGGTGTTGTAGATATGTATGGTATACATGGGTTGGTACGAGTTCAATTCATATTCTCATGTCTAATGTAATTATCCCTCCATGAAGATAACCTTAGCTGTCGAAATAGTATCAAACAGCCATCATCCATTGAATGAATATGTGATATAAGATGATGGAATTGTGAATATGTTAAATGTGACTTTATATTATGTCATACATCCATTTACTATTGTACATTGTCAATAAATTTCTTGCAGTGAAAAGAAACAACTTCCGGAATACATGTACTAGCTTAGTATGAGAACAAAGAACAATTATTGTTGTTTAGCGCGAAAATGTCATTAGGACTCGTTCATATCCTATGCTGAAAGTGAAAAGACCTCAATTTTTTTATATTAGCATTTTAATTACACAATTCTGTAGGGTATTACTGTATAGTAGTATTAGGGAAGAGTCATGAAGATAGGGGATTAGCAGGGTATGTGAAATAAGAGTGATGTAAAAGGAGAAGTAAGGAAAGGAGATGGACAGATGGGTGACGGGCATTAAAGGGGCCCTGGCATCGTGATGCATGCCCACATTAAAATGTCACGTGACCACTACTTGACCAGTCAGATCGCCATGATTTTTCGGCTGGTTTCCGCGATTTTATGATCGCTGTTTGAATTGGTACCCATATTGTTAATTTACGGTGCTAGCCCCCCATTTAAGGAGTGAATGAAGGGTGTGTTGAGAGATGAGTGAGGGAAATTTGAGGGGTGCATTAAATACGATGTAGTAATGAAAAAGGTACCTAGAGAAATAAAGTCATCTATTACTCATGATGCATAAGGCTGTTGTGGACCAACAATTTTCTGTACTATTACCTGTCTATGCCTTATTGTGATTACTCTGCCTGATGTTGGCTACTCAGACTGCTGACAGACACCAAGTTCAAGATAACAGTTTCAGAGAGCATTCGCAGTATAATCCAGTATAGGCTAGTGTTCCCAAAGTGCCTATATCCAACAGTTCACATTCAATTTAATCAGCTTCTGAAAAACCTGGAAAGAAAAGTAGAAGTGATTTGTAATGTTGATAGCACAGAGAGGCAGCTTTCATGAAAACACGTTTTAGATGAATTTCTATTCTCTTCCCGATCCCTAACTTGAATCTCGCCTAAATACAAAGTAGTGCATTGAGGTTGTAATGATGAGTGAGTAATCTATTACAGAAGTATATCTACAGAATAGGGTCAAGGAAATTTGATGCATGAATGCAGCCTACTGTCATCAACCCATTGTCACTAATCATATTTATACATAGTATTCATGCATCATGACAACCAAAATAAACACAGCCAGCTGTGTATTTATAATAAGTCTTCTCTCTCTCTCTCTCTCTCTCTCTCTCTCTCTCTCTCTCTCTCTCTCTCTCTCTCTCTCTCTCTCTCTCTGGTAACAACATGAGGGCGGTGGTGGTGGCTGATCCAGTGGGGCTAACCTGTGGGAATAAAAGATTCTCATAAAAATATCAAAAAAATTACAAAACTCTTGAAAAAACAGGATAAGAATTATTAAAAATAAGAAATATAGCAGGGAATATCTTTACCGGGTACTTAGAAAGACAGTTAATCAAGTAAAGGAAAGACCTAAGTAGGCCTATGTAGATGATACATAGATAGACTGGCAATCTAAACTGGCGACTGGTAGACTGGTAGGGAGCCCCAATTGGACCCTTACTTTATCTCTCACCTGTGATATCTCAAAACGTATGACCATATACCGACTTAATGGGATTAATTATCAGCCTGAGCTATTTTCTTTCTGTAGAAGGTCTTATTTATGTTTTGAGCCAAGTTGATGCTTGTCCGCCTCGTAGTTTCTTTGTTTTTCTTCTTGCTTCTTTAAGTGCTTGTTTTGCCAGTGTTTGCACTAACACACACCAGGGGGTGGAAAAGAGCCCGCGGAATTACTCAATAAAAAAAAGTTGTTTGTCATCACCAAGCAATGAAAAAAAGTGACAAGGGAGGATGTTTTTCGGGGGGATAAGCAGTTGATAAAATGGAAATGCATTTGTAAAGTAAAAGTTATCATTAACATTTAGAAGGTGTGAAAATAGTTTATCATCCATAGCTAGCTGCATTGCTGGGGCCCTTTGCTTCAATTTGATACCACATTGTCAGAAAAGTCTAACAAAAGAAATGACGATTTTTCTAACGAGGGCGTTGATAAGAAACAAGTTTTTTTAGAGTGGCATTAGTATAGGCCTAACATCCTATAGGGCTGACCCGGGATACATTATCAATCAATGAGGTAACTCCCTCCATTCACTGCAGAATTTTCTGGGTACATTATGTAACACCTGGTACCCATCATGGGGTTGTTATCAGTGCTTATCTCGCCAGTTCCCAGATCAAGCTTTGAGCCCTATTTTCTTCAGTAATCCTAATTAGCAAGCCTAGCAAGCGTTGAGAAAAGGTGGACTGGTTGATCCCCTAACAATACTGAGAGTAGCGGACGGATGACAATAGCCACAGTTGCTCGCCTCTGCAATGTAGGCTATGTATCTCTATGGGGTACTAATTAAGACCTACGGTAGATGACGCACATAACACCACCACCAAGCAGCACGACATCACTGCAATGACCGTAGACAGCGACAAAAACCGGAGAGTGTTAATGCCCCCGCCCACCCCCTACCACACCGCGGGTAACCATCACCTTCGGGATCACCTGTACCACCTGTAGCTCACTCCAACCGGTAACACCTGCCAGAACCAGCGTCCTCAGACCGATTCGAGCTGCTCAACGGCTCGGACCATACTCAGGAACCACTCAACCACAGGGGAAATACACACGCGCACACAGTGGAGAGAAGTACGGGTGTACACACCTGTAGTCCTACAAGGATATATGTTATATATAATTCATATGGAGAGGCTGACTTGTGTAACACATGTATTCAGCTGCAGTAAGGTGCAGATTTAGGCTTTGTCTCCTGTTATCCAGTAACAGAGACATGTATACATAGACATATTGATGTGGATAACTCGTCTATCATATATACTATGCGACGCGCACCCATTAAAAGAACGTAATACAGCTCTACATCGGCAATATAAAGGTGTGCCCACCTGTATCGCTTTTACCCTTTTAGTAAATTGGTAGGACAAGAACTCTGTGAGTTCATGTGAGCAATTTATCACGAGGAGTAGACACGGAGCAGAGAATATTCTCTGTAATATATTACCAGAAGTTCAGGAACCTTAGACTCCGGAGGTAAGTGTACTCACAGTCAACAAAAAAACGTTTCAGAACGTTTCCCTATGGTTCTTTATCATGGCAAAACGTTTTAAAACGTTCAAAATCTTTTTTTGTCGTTAAATAACTTTTTTTTTATGTTGACGCAAGTATTTGTGAGCAGGGGGAAGTCGAAGGTGGAGAGAAAAGTACAACAGGTATAGGCTGCACATGGTTACAGGTGTGGCATTGTATATTCTCACCAGTTAGCATCAAGTAGGGACATCTTATGTTGTAATAGCCCACACTGCAAATTGTGTAGTATAGGTACAAACTGCGGAGAGACCTGGAGATAATTAGACTTTATTGTTCGGGCTCCATAATATTATATGGAGCACCAGGTATGACACTCTATACATGTACCTCTTACTCGACCGCGGCTGTGTTAGCTATATAGTGCACCTTTCCTTGATAAGTGACAATTAACTCCGTCCATAGTGAGTATCGGACCATATTAATTATAAGCAGTGATATACATAGATTCCAGAGTCTATACCCTTCCCATAGGAACGAAATCAATATTTGATCATACAAAGACAAAAACACATCACATGATTGATAAATGGTTACTTAGAATCAGAAGTGTGTTACTCTTTACGTTTCTTCCTTGATTTTATGTCAACTGGAAACGCTTTTTTTTTAAATTTATCTAGATTAGAAAATACATGGCATCATATTGCTTGACAGAATAGATTCATGGCCTCAAGGAATCTAGGCAGATAGGCTACTTTATTTCCATTGCTACCAAGCGTTATGCCGTCTATGTCGAGCACTTACTAGTGGGCTTATCTATGTATTAGGTCTATAGGCCCTAGATAGTGTCCGCCAATACAGAGGTAATAAATCTTCCCCTTTTCCTCTAACAAAACACACATCTCTGGCTCCTCACATCGGGGTTCAAACGTCTGGTAAACATCGATGTGTGTCAGCACCACCCAAACAACAGCTATGCTAAAGTGGCCTATCACCAACCACAGCCATCCCATCATCCACACTTCTCCTGCCCCACCAATAGTCCCTATAGTGCCAAAGTCTGACCATGTGGATGTGTACGACCCCTGGAACAAGGCAGCTGGGGTTGCCTGGCAACAAACAGTGTCGGCTAACAGGTTGGCGGGTTTGGATCCTGCCGCTCTGAGAACTGTAGGCTATGGGTCCCAGGAGGGTGTTGCCAACAATAAAACGAGAATCAAAAAATAAAACGTGCACGTTTCTGAAATGCTAAATCACAAAGTGCACGTTTCATCTTAAATATAGTGTATTAACTTAATCCTTTCTATCTCTGTCTTTCCCAAATATAGTGCTATAAAGTACTGCATATACATTGTATGCAGTATATAGGATTTTTAGGGTATCCAATCTAATAAGTGATTGGCAATACAAAAATGTAACGTGAAGACGGATTAGACCATATGTGGGTACCATACCGTTAGGGTTTGCCTCAAAAAAATTGCACGTGCTCTTCCTTGTTTTCTTTTTAAAAAGACCCCCCAGGTACATTGCAGGTCTGCTGGAGAGAGCCTATATAGGACAGCAATCCATCCAACCCGACAGGCGCGGGCCGAGGCTGGCATAGACTTGGGCACCCATAGGCGGAAAACTAGTCTCAACCACATGTTCAGTGTAGTCCCCTCTAGTAGTATAGACAGGGTCTGACAGTCAGCAAAGTTCCCGGTCCCCCCTGTGTTTACACAACCCACTCAATCCACTAAAAGTGCAACAGAGATGATAATGTAGCCCTATATCAGAGCAGTTCAATGCAATCACCCGGGCCCAATCACCCCTGGATTGATTTGTCGGGTTTAGCGTAGCATTACAGCCTTGTCTGCATGGAGAGGGTGTTTTAAAGAGCCATCAATTTCCACTACCAAAGTGCATGCCTCCACAGGCAGCTCAAAGTAGTCACTTCCCACTTACTCATTCACATAAAACCATGATTTTACTATTACATGTGTGGTGGTCCCGCGTCGTCTTCGAGGTACCTTCGTGGTCCTCGTGGGCGGCGTCGAGAGCACCTCTATTACCCGACGCCTGGGGGCGCTGGAGTCCAGCGCCACGTCACCACTTGGTCACGTGGCCCTCGACTCCGGTGTATATAAGGCCGTTGTACGGCCTTCCTCAGAGTCAGTCCAGCCCTGACTGACCATCGTGAGCGATGGTTGGCGGCTGCCCGGCTACCATATTCTAGTACTCCTCTGTGCTGCTGCACAGAGGAGGTGTATGTGGAATATCAACTGTAGACACTAGAAGGCCTAGTGTCGAACCTGTTATAGAGTTCAAACTCTGCCACCTGTAACTGTGATCGAGAACGGCTGATGCCTATGTGTTATTAGACAATAAAGTTTTAACTGGAACCTGAATAGTTGTTCTTCGTTGTTTATCGAAAGATTCGATTAAACATCGAGGGGTAGAACACTACACTGGTGCCGTGACCAGTTGTTAACTTTAGTCCGCATAGGTACTGCGAGCTAAAGTTCGACATGCAGGGTCACTTGGATGAAGGTGATGACCCCAACCACCAACATCAAGTGACTACAGGCCCGTTAGTGGATAGAAATGATCCACTAATCGGTGGTGGTTTGAACCACACCCTGATATTAGGTCCATCGTCTGACCCGTTGGGCCTGTATCAAAGGAGCCGACTACTCAATTGGCGAGTATCGACTCAACTCTCTCCGGCGGCTGAGAACTTCTTGAGGACACAGAGTTTGTCCTATGTAGAAAAATCAGCCTCGCCCATGGGAACTCCAATGGGCCTTGGCAGTTGGTCCTTCCAGGGTCCCTCGCCCGTGTCGATACAAGGAAGTATTGACAGTGGCAGGGGACTCAACGAGGAGTTGCTACAAGAGCAGCAACGCCAACTGCGCCAGGGTCGCTAGCAGTTGGATGCTCTCGCGAGTAACACCACGAAAGCTCAGGAGAAGAGTACAGAAATAGAGCTGAAATTGGAACAGCTTAGGCAGCAGGCGTTAGAGGCTTCGAACAAGACTCAGATCGCGAATAGAGAACTTACTGATCTTCAGGAGAAGGTCAAGCAGCTTTCTAGCGAAAAGGAGTCCTTGCTTGCAATGAAGTCAGAGATCGAGCGTAGTCGGTTGACATCAATGGATTGTCAATCGCTAAAAGCAAAGATCGATCGCCTTGCTACTAGCCGGCGAGAATGTGTCGAGAGAGCTCGAAACGATTTTCGGGATGCCCAGCACGAGCAGACGTCCCTTAGACATAAGTTGAAACTACAAGAAGTAGAAAAGACTATGTTGGAGGAACAACTGCAAGAGTTGCGGCATGAGTTGAACCAACAATCAGCCGAGCATACTGAAAAAGTAGCTGAGCACCTAACGGCTTATGAAAAGCAGGTGAAACAGCTACGTCAGGAACAGGAGTCGTTACTCTGTCAGATGCAAGCTGACGAGGATGCTCGAGCCAGGGACGAGGCAGAAATGCGTCGTCGCTGTGAGGAACGAATCGAACACGCAAACAAAATGGCGGAATATCAGGTCCTAATGGAACAAAAAGCGAGGCAGGAGGCCGAGCTTGATTCCTTGAAGTCTGAATCCCTAGTAGCCCAGTCACTGAAAGATCAGAAGGATTCGGATACTTTGGGAGCCATGCGTGGTGAAATCGATGAGCTCCGACGAGAGATATTGTCTCGCAGGAAGGCTGATGAAGCCAGGGTGAATAAAGAAGTTCGTGATGAACTCGCACTCGAAAAACGTCTGAAGGAGCAGACGGAATCGAAATTGCGTGCCGCTAGACTTCGAGATAAGCAACAAAGTAGTGAATGCAGCACTACTAGAGTTGCTACTCAAGGGGATCTAGTCGAAAACCCTGACTACAGAGAGTGGCTCGACCGTGCCATGAAGGAGGTCAAGTAACTCTTTGCCATCAGCGAGCAACGAGATCTCTCGAAGCCCGAACATACCCGCCTGGAATTCCTAGTGTCGGAATTAAGGCAGGCGGAACGTTCAAAACAGCAGGCTGAGATAGATAGAATGGTGGGGGCAATCGACGACATCTCGAAAGTTGATTCGAGGTCGCGTCGGACCCTACCTGTTCCTTCGATGCCACGCACCGATGGTCTAAGTGGAGTGATCGGACAGTTCTCGACCCCTACCACGACCCAACAACATGTTGATCCGCCGAAATATAGGGATATCAGATTCGAGGCTTCGCGCTTGAGTGATGCCGATTCTGGTAATCCCTGGGGGATGAATCACAGTCGTGCAGACACGACTATGAGAAACATGGGGATGGACCATCAAATACCTAGGAGAGGCACAACATTCGCTCTTGATCAGGTCAGGAGATCAAGCAGAATGTTTGAAAATACCTCTATCGGGCATGAACCAGCCCGAACTAGGTCAGTCGAGTGCCCGCCATTTACATGGAAGGACGATTGGCTCCGTTGGTACCACGGATTCAATCACGTCCGTCGAGTAAATGTATGGACCTCGAGTATGGCATTAGCTCAACTCCTCATGTTACTCCAGAATGGCCCTGCAGCTGATACTGTGTGGCTATGGGAGGAGCATGGAGATGGGACTTTGGAGGGACTGGTCGACAGTGGTAACGGAAGCCATGACTTCTAGCCTTCAAGACCCCATTGTTACAATGGAGAAGAGACGCCAAGGCAAGAACGAAAGCATTAGAGCCTATGGCTTTGCTTTGAGACGTCTTGCCGGCGATGCCTATCCAGGTGTGGACTTCTCGGTTGAATGGCTCATAACCAAAGTCAACCAGTTGTTCATAGGAGGATTGTATGACGTTGATTTACAACAAGACGTTCTTCGGGAGTGGCGCACTTACATGTCCCTCAAGGATCTCATGGACTTGGCAGACGAGTTGTTGCGGAAACGACAACTCCTGCCGAAGTTGGTGAATCCTACCTCGACAAATGCATTGTCGGCGTTGGCCGACGCCGCTTTGGTCGAGGAGGGACAGGGCGAAGTGTCCTCATACTCGAAGCCCGGGGCGGGGAGTAAGACTAAGAAAGGTCAGAAATCCGCTGGTAAATCGAAAACATCAAACAAGGCCTCCAAACCCAAGGTACAGGAGCAGACCTTCTCGCTGAGTCAATTGAAGAATTTACTCAGGGTTATCGAGGGAGGGGATGTCCCTGGTACTAGCTCGGAGAAGCCGAGTACCCCTCCGTCCGAAGCCAAGTGTTGGAACTGCAAGAAGCAGGGGCATTTCGCACGAACTTGCCCCGAGCCGATTAAAGGTCTACCACCTGACGCGACGGAAAACTGAGGCGGGCGGCTCGACATGGCAATCGAGCTGCCCGACCATCGAAAAGCCAAGGTATCAGCACCTCTGGCACTCCTGATCAGACGACAGTAGATTCGAGGGAACTAGGTAAGGTCCCGGTAGGGCCGTCCCAGCCCTTTACCACAGCGGCACCGGTTGATCACTGGTCGGGTTCCGAAGATGTCGGTGTAGAAAAAGCCTCAATGGCCAAGGAACAGGGCGCTGGCAGCCCGAACTCCGAGGTCGAGGGTTCGACTGGATCGAAAGTGAAAGTCGACGCCGGGAGAGAAGCCCTGATGCGGCAGCTGGCCCGAGTCTGCGCAACAGAGCTTCCCTCAGATGATCCCTGTCTCTCTTTTTTGAAGAAGAGAGGGATCGATCTGAGTACTGACGTAGGGTTGAGAATGCTAGCAGGAACCGCCCCCTTGTCGGGGAAACGATGGTACCTGTCTGCAGAGATTCGAGGGCGTTCTCTAGACCTCCTGATAGATACTGGTGCCAGCCACACCATTGTCTCTCGGGAACTCGCGAAAACGTTAGTGGTGCCGTCAGATAATCTCTACAAGGGAATAAAGGCGTGCACTGCGTCTGGAGCCGAAATGCGGACCTATGGTCGATTGGTTCTACCTCTTAAGGTCGTATCGACCCACTATGTGTTTAGCCCAATAGTGGCCGATGTGGCTGACGATGGCATTCTGGGGCTCGACTTCGCGGCATTATACGGTATGATCCTGAACCCAAGGACGGGTCAATTGGTCATGACCGAGCCGGTAGAAGAGCACCATCAGTGTAAACTGAAAAGAGTGTCATCGATAGCCTCAGTAGCACAGACCACTAGGATACCTGCCAGACATCGGTGCGATGTCTTGGTAAAATCCGACGGTCTGGAAAGAGACCGACAGGGCATAGTCGAACCCGACCTGAAAACTCTGAGAAGTTTTGGGTTGGTTGGTGAGCCTGCCCTTGTCAGCAATGTCCGTCGAACAGTGTTTCCCGTCTGTAATCCACTGAATCGAGACATTGTCCTGGAGAAAGGCCAGGTGGTCGGTACTGTACAGTACGCTGACAGAAACGGTGAACTCTCTTCACCGGAGGTAGGATCTGTGATCATGCGTCTCGAGCAAGAAGCTGCAGACATCGAGACGGCGGAAATCGCGCGCACCCGCACGGGGGAGCTCCCTACCTGGCTGTTAGACATGTATGGCGACACCCACCTGACCCAGCCAGAAGAAAGACTGAAACTGTCCGCCTTACTACGTAAGCATGTGGATGTCTTTAAATCCCCAGATGAACTGTTAGGGCGCACCGATCGATGTCTGCATAACATCGACACGGGTGACGCACAACCTATCCGAGTCCCTTATAGAAGGATTCCGCTCAGCAAGAAAGCTGCGGCGGATGAACAACTTAAGGAGATGTTGGATACGGGGGTGGTTAGGCCAAGTACTAGTCCCTGGTCCAGTCCTGTCCAGATGGTGACTAAGAAGGATGGGACCATGAGATTCTGCATCGATTATCGATGTCTGAATGGAGTGACTAAGAAAAATGCTTACCCCCTCCCGCGCATCAACGAATCCTTGGGTGCCCTAGGAGGAAACAAGTGGTTTAGTTGTCTCGATCTCCAATCTGGATATTGGCAGATTGGGATGAATCCCGACGACGTCGAGAAAACCGCTTTTTCCTACCAGAGGGGGCTCTACGAGTTCGATCGCATGGCGTTTGGTTTGTGTAACGCCCCCGCCACATTCGAGCGAATGATGGAGGAAATGTTGAGAGGTTTGCTAGGTAAAAGTTGCCTGGTTTACTTCGATGATATCATCGTCTTCGGCAAAACGCTGGATGAAGCAATGGCGAATCTGGCAGAAGTCTTCAACAGGATTCGGGCATGGGGACTGAAGTTAAAACCTAAAAAGTGTCAACTTTTTAGGACTTCAGTCGAGTACCTGGGCCGAATCGTGTCTGAACAGGGTATAGAAGCCAACCCGGGGAAAATTAGCGATGTAATGACTTGGGCTAGGCCCACTACAGTGAAGGAAATTCGATCCTTCATTGGTTTTTGTTCCTACTACCGAGAGTTCATCCCGGGGTTCGCGGAACTCGTAAGCCCTTTACAGGACTTAGTGATCCAAAAACCTAAAGGTAGTAGAGGTCGTTACGAGGCATTCGCGTGGACGGAAAGAGCCGAACATGCCTTTGTCGAGTTAAAACGAAGTTTCAGGGAGACACCTGTGCTTCGATTCCCCACACCCGACGGTCGTTTTATCTTGGACACTGACGCTAGTAATACCGCGATCGGGGCTGTTCTATCCCAAGTGCAGGATGGAGTGGAGGTCCCGATCTCATTTGCTAGCAACACTCTAAGTAAAACACAACGAAACTACTGTACCACCAAAAGAGAACTGCTGGCGGTTGTCGTGTACACCAGGAAGTTTAGGCACTACCTCTATGGTGGTAACTTCACTATCCGCACCGATCATTCGTCTTTGAAATGGCTCCTGAATTTCAAAGAGGCTGAAGGAATGATGGGTAGGTGGCTGGCCCACCTTTCGGAGTTCGGTCTCGAAAACTCTAAGATCGAACATCGAAGTGGGGCCAAGCATCTAAACGCCGATGGTCTTAGTCGTATCCCTGTGCGGCTATGCCAGAGGTCGGATTGCACAGACTGTGGCAGTCATAATGCTGTTTTGGCAGCTGTAGGTGGTTTAGTAGACAGCCGGGTGGGGGTTGCATTTTGGTCTCTCGATGAACTCATTGATGCTCAGAAAGCGGACGCCGACATCAAACGAGTTGCCGAATGGCTAGTTAAGGGGGCTAAACCCACTAGGCCTGATGTATCAATCGAGAGCGCCGAGGTACGGAAATTAGTAGGGCAATGGCCTCTATTAACCTTCCGTGAAGGCTTGTTGTGTCGCTGGAAAGTCGAGGCGGGTCGAGCTAGACGCACGATTCAAGTAGTTGTACCACGCCAACTGAGGGGCGAGGTACTCTCCTTTTGCCACGGACACCGAACAGCGGCACATTTTGGTCGTAAACGAACGCTCGAAAAAGTGAAAAGGAGATATTACTGGCCCGGAATGGGAAAGGACATAGGTCGTTGGGTTTGGCACTGTCCTACCTGTTGCCTGGTTAAGCCCGGCGAGGGCATGGGTAAGTCTCCTCTGCACCAAGAGTTGTTCGGGGTGAGATTCGGGAGGATAGCTATGGATATCATCTCGGGATTTGCACCCACGCCAAACAAGAATACTTGCATGTTAGTAATCCAGGATTACTTCACCAAGTATGTACGCGCTATTCCCCTACCAAATCACACGGCAGAGACCTGTGCAGAGGCCTTCGTGGACGAATGGGTTTTGACCTTTGGAGTCCCGTTGCTTCTGCATTCCGACCAAGGTCGAGAATTTGAGTCTCGACTCTTCTCTGAGATGTGTGAATATTTGACGATTGTAAAACAGAGAACCAATCCATACAGACCACAGAGCGATGGTCAGGTGGAAAGGTTCAATAGAACGTTAATTCAGAGCCTGACTATGTTGGTAGACAAACATATGGACGACTGGGATGAACAGGCTAAATATGTGGTGTCCGCATATAACAGCTCTGAGCACAGTTCTACTGGATGCAGTCCAAATATGATGGTATTCGGGGAAGAAATTCTCATGCCAGCGGATGTGATTTTCGGCTCAATCGAGAACCCACTCAAAGTCCCTTGTTCCGTCACTTTCGTGGAACAACTTCGTGACCGATTGAGAGAGAGAGTTACAGCATGGTAAGGGAAAACCTAGGTAAATCTGCGGAACGCCAGAAGGTCGGGTATGACTATGGGCTAAAGCAGAGAAGATACTCAGTTGGGGAACAGGTGGTGAGGTACCACACCCCCCAAGCAGCTATGAAGCTTGCCCCCAACTGGGATGGGCCGTTCGTAGTAGATTCTGTCCTCTCTGAGTCGACATTATTACTTCGATCATCCCGCGGACGGTTGCAAAAGAGCAATGTCGATAGAGTGCGCCGGTGGTTGGGCGTGGAGCTATCACAAACTGTCGAGTTGTTGCAACCACGACTTGATGATGATTCACCTTCTCGTAAGGCTACGAAAAGGGCTAAGTCTGTTTCTGGACAGGTCGAAATAGAGATCGAAAGGTCGCGACCGGAAGTTCAGTCTAAAAAACAAACTACGCAGGGTCATCGAAAACGACAGCAAAAGGCTCGAAAACTGAGTGAGGTGGAGGTGTTGGATGTCAGTAAACCATCAAAGCGGCGCCGTGGTCGACCGGCCCGTCGAGATAAGTCGAAAGCATCTAAACAGCCTTTGAGGGGATGTCGGAAGCCCGATCCCCCCTCGAAGGTGCGAACGACTGAACAAACTTCACATCGAGACGTCTCGATTGAAGTCAAAGATCAGTCACTCCAGTCCGGACCTATGACTCGAGCGAGGCTTAAGCGCCAAGGCTCATCAAAGGAACGGTCAGCGAGTGTCGAGGATGAAAGGAAATCCAGAGCAAACACTCTGGCTCCTACATCCACACCGTCACAAGTGATGGGAGGCAGACGCCGACGGAAACGGGTTAATAGCCCGGTCGGCCCGGCCACATCAAAGGACGGCGGGCTAGGAGGGGGTGATAGTAACCCGCCCCGAGGCTCAACACTCGTTCCTATAGTAAGGGTTAGAATCAGGAAAAGTCCTAGATTAAACCCTACTCAGTAATCGATGTTTCGCACAATACTAAGCAGCAGCTTTACTAACCTGTGTTTTTAACGAGGCTTTAAAATAACGGGTGCCGTTCTTGAGTAAATCTGTCTGTGGACGTGAAGCCGACGGTGAATAAAAAATTACACAACGAGAAGTCATGCGATTGCCTCTTAGTTTGAGACAACCTGATGCTGGAAACATGGAAATGTGGGGCGTCCGACTTTTATTTTGACTGTGTGGAGGGGTTCCCAGCATAGGCTGGTGGATTCTGCCCGAAGGGTAGATCCATATTGGAACCATTTTTTTTAAATCCCGGTAGTCTGATGAAGGGGGGGGTGCCCAAATTATCCATGTTAATAGTGTTGGAACCCATAGACCGCATAGGAAATAACGGCATATGCAAAAATTGCGACTGGAGAACCAGAGCGTGACGGTGAGGGGAGAGTGAGTCGTTCTATTTTTTGAGCATTTCCTTATTTGGTCATGGCGTGATGCGCTGTGGACCAATGGGGCTCGCCCTCCTCGGTCACGTAGGCCCTTCCTCCAATCAGAGGCGTGCGCCACAGGGATAAAAGGCCGCGTTGCACACCACGGAGGTCACATCTGCGCCCTTCTCCTGAGAGTCGGACGCAGATAAGCTGGACTAAGCCTAGCTTATTCCAGCTGGTACGCTCCGTCTGGGGACTTCCTACCTGAGTGTAGGAGGTCTCCCCTGCCTAGTGTCGAGGGACACGACCTGCGTGAGCGCAGGTTCGTGTTCTCTCGAGGCTCCAGTCTTCGGTCCCTCGAGCCGCCTGAGTGCGGTTCGAGGTACATCGAAGGCACCTTCGAGGCTTCGACCCGCCAGAGTGCGGATCGAAAAACCTCGAAGATTCTCTTCGACGTCTCGTCCCGTCTGAGTACGGTTCGAGACCCGGAGTCTTCTCTCTCCCTGGTGGAACCCGGCAGTTCAGGAAGAACCATGGGGTCCTCGTCCGACGAGCAGTCAGGGTACAGCTCTTCGGCGAGCCACAAGTCGCAGAAGAAGAAGAAGAAGAAGAAGAAGAAGAAGAAGAAGAAGTCCAAGAGGACCAGACCCGAGCAATAGCTCGAGTCTACCTCGGCTAAAAGTGCAGCCCTTCTAAAGCAGATCGAGGATGCACAGAAAGCCTTGGCCGAGTCCCAGGAACGGGAGAAGGAGCTCCGCCGGAAGGCGAAAGAGGCAGCTAAGCAGCAGAAGCGCGACTTGAAGGTCGCAGCTGCTGCCGCCTCGAGAGACTCTTCTCCCGATGAGATGGAGGTCGACGAGCCGTCGACGCCTGCTCCATCGAAAAGTGCTACCCCTTCAGGTTCTAAGGGCAAGAAGCCCACTGAATCGAAGGCATCCAAGGGCACCTTGAAAGATTTCAAGATCCCTAAGGTGCCCAAGAAGGAAGGTAGCAAAAAGGAATCCGCAGCCAAGAAGGCTCCAGCCCGGGAGAGGAGTAGCGAGTCTACTGCTCCACCGGAACCTGGAACCGAGCCGTCGGAGGTCGATGCCAGTGCCGTGGAGAGCACCGTATCCTCACCCCCAGACACGGTCAGCGATCACTGCCAAACGATGTGCTGAGTACGTTGATGACAGGCCACTGACAAAGCTTCAGGACTACCGCAAGAATGGTCAAGTGGTACTCCCTAGTCTCGTCGGAAAGGATGGTAGTGACGACGAGGAATGGTATTCGGACGATAGTCATGCCATTGACTGGTATGTCTCTATGATCGAGAATATCACGAATGCCTCAGACTTGTCGGGGGTGTCGCTGCCCGAGCGACAGCGGATTGGGTTCGCATGGCGCATCTTCAATCCAGGGCAGCAGTGTGCTTTCGAGAACTGCACATGCAAGGGGTTCCCCCCTCGCGGATATGCGACAGACGGCAGGTATGCTCGACACTTGGTTGAAGAGCATCGAGCCATCCGTCCGCAGTTCGGTTGTGTTAAGGTGGAAAAGACCATTCCATGTTATCAGGACCCTGATGATCCGACCTCTCCTCCTTTCGTGACTTCACGAAGGGGCTTGATGGCGCGTCATCTCAAGTCGTACAAGCAGCCCCATAAGTACAATGCCGAGGGCGCTATCCAACTAGTGGAGACACTGGTTGGAAAGTGCGAACGGAATGAGAAGACAGGCGCGCCGACTAGACACTGGATGCGGATGGCCCCCGCACCCCCGTCTACGAAGTGCCTGTATATCAGACCGGAACTGATGCCCGCTTTCTACGGTGCCTACCCCGAGTTCAGGATAGAGCAACGGAAGAAGCGGGAGGCCAGTCGTCCTCGGGACCCAGGACCGACAGCTTCTACGAGTGGGAACAAGAGGCCCCACTCTACAGAAGCTGGGAAGTCTGCCGGTTCGACTGAACCTAAGAAGCCTAAGCCGCAGGCTGCTCCCTCGAAGCCCGAAAAGGCATCGAAAGCCGCCCCGGCCCCGGCTCCTAAAAAGTCGAAGACTGCTTCGACCGGTTCAGCCAAACCAAGCACCAATGGTGCTAAAACTGGAGGCAAGACGGTGGAATCCCGGAGTGGTCGTGATCGGCAACCCAAGGTGACCACCAACTCGTCTCCCCCTGTCAAACCCCCTGCGGCGGCGGAGGACAGCACCCCAGCTGCCACGCCGCGTGTTCACGTGGGAGGCGCAACACTGACCTCGGCAGCAGGAGCTACCTTCTCCAACGTCGTGACAGGCGCCGACACCCCAACTGCAACTTTGCGTTGGGAGTTGGCACAGCCTGCCTACGGCGATGGCGTCGAACGTGGGGTCCCGAAGACGTTCGTGGAACGTTGTAAGGGACTTCTACAGATGACGGGCAGCCCTGCTATCGACAAGTTCGGTGAGGCATTTAGTGAGGAAGCGAGTGCCTACTTGTTCGGCCTGTTCGATAGAACGAACATGGCCATCCGTAACGAGCTCCTTCCGGCTCTTAGGAATGAGACGCGCCAGACCGTTCAGATGGAGATGGACTCTCGTCTGACCGATGTCCGAACGCGTCTCAATAACTTTGAGGCACAGGCCCAATATGATATCACCAAGAGGGATAGTATCATAGAAGGCTGGGAGGAAATCGACCGCGAATTCTTTAGAGTCTTCGGGGTCCAACTCTCGGAATGGATGAGGGACAAGCACCATGGCGTCCGAACCCTGAAGCCCGTTCGAACTGAGCCCTCTCGCGAAGCGCAGAGGTACCTCGTCGAGGGTGGAGTGGTCCCTGACGTCAGGACGCTGGCGGCTCAGACAAATCCGTTGAGAGAATTGTCTCCAAAAATGGACAGTCTGAGCTCGGCTATGACGATGTTGGGCCGAGAGCAGGTGGTGCAGGACAAGCCTGACACCCCGGGTAGGTCTCTCGGTGCCTCCGTCTACCCGCCAGCAGCCCCGTCTTCCTCCTCGGTTCCCTTGATAACCCACTCGGGAACCACCGAGCCTACGCCGCCACCGGTCCAGAGAGTGGTGTCACCGGGGATCCATCCGGATCTTCAGGGCATCACTCCTCTGGCCCCGGCGAACGTAGCCGTCTGCCCAGACCCGTCGGCTTCTGCCCAAGCAGTAGAACCTGCCGAGGTGGAACAGTCGATGGATATAGACGGGGAGGTCGATGTCGTCGATCATTCTCCAACGCCTCCCCCTGACCAGGGAGACAAGGACGACCATGAAGGTCAGGAGAGCGACGACGACAACGGAAGCGACTCAGCAGACTCGGCCGTTCTCCACTCAGATGCTGAGGGGGACTCCCGGGATGCACCCGAGACCTCTAACGAGGCTTGGAGTACGACAATGGACCGTGAGGCCCCATTGCCGGAGTCGCCGACGTTTTCGGGCCAGCTAGCCGCCAGCGCTTCACATGGAGAGGAGCGCACTGACGGAGAGCAGGCTGAAATCGACGCCGCTACAGGGTCCATCTCGGAGGATCAGTAGTATGATACTACTGCTCCTCCTCATTAGCTTGGATCGCTGACATCGAACAGAGTCTCGATGTCAGCACGGAACCCCCGGGAACTCGTTCCCGGACGACGGTGTACCCTCCACGAGTGGGGGTACCTTTCCTGTCCCCGGACCTCCCTGCGAAGCTGTGTGGATCCGACGCCACCCTGGTCTTAGGACCCGGTGGTGCCACACATCCTCGGCCTCACGGTCGAAGGACCATCATAGTAGTACTGTACACTATCGATGGGCTTCCTACACTGGAAGGAGCTTCTCAACGAGACAGGGAGGAAACGACACGACCCCGGTTGCCATACCCGGTCGTGCCTCCCTCGGATCGACCAGGAGCAGGTCGTGAAGCAGTGTTTCGACACTGGTCTCCTACGTTGGATGGAGCAACGCCTTATAATTTAACTGTGATAATAATTTTTTTTCTACAGTACAGTAGAAACTATATTTCTATATATTCCTCTACTGTTTCTGTCGACTATGTCGACAGATCCAGTAGTTCATATTATTATCTAATTGTTTAGACTGATCCGGGGTCTCTGAATTTTCAGAGACCTCGTTTCAGTCTAGTGGGGGGTGGTGTGGTGGTCCCGCGTCGTCTTCGAGGTACCTTCGTGGTCCTCGTGGGCGGCGTCGAGAGCACCTCTATTACCCGACGCCTAGGGGCGCTGGAGTCCAGCGCCACGTCACCACTTGGTCACGTGGCCCTCGACTCCGGTGTATATAAGGCCGTTGTACGGCCTTCCTCAGAGTCAGTCCAGCCCCGACTGACCATCGTGAGCGATGGTTGGCGGCTGCCCGGCTACCATATTCTAGTACTCCTCTGTGCTGCTGCACAGAGGAGGTGTATGTGGAATATCAACTGTAGACACTAGAAGGCCTAGTGTCGAACCTGTTATAGAGTTCAAACTCTGCCACCTGTAACTGTGATCGAGAACGGCTGATGCCTATGTGTTATTAGACAATAAAGTTTTAACTGGAACCTGAATAGTTGTTCTTCGTTGTTTATCGAAAGATTCGATTAAACATCGAGGGGTAGAACACTACACATGTATAAACCTCTTTGAATTGACACTTATGCATAGTATATGGAACCATATATATATAGCTTTCCAATTGGTATATATCTTCATGTTTGTTTTTTTTTTAAGGTAAATGCCCATAAATGTAAGATTAGTCTGAGGAGAGAGAAAAATAGCTATTTTTCTGTGCCCTGCGAGCGCGGACTGAACACACTTTACAGGAGTGTGCTGGTAACTGGACAAATATTCGTAAACACTTATAACAGCCAGAATGATTGGGACCAGTCGTTACAGAATGCACCCTAAGAATTCTGCAGTAAATGAAGGGAATTAGGTATCTCTTTGGTCGACCCCGCTACATGCAACATGTTTATTCATGGTCAAAATTCCCATATAGGCCTACCCCGGGAGGCCTACACGATTGATTCAATGTTCCCTATAGGGGCAGTGACACACCGGGGAGGAGGAGGGTGGGGGGGGTCGGAGGGGGCACCAGAAGCCACCTGAAGCAGTGGTATTATGGGGACCTTTGCACCCTGTGCGGCCGGCCTCCTTTGAAGGTTGATCACAGGACGCTGACTAGAAGCCGTGACAGGTAGCAGCCGTGATCTCCGCCGTCAGGAAGCCACAGTAGGATCCCGGTGCAGTTCTTACCTTTAGTAAAGGACTGACCATTTTAGTATACCCCAATAAAAGTCAAGATGTGTATAGGTGACGGATATGTATGCAGCAAGGCGGACAGCCCGGCGTAGGGGGGCATCATTGCCTTAATTCTAATTCCTGACCATACCCTCTGTAATTTCTATCTCCACATATGTGTAGCAAGCCTGCATTTGTCTTGCTACACATATATATATGGAGCTTGAAATAGCAGAGGGAATGGCCATGCGTCTCTTTATGTTCAGGGAAGGACTGACTTTGTCGAATCTATCAACCTTACATTAAGCTATTTATAGAGGAGGTACATATTTATATTGTACATGTATCACATTTGTAGTTGACAAGAGGCGTTAATTAGCTGTAGACAGGTAAAAAGATGGAGGAAATTGATCATAACCACAGACTGCAGGATGAACTCTCTGCTGAACTCTGTTTTTTTTTTCCACAGTGTGTATTTAACTATCACTACCTCGGATTTACCTACAGTTCATTCTAACCATCAGTTCACAGATTGTGTATATCTGATTACTGCCACCTCTACCTACCTCTCCACATCACACTCAAAAACAAGATTGTATCGAGAAATGGACAAAATGATCATGGCAAGTTATAGGTTTTATTGGACTAGATAGGTTATGGCATTTTCGCTAAAATGTTCACAAAGAGCTTGAAGGCCCTTGTATGACCATGTGATCTCTAGTAGGAGGGTAAATATGTCCCATCCTGTTTTCCAAAGTAGTATGTTGCTCCTTTCATATTTTGTTCTTTGGCTCAGACTGACAGGTATGAGCCTATTGCAGGTGTCAAGCATCCAGGTATTTTCCTCCAGGTCATTTCCCGGAAACCCCAACAGGTGGAATTATTCAATCAGAAGAAGGTTAACAGGCTCTCATTAGAAACATTACCTGTTTGTAATGTACAATCTCCCCGGGTGGGGGGAGGGGGATACTCTCCACATTATGGGATGCCATGTGTGAATATCATAGTTCAATGGGAAGTGGCTATTTTGGGCCCTATAGGCACGGGTCATTTATTGATGTTTTTAGGCAAATTCGAACGGGAGGGAGTACACTTGAGAGCAATTCAATACTTATATATATATATATATATATATATATATATATATATATATATATATATATATATATATATATATATATAAAATTCAAGGTTGCGCACTTTTCCCTTAGAAGTGGATATATCTCCATGCATATTTTACTGCCTTTATGAGACTGACTCCAGGGATACCTATACAGGTAGTGTTTTTTAGAGGTCATTTTCGATAAAGTGCTGGTTCCGCAGGCGTAAAATCGGTCGGGAAAGCCCTAATCTGACGATTTATAATATATCAAAAGTATAGAAAAAATCGGTCGGATCAATGCTAATCCGACCGATTTAAGCCTGTGGAACCAGTGCTTAAGGGTGTGGTATTTGGCTTTGTCTCCTTAAACACAGGCGTAAATCGGTCGAAATAGCACTAATCCGACCGATGTTTTTCTATAGTTTTGATATATTATAAATCGTCGGATTTGGGCTATTTAGACCGAGTGTATGCCTATTGCAAGTGATTTGTTACCCCCCTAATATCACAGTTTCTTTGTTTGATATCACAGTTTATGTCACTGATATAGAATATGATATCAGAGTTCTTATAGGTAAACCCCTGTATCAGGCTGATAATGTAGTTTAGTGCATAAACAGGGGATAATCGACAGATAATCGAGTTAATTAGCTTTGATTGGAGCAATCTATTCATTATTCTTCATGTTATGTGAACTCCATTATCGGGACAAAACAGTAGTTTCTCAAAAACTTTGATACCACAGTTTTTTTTATCACAGTTTTTAACTCTGATATCAATGTTTCTAACTCTTATATCATAGTTTTTATTTGTGATATCAATGTAGATAAGAGTTATATACTTTGATATCGGAGTTACTAACAGTTATATCAGAGTAAAAAAAAAACTATGATATCAAAGTTTCCAGAAGTTTACAGAATAGATGAAAAATCAATGCAAAAGTTTGTTTTCTATGAATAAAGGGGAAAAAAGAATGGGGAAATGAATGTATCACAATATCACTTTGATATGGCAATATCTTAGAAAAACTCTGATATCACTCCAGGAAACTGGGATATCAAAGTTAGAAAATCCCATTCTACAACTGTGATATCAAATAAAGAACTCTAATATCAGGGGGTAAATTATTTGGCTTGTCACATTCGCCAGTGGAACCGGTGCTTTAGGGCCATTTTCCGATAGAGAGGCATGTCCCACCATTGTCACCATTGAATACAATGGCAAAGTTTAAAGGCAGCTCCAGTGGCCAACAGTGCTGGTCTGCAGGTCTAGAATGACCAAATCGGGTGGTGGAAAATGGGCCATACAGAAAAAGTACAAGACGCATGGCACATGCGACTCTTTTGAATCTGTTTTAGATGACTATGACTGTTCTTGTCTACTAAATATGTATTTATACATGTATTTGTTTCTGTCAGCTGTCGATGGACGTCTTGTAGCTCTGATAAGGTTAGCTTGCCAAAACCCATTACCCGATTTTCCAATAATCGGTACCTTTATTGGCTGAATATTACATAATACTCATAGATATTGATCAGTTTCAGATGATAGGTTGTTGAAATCTAACAATAAGTGCTCGATTTTGTGGCCGATTTGGCACTATATATACTGCAAACCTTATTTTTATTCCCGATTTTAACATATCAAACATGTTAGAAAGTCCTGGTATAGGTAATGTATTGGACTGTGCCATTATCAAGGTTGTACCTTTCTCTTTAGAGAAATTATTATGTACTAGCCACTCGATTTGTATCAGCTAACACATTGATTGTCCTTCTACACCCCTACATTGCCCGATTTTGCAACCGATTTTGATGTTTACCCTGCTGATCGGCCAGTTTTACAATCGTCTAATGGGTTTAGGCCCTAAGGGATGTCCACATATATAGTTTCAGTTGCGACCCCATGCTTTTTTATATCATTTTGACCCCCACCTCTTCGCCATGCATTTAAAAGCATTACATTTAAAGAACCCCCATATAGGATAGGAAGTCTTGATTCCCTCTCCCGCGTGGGAGTCCATTAGGTGATAACGAAAAGATCATTTCTTACCTTCGACGTAGGCCTATAAGGACTCAGTGCGGAGACCTAGTGGAGCCGCCATTTTGAATTTTGCTAGTTGAGGTAAAATCCACTGGTAACACATACCATGATGGGTACCTTGTCCCTGGTTAACACCCACTTCCAGGGACGTGCTGGTCACATCTTATCAGTTCTTATCAGTGTGTGTTGCCGGAACCAGCTCCAGACCAGCTAATGGCCAATGGCTGGGGGTCCATTTGGTGATGACGGAAAGATCATTTCTTACCTTGGTGTTGTCGGCAGCCAACAAATGGTTTATCCGTCCCTTTACGAGGCTATATATCTGGGATCTACAAGCAGAGACTTAGCCTATTTGTCAAATTGTCAAATAAGAAATCGAGGAATCCTGTCCTTTTTCGCACACAGATACATATATAGCCCTGCGTGCACTGGTTGGGGACCTGGATTTCGTAAGTGAGAAGGCACTATAGTCTATGTAGGGTAAGTCGCCCCTGACCCGACCACTATATGCATGTTGGTACCTTGTGTCGACCATCCCAGACTAACATCTTTCAAATCACATAAAATTATTAACTGGTTGTACCACATTAACTAAAACAGGTAAACCTTGCACATGCCCCCAATATCACTTGTAAATTGTGAACATTATCCTGTAATGGTGGGGTTGTCGACTTCATGTCTATCAACATGCTTAGTTGTCGAGTCAGGGGCGATCTACCCTATATTGCCGATTAGAAATCGTTTTTCGTGCAAACATATATATGGTCAATTCTCTCGAAAATGGAGCACAGTGTCACAATATCGTTTTTATGCCACATGCACTAAATAAGGGAGCAAACAGCTATTATATGCATACTTTTGCATTACTACCAGCATTTTCTTGCCTTGGGTACATACTTTTGCATGTCTACTATCAATATTTATGCCAATATAGGGTGAAATGTGTGTATTTTGAATGTTTTAATGCATGGAAAAAAATTATAAAATACTTGTGATTTCTTATGTAAGGTGAATGTAAAGTAGAAAGTACAAAAGTTTGCATGGACAATTGTAGAATCATGAAATTAAAGTTTTGATGACTTCAAAATCATTTTTCAATATATTTATGGGGGGTTTGAAAGGAAATAAGTAGTTGTGTAACTTTTGCATCAGGCCAAAAAAAAATTGTATGTTTCCGGTAACATAGCCAAAAAAGTTGAGGTAGGTAGGTCGGATTTTTATTTTTTTATTTTTTTTTTTACCTCAGACCTTATAAAGGTAAACATTCGCATTGAAATGAGGATATCATTAGTATTTTTTTCCCTGTTATCATAGTAAATAAAGGATTTCTTCGGAAATATTGTTGTTGGAATATTTTTATTGGCTCCAATTTTCATACAGTTGCACGCTTTTCAAAACGGCCAATGTTATCATGTTATATTATCATGCTCAACACCAATATAGGTTCACATTTAAACAAAATACAAAATAAAATAATATGTTTCAAGGAGATTACAAATTATACATCCAATCATGTTTGGTACATACCACAGTAGGACTTTGTGGGTCGAAATGTGGAGGATAATCGTTCTACTAGCACCTGTACATTGCGCGACGTTGTTTAATATACATCGTAGTGGGCTCTACTCTGAACACGTAAAATACATCATAAATTACTTTTGAACTTTTCTTTCTCATCAATTCTTTGAGTTTCTCCATCCAGTGCATTCCATGCCAGGACGCCTCTATATAAAGGACTCCTTTCATACAGTGCACCATTGGCACGTCTTATTTTGATTTTCACCTTTGCATTACCTCGTAGAGCTGTAGAGCTCGTACAGGCTCCAGAATATGGTTTTTGTTTTTTGAGTAATCATATACTATACAAAGCAGATTTTTTCGCCTGCGCTCAGACAAGAAGTCACATTCTGACATATCATGCAGATCCTGTCTAGATATATCAGTGGCTCTACGTACACCCCAGCAGCACCTTAGACAAGTGTTCTGTAAGGTTTGTAAAGCCCGCCGATTTGGTTTAGATGCACCGTCTACAATGAAGTCACTGTAGTCGATGACAGAGAGGATCATTTGTTTATACAGATGTATCGCCAGTTTATGATCAAGGAACTTTCTCACTTTTCTTAATTGGTATAACTTTTGCTCTATTGACAGCTTCTTTCTTTTACAAAACTCATTTAGATTTAGCTCTTCATCAATAATAACCCCTAGATAGTTGAAATTATTAACAGTGTCCAGTTTCTTTCCACCTATTGTTAGAAACACAACCTCAGGAAATACCATAACAAACAGTAAACAAGGGCATATATCTTTGATCACTTATTAAACTGATAAAAAAATTCTAAATTAATCAAAAAAAATTGAAAAAATGCTAAAAATTTAACAAAAATTCACCAAAAGAATTTAAGGTCGGCCCTGTTTGGCTGAGGTAGGTTGGGTGACCGGAAACAAACCTTTTTTTTTTTTTTGCCTCACCGTACGTAGGTACATTGTATTAGATATGACAGCAGGGAAAATACTCCTTTGGAATAGATAAATATCTCAATTTTTAAGGTTTAATAAGGGGAACAAAGGGTCAAACAGAAAATCTTCCAATATATGCATGTAAATAATTTATAGCACTGACAAGCATGTGGTGTACCTACTGGCATCACCGTACGTAGGTCCACTATAATCATTATAAAACAAAGGCTCTTGATAGTTACTGAAAAATTTTCTAGCCCAAAATTATACTTTGTTTTTGGAATATATGTGCAAATTATTAGACATAAAGGGTGATTTTCCTACAATTAATAAAGCAAATCAATGGAAACATCACTGTACGTAGGTACATCACCATGGATTGGTCTCAGGCTGAAAGTTGATGTATTGAAAAACATGATGAAGGTATAACTTTTTTTCAATATAGCTAGTTGACCATTTTATTCAATTCATGCAAAAAACAATCACTTTCCTAAAGCATTTGACTCATGGTAGGCAGAAACCATGGTCCCATCACCGTACGTAGGTACATGGCCATGGGTAGGTGGCTCACCAGGAGTGGTATAATCAAAATGAACCCATCATTAATTATGAACAATAGAATTGAAAAATATCATTTTTCAACTATTATTTAGGCTATATTGACTAATTATACTTAATATCATGCTAATTATTCAATACCAAAGCCTATTATTTGGTCGTCTTATGCCAAGGATGCATCACCGTACGTAGGTCCACTTTCACACACATAAAAAGTGGCATAGAATGTTCAATTTACAAGATTAGTGTTCCCAATTTTGTCAGGAATCTGGATTATCAAATAGCTTTTAGTCAAAAGAAAATTGGAATGACAAAAGGAGTTCACGATTTTTCCTATCCCAAGCCTTTCGTGAGAATTGACCATATGTCCATGTATTCACTCACTGGAATCACGTCGGAAAATACATGTCCCCGCCCACCGTTCAAAGAAAGGAAAGAAAGAAAAGAAATGGGGAGGGAAAGGAGCAAGTGATGAAACTTGCAGTATTTTTTTTACTTCATAGACCCTTCAAGTTGGTTCATGGAAAAGAGATATGATGAAAAATATGTAGGTCTTCTTTTCTCTGTCATAGGTTCAATAACGGCAGTGGCTGTGCTCACTGGGGTTGCCGAATGTTGTGGGATGGGGACGGGAGCCAGCCACTCGAGTCGACCGTCCTCTCCTGAATCTTCCGCTATTAAGCCTGTCTCCAACTCCATCGGTAACGGCACCAAGCCGTTCGATGCCAACAAACCAATGGGTAAGTTACTGAGCCTGTGAATACCATTTAACGATTAGTTCCTGAGCATTGAGCCAGTGGGTAAGCATACAGCAGATTCATTAACTCTACCCCCAATGAGGGCCATCGAAAAGTAACCAGATCGGGCCATCAGAATCTCTCCATTTTTCTTTTTTACTTTGTAACCTTTATTTATATATGTGGTAGGCCTGAATAGTTATAGCGTTGACCACAGTTATTGATTTCCTATACGTGTATATATGCCTCTTTTCCTTACAGATCCCAGTCAGCGGACCATGGTGCGGACCAACCAGGTTGCCCCAATCATCATCAAGAATTGTAAGGAGGAATATCAACACGTGACCAGCTTCAAAGGACCCCTTGTGTACGGACGGATAGCAGAAAACATGCCAGAGCACGTCCTCATTCAAGTAAGTTTCATTTTCTCACCACCAGAAACCATGCCGACCCTGGAATATTTAGAGAATGTTGTGAACCTTTTTACAATTATTCAAAGTATGAGCGACGAGAGTGAGTGTTGCAGAGAATGGAGAGAGAGAGAGAGAGAGAGAGAGAGAGAGAGAGAGAGAGAGAGAGAGAGAGAGAGAGAGAGAGAGAGAGGAGACAATCCGTGCTTGTAAATATGCCAGATCCACTTTGTACTAGACTATATCTACTAGCTATGATTAACCAGAACTGCCCATGCTCTATTCGTCTTTATTGTTGTTGAAGATTTTTTTTTTGCCACCAGCTTCAGACATTGTTTACTAAAATAAATGTTTATGACATGATTTTCTAATCCCAGAATATCTTCAGTTTTTACCCCCCCTCTCCAGACCACATTACATGGAGACAATTGTTAACCTATATATGGCCAGTGTCGCAGGATATCAACACTTCACAGTTAAGGCCTCGAATAGGCAAATATATACTTTTCACCACAGGTGGAGGTGGGCGCCCGCACCCCCACCCCGCGCCCGCCGTCAAAATCCGCTGCACTGAGAAAAAAACTACTCACTTAAGTCTAGATCCAGACTCGGGCAATATCACCAAAACGAGTCTCATTTGAGACTCACCCTGTACCTTGCATGATACCCAGACAAAGCCAGAGTATCAACCAAGGATCAGCCTCAGGATCTGCCTGAATCTTTTTTTCTCAGTGTACAGGCCTACGTACACTGATTCTTAATGGGTGACCAAAGATATGTTTCATTATGATAGGGGAGAGGAACCCTATCGTCTCAGGTAATAAAATGATTCTGTCATTGTTCATACTAGAGTCAGTACTTTATGGTCAAGGATGTGCAGCCGTCGGTAGATCGACTGGACACCTTACCGCAATACCTGGCCCCCAATATGCGCCAGTCGTGGGGCGGCTTCCCAGTCTACGGTCTAGGACAACCCACACGGAACGGACTCACCAGTCTTATGCAGGTTCTATGTCAGGAGAAGTACCAGGTAAAGATAAAACATTGCCTTTGTATTGTATCAATATCTATATAGATCCCTAGCCGGAGACAGGTAGAGTTCAAGTGACTTTCACTCTCGGAATATCAGTTCCACCAAGGGGCAGGTGTTTCTGGATCATCCCCAGTGGGGAGGGTGGTAGGGGCGATAGAGTGGGGCTCTAAACCTTTCTCAGCAAATTGTCGTCATCTGTCGCCATGATTGGTTATCAATGGTGACTCCTTTTTGAGTGATAACTCATTCCGTCATCTTTTGCCACTGTGTGTTAGACTCATGTGGCATAGCAATTGCTATTCCTGGTGATCTTGTGCTATAACGACGTCGTGTTCCATCTAGCGACATGTGTGAGCCACTTCACACAGGTTGACGAGGACTCACAACAATTTGCTGGGTTAGGTAATAAAAAGTATCAAATTAGGATATTTAACAAATCACAAAGCTATCAACTTTCAGAAAGGAAAAAAAACATTGAAACACTGAAAATCAAGTCTGTGCAGGGGCGTAGGAAAAGGGGGGGGGGGCAGGGGGGCCTGGGCCCCCCCCCCCCCAATCATGAAGGAGGTGGGGCCTGAGTATGTCTGGGCCCCCCAATATTTTCCAAGAACTCATAAACACAATGGAAAAGAAGCTAAAACTTTACATCTCAAATTAGATTATTATGGTGATGTCATAGGGAAAATGGGGGTCTGAGCCTAAAGTCAGATCCAAAATTTACCAAAAATTACTTTTCTATATGAATTCTATATACGCATTATATAGACGCCATCACACATCAGCCGACAATTCAAGGTGGTCACGATGGTGCCCTCGCCGGGCCCCCCAATGAAGAATTGCTTCCTACGCCTCTGCTGTGCTTATACATGGGTGCTCAAAATTGTTAGGATGTCACACCGTCACTTTTTAGGATGTATGGCGTGTCACTCCATCACTTTTTATGTATATATGCCAATGTACTGGGAATTACTTTTGATGGTGTCACCGTCCGTCACTTTTTAAAACCCCTGCGTCACAGCATCGCTTTTTAGCCATGTATAGGCACAAGTCTATTTTCTCAGATAAGAAGCCTATAGATGATGGGTTAGCATTAGAATCACTCTGAGTCTCTATCAATAGACAGATGGTGGTTAGTAGTGCCCACATGTAGTAGGGAGCCCATACCTGTTCTCACTGATCTTATCAGCAGCCCCCACATCTCACCACTTCTAGTACATTGTAGATATACACTGAAAATCTAGACTAGTAGAAAAGTGATCAGTGCAGATGAGTTTAGGTGTTATTTTCCAATAAATGACCGAAGGTGATCATTTTGAATACCTTATTTCTGCCACCAGGGGCCCCTACTATACAACTGTGTGATATATGGTCGATAGGCACGACTTGTCGTCATTTGAGCTAGAAGGGGGGCCGAAAATAAATATACTAGCAGATGTAAAAAAAAATTTGTGTGTGTTTACTACAGTGATTGGACGATAAGATCCATATATGGGGGTAGGTTAAATATGAAAACTAAAGGGAAAGCACAGCAGCAAACTTTGACTGAAAAATGTGTGAGGGCGATTCGTCTCTTGCCCTACCCTTGTGTTCAATGGTCGCCCTCTGCATTATCCAAAATTGAATTTATCTTTAATTTTATTATCATTGATGAAAATAGACACCTTACCCATTAATATGAGCCATATAACACCTACATTGGCTTATATTTTCTTCATTTTCTAGTCTGAGAAGAAATAATATTATTTTGTGCAGTATAGCCAGGGCGTGAGACGAATCTCCTGGGTGTGAGACGAATCCCCCTTCCATTATAATAGCTATATATCTGGCTATGGTGGTAGCAGGAGAATGGCATTCATGTATATTAATCCTTTATTACATAGGTACTTAAGCATCATAATGAGCATTATTAATCATGATGTCTTGGTACTTATATATACCTGTCTATACAGGGTGTGAGACGAATCTCTGGTCAAGTTTTTAGTAGGAAAAAGCCGTTCACAGGTCTTAACCGTTTCATATGTAGGTACTCATTGATAATATTGAGGATGGTTAAATATAAAAATCCTAACAGTGATATGTGTATATATGGAAAGACAGGGCGTGAGACGATTCGCCCCCCTAAAATTACCCCAGCATGCTTCCATCCATCTGTACAGCTCTATGTAAGACCCAGGATCCCAAATTTTTTCATGCATAATAGGTAGATATTAAGGATAATTATGCCATATTTTATTAGTCCATTTAGTCTGTTTATGTTAGAGATAGGGCCCAATCTTTGGGTGTGAGACGATTCGCCTTGAAAATTAACTAAACACGTTTTTACTTACAGCATAATAATAAATCAGTCTATACAAGTCCAAAAGGTCTTAAAATATTCTTCAACTAATTATAATCATACCTAGAAATATATATCTGCCCTCCTACCTTTTAATTTCTTTTTATTCATCTCTCTATGTGGGTCTTTTGATTTTATCAATAAAAAATGAGTCTTTTGGGATAGTTTTAGGCCCCTCACTCCCAAAATATGCTTCAGATGTATGGAAAATCAGGGTTCCCGATGTAGTCCTAACCCAGGGCTATCAGAATAAATGATAATAACAGATATATATATACTATTTTGAATGATATGTAAAGCACAGAAGGCAAAACGACCAAATGACGACAAGTGGTGCCTATCGACCATATGTGATTTATACTCAAGGGCAAGTATTGAATTACAGCTATACTGGGAGCTTTGAATGACTGAATATTCAGACAACATGGAGAATGAGAACATTTGGAACAATGTATTTGAAAAAATAATTTTGTTAGAATGTAATGAATGTAAAATAGATGCAGTCAATGCTTAGACACCTTTTCTGTTCAAAAGTTTCATCCAGAATAATAAGGGAATATGCACCCATGAGTAAAAATGCAAATCTATGCCATATGGGGTAAATTTCCAAAGATTGGATATGTACCGGTACTTCAATGAAGGCCCTAGCATATATGGGGGGGGGGGGGTAATTCAAAAATAATTTTAAAAAAAATCCAAATACCAGTAAAAGAAGAGGAAAGGTAATCAAAGTAATCACTCCTCTCATCATTTTGATGACTTCAGGTTTTGCTAAAAAAAAAAATCAAAGAAAAAAAAATCAATATGATGACCTTAAGTGATCACATATGATCACCCAAAGATGACAAGGGTGCCCCCCAGTCCTCGTCATATTGATCACCCTAAAGTGATCACTATTGATCACTTTTTCTAACCATATATTTTCTGTGTACATAATTGAAACACCTTTTCGTTCTGACATGCCTTCCTTGCTGCAGAAGGAGCCAAAAGAAGCATCCCTGTCCTCGCTTAGATGAGCAATAGTCTATTGCTAATTATCCTTGTTTAGTTAGCACTATAATATGTTTTGTTGTCTTTTTTTTCTCTTTCCTCCCATGAAGGACATCTTGCTGTTTAACTTGCGTGCAGAGCCGGTGTTATTTGTACGGCATGAGCACGACATGATCCCCTACTCACCACACCACCAGGACCGGATACAAGAGTGTGCCTCCCTGAACTTACAGGATCCAATAGACATGTCAGAGGCAGAGGTCTTATTACGGAAGGAGGTGAGTTGTCCACTCTGACCACAAGGTATTTTCCGACTAGCAAATTAAAGATTGTCACATCGACAAGTCCATACCGATATCACCCTTAGGACCCAACAGGGCCACATGGACATAGACGCTTGGGTGATTAAACTGTACAAAAGATATACCCTGCATGCTATATAGAGTTCAGATTCTGAAGACTTCAGCCTTTAAGAACGCCAAGTGCATATAGGCATATAGACCCCATGATATAACCCCCCCCCCTATATATAAATGTCTAGTTACTCGCAGTATGGCCTGGCCTGGAGAACTTGATACTCCCATATTTCTAACTCATAATATAATATATGATTTATGTGTTGCCATGCATTCCTAGGGGGTCTAGATGAGGGCTCCCCATTTAAGAAAAGGCCATGTCACTTGTCACTAAATTTCTATTTTCCCATGTCCTTGTCACTAGGCTTCATGTCACATGTCGATTTTAAGGAAAGGCCTTGTTTCATGTCACTAACTTTTTCCTTTCTATGTCCTTGTCACTAAGCTCCATGTCACATGTCGATTTTAAGAAACAGCCATGTCACCCTGTCGAATTTAGGGGTCTAGACCCATTTCCTAAGGTGGACCTGCTAATAGGGGATCTCATACCACTGTGGTGGTCCCGAGTCATCCTCGAGGTACCTTCGTGGTCCTCGTGGGCAATGTCGAGAGCACCTCTCTTACCCGACGCATGGGGGCGCTGGAGTCCAGCGCCACGTCACCACATGGTCACGTGGCCCTCGACTCTGGTGTATATAAGGCCGTTGTACGGCCTTCCTCAGGGTCAGTCCAGTCGCGACAGACCATCGTGAGCGATGGTTGGCGGCTGCCCGACTACCATATTGTAATACTTCTCTGTGCTGTTGCACAGAGAAGGTAAATGTGGGTTAAAAACTGCAGACACTAGAAGGCTGTGCTAGTTGTCTAGTGTCGAGCGTGCTTTAGAGTTCAAACTCTACCACCTGTAACTGTCATCGAGAACGGCTGATGCCTATGCGTTATTGACAATAAAGTTTTAACTGGAACCTGAATAGTTGTTCTTCGTTGTTTATCGAAGGATTCAATTAACCTCGAGGGGTAGAACACTACACCACTATGTTGTTATACAGGTGCTGGACCATGCCTTACTGAGGGACGACCACTGCTTCTACTTCTACCATGACCTGACAACCTTCAAGGACGACCCTCACATGTTTAAGGTCGCCTATGAAGACGACCTTGCTGTCACCGATGAGATATACAGCCGATTAAGCTTCAATAACAGTGGAATCAAGTAGGTGAACCACTCAACGCTCTTCTTTTCAGATTTGTTTATGGAGGACGGTAAGGTTGCTTGTCTCTGTCCATGTCACAATCTATATTGCCTATTTACTTGGACAATTTTCCTTGAAGATAAAGACAAGCATGGATACCTAGAGGATGTTATATACACCCGTCATTGTAAAGTGTACAGTAGAAGTCATATAGTCGCGACCCTGAAATTGCCCACCAATTCTATATACTACTTACACCCTCCTGCACGACCAAACCGCGGTTGTTGAAATGGTAGGGTTTAGTATACATGTATTTAACCAAACTAAACTAAGAAGTACAGTCAAATCCCTCTAATGCAGCCACGTTTGGGACTTCCCAATATTGGCCGCATTTGAGGGGTGGCTGTACACTGGGTGCATTCACACCCCTCCTGCGTCCCGTAATTCTGAAATTGATATGGACTCTCTCCCCTGAAGGCAAGTCATAGGAACAGCCGCTGTATTGGTCGTCTATACCTCCGCTTGGAGGTATACATAGATCGATGTGAGAAGAAATGGATCAGAATCTTGACATAAAAGTGCAAATAGGACATTAAATTCTACTACTATACATAGTCCTAATCAATGTGTTTTTTTTTTCAAAATTCTTTTGGAAACTCGCAATATTTGCTATAAAAGCGGTATGGTAAAAGAAAATGTATTGAACCTACATATATCATGGACATGCTATCCGAATCAATGTACACAACCCGCTGCAGGGGTCTATAGTCTCCAACAGGTGTGCTTTTCCTGACGTCAATAGTCATATACGTCCCCCAGGTTGCAATCTGTTGGTGCACCCAGCGTCCCCAATATACTAAGAACCATTGACAAAGCACTGACCCTTTTACACCAGTGTAAATCCAGACCTCAAAGGACACAGGATCACAGGCTCCACAGTCGATCCTGCCTAACTATTACTTGAATGGGTAACCATAGTAACAGGTCACCAAGGCAAAAAAAATCCTGTTATCATGAGCACACCTCAGGCTTTGATAGGTAACCAATGCCTTGTATTTATATCTGTAGTGAACTATTTCAAAGGAGATGGAATGTCTCAAAATAGGATTCAGGGATTACCTGTCACAGAGTAATCTTAGCACATCTCAATCACATTACAAGGCGGAGTTTTTTTCTGGTCCCCGCGTGAGATTGAGGGCTACACTCACGCAGGTGACCACTACCACTCAATCCGTCAGATTTTGGCTAACCGTAGTACATGGCCTGGCCAGCAGCGTGGTGCAGGGGGGGGGGGGCAGCAGAGTGCAGCAGTGTAAGGTATTATAGTATTCCAGTGCAGCAATATACAGGATATATCCTCTTGTTTAAAGGATGAAAAATGTGATTAATGAGGTCTAAACAATTTGTCCAACACAGTAATAACCTGACATTTATATTAATGGCAACATTATTTATTACATTTTGATCACACCTCTTCTTTGGTTAAAACTCATTCAATAAGTGAACAGATATGCAGAGGCCTGGCAGTCTATGAGAGTCAACCTCTTCTGTGGTTTGTGACCTAGATACGTACATTAAATAAGCATGATTGACAAGTAACATTTTAGCCATCACTTGCGTCCTTTTGAGGCGGGGACTAGCGTAGGCGGGGTTTAGGACCTGTTTGGAATTGAATTTGGGAGAGGCAAGATCTCTTGACATTGGTATACATCTAGGTTAGATGTTCAAATCATACCATAGATCGGGTTTTTCAAGGAGAACAGACGGAAGTAATCAAATAAAGTTTTTCAACTTAAAAGGCGGACATAGAAAATAAAAGGATCTATTTAATAAATCTCCCCACTTCTTTGTAGGTATACTCGACTAATGGTCCCACCAATGGGAGCTCCCCTGGAGAAGGACATAGACGCCTTCCTGGAGGTTTTTCGGGTAAGGATCGGATTGATTATCTTTTCTGGAATGCATTTCTCATGAGAATTCCGCTTTTAGAGGCTTATACAGAACTCTTGTTCTATACAGGGGCGTAGGTAAAAGGGGGGGGGGCAGAGGGGTCTGCGCCCCCTCAATCATAAAGGAGAGGGGGCTTCATTATGTCTGGGCCCCCAAAATTTGCCAAGAACTCATAATAAAATAGAAGAAAAGCTTAAACTTTGCATCTCAAATTAGATTGATATGGGGGCCTGAGCCTCAAATCAGTAATTAGTATCGAGCCCAGAATTCAAGGTGGCCAAATCTGGTCCCCCATTGCTCCCCCCATTAATGAAGATTTGCTTCCTATACGCCTCTGCTATATCCTTCTTTAAAGCTATAGCTTGCCACAGAGAACATACTTTCTTGCATCGTTTATTGTGGTCTCCCTGGAGATTATACATGATGGCGAGTTTTATAAGAGTATAGCTCTCACCAGACAACGAGTTGCAAGGTAATGAGTCAGTAGGCTAATTTAAAACATACAGGTGGTCATAACCTCTCTATACCTCAGTTAGGTCTATCCACTTACATGCACAAGGATAGTATTATATTTACCTGCATTTCTCACCCTGCATGGTTGTATGATGAGGTGGCCTATAGGTGACTAAATCATACCGGGGGCAATATACGTCATTCGCACCTGGTACGTTTAGTGTTTCAAATGAAAAGCCCTGGATACAAAAGCCATAGATTCTGTGGGAGGTCTTATAAGTTCGGGTGACATTTCAATCCAGGCACTTACACGTGGGAGGTATGTAAAGGCCAACCGATATTAGGTGGACGAGAATATTAATTATTATGTATAGCAACTACACGCTATTCGTTTTCTCTGCTATTTAGACATCAATGAATTGAAGAGCATATTATATTACGCTTTCTTTTACAGAGTATACCTAGTTTCTTTGGCCGAGATGAGGGTCCAGTGCCTGCTATGGTATTTACGTCTCATTCTGGCCTCAGTAGAACCACTCTGGGCATGGTTCTCGGCTGCCTAATGATATCCCACAAACAGGGGTTCCCTAAGGAAGCAAGGTATTTTAGTTTTGAGGTATATTGCATGACATAGATAACTCCATAACTTTAATACGGAGTGATTGTACATTGTTGCTACATTTTCTATTCTTTATCGTGTAAGGCAATGTCATGTACATTATGTTTGTGTGTTTCTCTTAGCAAAACGCCTTACCCCATTAACAAGAAGAGTCCCAACTACGAGCGAGGAGAATTCACAGCTATACAAAAACTGGTCACTCTGCTCCCGAATGGTCTCCAAATAAAGCAACAGGTAGGGTTGATTTAGGAGGGTAAGAGATATACTGTTTTAGATCCGAATGTAGGTTAAATTTACCTTAGATATGACCCTTTTAGGCTGTATCGAGGTGCACATTTGTGTGTGCGTGTGTGTAAAAGAGGGAGAGAGAGAGAGAGAGAGAGAGAGAGAGAGAGAGAGAGAGAGAGAGAGAGAGAGATGGAGAGAGAGAGAGAGCAGGGAGAGGGAAAGAGAGAGAGGCCATCCGACCCACTCATATGATTGTATTGATTGGAGTGAATATTGTCCAAATATATTTGTTGATGTTTTGATTATGTTTCCCTTTTACCTCGTCAAGGTGGACGTGATCATCGATTCATGTGATGAATTACATAATGTGAGAAATATCGCCGACCAGAGCAGGCGCTGCCTGGAGTCCATCACTGACGACTATCTCATAGAGGTAACTGCAATTGGGCCTCTAACCTCAGTTGTTGAATGATATTGCAGAGAATTTTACCAATAAGAGCTAATTCGTATATAATTGAGGCTAGCACCCCTTCTCTCCATTGAGGAAAGGGGTGCACCCCTCATTTCCCGAAATCTGGATCCGCCACTGTCGCCATACATGGAGGCTATATATACACAACATGTATAGCCTAGCGATCAATCAAGTCTGATATGCACACCAGCAGGTCTAGTACTTAAAATGTGAGTTTTAATTGTTTAAATCACCACCTTCTACATCCACAGGGCGTAAACGCACGTACTTACCTGGCTAAACAATGCACCAAACACATGGAGCGATACGCCTTCCTGATAATGATCAACGCCTACCTGGGTATGCAATTCTCCTCCCTCTTCTCACTCCCCTTCTCCAAGTGGATGCAACAGCGGCCTGAGCTGTACCAGGTTCTCAGGCAGATTGACATCTCAGAGCGCTGTACTACTCCAAGTCTACTAACTGAGGGTCACCGAGCCTTGGTAAGTCTTCAAGTGACAGTCATGAAGCTTTGGTAATTCTACTCTCTGTTGCGATATAGTCTTTATTAATTTACTCATAAAGGGTCATCAAGTCTTGGACAATCTACCCATTGACAGTCATAAAATTCTTGTAAAACTACACTCTGAGGGCGGTACATAGTCTTGATAAATCAAGGCCTCCTCATAAAGGGTGATAGAGTCCACTAGCGAGGAGTTTGTGCCCGGTTTGTGCATAAGGTATCGAAATTCTTCACCCGTTCCTTTAAAGGTCGAATCCCACACTGAAAACATGGAAGATCCGAAACTAGTCAGCGGTGACCACTTTAGGTCCTCAAGTTGACGATACCTAAAACTACAACTTTAGGTAGTCAAAATGACGACTTTAGGTCATCATCCTGACGACCTGAGTTGTCAATATGATGACTCTGTACTGTTAGTATTGTCATCCTGATGACTCAGGTCATCAGGATGACGACTTAAAGTCATCATTTTGACTACCTAAAGCTGTAGTTTTAGGTATCGTCAACCTGAGGACCTAAAGTGGTCACCGCTGACTAGTTTCGGATCTTCCATGTTTTCAGTGCACATAGCCCTTGTTAGGGCCATAAAATGCAAGGACTGCTGCACACGTGACCCTAAACCACCACTGTGGGATTCAGAATGAATTAATGGATCCTTGTGTTTTATGGCCTCCACCTTACAACGCAACAGACAAAATCGCAGAGATATTGAAGCCACATTTCGCCATTTTGGATTCGACCTTAATCAGAGGTTGAACTATGATAATGAAAGAGATCTCCCCATCGGACATTGAGGTCTCAGCAGTGCCATAGAGGATTGGTTAGATCCCCCCCCCCCGAGTATTTAACTGTAGCAGGGAATACAACACGTTTCTCTGTTAATAGGAGGTGTGCTTATAAATATTTTTTATTGAATATAAACAAAGACTATACCAAACGGATAAAGGGCCATGATGGCCAAATCTTGTTTATTTCTGACCCGAAAATGTGGGCCCTCTTGTATCTTATTGTAAGTCTTGTTTTGAATTACAGGTGGCGGACGACTATATTGGTCTGGATGTGCTTAGTTCTCAGATGGATGTAAAAACCTCTAACTTCCGGCGTGTTCCTGGCATGTGTGTCTACGGCATGGCCCAACCGTCAAGAGAGGTCGGTTGATTTTAGAATGGCATATTTGTAACCCATACGCCTTTAAGGAAATCAGGTTTAGGCTGAAGAAATATTCTTACCAAACCTAGCTAAATATAAAAAATATTCTAGAAAATCACTCCTCCAGGTCTGCCCCCGTACTGTGCACTCCCCGTCCCCCGGTGCCAAGTCTAAAGGTGACGCAATCTTTGGGCCTTGTCTAGGCGTATCTGCAATCTTTGGGCCTTGTCTAGGCCTATCTGCATGAATTCTGCTAACTCTTTTAACCCTTTAAAGGAAGCTGATGCAGGAGTGAATCATGCCCATTGGTCGTCATGATGCACCAATGAAGTGCTATAGTGAGACTGCTCACCAGCACTTCATTGGAGCATCGTGCCGACCCTCTGGGGTCTATACATTAATTCCCGGAAGGTCGACATGATGCTCCAATGAAGTGCTAGCATGCAATCTCACTAGCACTTCATTGGTGCATCATGACGACCAATGGGTATGATGTATTGATGCATAAGTGGCCCTTAAATGGTTAACAGACTCCATGACGCTTCGTTAATAATCCCAACTTCAATACTTTATTACAAAGGGCATGGCTGGCGTGGTTAATCACCTGTTATCGCCCAAGCAGGGCCACCCCTTAGTGGTGGTGGTGAACCTGCGGGGTGACGAGATGGTGGAGTGTAACGGCAGGACCTACAGCTGGAGGGAGACCGAGCACCTGGACGAACCCATCGTCATGACCTGTGTAACTGCTGCAGAAATAGAGGTCAGTACATCACCCGGGGTACACCATGCCTGACATAGGCTGTAGCAAAAGTTACACTTACAGGGGTGTACTTGTGACGTGGTTGCCTCATGACGCCTCCATATTCACCATCGTAGCACTAGTATGTAACTCACCAATATCATATTTTTTTTTTTTTTGAACAAATTTAAACTTTATTTGGTCTAATGGTACATACATCATGTAAACATAAACATGCAGTGTATTTAGTCGTTATGTATTAGAAATATAACGCCTATATAAGTTTCCCTAAGTACATTCGCTGATAAATTACACGATTACCTATTTTACCAGGTAATTCTTTTTAATAATAACACGACCAAACAGTTCATGACCAGATCGTCATTTCAAAAATGTTGTTATGATCTGACCACTTAAATCATTACAGATATTCATACAATTATACGATATAATAACAATTATTTTGAACAATTTGGGGCACTTTCTATCTACTTTAAGTACAAGAAGTAATTGATACCCCCCCCCCCCAGTCGTATAAATGATTTCAATTTTATACAGCATGCGCAGATACTATCTAATATGCTAGCATTGACAAAGTCGACGTAGACAATCATCATTGGTCTTTAAATAGACCGTTATTATTGCACTTTAAGAAGTAGGTTTAACAATATGTATAATTTACAATATATTTTAGATATCGATAGATTGCATCATACATTTCTTTGATAAGGCTTTGAATTTATCTTTGTCCCTAGTATTTCTGATATCTGTCTCTAAATTATTCCACGTTTGGGCACATAGACATTCAGGAGATTTTGTGTAAGCTGTGCAATTAATTTTCATATAATTTAATACAGGAGCACTTGAAAATCTTGTCATTCTAACAGTGGGTTTAATATATTCTTCCTTAGTGGATCTCTTATAAGCCAGCATTTTTATATGATGTAGTCTTCTAGCTTCAAGTTTCGGACTCATTGTTTCTCTATGTACAAAATCTGTTGGAGTCAGTATATGTACATCTAGACAGGTTTTTAAACACTTATTTTGCAATCTCTGGAGTACTTGTAATAAATCAGTATTAGCTCCATTGTATAAAATATCACAGTAATCGATAATTGGTATTATATGCATTTTGTACATTCTTATTCTTGCTGCTGTTGATAAATATTTTCTTGTTTTATACAAAATTAATGATTTGAACCGAACACTCTTGATAACATTTCTCATATACATATTAAAATTCATTTCTTGGTCAAGGGTGACCCCTAAGTATTTGTATGATTGTACATTCATTAAAGTTTTACCATTAAGGACAATCTTAGGTTTTTGTATTCTCTTCAATTTAACTGCTGAAGCAAAGGTCATTATTTTCGTCTTGGTTTCATTCATAGTAAGTTTGTTGGCTGAAGACCAGAGAGAGAAGGAATTAAGTGCAATGGTCAACTGATTTGTTAGAACGTCTAAGTTTTTTCCGGATACATACAGTACAGAGTCATCTGCGTATAACAAAGTTTTATGAAACATATTGGTACATGTTCTTCATGTCGACCCTTCTGCAGCAATTAATTAACCTCGTTGGAGCGGTATTGTGGACAAATGTATAGCGCGGGTGATTTCCTCACCTGGAGGCCATTTCACCGCATTTATTGTAATAAATACCTACTGCCCCTACCCCCCTCCACATTTGCAATATGAAGCATATTTCAAATGCGGAGGGGGTAGGGGCAGTAGGTGTTCAGATATGGGCATAAATGTGAAACACGGACGTCCGTATTTAATATACGGACGTCCGCATTTATTGTAATAAATGCGGTGAAATGGCCTCCTGGGCTGCATTTGTGCTTCATAAAGAGAAATAGGCATGCGTAACCAAAGCATTATATGCCTATTACATGTAGCAATGTAAATCTAGCCAGTGAATTGGCGCGATTGCTCTCGGCAGTTGTAACTGCAAGTAGTATGCGAATTGTCCTATTCTCCATGCACATGGCCATGTTCACGACCGTAAGTAGTATACGCAATTGAACATAAATTGCAGGCTAACGGGAACCTCAGAGATGTTTGGTCATTGCCGAACTAGGTCTGAGATATCTATTGATAGATAATCTTGATGTTTCATTTAAACAGTATTTTCGACCACTCATGTTACTGTCCCTTTGGAATGATGCTAAAATATCCATATTTTGATTTCAGGAGAAAGAGGAACATATGAAGAAAGAAATAAAAAAGAGGAAATCATTTAAGGTTAGTAACAATCAACGAATTTTTTTTCTCAAAAAGACGTGACGTGAATGGCAGCATACCGCCTACACAATCATAAACTACCCTTTAGGTTATCAGCAGCAGGGAGCCCAAAATATGGTGTGGCGTGAACATCAATTTCCAGAGATATACATGCACTGTCATACCGCGGCAAGCTTTTTACAGTAGATTGCTTCTATTTTTAGAAAACAGTGGTAGTTACTGTCACTACAAATCCAGTGATCCTATGTGAGTTGTACCTACTACAGTGGTCTTTATAGCCCATTTACAATTTGTGCTGTGTATATGCTTATAGAAACGTCAACTACCAGGAGACATGTACTTCGCAGTATATCTAAAATCTTTTCTCACATTTTCCTTTTCATATGTATAGGTGTATCCGGAAGTAGACCAGAAACCAGAGACGCGGGAGTTTAACAGTGTGCTTACTGAGGTAGATATGTGTAATCAGGTCCGACTTCAGATACCAGAGCTTCTATACCACCGACTTCCTATCGTCAACGACAAGGCACCTACAGAGGCGGTAAGCATTTATTTCACGGCGAATATGATGGTCCCATGGGTTTAACCAAGAATTGTTAGTTTTAGACAATAGAAAGATTCTGACCATAAAACATTGAATAATCACAGAGGTTATTAAGAATATCGTGAAACGTAGGCCCTACCTCACGCATAAAGTGTGGCTTTTATGTAAGGATGAACTCCTTGGTGTGAAAGGATGGGAGATGCGCCATATAGGCGAGGATATTATACTTTAGAACACACAATAAAACTACCTAAAGACAATGATTCCCTATAGATTCTTACTTGCCATCGGATCCTAAAAGATTTGTAATATTACATCACATCTTGGTAAATCTTATCATAGTCACATCTCCAATGTAACATTTTCATGGTTCAGAACTTCGATAGTTTGATGCGGATTGTGACATCGTTGGAAGAGCTGCACACTGATGAGGATGGTCCTGCCATAGTGTATCACTGCAGGACGGGCAAGGACCGCACCACCACAGCCATGGCCATCACCTGCCTCATTCTCTGCCATAAAAAGGTGGGTGCCAATGTCTGAGGATGCTGTCCTCATCCGGCATACTCTAGATACCACTAAAAAGTGTATGCCATCGTCACACTATTCTTTTCATTTATAGTACTAAAAAGACGCGCCACTTCAGTAACACAACCGCGCTTTTCGCTGAAAACATGTTAGACCAATTTCACAGAATTGTATCCCCATCCGGGCAAGGGGATGAAAAAGAATTGAGTCGAATAATATGTTCATGTGATGCATCATTCTGCAGCTGCGGTTATTCATGTTTCATTAGAGCTCTTGCGTCATTAACTAGCATGACCTTGTGAGCTAATCCCGTAAGTAGCTTAAATCCCCTTTCCTTGCAGGGCTTTCCATATGGTACAAAGCCAGGAGAAGAAGAAAGGGTTTCACTTCCTAATGCCGACCTCACAAAAGGGAACTTTCAGGTAAATATTTGAGAAAGTTGATATCATTTATGGAAACTTGTTGCCCAGCCAACTCAATAGGAAAGCAAAAAGAATGTCCGGTCTATACAAATATGTGCCATGCAAAAGAAATTCCACTAGGTTTGGAAACGTTTTACCGAAGAGCTACTCATTAGATTTGATGTACTTGATATGAGTTTAACGCAATATCTGTGAATGTATTACCACACTGTGTAACACTTGACATAATGGTTGTGAAGAATGCACCGTCACAAATAATCGGGTAGACCACAGCATTTTACTATAATATGTTGTTGAGAGCGATTAAAAAAAAAATTGGGTCTATGTTTGGTGGCTGGATTTTGAGTTCTGTAAATTCAAGATTCTATAATGGAGACAGCGGTTTAAAGAGGAGATATAATAAATTAATAATGGATCCTTTACAATGTATCAGATTGTGCAGCGCCTTGTGAGGAGAATACCAAACGGGCAGCAAGTGAAGAGAGAGGTGGACTTTATCCTGGACCAGTGCTCCGACACTATGACCCCTATGCATTACCACATTAGGGAGGTCATCTTTGTAACATATAATAAGGTCAGTTCCCATTTTCCATTGCATAACATCGTGCTTTCCATGGCCAAACTATGAATTTATAACCGTGATAAAAGAATTCTTGCCAAAAATTGTACTTAAAACGTTCTCTCTTATAATAGCAAGCACGACGTACCTCCATTGGTCGTTGTGTGCTGCACATATATGCATTGTATTGGCTACGCCGTAGTTAGGGCCTAAACCCATTAGACGATTGTAAAACTGGCCGATCATCAGGGTAAACATCAAAATCGGTTGCAAAATCGGGCATTGTAGGGGTGTAGAAGGACAATCAATGTGTTAGCTGATACAAATCGAGTGGTGATCAATGCTAGTACATAATAATTTCTCCAAAGAGAAAGGTACAACCTTGATAATGACACAGTCCAATACATTACCTATACCCAGACTTTCTAACATGTTTGATATGTTAAAATCGGGAATAAAAATAAGGTTTGCAGTATATATAGTGCCAAATCGGCCACAAAATCGGGCACTTATTGTTAGATTTCAACAACCTATCATCTGAAACTGATCAATATTTATGAGCATTATGTAATATTCAGCCGATAAAGGTACCAATTATTGGAAAATCGAGTAATGGGTTTTGGCCCTTACTAATGTTCCCTTCTGGGCTATATATCTCACAGATTTGTGAACACCCTTGCTTCCCGTCTTTGTGGCTTTAGGTTTTTAGACATCAAAGTTATTTTTTGTGCATCCCCTCCAGGTTCTTGCGGCTACAAGAACATGGACGTTTAGTGGCGACAAGAACATTCTTGATGGTAAAAGAATTATCTTTGCACATGTTCCATCCAGTGCTACGCACTATACTCACATGGGTCTTTAACATATTTCAGATTAGGAAAGCGAAATCTTGCGAGGAGCAGGAGTTCTATCGTATGAAAGCTCTAGACTACTTAGAGCGGTATATCTACCTGATTCTTTTCAATGCTTATCTACATTGTGAGCGGAGAAATAAGTGGAAGATGACCTTCACATCATGGATGAAAAATGTAAGCACCATGTGAATTATTTTCATTATCCTCCCTCATTAGTCCAGGGTAGGTAAATTGGATATTATCTAGTGGACATAAAATGTTAAATGGATGTTGACATTTGGTTGATCAACGTTGATCAACTTGTTATCACTATTGACGTATCTGACTGTTGATATTCCCCCCTTAGGTCTTACGTAAATAAGTTAAATATCAATAGGCCTACTACTTTTCTTTAACCGTACAGGTGGCCTCAACAGTAGGTGTCTATGAAATATTGGACAATCTTGCCTTCCCTGAGCTAGACACCAGCAATGGGAACCTGACATGGAGCCGGAGGCAGAGATGGAGTTACACCAATTCCAAATTACCCTACAGGGGAGTATTCATCTGAACATGCAAAACATCGACACTTAAAGAGGAAACAGGCTTGTTGAGTGGGTAGCTCTGGGGCGCCCACATAGGCCTGTCTTGAGGCGTCCACGTTACCCAGGACACTGCTAACTGGTTGCACTAAGGCCCTTCAACCATTGGGCAGTGTTCATTCAGAAGCAAACCGGAGTGGGCTGGATGTCTCCGGGTAAAACATTTAAGCCCTAAATATATTCTTGCACTGCAAGAAGGAAAAAGAAAAGAAGCGAAAAAAAGGTCGTGCTCCCTCACAAAGAAACGTCTGCCATGGATTCCAATGGGCCTATATGCGTATAATCATTTTAAATGACGTAACAATCATTCCAATAGATGCATGGATTTGTCAAATTCGAAGACCCGTGGGTAGTTATAATCTCCCACGCCGTGTTTCCAATTTTCTGTATGCACCATTATTGCATCGTCTTGCAACCGTTCTTAGGAAGCAATAAGATTTTTGTGGAAGCAAGAATTTTCGTTAAAAACGTTTGTTTCTTACGTTTCTTTTTAATTAATTTTTTTTCTTTCGACACAGAAACAAATTTTTTTCTTCACAACACCAAGAAAAGATTCTCTTAGTACATTAAAACCAAGGTTTTCATAACTTACAAACCCAAAATAACCTTTTGATGAAAAGAAATTGTTTTCTCCGAGTGGATTTAGCCTTAAATGCTCACATGGCCGGTGTCCTGTGTTATGTAGGGATCTGCTGGCAGAGTCCACCATTGTACATCATTTAATAACATCTTGTCATAAAAAAAAATATGCAAAAGATAATTTTCATGAACAATGACTAAGATTTGGACATTGTAAATCAACTAAAATAGTTGCCTAATTTGGACCGGCTCCTAAATTGGACCACCCTTGTTTCCCCTAGTGGCAGTAATAGGAACTAGGTTCCAATGCTGCCATGTTTTAGCCAATATCACTAAAGATCCTACGAACTTTCAAAAATTAATTTTTCTGTAATTTTATGCACATCTTCTGTGAAAAATGGTTTTTGAACCTCTCAATCTTATTTGCGTCACTGCTTACTTAAGCCCTCCTGGTTGCTAGGCAACATCTTTTTGTTCAAAATTTTAGATGTCACATTAGACTTTTAGACTGAAATGAAATTTGATCAAAACCATTGTCATGTTTTAGAAAACAAACTATCAATAACAAAGATGAAAAGTTGCCTAAATTGGACCAGCTTGAGTTACCTAAATTGGACCATAGTTGTAATGTTGGGTCCAATTTAGTTGCCTAAATTGGACCACTCAGTGGGGCCTAGGCCTAGTTTTCTAAATTGGACCAAAGTGTAACCTTTTTCTTACTCCAGTATAGAGCAAATTCACATGATATTGATCGATGGCCCCTGGACATAAAACTAAACAAACAAACAAACATGATATTGATGGAAATAACAAGAGGACATGTAATATCATATATTAAAGGTTCCCTAGTTTTATATATTTTTCATTGTAATGAAAGTATAAGGAAATAGAGAACAATAGAGCACATTGATCCGATTTAGGATACCAACTGGTCCAACTTAGGCACCTAGTTGCCTAAATTGGACCATAAGGCTTTGATTTTTAATTGCACACTCTGGCTAGATAAATTCAAATTCCTAGATTGTCATGCTATCACCAGAAAACTAAAAGGTAAACTCACAAAGTGTATAAATTTTACATTCAAATTCATAAAAATAATCACTGGACAGGAAAACTTCTCAGGGGGTCCAAATAAGGCAACTTTCCCTAGAAGTACATTTTGTATACCTTACTCCGTCCCTGAAATATGGCAGGCCTATCGTATAGATAATCAGTATTTGACCCAATCATAGGGAAGGGTTATGCTGGGGGAGGGGGGGGATAACAGGATGTTCATTAAATGGCGGATGTAGAGGGGGCCCGGGGGTTCCTGTCAGGAAAACAATCTCCGATGGCGCCTCCACTCCATTTTAAATTTTCTGCCACTGATTAGTAATTGAGGCTTAGGCCTAACAAGTGGAATGGGGTAATGGATTTCCTTGTGAATGCGTGGAAATCCCTTACCACCCCCCCCCCCCTCTTTGGCGGGATTGCAACTGAAAATGGGTGAAATTATTCAGACTTTCCTAAAGTCGGGGAAACTGCTTTGATCCCTTCCGTCCAAATAACTGAACTTGCCTTATAGGGAACTGTATGGTCATGTACGAATGACAAGTGTCACCTATCTGGATTTTATCATTAAAACCGTTGTAAGGCCACAGTGAATCTTAGGGTCCAATATAATACTCCAGGAGGGTCTTTCTGTTTAAATATAGGCACCCTCCTAAACGTTTAGGCACCACCCTAAATGCAATTCTAGTTTCTTGTGAGACCTCCCTAAATTTAAAACTCATTTAGGAAGGTACATAAATATTTATTCAACTTTTCTAGTTTCTCGTGATTTAGTAATCTGCTTAAATTTGTCATAAATGTGAAAATTTATACCTCAACAAAGTAGGTGTATCTAAAGCTAAATCAGGCATATTTTGGAGTATAGAGAGCTGCGTAAATTTAGGGACATGCCTAAATTTATGCACAACCATAAATGGATATTGCTGGTACCTGTGTCAACCTCATGTTCTCACTGGTACCAGCGGAATAGGACTAAGGATTAAAAATATATATTGATGGGAGGTAAGAATGGGGAGGACCTCAACAAGGCCCAAACTCAAAGTCAAACTGATGGAAAGAGCTATAACTATATATAGAGATGCTACAGCTGGAACTTCAGCTTCTCAATGCAGGGTAACTCGCCATCATGCCCCCCCCCCCCCACCAAGCGAAAAAATTCTGACCCAGACCACATGCCCCAGGGAGGCCACTCATGGATTTATGGATACCATGTGCGTACACAAACTAGCGAGAAAGGGGGTACTTTTTGGACCCTATGAACGGATCTGCCCGGATCTGTTATTAGGGGCTGTTTGGGGCTCATTTTGGGCATTGAGGGGTAACCTTTTAAAGGGCTTTCAAATGGCGAAAGAATTTTTAAAACTAGAACCAGAGTCAGGGTTTAATATCAAGTGGTCAACTTTTCTAAAGCAAATTGGCAAAATTTGACTGTGAAAGGGGTCCTTTTTCCCCAGGAAAATATCAAAATATGGCCTGGAATGGGGTGTCTTTTTTAAGAAAATCTCAAAATATAGCCAGAAAAGGGGTATATTTCTCAGGAAAAGTGTCAAAATATGGCCGGGAAAGGGGTCTATTTTATCAAAACATCCCTTTGATAGGGTGCCAAAATTTAGGGTTTGTTCAATTGCAGGGAAAGGGGTACTTTTTCAAGCTGATCCCCGTCAAAAGGGGGAGGTTTTGGTGTAATTTCCCCCCGCTAAAAGGGTTATGAAGTCAAGGACCATGTACGCACACGGTTACTATAGAACATTGTAGGAAGTGGCCCCCCGGGCCACATGCCCCCTTGCAGGACAGGATGCCCCCCCCCCAACACACACACACCTCCTGCCCAAAATGCCCAGTGCAACAGCTCCCAGTCTTCCCTTAGAAAATTGCCCTTTTGCGACTGCCATCCCTGATGGTCCTTTGCCCCGGCCTTGAGCTGCCCTCCCAATGCCACTATATATCCCCATCCCTATCCTCCTCTCTCTGCTTTATGGTTTCAGATCAAGACAGCCCCGGCATCCCTTCCCAGACCCTTTCTCATTTACCGGTACCTGCTAACATTTCAGATGGATTTACGGCTATATTTAGGCATGAGGAACACTAACTAAAATTATGATGTGACACAAGGAATTCCTGGGGTTACCCAGCAGTTTCTCTACATTTACACTGGAACCCTGTGATTTAGGTAGAGAAATTATATGCAATGCTGTAAATATTTAGGAAACTGCATAAATATTTAGGAAGTTGCCTATATTTAGGGCAAATTTATCCAAGATTAAAAATCTTCCTATATTTATGCACATGTATAAATTTGCCATATAAAATGCCTTCTAAATGTGTTTTAAATGGATTTAGCCAGAAAAGGCCTCCCTGTTTCATCTGTGCGCAGGAAACTCATTTGGTTTATGCCAAACATTAATTTAGTCTTTCTGTAAATATGACTGGATACCCTTACCTTATCGTTAACCATATATATCCAGTTCCATTGAAGTTCCTAAATGCATGTAATAGCGTTGTGCACTATTCCGTGCCATCATCATCTTTGGTTATAACCTAAAACATGATGACACACTCACTCGAGTGAAGAAAATTTAATAAAAATACTAGGTCCTTTGGTTTTTGTAACCTGCATGCCGAGAAGTTTTTTTCCGAATTTTCTATTAGACCTTGAGCCCCTCAGCAAGGTAGTAAGGAAAGAAAAAAAAATAGCTAAAAATGATGACAAAATTATTGTTAGTCTATTGAAAACATGAATACATTTCTTAAACGCAAGGGCAGGAAGGTATACATATATTTTACAGATTCTTTCATGGGATGGTTATCAATACCGTTGCAGTGGAAAGGTTAATGCCAACCACTCTCCGCCAATGTATATGTGTCTGGGGGCCGTTGCTCGCTAAATCTGTTTAAAACTGATTTACGCGGTATGATATAGGGCAAATTTTGACATGTGCATAGATATAGCTAACTTTTTCGTCTTGTATAAATTTTGTATAAATTAAGGCAGTTTCCAGTATAATGCTCTTTCGCATAACAGTGTGATCATACTTGATTGTAGAGCTTAACGTTTATATGTGATAATTGATGAACGATTTGCAGTATTGGGTTAGGCAGGGGGTGGGGCATTTATAGGCCTATGTGTGAATGACAATCCATTTATCAATAGCCTAGCCAAAAGTCCCCCTTTCACATGTGATACCTAGTTCACTGGGGAGCTCTACTATAGTCTATTCATACCATATACCTCATTGCATTACAAGAGACGAAACTGTGTAGGCATGTATGTGTTTGTTTTTTTTTGTTGTTGTTGTTGTTGTTGTTGTTTTTTTGTTTGTTTTTTTTTGGGGGGGGTCATACATGACTTGCTATGTACATATTTTATATCTATAACAACCTGCATGCATCATGTAAGGTGTAATTTACCCATTGTGAGAAACAATTATATATGGGCATACAATCGGAAGGAATGGCTGACATCGAATACAATGCATTGTCTCATCTACCCTCAGACTACACTTATGGTTCTATCAAACTGTCCTGACTCTAGGTACGTATTCACGTCACTACTACATTGTAATAAAAAATACTTTTATAACCTTTGCTTTTAGGTGTGGTGTATTTGCACCCATCTAAATACTGCCAGAACAGAATTTGCAAGTAAAGTCTATTTCAACCATGCAAATTAAGGACCGCTGTTTCAAGAATGCAACTTGCCCATTGGTTAGCATGTCAGATGCACCGCGATGGAGTGCTCGTGGATCTGCTCTATATATGCCTAGCACTTCATTGGCGAATCATTATCGACCCTCAGAGTGTGTATCAACCCTGTACAGTGAGCATGATGCACGAATGTAGCCAGGGCTGCATCCATGTATCATGGCAACCAATGACCATGATACATTAATGCACTATCGGCCTTTAAAGGTTTAAGGTAGCGAACATTAAGATACCTAACTATTTGTAGCATCATACATGTAATTGTGATGGCATTTCCATTAAGGATGCACATTATTATGTATATTATGTTTATTTGAGTTTACAAATATAGTAGATGCGTGTATATCCTATTTGTAAATTGTATGCAGTCAGTTCGATGGCACAAAGTCCCACAAAGGTGGGGTCGGTGATGTTATAAATCTATATTCAGCTGTTATTGTTTTGTCTATAGTGAAGTTCTTTACACCATACCTCTGTATTTCGGATGTACTAAAATAAATTCCTGTATAGGATTGCTCTGTTTGTGATATTTTTGTATGAATATTTGCCATACCATTAACCAAAAGCCTCCCGTCTCCTCCGCTGCACCATGCCCTGTGGGCTCGGAGTGTGGTTCTGGCGGCGCTCTGGGCGCAATGACGGAAATAATGCCCTGTTTTCACTTTCATTCATGAACTAAAGAATCTCCAGTGGCGGATTGAGAAGGGGGGGGCCTTGATCCGCAACTAGCCTAATCTCCCTAGAGATAAGGTTTATCCGGAAGGGTTACACTATATACCGACCTAGCGGGATAATCATTTGACTAGTGAGATAATTCCCTTCATTCAGTGCAGCCTTTTCAGGGTGCATTACGTAAGCCTAATACCTGGTAGGCTAAAGCTACCGATCACGCGGGCTGTTATCGGTGCATATATCTCTCTGGGTACCCAGATCAAGAATGGTGCACCCTACTATTAATTAAAGGAACCCGCAACCTTGGTATAGACAATGTGCCATACAATCTTTAAAGTGGCCCCTATTTTTAGAATTCACTGACATTTTCTTTCTCTAAAATACTGGTAGGCTACCCCCTTTTATAGTCCTAGTTAAAACACTGATATTGAAAATTAAAATGTCCACCGATTTCCCCAAATACCTAGGCTTACCGGCACTGTGACTTCTTCCTGTCTATAGAAAAAAGGATTTCAAGGATATTTTCCTTGAAAAATCCCCTTTTTCTGATTTCAATGACATTACTTGATTTAAAAAAAAAACACAAAAAGAAAACACACAAAAAAAAACCTATTTCCGCGTTTTCTGTGCAGGGACCGGGGCTTAACCCCTCAGAAAGGTGCCCAAATTTCAAAAGGCCCCGTGATAAGGATAGGTCTATCGGGAATTGGGGGTGGATGGAGGGGGTTGTTCTCACATATATAGACACTGGGAAACTGGGCCTACAGTATCACGAATATCCTACACATAGGGCGGTAGGCCCAAGTAGGGTAGGGTGGGGTAAGACGCCCTTAATTTACAAATGTGTCATTTATAAGAAATTCATGGCTGCTTCCAGAATACTTTTTACATTAATCAAAGGATAGAGTGATATTTTCTTCATTTGCAAAAGCTTGTCAGCTCTTCCCCATTGTTACAGTAAATCATGTATGAAAAAAAGTGGATGCTGGGGTAAAAGGCCCACAGCTGGGGTAAAAGGCCCCCAACCTTTGGGAGAAAAGGCCCACATGCACAATAAAGAGGATCATAATTGGAATAAGTGCTCCATTTAGATTCTTGTCATTAAAAAAGAAGCTAAAGTTAATATTCATCAACTACTACTGAGATTTGGACATCCTAAATCACCTAAAGTAGCATTTTCGATAATTCATATTGAAGTCAAAGGGGTGATAGGGTAGGACAAGCTAAAATACCCTAATTGCACGTAACTGAGCAAGTTCTAAGAGAATAATCCCTATTGAATGCATATTTTTCACACCAATCAAGAGATGGAACAATGTATCATACTTGTGAAATAGGTTGTCAGCCTAGCCTTACGGAATATTCCAATAGAATGCTTGACAAAAAGTGGGGCATTTTGCCCCATAGGTTGAAAGGCTAGGGTAAAGGGCCCAAAGTGATGGGGCAAAAGGCCCATGGATCTGATGATAAGATAAGGTTCATCTCAAAAGTCAAAAGCCCATGTAGGTATTGGAACAAAGTGTAAGGTAAATAAAATGTATCTTTATGACCTACCCTTCACCCCTTTTTCTAATAATACCTCACCTAATACTTTTAACCCATTTAACTTGCTACCCAAAAATCCATGCATATTTCAGGACCCTTTTATTTCTAATTATTCTCCTTGAAGTTATCCTTACTTCCAAGTGTTAAATGGCTGCATACAACTAGTACCTTGGTTATGAGGGCTAAAGAGCCTTTTACCCCAAAGGGCCTCTTACCCCGTCCTACCCTATATAGGCCTAACCGCCTGCTGCTCACAAAAAGCGGGCGGGCGGGCGCGCCGCGCGCGGCAGGGCAGTTGCGCCATCTGACGGCCAGCATAAAATACCGCTACCCAATGCAACATACTTGCAGCAGGTGCGCTGTTTACCGGGAGCTCCATGCGTCTTCCGGTTACGTCTGCAGCTGCAGCAAAGACCGACGGATGAATATTGGGGTTAGTAAGACGGAGCAGTCCCACTGCCTCCCATAGGTTTAACGTTGTGACGGGGTTCTCGGCGCGCCAAGGTATCCAGTGTGCCGTGAGGGTGTAGCAGCGCGAGGCTCCCATAGAGCGCAATGTTAAACAACACATTTTGAAAAGTTATTTAAATATACTAATCCTTGGAATATTGGAATAATTTGACCACTGGGTGAAAGGGCAGGACTCAAAGATGCTTATTCTTAGGATTTAATATAATTTCTGTAAACCGTCTTATCGGGGGAAGCTTGGATAGGCCACAAAACTTGTGAATTTTGGGCATTTTCTACCAAAACATGCGAAAACAACCCATGTTCACCCTATCAAAATAATTATTTCTATTCCTTCCACAACTTCCATATCATAGTATATGACAGAGAATGGCCTAAACATAAATTGTATGTACTTAGTTTTTTATTTATTGGCTCAGTTTAACCACACTGACAGTGGAAAGTGAAGTTACGAACCTGAGCACTCTGTGCTTCGTGAGAGGAAAGGCCTAGCACAGAGGGGTCAAATTGTCAAAAGTGTCCTTCGTTTCGGGAATGCTGATCGCTGCACATCTCATTTTTCTTTTAAATGATCTCGATACTGATTTAGTTCATGTCAATAGCTATCTACAGATACCAGAATTAATTTTTAATTCCAAAGATTTCCATTTCAAAATTGCCGATCAAGTTGCGATGTTTAACATTGCGCTCTATGGGAGCCCTCGCGTTTACACCCTGGTGCAAGCTGGCCCCATCTCCTATGATTAACGCGGTTCAGGAGCTCAATCTCTCGTCACCCAATACGGCGGAGTGAGATCTCTTATACTAGATTATGCCTCTTTGGCTGCAGCTGAAGCAAAGGCCGACCGATGAATATTGCGGTTAGTCATGTATCTTTGGCTGAAGTAGCCTATTCCCGGCTTAAATTGGGCATGGGCACAGGCTACAGCTGAAGCAAAGACCGACGGACGAAGGTTGGTATTAGTAAGACCGACGGATGAAGGTTGGTGTTAGTACTAGATTCTACCTCTTTGACTTTGGCTGAACTTCGGCCTGAACTGAACTTCGTAGGGACTTTAGGTCATTTTTTTAAAGGCTCTATTCCTCTTAGATAACCAGTGCATTGTGTAAAGGACAATCATACAATCTCAACGCACTTGGAATCAAGTCTCTACTCCCATTATTCGCTGAGATATTTCAGGTTGAAGTTCGGATATTGGGCTCTATTCCTGGACAGGTTGCCAATACATAGGGCATCCCAAACATGGCACGTAGACTGCCTTCTGGGTGGGTATATGGATGGGAAGTGCTCAGATTGGCAATAGATGGCCTATTGGATTGGGTATATCTAGAGAACCGTTAAAGATATGGCCTTGAAATTTTCGGTGTGTACCCGGCTTACTATCAACTTTATCTAGGTCACGTTAAGGTGACCTTCATGAAAGGTCAAGGTCATGAGGTCAATATTCTGGGTTTCTAGGTCAAAAGGGCCAAATTCTAAATACTTTGACTATTTATTGTCTATTATGATGCAATGTGATTAGGAATATGTATTTAATTGAATACTGCCCTCATGTGACCTTTTATGAAGGTCAAGGTCACAAAAAAAGCTATGGTGGCTATGGCGAAGGTCAAAAGCCCATTTTTGCTTAAAATCTCTGGAAAATCATATTTCTAGATGTCATAGCATTGTCTCATGTACAGCTAAGGACATCTACCACTTGAATTATCATAACTGCCTTATTCAAGGTCAAGGTCATCTGCAAGGTCAAGGAGAGTGGGCTATCTAAACTTCAATTCTGAATAACTCTGCAAATAATTGGAGTAGAGACATGATTTCAAGTGCGTTAAAATTGTATGGATGAGCTCTATAACATCTGCTACTTTGTTAAGGTGCATGGTGATAATGACTAATACACTATTCAAAGCCAGTAGTAAGTTCAAGGTCAAATCTTAGCTAAACAGTCAAATTTCAACTGAAAATACCATATTCCCCCTCCCCTTTAGGTTTGCGCATGGAGATTGAGCGTTGGGACATGCGTGACGCATCGTTATCGCAACATAAAACATTTCCGGATGTGCATAGTGCTTTTCATTATTGAAGTGTTCATAGATACATAAGAGTGTTTATGCATGTATATTTGACATACAAACACTTCTATATATGACAGATATTCACAAAATTATGAGTTATATATAAATATTTATTCCAGACACTGCCTAAGAGTGACATTTGTCTACCACAATAGAAGGTATTTAAAACCTACTGGATGCTAAGTGTTAACATAGATAATCGCCCAACGATGTAGTAAAAAAAATGTGGGCAAAAAAAAATTCTGACCCCCCCTGGTCATTAGTTAAAAGCAATTTTATATTTATATAATAAGAACAAATTGAGGGGACTGTCTGTCAGCAACCAGGGCTCAGCATGGTGCTGCCATAGACTCAGGCTTGGCAGTGCCAGAAGCACCACCACCCCAACTTCCAACTCAATTCCAAGCAAGAAATAATCCTTTGACCTCAATGCAAATGGTACCAGATTGAAGACACTTTCAAACTGTATTAGATGATGGCTGAGTCATTTGACAATAAAAATGATACCATAGAACTATTCACTCAAGCATGGGGAGAAGTTCTGCCTAGTCATTAGTTAGGGAGAGGTCATTTATTATCAACAGGGGGGGCGTAAAAATTTCAGACCCCTCTCGTGGGGGGGGCTTAAAAAAATTTGACCCCTCTTGAGGGGGGGCTAAAAAAAATTTACCCTCTTTTTAGCAAAAAAGCCGCGCGCTACTATAGATCGAAGAGGGGGCGCGAAAAACTCTCCACGCCTCCGGCGGGGGGGCCCAGAATAATTTTGACTGCCATCGAGGGGGGGGGGGCGTAATTGTTTGTTTGTTGTTCACAAAAATGGCCATAACTTTCCACCAAATCGCCGTAGGAAAAAAATTCAAACAGCTATGGACTCCTCTAGAAAATCGCTTTTCTCTCGGAAACCTATTATCGCCCAACGATGTAGTCAAAAAAATGTGGGCAAAAAAAAATTCTGACCCCCCTGGTCATTAGTTAAAAGCAATTTTATATTTATATAATAAGAACAAATTGAGGGGACTGTTTGTCAGCAACCAGAGCTCAGCATGGTGCTGCCATAGACTCAGGCTTGGCAGTGCCAGAAGCACCACCACCCCAACTTCCAACTCAATTCCAAGCAAGAAATAATCCTTTGACCTCAATGCAAATGGTACCAGATTGAAGACACTTTCAAACTGTATTAGATGATGGCTGAGTCATTTGACAATAAAAATGATACCATAGAACTATTCACTCAAGCATGGGGAGAAGTTCTGCCTAGTCATTAGTTAGGGAGAGGTCATTTATTATGAACAGGGGGGTGGTGGGTTTGAGGGGGGGGTAAAAATTTCAGACCCCTCTCGTGGGGGGGGGCTTAAAAAAATTTGACCCCTCTTGAGGGGGGGCTAAAAAAAATTTACCCTCTTTTTAGCAAAAAAGCCGTGCGCTACTATGGATCGAAGGGGGGGCGCGAAAAACTCTCCGTGCCTCCGGGGGGGGGGCCAGAATAATTTTGACTGCCATCGAGGGGGGGGGCGTAAAAAATGTTCACAAAAATGGCCATAACTTTCCACCAAATCGTCGTAGGAAAAAAATTCAAACAGCTATGGACTCCGCTAGAAAATCGCTTCTCTCTCGGAAACCTATTATCACCCAACGATGTAGTCAAAAAAATGTGGGCAAAAAAAAATTCTGACCCCCTGGTCAAGGGGTTGAAAAAATTCTGACCCCCCTCAAACCCACCAGCCCCCCCCCTGTTGTTAAAAAATGATCACTCCCTTACCTAGCCTATTCTGGGTCAGGCTGTGACACTGGCTTGTGCACTGAGTGAATCACTGAATGAGCCTTCATCAAAATAAATGTCAATTCCATCTGTTCAAAACATATCAATGACTCCAATTTTTTTTCCCATTCTATTATTTAGGACCCCAAGTATCTTATTTCTGCCTAGTCATTAGTTAAAAGCAATTTTATATTTATATAATAAGAACAAATTGAGGGGACTGTTTTTCAGCAACCAGAGCTCAGCATGGTGCTGCCATAGACTCAGGCTTGGCAGTGCCAGAAGCACCACCACCCCAACTTCCAACTCAATTCCAAGCAAGAAATAATCCTTTGACCTCAATGCAAATGGTACCAGATTGAAGACACTTTCAAACTGTATTAGATGATGGCTGAGTCATTTGACAATAAAAATGATACCACAGAACTATTCACTCAAGCATGGGGAGAAGTTGGTAAAAACGTCATACTTACTCGGATTTTAGTCTGCTTTGGCGCTACGTGAAAGTCATGTCATCCCTGATTGGTTCAGCCAGGTCATGTGATTTCTATTGTCTTTTTTATGGACACCAAGATCATGTGATCAGGCTGTGTCTCAGGCAAATTTTCTGTGCCACTTCTGTAAAACTGCAGCAGCAGCAGAAAGTTGAACAGCCCTCCAGATATTTTCGTCACTGGAGGGCTTAAAATACTCCGATTTGAGCCAGGAAAACAACCACATGATTGTAAAACCATCAAGCATAATCCTGACAAAGAAGTGAGTTGATTAGAATAAGAGTTTTGGCTCTAGAAGCCCAGAAACGATCACGTTCAAGTGCGGCGAAGTTGCGTCACGAATGTCCCGATCGATTTTCTCCCTGCGCGAACCTCCCTAACTGAAGTAGGTACATCACATGAAAATTAAGATTATGAGTTAGAGCTTAACCCCTGTGTCTTAGTTGTGCAGGAGAGTGCAAGGATTGCAAATCTTTTGGAATCATGTTGATATCTCAATTTGTTCTCACAGAATCGCAGAATTAGTATCTAGAAATCTGACATTTTTGTCTTAAGTATTCAGGCAATTCCCGGGAGGCAATTTGTTGTGACCTTCTGGATCCTAATAATGGGCCAATTAGCCATAATAAATGAAGAAATGAAAGGGAGGTAAGTTAGTAAATTGTCAATTCAATTGGAATGAACCACAATATCAGCATGAAATAAAAAGCTATCTTAGCATTAGCTCATGACCTAGATTTTGATGACACGATCAAATATTGTTTCCTGTGTGGTAGCAAGTTCACATGGTTGGGAAATCATAAAAAATCAGTTAATTGCTCCCAAAGTCAGGGAGCCTGTAAAACAAGGTATTGTAAGTGTCACACCTGTATGATGTACATGGGTCATGCAGTGACGGTTTTAAAACTGCCAAATCACCATTGCGTACCTTCACACAGGAAAATGTGATTTTACGAATTTCTTTTGCAGTCACCAGCTGTACTATTCAGTCCACATGCACAAACTAAACCTTATATGAAACGCCATGAAACATACTATTACTTTCTTTTAGTTTCATTCTACTTTTTCATTTTGGACAACTTGATTTAGATGACCTCTCAGTCATCTACTTCAGAAATCTACAAAAATGTCTAGAAATGCACCAATTTCCCCGAAAGATTTTCATATAGGTAAAATAAGCTATGAAATACCAAGATAACTTCTTATATGTGTTCATTTATTCTTTGTTCTGTAAGAATATGCCAATTTCAGTGCAGTTTAATTTCCAGTGCAGCAATTTGTTGGGTCACAAAAAATGCGTCACAAATGATGGACACTCCCAGAGGAGTGGTGCAGGCATTGTTTGATGTACCTAACTGAAGTGAAATGAAAAGAAAAGGAGTGAACACGACCTTGAGCTTTACAATGTCAAACAAACCTAACAGGTAGGAAATCCTAATAGACATAGTATATATTATAGCTCTCAAGTTTTGATGAAGCCAAAGAGTGAGACTTTGCGGGGGAGCTCAGAAATTTCCAAACATTAGGGGAAATGTCACAATCTAGCCTCTAGTCTAGGTAAAACTGGGGGTTTGCCCCCCAAGAAAATTTTGAAAAAATAAAGACAGTTTGGCTGAGTTTTCTACACCAAACAGTGAGGAAAAGTCCAAGTTCACTCTACAAGCCTATACTGATTTTTTTTAAGCCTAAAATGCGTGAGAAAGAGCCTGCTCTGCGTGAGAGTGAGATAAGCCCCAAATGCGTGAGACTCACGCCAGAGGCGTGAGAGTTGAGAGGTAAGTTAGAGACTATCTAGTCTCACAAGTTACACAACAGCTGGGTTTCTTGCTCTAACACTCGAGTGCATTTGGGTCGCCTTTCCTGCAATCCGATTGGTCAAAAGCGCATGTTGGGTCAGGGGACCCAGTGAAAGCACTTCCGGCCTCACTTCCTGTTTGTGGCTTTCCTTCTTATTTTTATGAGAAAAATCAAAGTTTTTTTCTCGTGTCAGAACGTAAACAAAGCCCTCAGATGCGTTTTTGTACCCTGCCTTTGGCCCTCGGGCTTTGGCAATCTTGGGCAAAGTGCTCGGGTCTCGGGTCAGGGTACAAACTTGCATCTTTGTGGTTTGTTTGTACGGCCCATTTAGTCTTGGGCCCCCGGCTTGGGCCATCCACAAATGATGTCACGCTGGAGCCAGTGGAGGGAGGGAGGGGGGGGGGGGGTAGGCTCGGCGTGACGGAGGTAATTTTCCATATACATTCAGCATTGCAAATTTGGCAAAAAGCGTGACGAGGGGGGGGGGAGGTTGGGGGGGGGGGTTGATCATGCAACGTCATGAGTACAGCTGGCAAGGGAACCCCTCACTGGGCCTCAGCCGCATGGTACACGTGTGACACAAAAGGATGGAGCTAAACGACCATGGCGTACCTTGTGGATTGTGGTCAGGGGCGTAGGAAAAGGAGGTGGGGGGGGGGCAAAGGAGGTGGCACCCCCCCCCTGCTTAGGCCTACCTACTGAGACCCCGAAAAAATTGCCAAGAATTCATAATAAATTGAACAAGAAGCTAAGACTTTGCATTTCAAATTACATTGATATAGTTATGGGATAGAGAAAATCGGGGCCCGGGCCTCAAATCAGATCTAAAATTCATCAAAAATTACTTTTTTATACACAAATGTACTTGCCCCCCCCCCCTTCCCCCCAATGAAGATTTCCTTCCCAAGCCTCTGAGTGGTCCATCCGCCCCGAGGTGGGGGAGAATAGTGGGGGTCTAGATGGGGGGTCCCCATGTCACATGTCGATTTTAAGAAATGGCCATTTCACTTGTCACTAAATTTCTATTTTCCCATGTCCTTGTCACTAGGCTTCATGTCACATGTCGATTTTAAGGAAAGGCCTTGTCTCTTGTCACTGACTTTTTCCTTTCCAACTCCTTGTCACTAAGCTCCATGTCACATGTCGATTTTAAGAAATGGCCATGTCACCCTGTCGAATTTAAGGGTCTAGACCCATACTAGTTCCAATCATAACTCTATCCTTTGATAATCTGCGCCCATCAGTACCAGTAGCGAATATTGAGTTAGAAAGTTCAACAAGGGGAGACAGGAGGGGTGTATAGACCATAAGGTATGCCAGGGAGTTTAGTTCTGAATTTTCACATGGAATAATTGTGTGTAATTGTTATAGACCTATGTATAAGCTAGCCTGCGTACCGTCAGTAAGGCACGGGACCATCCACTTATTACATACCTATGCACTTTTTTTGGCCAAAATTTGCCCCCCCCCCCGACCCCGTTGCACCATGTTACGTACCGGCATGCATATTGGGTCAACCCCCCACACCTGCTTAGGCATACATACTGACCCCCCGTTCCTTAAATTGCATGGGGGGGGGGGTGTCGAAACCACATATATTTTGAACTATATTCAATGTTGTATTTATAATACTGCTCTTTATCAGAATAATATAATAGAGAGATACTATCCATCACTACAATCCCACTACACTACAGTCAAACGAATTGGTTGTACCTATTTGGTTCATAAGATGCCGGTACTACATTTTTTCTTTTCAAAAAGCATTTTGTACATATGTTAAATCAAAACATCATTGTTAAAATTTCTTGGGGGAATGTTTCACATCGAGGGTATTCTTGAGTAGAGAGGGGACGCCTTCCTTTGATATACCGGGTACATATCGGGACGTAGTTGGTGGGGGGGGGGGGGATTTCAATTGGGCATTGCATTCTCGGGTATAAAGGCGTAGGCACTAATGAATTCCATGCTCCCACTTTCTTATATTTATTCTCGGGGATGGGGGGGGGGGCTTTAAAATACAATACTCTCATAGGACTAACCAGGCTTCCTTCGTTCATACTAAAAAAAAAAATAGTGGCCAAATCAAAATTTTAAGAGCGTTATTACTCCTTTATGACGTAATTTGCGTTCACAAGTAATTTCGCTCAAAAGAATATGCAGGCAGATCATGTTGCTTTGATATAAACGACAATACAAAATAAGTATGGGCTAAATGTACCTATACATGGGTAAAAAGTGACCCTGTGACGCAGGGTTTTTAAAAAGTGATGGACGGTGACACTCAAAAGTTCCCAGTACATTGGCATATACATAAAAAGTGACAGAGTGATGTGCCATCCTTCCTAAAAGGTGACAGCGTGACATCCTAAAAATCTTGGGCACCCATGTATAGGCACCTAAATGCAACTATGTGTTTTCAATGGCTGCTCCGTCAGGGGCGTAGGAACCTAGGCTACATTTTTCAATTTGTGGAAGGGGGGGGGGGCTAAGGGGGCTGCCCCCCTTCCCTTCTTACTATTTTCCCACGCCATCCCATTTTACAATAACCTATCACTGAGGCCGAGCTTGGTGTAGGCGAGGCACCTGGCACAGTCAGTACTTCCTGTGTAGGCTACTGCTCAGCGCTAGTAGCGTCCCCGATGTTGCAGCTGCGCTGGCCGCGTGTGAGTAGTGCAGGGAAATGTGGCGTGTACCCAGGCACTAGACAGCAGTCGCACGGCCTTTATCAGTCTGCCACAACAGCTAAACATCATGGCCGCTCTCGGCAGCATCCTTAGGAAAGGAGGTGTGTACCACGTTTCTAATTCCTTCCTTTAATACTCTCTTCATTCTACCCCTCTACACGTGGCATATAGTAAATCGGGCGACGTTTCTAAGACTACCAGCGCCGTCAAAACAGCGGCCACAGACCTGGAATTCTAAGCAATCACAACGCCATATGTTTGGGTTAGAGGCTGCGGGTGAGAGCCAGATTCCCTACAAGCCGTAGCTTGCTTGGGTCAACGTTGACTGCTGTAATCAAATAGGTGTGGCCGCCTTATTTACTAATTCTTTACACGGGACTCTTTCTCGCGACCTTGTTTGATTGAGAGAAAAATGTGCATATGGACGACGTGCGACTGTTTGTTATTGTTCGTCACGTGACTCTGGACCAGTCTAAAAATAGCCGGTTACAAGCATTACCCTCGGGTATTCATGGAACATGTCATTAGAAAACATCTATCGGCATCCTGGCCCTCTAGAACCCAATGCACCCAAAGTACCGTTCTTCCACCTCCCAGAGATGTGGAAATGCCTTGTCCCTGTCTCTTTTGGCATAAAGTTATCTCAAGGATATTCTCGTGGTATTATAGTTAGAGAAAACAGATGGCAATGAATTTGATCCAGATATCCGAATCTGAATATAGTCCCTGTTAGTGTTAGAAATATCAACGTCTATATGAGGATATTGGAGTGATTACTTAGTTCATGTAGCTACAGTTTTCTCTTGAGGATAGCACAAGAAATCATCAGTTGACTGGGATATTTTCAACATCTGTTGAAAAGTTCTATCATTTGGTTTAATGATGTTTGTACCCCGCTGCTTTATTTGAAGCTCTAAGAATTCATTACAACTGTAATCTGTTCCAATATCGAACAAAGTTACAATTCTATAGAAATAGTGTTGTTAACATTAATAGCAAGATTCGTGTTGACCAAATGTGTTGATAAATGTATATACCTAGTATATAGAAAGTAGCAATCGTATTGAAGTGGTTTTGCTTTCAAAACAAAATAGTATATGGAAAGCACTCTGGTGCCTTGAGCTCCCGACAGGGTCCAATGGTCCGTAATTAGGTCAGGGCCCGTGCGTTTTCTGAAAACTTGTTTTAAAAGACCAGTTTGGCCTGTAGATTTTCTCATAAACATATGGCTCAAGTAGTATTAAGTAAGTAGCAATCTCATCGGGCAATATCAAGCTATGTCTTCAATGAAGTAGTATATGGAAAGTAGCAATCTCGCCAGACACAGTATCAAGTTTGGTATACAACAAAGTAGTATATGGAAAGTAGCAATCTCACCAGGCAGTGTCAAGCTTTGTCTACAATGAAGTAGTATATGGAAAGTAGAGATCTCGCCAGGCAAAGTATCAAGCCTTGTATACAACAGAAATATATGGAAAGTAGCAATATCGTCAGGCACAGTATCAAGCTTCATCTACATTGAAGCTTGATACTGAAGAAGTATATGGAAAGTAGATAGCGTCAGGCACAGTATCAAGTTTGGTATACAACAAAGCAGTATATGGAAAGTAAGAATCTTGTAGTGTCAAGCTTTGTCCACAATGAAGTAGTATATGGTAAGTAGCCATCTTGTCAGGCACAGTATCAATCTTTATCTACAATGAAGTATTATATCAAAAGTAGCAATCCTGTCAGGCTCAGCATCATGCTTTATCTACAATGAAGTATATGAAAAGTAGCAATCTCGTCAGGCTCAGCATCAAGCTTTATCTACAATGAAGTGGTATATGGAAAGGAGCAATCCTGTCAGGCAGGTTGAAGCTTTGTCTACAATGAAGTAGTAAATGGAAAGTAGCAATCCCATCAGGCTCAGCATCAAGCTTTATCTACAATGAAGTAGTATATGGAAAGTAGCAATCCCATCAGGCTCAGCATCAAGCTTTATCTACAATGAAGTATTATATGGAAAGTAGCAATCCCGTCAGGCTCAGCATCAAGCTTTATCTACAATGAAGTATTATATGGAAAGTAGCAATCCCATCAGGCTCAGCATCAAGCTTTATCTACAATGAAGTAGTATATGGAAAGTAGCAATCCCGTCAGGCTCAGCATCAAGCTTTATCTACAATGAAGTATTATATGGAAAGTAGCAATCCCATCAGGCTCAGCATCAAGCTTTATCTACAATGAAGTATTATATGGAAAGTAGCAATCCCATCAGGCTCAGCATCAAGCTTTATCTACAATGAAGTATTATATGGAAAGTAGCAATCCCGTCAGGCTCAGCATCAAGCTTTATCTACAATGAAGTAGTATATGGAAAGTAGCAACCTCGTCAGGCTCAGCATCAAGCTTTATCTACAATGAAGTAGTATATGGAAAGTCAGGGGGGCTTGGGCCCCTCAATCATAAAGGAGGGGGGCTTGAGTATGTCTGCCCCCCAACTCAAAGAGAAAAAAAATTGCCAAAAAACACAATAAAATGGACAAGAAGCTAAAGTTTGCATTTGGGAACATGGTGGCTTGAGCCTCAAATTAGATCTAATATTCCCCAAAAATTACTATTCTATACAAATTCTATATAAGTATTATAGGCGTCATTGCATTTGAGCCAAAAATTCGAGGTGGTTCCCCCCAATGAAGATTTGCTTCCTTTGCCTTTGGAAAAGTTTCTTATCAATAATTTCTGACTGATCAAAGTATTTCATATATATTAAAGACCTCTCAAGATACACCAGAATGCGCCATTTGCCTTCGTGATTTTAACATTGCTCCCGTGGATGATACGACCCCTCCCCTTCTCTCTTCCAGCAGGGCAAAATATTTTACTGGATTGTGTGATATGGAACTTCTACTCTATTAACCTCTTACCAAACCTCTCGATAGCGAGGTTTGGTAAGCATAATGTATGTGATAGAGATATGGTTGAATTGCTCCAAACTGGGTTTTACTTAAATCAATAGTACAATATATTACCATATGTCATGATTATTATATTTAACCCTGGCAGCTAACAACCCATCAGCACATCGGACAACACAGTATGAGAAGCTGGCACAGGACGCGAGCGACAATGAAGAAGAAGACGATGTTCTCTTCCGACAGGGTAATGGGATTGAAGTTGCAGGGGTCACCCGCATGCAGAATGGAATTTCTCGGAATTCACACGGCATCAGTAATGGCAATCAGGTAGGACCATTTGAACCATGATCCTGTGCCTGATATTTCTACCTTCCAACTACACTTGGATCGGTACGATACACAAGAGGGCAGCATTCACTGGCTGACCACCCCCTGAGGGACTTGCAGCCTGGACTGGCCCCTTCAATTCATTAGAACGTACCAAATCTTCCCGTATTTCAGACTTTTTCCAGGGGATGGTAAATTATGGAATTTTTCATGGAATTTCAGTTTAAAAATTTTGTTGAAATCTTGTGCGTTGCCATTGTTATGAAATGGAAAATGTCATCCTCACAATGTAGTTAATAGAAGGTATCGTAATGTAGGTTGGTTAGGGGGTAGTAAAAGATTAACCGATATATTTAAGTTAACAAGACATCTGTATTCAGATAATGAAGGATTTCATGACTGTGTTCGAACATCTGTCAAATTTTCCAAAAATCAGTGCATGTGTTTGAGCAGACTAACAGCCCTCTTATATAGATTCTTAGTTTGTAGTGCTGTGCAGGTGTTTCTAAAATATCTCACACATTTCCTTTTCTATCCACCAGGAGAGTATTGAAATGGACTCCATGCCCACGATACACACAGCACGTAAGTTGGGCAGCGATGTTAAAGTACATCTGGTTCGAACGGGGCTCCTGACGCGAACCCGTATTGCATGTTTTATCATGGTGCTTCTGAGTGGTATCAGTATAGCATTCGGCTTTGCATTCATCCTACCTTACTTCACAGGAAAAGGACGGTCTTCTGTACACATCTACCACCGCAGCGCCCCCTGGACTCATATCCTACCTGAATTAGGTCAGTAAAGGATGTGTCTACATTTTAAGTATTATTTGTTTGCTATTTGAGTGAGGGAAGAGGCATGGAAACTGGATTTCACAGAATAAAGATATGTTTGTAATCAGATAAGGGCAGTAGTCAGTGATCAGGTAGAGTGTTGCAGGTAACATTTTGATACCATGCTGTCTTTCAGGGACTGAGTCTGAGGTGTGGCTGGTGGATGTCGATGGGGATGGCAAAAAGGATGTGCTGCTCGGTACAATGAAGGAGTTTGGCTTCCGTGTGAGCAGCACCGATATGATGCAGAGTCTCTGCAAGCAAAAAAGTGAGTGGCTCAGATTAGATGTTGACTTGTGAACTGGGACAGCTTTATATTAACAATTATCTAAGACCAATTAAAACTACCGTAATCTCCCGCGTATAAGACGTGTCCTCTACGCCAAACAAAATGCTGGGGCGTCTTATAGGATTTTTTTCAAGTTGGGGGTGCGTCTTATACGAGGGGTAATTTTACTATAGAAATGTACTAATCTTACAAATTTCATCCTTAAAATGTGTGTCTTATACGCGAAAATGTGGTACTTCAAACTGTGGATCTGCCACTGTTAAAATCCTGCTACATGTGAATCTGGGTTGCGTAAAATCTTAACTTAAAATGATTATTAACTTATTCTGATTATCCATTTGTAGAGTTACCTTTTCCATGTGTGGGCATGGTGCTGGCACTACGTGGCACAGACGGTGCAGAACTCTGGCACCTAATGACGTATTCAGGTGTGGAGAACATCAAGTGTGATGTCATCGATATAAACGGCGATGGGCGTAAGGACTGTATCGCCACTGGCCGAATGGGAACTATGGTAGCTTTTGATGTCAGGAATGGTAAGCTGCAGAAACTCCGGGGGTTTAGGCTGCATAAAATTGGCGTATAACTTTGCAGCAAGCGCCCATATGATTGGTGTATATCTTTGCAGCAAGCGCCCATACGATTGGCATATAACTTTGCAGCAAGTTCCCATATGATTGGTGTATAACTTTGCAGCAAGCACCCATACGATTTACGTATAACTCTGCAGCAAGCACCCATACGATTGGCATATAACTTTGCAGCAAGCGCCCATACATTTAGAAAAAGGCTTGCATGAATGGCCCCCCCCCTCAGTATTTGATAAAATCATCTGTGAGATGTTTGCAATTCCTTTAGATCATTCCTTTTAGTTTGTTTTCACAATGCAAATAGTTCTGGAATGCAAATGTTTCAGTTACAATCAAAGTGCATCGATATGTCTATCTGCATTGGTACTTAAGTGATGCAAGGTGTTTTACAATACAAGTGAAAATAAAGATATATGACTTGCTCTCTAGGGTCTGTGCTCTGGCATGGAGACTCCGATGTCCTTAAACCAGCATGGAATGTTTACGCACCACTGATCTTGCCGGATCTTGATCTTGACGGAGTACCAGAGATTGTGATTGCACATGGAGGAGACGATGCCTTCCCTCATGCTGTAAGCTACATAATTTATCACTCTTCAGGCTTATGTTGACAATGTCTATTGTTCTATTTGTTTAGTTCAGTATAATCATTATGCTGATCACATTTTGTAGAGTCATTCAGTCATTAAATGTAAAATCTAAAGACCTTTACAGAGTTGCTCAGTCCCTCAGATTGAAATAAGCACGGCAAAAAAAAAAAGACAACCTTTTGATGTAGACATCGATTTCGATCTCTACCCTATTTGTTGTATGTACGTCTTTTCAACACTTGTTTGTCCCATGTTAGTTACCACTTCAATGTTGTACCGTTATTGCTCAGATACTAGATTCCGTCGATTAACCTCAGACAGGTAAATCATTATGTAGTTTGCATTCGGTGGTGTGGCTTTTACTCATCCTATGTGGATGGATATGGAAATGACGTTTGGTAATGGTTGCTTCAGCATTGTATATCAGGTTCTAGATAAAGGTTATGGTAACGTCTAATAATAATAATTAGTTATTCATATGCACGGGCGTAGAGTCATGGGAAGATAATTGGTTATGTGCATCTATAACTGAGGAGTATCTTCTCCTAAATAGCTTCTAATAATTTGCTTTGGGGTTACTACTGTAGGGCGAACTTGCATATGAGGCGTATCATAGATTGAAGCAAATGCTTGAATTGGAGGTGTTATGTATCATAAATGCCTTGTAAAATAAGGCTCATCTTAGAAGGCACATTTAATGTTTATTTCACCATAGACATAAAGTACCTTATATCTCTGATTTCACATACAACCTGTGCCTTAAATGCGAGTTACCAGGTTACCACACAAATTTAGGCGCATGCCAGTAAGTATTCAATTGCTGTGGCACGCCCTGATTCAACGAATTAGCCCATTGGTTTGGCCATAATTGCATGATATTATATAAGTGACCATTACACGTTGCGTGAAGAGGACAGTATTAAACGTTACGTCCAGTTAACCAAGAAGTTGTGATAATATTAAATAGTGGTTATGTACTCGCATTTTGGAAATACTAGAAAATCTAGAAAATCACTTTTAGTAGCCTATGGTCACTCGCTCATTACACAAGAAATGTTAGGGACTATGCCACTTGAGATGTGATTTATTCAATTAGGGAGTAATCTTAACGCCCTATAGATGCTTTGGTATATGTTAGTGTTCCTTTTTGATACCTACTACTGCATTAATCTTATAAGGTATATTTATTTATAAACAATTTATGTATTGCTGTTATGTCATACTTTAAAATTATTTATAAAATCCACTGTAATATTGTAACCTGACTAAATATCTCATTGTCTCTTCTCACCACTTGCCCTTTCAGAAATTAGTCGCACACAAATTAGCTGTAAGTGCAAATTTAAGGTTTTATATAATACTATATAAACCGTTGACAGAAAAATGACCCATGCAGAAATCCTATTAAAGGACCTGTAGAATTGTTAAGTGTTACAATATTGCTGACAGTTAAAGTAACAATAAGCACACATCATCCACCTGCTAACTGTAACAAAAAAAAAGTGGTACAGGACCCATTAAATGTATTCAGCTTAAAGTTCAAATTTGCTTTGAAATATCACATACCTAACAAGATGATTTACTCAAGTCGATGTCTTTTACAGTCACGAAAAAGTGCTGGTCGTCTTGTAATGCTGAGTGGTAAGACTGGCAAGTCGTTAGGGCGTGTCTTTGAGATGGCTCGAATGCGTCAAACCTACATGCCACCAATCATGCATACCACCTCCGATGGATCATCCTATATATTATTTGGTACTGGAGAGGCCAGTGTTCCTGGTGAGTTAATAATGTGTTGTTGCTTTCTTTATGTTGTATAACTGCAACATTATGTGTGAAATGTAATCTTAAGCACTTCTCTATGTGTAACCATGAAAAACATCTACAGTAAGAAGATCGTGTGTAGCCATCATCGATTAAAAAATACATGTATTGAATCACCATATTGGAAGTAATCACAGTTAGGTGTAACCGTTCTAGTATAGATCTGAGTTTGGTGCTATTCCACTAGTCATTTTATTGACATTATATTTTGTATATTGTATTTGTATTTGTAAACATGTATATTACCCGGTGATGCCAATGTAACTATCGGATATACCCGGCAACTGTTATCCTTCCTTTACTCCTTTGCCCCAAATGGGGTTGTGTGTAAATAAAATTGAATTGAATTGAATAAATTGAATTGAATTGAATTGGAAGTGGTCTAAACAAGATACAGATCCATTCAGTGATCTCTGACAAGATAGTTATGTCAAAGCTTCCACCATGCCTAGATGATTACAATCTGAATCAACTTGAATGATAAAAATTCTCCCTAGGTTCCCTGTTTATGATCTCCGTACCGGACCTCTACCGTTATGTGCGACAATGGAACAAAACAGCTGAGGTCCCAAATGTAAATGGCACATATAAAACCTGGACTAACCTTATATGTGATGGCCATGGATTATGTGAGATATTCAGGTTAGTGCACCATAAGATCTTCTTTTCGTGTATTTAAGGAAGAAACAGTAGTAGCCCTACCATATTCTACATATTAAGCATGATCCCCTAATAAGCGCCCATCCCCTATTTTAAGCTTTTTTTCAGAGCACAAAAGGCCAAATTTTCATGATTTTGAGTCAGTTAAATCCTTAGCTACTAGATTGCTAGAGATATGATTTTTAAGTGCCCTGGGCACTTTTTACGTTGAATAGAGTATTTCATCCATGTCTATAACTACCGCATGTTTAAGATATAGAATCCAACGATCATCTTGTTTCTTCTAGGGAAGCCATGACATAATATTCTTGTTACTTTGTGGGTTACAGTAGCAGCATGAAAGGGTTGATGGTGCCCCCTGTGTGTGTGGATCTAACAGGGGACGGTGTACGGGATGTCGTGATGGCTGCATATGACGGCACCGTCATGGTGCGACATGGTGAGACAATGAAGGAGGTGTGGAAGGTGGCCTTTGCAGGATATGAGGCTCACAGGTATTAAAATATCAAACTCATTTTATGTGGCACTGTTATGCCTAAATCATTATCACCATTATCTCTAATACTGTACTTGCTTATCACAGATAAAGTAGGTACCAGTATATTGTAATTCTCTCAAATTAAAACTCAGATTTATGTTGCTTCATGCTTAAAAATACATAGATAAACAAGAAAAATGTTGCAAGGACCATGGATAGGAGTTGCCACTCTGCGGCCGACATGTGGCCGACGTATGATATCACAAATTGCGTCACAAGGTGACGTCACTGACAAACCGAAAACATAATGAAGGTGCTATGGTCGCTGCGCTCCCGGCTGCTACGCGGCAAGCAACTCCAAAAAATATAAATGCCAGAAGTCATCAGTGACAGACTAAGTAGGTTTATCTCTGTTTGCATATGCTATTTGAATATACCGGTAAGTGATAACTACTCTTTTACCTGTAGTGCTCCAGCTCCAGCCTACTTTAACAATGATGACACACTAGACCTGATGCTTCATCTGAACCATGGCACATGGCCACGATTTAACCACTCCAAGGTATGTATTATAAACAGCTGCAAATCACATCTCAGAACTTAAATTATTGAAGCTAAAATCTGATGTGAATATACATATTAAAGGTTTTATGTATGGTGACCTGTAGAATTTTGTAAAAAAAGAAAAAGATTTTAGAAATCTACATTTCATTGATAAACATATACCCACAGGTAATTATATTGGATGGAAAGACTGGTCAGACCTTATGGAGTCTGAAGACGTCGCAGCATGAAATGACATCCGACCTGGTCATACAGACGACTGACACACACCGTGATGCTTACGTATTCAGGGTGCAGGGCCGCCATGGCAAGAAACCCTTTGGCACATCAAATCGTAGGCGCAGAGATGGAACAGATGGCCAAAAAGTATGTTACATGACTTTCTATAACCTTGTTTAGTTAATTCCGAAATAATTGTCTTCTAAAATGATTTATCAATTTTGATTCCCTCATTGATCTTGTCTTATTGTGTTTGCAAATCTTATCATCGCTAATTATGGCTTGATGGTAATGAGTGTATTGGTTACCTTCCAGACCTATGTACCAAAGCACGATTATGACTATTATAGTGACTACGACAATAAACCGGATTATAGGTACCAATATCTTCCAAATAACGCCTACAACCCCTACAAACAGGTAGGTTTATTTAACAATGTAAAAAATAATCAACCTATCTTCTTGAAGCGATTTACAGATTTGCAGTTTGAGAACTGAACCATGGACATGGTTATATAGTTCAATACTTGTTGGCCCAGGGTATCCCCTGGGCTATTGGAGCCGGGTTTTCAGCCTGATCCACAAATTTGTAATCACCAACTTTAGGGTGTAATCATTCAGTGATATACTGTTAGTTTACACATTTTTCAAAAGCCAAAGGAAAGTTTCAAATCTCATCTATCAAACAACATTTTGTCCTTTATGGTGAGTGATGTCTTTCTCTACGAAAAAAGCTGCTGTACTTACGTCATGTTTTTGGGAGCTATACTGACTACAAGTCCTTTAACCATTGGGTCTATGGGTCAGATAGATTTTGGCAATGAAATTAGCACATGGAGTCCTATGGGTAATCACCAAGTGAGACACTTTTTTTCAGCAGGCAATGTTTACAGTGTCCAAGCTATACACATAACACATTGGGGACTGAGCGATAAACTAAGCATGCTGAGGATAAAGTTTTCTGTACAATGCCTAACTCCCAGTGAATTGACATTTGACTTGCTCAAGTGAATAGATTTATGAGGGAGGGATTTGGGAGCGAGGGGACTAGGTGTCCAGGGGGCCAGGTGTCCGGGGGCCAAGTGTCCGGGGGCCAAGTGTCCAGGGGCCAGGCATCCAGGGGCCAGGTGTCCGGGGGGCCAGGTGTCCGGGGGCCAGCACACCAGGGGGCCAGCGGTCCAAGGGGTTTAGTAAGAGAAGATTATGCCAGACTGGAGTCAGTACATGTATAGATAATAGTCTCTATTTGTAAGTAATTAGTCAATATTTCGCAAGTGCTGATTCCTGTGACCCTACAGGGTTGATAGAGGGTTTTTATGGTACCTACCCTGAGCCTTCTGTGCTTCAATGCACAACGCCCAATTTTTATATTGAGGGGGGGTAGTAGACCCTGGGCCATATGTGATATATATCACATGTTAAATTTTTTTTTATTTTATTTGAGTTCCTGAACCCTTACCCTAAGAAGATCTGGAGCTGCTACCTCAGGACTGTTAGCATAACATCTTACTATATGAGCTATTCAATTGGGTCCCATGCAAATATGATAGTCTTCCGATAGCATATATACTGCAACTGTTCATTAGGACGAAACGAGTGATAAAGATGTAAAATCTGTCTTGGACTCTTCAAACAGACTTTACAGCTGTTCCATTTCAATAACAAGATGAAGGGAATATTTTTGAGAGGAAAAAAGGCTGCAATAAGCTCATTCTGCATCTATGGAAGTGATGTGTATGCCAGATGCCTGGCTTTGGTTCTACATGGCTATCAAAACGATAGAATCGTTTATGATGGTAGAGACATATAGGTTGGACAGGCGTTATAAAGGGCATTCTGTCAAATGTGGCGGCAAGATTAAGTAATATTACATTTAACACAAAATAGCTTAAGATGACTGTTTGAGAAGTTGTATGCTGTAGCCTCTTCTGTGGCCTGTTTCACACATAGACTGCATGTGTTTAACAAGTGTAGGCTTGGTTCAAAGTCATCTTCCTGGGTGGCATTGAACTATTACCAAAAGTTGACCAGTATACTGGTCATACAAGGCCTGCCAGTTTACATGCTCCCTGTATAGTGACAGAGTGCTAGCGAAGGGTTTATTCCATAGGTATGAAAATTAGAACCAAATTTGTGAACTATTACATGTGTTCTTTTGGACCATTTCCAGCACTATGGGCCGCTGCGGGGCAGGGATGATGATGAAGGTTATGGGGCACAGAGGGGAAGTGATCCCCTTCAACGCCTCTGGCCATCCACTGACCAGGATAGACCTTCCACAATATTTGATGGAGCTCAGGAAACCGATCCTTTGTACCCTGGTGGAGAAGACATTGCTTTTGGCAACCCAATCGGAGAGAGCGACCCCCTGGATTCACTAAGCACACAGGGCAGGAAGAACAGTGCTCCCAGTGACCATGTCCGAGGTATGAGGGCATGCAACTTTCGGAGGGCATGCAACTTTCATAAATCCTTTAGCTCCAAGAGTAGCATCATAGACTTTTGAAACATTTATGACATCAGAATGTTGCCCATGTCTTTTTATGGCATGGATATTGGAATAATTATTTATTTAGTTTAATTATCAGATATGTTTTGATACCAATGGGTGATTTGCACATTGTGTGGACATATCCGATATATAGAAATTGTTGAGTAGCAAAGTAATCACCAGACACTATTTATGTTTTGGTGTGGACATTTTGACTCAGTATGCACAGTGATATCATATACCATAGTGCAAATGCTGGACTCAAATAGACCCTGTGCAAAGGAGGAGGGTTTAACAGGATGATTTACAAAGCATTTTGATATAGAAAGTCGGTAACTGGCTTTATAATGACCTCCAATCCAAAAGCCATTAATGGACTGAACCCTGGAGGTGGGGTGTCAAAAGTCAGAGTAATGCAAAGTAATGCCCTTGTTTCTATCCATTAGAATGACTGTGTCCATGTCCATGTCAAGTTTTGATACATCCAATCCCCATTTGTCTTCTGTTTGATCGTCACAACGTTTCCAAAAAGTCCCGAGCCATGTAATATAAATCATGCATTCAATCTTTACCCAGCGAAGTTCCTTCATACCAATTTTTCAGAAGGAAAATTGTTTTCGAGCACTGAAATCTGTTTTTCTCTTGGTGAATGAATAGGCAAAAGTCAGTCACCAGTTCCACCTCCAGCTACGGCTGCTCCATATGTCAGTTGGTGTGAGCGGAGCCTCAATCAGTTTAACACTGAAGTCTTCATTATGGACCGCACCCTTATGAACTCTCCATTAAAAGTCACAGAGATCCCAGCCACCAAACTTCATTACAGTAAGTAGTGAAATTGATAGGTTCAAAGTTTAGTTTTTATGAAAATTGAACAAAATAGATTGCGAATTGGTAGAGACCAAGTGGAGAATGTGCCGTGATATCTTGTAGACAAAGTGAACTTAATTTTAAGACCAACCCTGACTCTGATAGGATCCTGAGATGCACCTGTGCCCTGCTTTTGATGGCTTTTGATCGAGCCAATTCTATAAGGTGGTCTGGCCTTAATTTCTGGTATAGGCCATGGCTCATACATGGGCACTATTATAGGTTGTAGGAAACTTAAAAATAATTCCATTTCCAGATTTGACAGCTAATGACAGAAAGATGTTGGAAAGCATCCGTTCCGCCGGTCCATCGCGGGTGAAGCGAGCAGTCGCACAAACACCTCCATTGCACCAAAGTTTGGCTCAAGGTCGGAATATAGGTCCTGTCAGAGCTCAGGGCTTGGCTCAAAGTCAACCTCTACATCAAGGTCAAGGTCAAACTTCTCGTCTGCCATTGGATCAAGGTCAAACTTCTCGTCTGCCATTGGGTCAAAGTCAAGGTCCGCCTGCTCTGCATCGTCAAGCTGGTTCACAACGTTACACTTCAAGTCGAAGACGTCTGCCACCATCCGCACCAGGACATACAAGAGTAGGTGGTATTCTAGGTCAGCCTCAAATGCCTCAGTCTCATAAGCTGGACCAAACAGCACAAGAGGTGTCACGGCAAAAGGAAACTACAAAATCTAGCAAGCACCTACCAGTCAAGACTGAACCAGATGTTGAATTGTGTACAGTGATGATGGCCAGTGAGATGGTAACAGGTTGGTGATCATATGATATATCACAAATCCCACAAATACACTATATCTAATCAGATTGGAAACCTGTGGAGAAATCTACATAAATAGAGAAAAGTTTGACCAGTTTAAACAAAATTCTTTCATTATCACACTTTCTGTTCTTCCAAAAGTGAACATGAAATATGGAAAGTTTGTCTATGCCCGATGGATTTTCCTGTGCCATGGGCACAGGGAATTGTCAAGGCCTGCTAAATGTATTGAAACCCCTATGTTAAGGATTTTGGCTTAAACAAAGTGGGGAGGGGGTAAAAAAATGGCACACATAGGGACTGTAATAACATGATGATGATGATGATGATAGATTTTTGAAGCCTCCTTTCAACCCCCGAAGGTGGGGAGACAGCTGCCCAACATCTCAGGGAGACCACGGCAAATTGTTATAACATATCTTATGTTTCATTTTATAGGATCCATTGGAGATGTTGATGGAGATGGAAGCCTGGACCTTGTACTCATGTTTGATAGGGAGGCGCAAATCCGTGCTGCAGACGGTACATACATCCGCTCTGAGTATGTCACCGAAATCACCAAGGTGAATCTAATAGAGGTGTTGGCAAGAAAAGAGCTTGTGCCCATGAATGTCACAATACCACATCCAGACATCATGAAGAGTGAAGGAGAAAAATCTTTCCTTGAGATACAGTTCAGGACTGTTGACAAGCAACCGTGGATGTCATACCTCGGAACATATGGTGACTCTATATATAGGACCTAGTATAAGGTTTAGAGTGTACTATTTGTGACATCTGTGTTTATTGATAGTTATATCATATGGTAAAGGTGTATATACACTGTTATGTTAAAGTGCAAATCTGCAAAATCATGCTTTCACTCCCTAGGAAATCTTCCATATGTTGACCAGGATAAACAAACAGGAATCACAGATTATGTACCATGTGCATGATTATGCAGAGAGTGCACATATCTGTGAATATACTTGCCCATTTATGTGCATGATGATGTACATGAAGTAGTTAAACTTCACCTAAAATTACCAGTTTCTTTTTTTTTTAATCTCATACCCAGTCACAAGTGCCGCAAGGGTGATACAGTATCTAATGATCATCCATCACAGACTTGAAAACTCCTCATCAATAGTTATATCTTCAAAATTACATTAATGAATTTTCAAACCAAAATGATTCAATTTGTAAAAATATTCCTATATTTGACACCTTTAAAGTGAGAGTATACCTCTATTTGCCAAATTATTCTTCTTTTTTTTAGTTTTCAAGGTTGGACTCAAACAGGTTTTGATGCAACATTTTAGTAAAATCCTTTAATTTCTAACCTTTATTATTCGCTAATCAGTGTCTCAAAGCTGACATACTTATAGCTAGCATTTATTTTTTCATTGTTGATGATATGACTTAATTATCTACTGGTAGATTGCTTGGGATATGTTATGATATTTATAGTAAGCAACTGTTTATTCTGGTATATAAAACACCCAAGTGATTCGGATTAGGAAAACAATTGTATCAACCATAAAAGAGTGATACTATTGGTATTGTTGACTACAATGCTTCAGGTGTTTGGTTTACTATCCCTTAAACATAGTTCACTACAATCCCAATTGGAATACACATATTGGGTGTATACCACCTATTAAAGTTGGCTTGATAGGCAAAGCCTTTTAATAATCATATTTTTGTTATTTGACTTTCTTTGTATTCATATTTCAGTTTACAGTGTTCAGATAGTTAGATATTATCTCCCAGATGCCATGCTGTACTGCTGGAAGTGGAAATTATACCATGGATTGGTTAATTCATATGTTAAAGTGAACAGGCATCTAGGTTAATTATTGACTTTTGGATATTGAAATAAAGATATCCATTGCTATCAGGGTGTTGAGAACTAATGTGTCACTCTAGATTTAAAAGTAAAAGAGGTTCTTAAGGGCCATGAAGTAATAGATGCATCAATGCTGTATTTGTATATACTGAAGGTGATTCTGAAAAAAAAAGGTAATTTGAGTTTGGACTGTTAAGCTAGCAATATGACTAGATTGTGCAATGCCATAATTGTCAATGTAAATACACTGTTATGCATTGAATGTTGTTACACAACTATATAGACTTATGTTGAATTATGAAAGATGGCAAATCATAAGTCATTGCAAGAATGTGATTTCATAGATAAGTTAGCATGGGGTTCCTTGATAGCACTGGAAACACTAATGCAGGCTGCTATGTTAATATATTATTACAATTTGTTCAGTTCAATCACAGTTCATATGATGTAAATAATATCACACTGTTATAACACCCTCATCATTATCATTAGAATTGTGAATACCCATATATTTATAAACATTGTAAATGGTATGATAATTACAGTCTGATTTAAATGCCTGTAGTATTATACTCATATTAGGTTGTTCTGTCTAATGATATCCATGAGCAAGGAATATTGGAGAATAATGCAATCATACAAGTAAATTATGTAATGTGCAGATGAATGATTGAGACTGTCACAAAGCAGATCTATTTCTCAATCAGATTCTGACAATCTAGACCCCTGATATATCTTTAAATGTATCATTAATAATCTCAAAGGGCACAAGATAAGGCATGTATATCTAATGCGGCTTAGCAGCAGTGTGTCGGATTTCAATTACTATGAACTGTCATATTTTTATTTTCTATTGGGAAAAGACTTTGATATCCTTGCTATAGATTATTCACTTTGATTGTAAAACAGAATGCCTATCCTTTCTTAATACTTCTCTTAAATAATATAATGCTGTTATCATTGGAAATGATGAAGATTGATGTAGCTTGTAGTGAAATTTTGGGTTTTTTTTAATCTATAAATGATCATGAACATAAATGAGGTAACATATTATTCATAGTCACAATAATATATAGGTTACAATAATCACACTCACATCATTACTGCTAGCAAATGAGATTAAGTTGAGAGGATGTTTGCAAACTAATCAGAGGGAACATAGATACAAACTAACCACCTATACAGAAGGCAGATTGGCTTGTGCACATGTACTCTTTGTGTTTAAAATATGTATAGTTGCAGATTTGGGTTGAAAAGAAAACAACTTACTACTGCGGATATAATGCAATTTCCACTCATGAACGGCTGTTGCTATTATTACCATATGCATTGTTGGAAAACTATGTTTAACTCAGTATTTGGTAGCAGTAAAGATCATTATCAGTATTCATGACCACATTCGTTAGGCATCAGAGTATCTAACACTATAGCTAGAATCAAGTACAACGCTAATAATCACATCAACCAATAGTCTGCCTGCATGAATGTGTCTTTGGTACAGTTCTTTAGTCCTGCAACTATGTGGCCTATACTATTTTTGTGCAAAGCTTAGGTTATATTTTACTTACTACGCAGGTTGCTGTATACAACAGTAGGCAAACAAAGTCACTACTCTTTGAAACAATCATTGTCTACTATTCATGTCATATGCATCAGCTTGAATCCTTCCTGTCGACTACTACATCCTTATAGTCAATAGAGGTGTGAGTGGAAGAGTGTTTCTAGATGCACTGTTTGGTCTAGCATGCACTTCCACTTCAATACTGGTAACGGCATCACCACATTAAGAGACAAGCCCACAATTTATTCACAAATCCCTAACTTCTATCTCCCATAATATCTATCCCATATTATGGGGGGTTAAATAGATCCTTTGACCAGTTTTATGTTTAGAAAAAAAAAGACACTGGATGAACTATTGTTTGGCAAATATCAATTCTATACCTTTTCATCTTCTCCATTATGATTTCAAAGTGTATGGATGGTATCTATAAATGAATTGTGCCATTGCATAAATATTATGTACCAAGGAGGCATGAGGATGTTGCCAAGGATTGTATGAAACATATCCAGTATCGTGCCAATGTCGGTGATTGTTAATCATTGTTCCGATTAGTCGCATGTGATCCAGCTCAATAGATATAGCATACAACTGATTATGAGACCTTGGATCCAAAGTTGCATTCCTTTGAAATCTCATCTAACATGTAAAATTATATAGGTTGGGTGGATAAAGAAGGTGAATGTACACCAGTTTTTGCAACAGAACCTTTCTCGCATAACTTGTAGATCTGCTACATCCACATTTGAGATTTACTGTGTGACAGCTATGTAATATCACCACCAACTGTACTGAATGTGTGATTTCACTTGTGATGTCTATTGTACTTAACTCTGAAATGCTATTACTTAATAGTGTAAAAAAAGGATGAATATCTAATGATCTGTATATACAGTGTACCTGTGTGTGATCTTTACATGGGAGAAACAGTAGATGTGATCTTACATTGTACACTAAACTTAGTTAAACAGCTTTAGCTTTGTTCAGTCTTTATTGTGTACTTTGTGTTGTACTTTCTAGGATTTAGAGTCTTTGATAAGGCAAGGTTTGAAAATTAGGTCAGCAAAAGATAAAATAAAATATTCTTAAATTTAACCTTATCAAGATTTTACAGTCCCACTTTGCCTTGTACATATCTGTCATTACATAATGAATTCATTATGCATGAATTTCCTTGAAATATCCAAAGATTTTGGCATTTGAAGGTGAAACCACCTTTGTAATTTGCACAGGCCTATTGGCAGAATAATTTAGCATTACTTGGGGGATTGATGTCTTTGATTCTGGAAGGGACCTATCAAATTCAACTTGATTTCAAATACTGCCCAGAGAAATATGCAGTCTTTGTATCACTGATACTATTTTTCGACTTCTGTAAAAATTCCCTCTATTTTGTTGACCAGGCTGTGCCATCTGTTGTACTTTATTCCTATTCATTTTTGTCATTTTGAAATTATCAGGAGCATGACAACTAGGATGCAACATTCTATGAATACCTAATTATCATTATCTTGCATTCAAATGGTAGCCTAATGTTACTAACAGTGTTAGATTGCTCTCTAGATGCTTTAAGTGTGCTCAGCAAACACCATGTTGTACATTATGAATATATACCAAGCATGACTCATTATTTTTGTATGACATAAATAGATGCTAAATCCTACACTGTTACATATTTTTGAAATAATCATGGAACAGGACAGTAAATGAATAAAGCCATGGATATAACTGCAAACACTCTCTCCTTGTCTATTCTGATGTCAAATAGAAAGAGAAACATTGACTGCATTTAGGTATCGCAAGAATTGAGCTGGGTATCAGATAAACTTCTGTTGCTAGGGTACAAAACATAAAGAATTGCTGTTGCTAAGCAACCACTTTGTTAAAATAAGAAGTGAATTACATCATGAATGTCCTTTGGCTCACTTGACTACACTTTGGTAATGCGAGAATTGAGATGGGTATCAGATAAACCTCTGTTGCTAGGGAAATGGACATGTAGAGTGCTGTTGCTAAGCAACCATTCATCCTAGCAACAAACTGACTGTCTCTATAGATTCTGTGGGTCAGATTTCTGGTAATAGGATAGATTAAAACAACTTGCTTGGGCAATATCTGTGCCCTGAGATAGGAAGTTTGGTGATTTGGAGGACATTTTGGATTTATGCATATTTGATAATGTTCCACTGCTCAAATTTGCAGGGACATTTTTTTTGGTGATTCTGTAGACCTTTCTGAGTCATTTTGGTGGTAAAATGAATTCTGTTGCGATTTTTCAGGGGAACAACTTAAAACGACTGGACTAAAAAAGATATCTGTCGAAACTACAGAATATTGTCTGTAAACCATAATCTCTCTACTAACTCCCTAATTACAATTAGTTGAGGTAAAATCAAACAAACCAAAATCCAGCCAGTAACATTAATGGGTGACTAAAGTTAAATGGTGGGTAACGTTTCCCGCCTGGGTACAACAGCTAAATTATGAAGCTAGGCAGAATGCCTAATCAAACATATTGAGTTGAAAACTAAACATACTAAAAATCAATTTTCTAAATTTTCTACAAAATGGAGGAAGGGAGGGGGAGGATGAATGAGATTTGGGTGGGGGGGGGGGTGTAACAGTCATCACAGTCTAGAACCAAAATGAGTCTGTCCTGTCTAAACCCTCTCTCAGCCTTGGGCTATTAAAAGAGGGGTTTGACATGTGGTCCTGTCATCATATAAAGTTCTTTGTTGATCTATGTTAAAACAGAGAATTAAAGAGCAATCTCTTTAGCTAGACTCAAGGGTTAATACCTAGCGCCTTGTGGGCAGATGTCAAAATCCCATATTTCAGTCCCAATGTCCACTATTAGCATCTGTAATAATGGTAGAGACATAGAAGGTGGAAAGGCCTTATAAATGGCATCCTGTCAAATCTGATGGCAGAAAGAACTGTAAGCAAGTAATATTGCAGTAGACACAAGATAGCTTGAGCTAAAGGTTTTGATGAGTGAATCTGACATTGGGTCAAAGACAAGGTCCACCTGCACTGCATTGTCAAGCTAGTTTGCAACATTACACTTCAAGCAGCCAATGCCACCATCTGCACAGGGACACATGAGAGTAGGTGGTATTCTAGGTCAGCCTCAAATGCCTCAGTCACATAAGCTAGACCAAACAGCACAAGAGGTGTTACATCAAAAGAAAACTACAAAATCTAGCAAGCACCTACCAGTCAAAACTGAATAAAATGTTAAATTGTGTACTGTGATGATGGCCAGTGAGATGGTACACATAACAGGTTGGTTGTCATATGATATATCACAAATACATTATATATAATTGTATCAGATTGGAAAAGTGCATTCACTAAACTCACTGTTATATAATCAGGGCTCGACAAATCAAGTCGAGGAGGTGTGCCAACGGGGACAAAAGCTGAATAAAGTTGTGCCCCATACAGGAGCAATCTACATAAATAGAGAAAGGTTTGACCAGTTTTAAACAAAATTCTTCCATTGTCACATTTTTTAATCTTCCAATAGTGAAATGAAATATGGAAAGTGAATTTTCTACAAGACTTCTCACTATTCATGAAAGATTTTTTCTGGCCCATCGGACCCAACTTAAAAAATTCTCTAAGCCCTATGAATTTTCCTGTGCAATGGGCACAGGGCACAGGGAATTGTCAAGCCCTGCTAATGTATTGAAACCCCTATATTATTAAGGTTTTTGGCTTAAATAAGGTGAGGAGAGGGTGGGTGGAGAATTCAAATAATGGCGCACATAGTGACTGTAATACATATCTTATGTTTCATTTTATAGGATCTATTGGAGATGTTGATGGAAAAGTACATTCACTAACCCTACTATAGTCTATTGGCTCATTCCAGCTTAAGTCTATCTTTCAATGTCATTAGATGAGTTTAGTTCATATCTTCAGATATACTGTATATAGCATGATAAAAATGGGTTTAATGAAATCCTGAAGTTTCAAAGATATTTTTTGTGTCAATTGAGTTAGTTTCATATGGTATTTTTCAAGACCTACACAAATTAGATGATGGGCAACTAGTGAAAAGTGCCTGTCTTCAGATTGAATTTTCATCTTTGAAGCATAATTGTAAAATGATTTTCAACAGCAATAATTTACACGTGTGAGTAGGTGAAATCATTGTCATCTCATCTTATTAAAACATTTTACATTTTAACTCTGTGGTAAATAGACATTTTTCTACAAATTTTTTGTAATGTCCTCAGATTTTGGTTCATTTCCGAACAATTAATTATAAAATGCCATAAATCTATTTCTGGGTACCATTAGTTATATCTGTTTAGATATAATAAATAAACAATGGGGGAACTACAAGATGACCTGTGGTCTTTAGGCAAGGCCTAAGTATAAGTTATTGCTGACCCCACAAAGTTGTGAAAAATAGATAGATTTTTCAGGTCTCATTTCCGAACACTTAATTAAAGGTACATACAGTTAATCAATTAACCGAATAACTGTTTTGCAACTTTGCCTCATATATATGTATCTCAAAAAAGATATTAGAGGGTAAAGTGGGGCATTTAAACAACTGTATTTCAGTTTTCCAAACATTTGATTATACCTTGCAGTTGTAACAATCAAAAGTACCATTATCACGCTGGCCACAAGAGGTACAGGGCTCGGCAGCGGCAATGTATCCCAACCAGGGTACATCAGGAGATTGCTGCTAGTGAGCATTTTGCGGATGGACTGGAATGCATCCTCTTGATCGTCCTTCCAGATAAAGGGAGCACCTTTCTTAGTCAAATCATAGTCGCTGGGCCACTCTTGCGTAGCTCGGCATGAACTTCCTGTAATAACCGGAGAGCCCAAGAAAACGTCGGACCCTGCGGACCGTGTTGGGGCGTGGAAGCTCCATCAGTTTTTGAATGTTATCCGGTGACGGGGAGACCAAGTCAGTGGTCAGTATGTGGCCAAGAAACTTTATTTTAGTGCGCCCAATGTCACACTTGGACGGCTTTAATACCAGATTGGCATCGATCACGCGGTCAAAAACTTCGGCCAGATCGTCCATGTGCTGTTCGAATGAAGAGCTCCATACTATTATGTCATCCATATATGCGAGACATTTTTTATACCTTATACCGGATAGGACCAGATCGACCATTGCTTGGAACGGTGCCTATTGACTATTCCCATAGTGAGACGTCTATACCAGTACTCTCCTGACTGGGTCAAGAAGGCCGTTAACTCCCTACTACCTTCTTCCATTTCTATCTGGTGGAACCCCATCTCTAAATCGAGCGCTGAGAAATAGCGGGGGCGTGTCTCGCCCACGGCATCAATTATCTGGTCTATTCTAGGGATGTACACTAGGGACTGTACTTTGGTTAACCCACCTAAAGTCAATCACGAGGCGGAAACCGCCATTCTTTTTCTTAACAAGGAATGCAGGCGAGGCCCACGCGCCGCCTTCTCCTTCCTCTAATATCCCATTATCTAGCTGATCCTGTACTACTTTATCCATTTCACGCTGCATCTGGGGAGCCATTCTATATGGCTGCAACATGACTGGTCTGGCCCCTGGTACCAAATCTATTTTATGCCTCACCAGGTGGGTATGACCCAGCTCCCCCATGACCGCGAATGCCTTCCTCTTGCTTTCTAGCAAATTCATACAGACCATCTTCTGGTGCGGTGTAAAAATGGATCGAGATAAATCTATGGGCAGGGGATCGCTTCCCTGAACCTGTTCTACCAAGTCGTCATCGTCAGCTTCGTTGTATGTTAGGGTACACCCCAGACCCTCGTGTGATTTACCAGCCACCTGGGACCTTGGATGTACACCAGCATCATCGGCCACCAGAGGGCTAGTCTGCATCACTGCAAGAGTAACTTCCCTAGGTACCGTGTTAGAGTAATTACCTATCACTGTTCCCTTTTGAGAACCCTATCTTTCTCTGCAAGATTAATGATTTTTACTGGTATTGATGAGTCTAATGCGCATGAGGGCTGTCTTAATTGCTCTGCAATCAAACTGCCTAACTGAAGGTGCCGTATTGAAAACCCCCTGCTGGTTATCCAATATATTTCGCCCTAACGGCACCTGTGCACTAAGGCATGTTTCCAACTTACCTGGTAGAACTATCTCCGACTGTAATCGGACTGGAACTATCCTGATTGATTGATTGATTTGTGTTTTACAGCACTTTAGCGGCACTAAGTGGCTATCCCGCACTTCACAGGTTGATAATTTAAAAGAGGAATGTGTCAGTGCCCGCGCATATGTGCACCACACACATCCTGAGGGGATAGGAAAGAAGTAGAAATAGACCCTTTTAAGTGGGTTAGGGAAGCCTGCGGAACTATCCTGTCTACCCTAACCGAGTCTGTAAAATCTAGGATCATAGAGAAATCCCTTAAGAAAGATCTGCCCAGAATCAACTCATTTGAAAGGTTTTCCAAAACATGAAACAAAACAGTATACTTGTGCCCGTCAATATCTATAGGGAGAGTGATGTCACACAGCGCCCTCTGTCTAGCACTATTTGCCATGATACAGCTGACACTGGTCTCTGACACGGTAGCCCCGACTGCCTCCAGATCTAGCGCCCTGTAGGTCGATGCACTCATCACACTTTCACATGCACCACTGCCGACGAGTGTCTTGATGTGACTCTCTCCGATCTTCACCATTGTGCACCCGCCATCAGTAAGGTCATGTGTCACCACGTCGGCCGGACCGCCAGGAGTCAGGGGCATGCGGTGGTACATCTGTATGGCATTGGTTTCTGTCTCATACTGACGCTGCTGGCACGCAAGGGCTTTCAACATGCTCCTTGTTTGGGGCAATGCATGAGAGGTTTTGTTACCGAGAAACTGTTCTACCTTGGCTGTGTGCAGTAGATGATATCCTCCCGGTGAGCACGCTGGTTGCCTCCTGCACACGGACGGGATCTTGTTCTGAGTTATCGAGTCAACAGAGGTCTGTGCTGCATCACGCATGCAGTCTTGTTCATCGGTGCACATGCCTTCGTCCCATTCCTCCCTGTGTTGCCATGCTGCATGCCGAACCATTTCAAATATTATGTGGCGAAGACTATTCACACAGTGGCTGCTTACAATACGGCACTCACATGTTGGTACCCAAACCCCATCTGCGCTCATTGTCATAAGACAAATGCACGAGTTGGGGCAGTGGGTACAGTCAAACTTGACCCCGGACTGTTTGTCATTGGATGGGGGCTGTGCCAGGTGTTTCTGCTTTCTGGAAACTGGGGTGGGGCACAGGGGGTGGTTCCTATAAAGTTTATCAACTAGTGCCATCTTCCACCCCTCCATATGTGCCCCTGGCTCCTGTCTGCCCTTTTCATCCAGGGAGTGTTCTTGCATGTTCGGAGAACCCGTACCTTGGGTCTGCCCGTCTTCGCCCGCCCCTGTATGGTCCAGAAGAGTTGGCTGAACCGGGGAAGACAATAGTTCTAGATCAACATTGGCAAGTGACCATGAGACCGCTTGTGTATCCATATAGAGGATGATCAGTGCTCGTCATCTACCTGTTTGTGTTCTTCCGTGATGTCCGTGCAGTTTTAACAATCAAAAGTACCATTATTATACCAACCTTGTTTGCTGTTCACCGTATCTTTCTCCTCTCTTTTCTTATAGGTATTCTCGAGCATCAGTGGTGAACCAAGCTGGTGGGCCCATGGTCCCGCAGCCTGTTCCACCCGGCGACCCGGTCTCACCCATGTCTGCTCGTCCATAATTGTGGGCCCCCATCCCGCGGGGTAAGCCTGTGGAGGCCCCATCCTAGTTTCCCTGGTCTGATGCTTGGGCCATGTCTATCATATGATGCATCGCATTGAAAACGGCCTCACGAGAAATGCTGTTGGTATACTCCCTGGTCAACCTGACCATAAAAGGAGGGAGCTGGAGCACTCGACTGACAGAAATCATTGCGGCTGAGTGGTGGGTTGTCGTAATCATCCCGTTTATTAGACGAGCGACTGTCCCGGCCGCCCCGTTGTCCGCCCCTGCCTCTATATCCATTGTTGGACCTTCGCTGGCCTCCCTGACGCTGGGCGGATGTCAATCGTTGGCAACCTGATCTAAAATTATCACCCCCGCACTCCCAGCAGCGAACCACTGAGGGTTGTCGATAATCCTCCTGGTTCAGTGGTGGCTGGTATTGGGGCTGCTGGTACTGTTGCTGTGGGTATTGGGGCTGCTGGTCCTGCTGCTGGTACTGTGTCTGCGGGTATAGTTGTTGATATTGTGGCTGCTCCTGTGGCTGTTGATACAGTGCCAGTGCCTGGGATTGGCTATGGGGCTGTGTCGCAACTTGTTGGTTGGGATACGTTGCCGCTGCCGAGCCCTGTACCTCTTGTTGCCCGCTTGCGGCATTGATGTGAATCAAGCCAGCACTGGAGCCAGGCTCCGCGATCCTACGCATCGACAAGATATCACTTCTGATCCTGTTCACTCCCACCTCCAAGTCGGTACTTAGGCACTTGAGATGGGCCTCTAGCGCATTCAAGCGCTCTGTATTCTCGTGGCTCGCTCAAAAGGACTCATAGGCTGTTTGTGCAGCAGAGGCCAGTGCTGTCAAGTCATCTTACTGGCCTATGTTAATTGTCTCCCTTACGGAAGGGATCCGTCGGCGTATATGCGGAGGATATCTGCCGGCTGTGTCCTGCCCGCCTGTGAACACACTTTCAAAACACGGCGGCAGATCTCATGGGCATCTTCACCTGGCTTTTGTGTTAGAGCCCTTATTAAGCAGTGAATTGTCTCTAGGCTAGGTCCAGTAAGGTTAAGTAAGTGCGTCTTCGCACCTGCCCAGTTGTTGATGTTCTGGACAAAAGCAAATATGTTAGGGGGCAGATGGGTTGGTAGCTGCAGCAGCTTCTCTGCGGGCAGGTCATTCCCCCCATACACTTTTTCGATAAAGTTCTCAAAGTTGCGCACCCACTCGATAGCTCGGAGAGGCTCGTCAACTGGAAAATCACCTGGGTGAAGGGACTTAAACACCTGCCATGCGGCATCAATATGATGCATCCGTTGGCGTTCCTCCTCCATGTCTGCAACCAACAAGTCCTGTGCGAGGTGGGAGGGGTTCTGCAACTTCGGCGATAGGAGGTAAATGCGGAGGGTTTGCGATGTGGGGCTCTCTCCTTCCGCGTATTTGTAAGTGTTCGCGGGCGATGGGGAATGGTAGGTGGGCTAAATTGTCCCTGATAAGACCCCTTTCAGCTGCCTCCCTCCTATTTTGTCTGATTATAACTTCCTGTTCATTGAAAGCATACCCTGGGAGAGCTGCTAGGTTATGCCGTGCTTCCCTTGTTTGCATGAGATAGTCAGTTTGTTAAAGTTTACGACCAATGCTGAAGATGTATAATTGCTATGTCCATTCCCAGTTTAAGTTGTGTGTTACCACTTCTCCCACATAACACTCCCATTAACTAATTTCAAAAGTTCTCTCGGTGGTATGATGATATTAACGGTGCTCTCTTAGTGATTGCAGCTGAGTCGTTTTGCTGAGGATTATCCTATAGACCATCCCGGCCATGCTATGAAGTATGTAGATTTTGGCTTACCATGAAGTTGTTGGTGCTGGAGGCTCGTGGACGCATGGGTCTACCTAAATAATACATATAATGTGCGCAGAATTGTTCTGTCAATGGACTATTCTATGTATTATAATTATGAACGACATACTCAAACCAAACTGGCCAAGCTACCCCCTAGTTCAAACCAAGGTCAACCTATTTTTAGCTTGGCAGGGTGAAGAGTTCACACCTGCCCTCCTCCAGTGGGAAATCCCCAGGCTCCCTCCTGTGGATCCCCCACTGGAGAACTCAACTATTTTTAGATTCACCTAGCCAATAGGAGCAGCTCACCCCTCCTACCACAGATTGGGACTGAGCAGAACCACCGACTCAGCATATTTGAGTCGCTCCCTATACTAAAAATAGAAAGTACAGAAATAGACACGACGTCATCTGGGCTTGCTCCTGACTATATAACCTAGTCAGGATCAAGCCTCAGCATCTTATTCTTCTCCAACCTAGACCCTACGACACTCAGGTGCCTTGGCTTAGGATATAGCTTGGTCAGACTGGCGAGTACTATATTGTACACTGTATCAGTTACTCATCATGCCAATCTCACAATAAAGCTGGATCATCAACTGAATTGTCTGGACTCCTGTTACCTCACTTCATGACATGTAACGAGACATTGACAATGGTGGAGAACCCTATTTGTAACGTCCCATTGTTTTCACCTCTCATGAGCCATGAATCAAAGTGAGACAACAACCAAAGAGCCATTTACAGAAGATGCCGTTACATCCCCAGGGCTAGACGCGCCCCCACCAGCAGCAGCAGCAGCAGCAGCACCAGCAGCAGCCCCAGACCAGCAGCAGACTGTTCCGTCATCTGACTCGTCACCTGACGCCTTTCTGTTGGATCCAATCCTACCACCATCATTTCTAACACCCAAGCCAACACCTGTGAGTAGAAACAAAACTTTCTCATCAACAATTGATGACAATAATACCGGTACACAGACCAGCACCCCACTCACATCACAGGCACCAGGACTTAATCTGACTTTACCTGGTTTTTCAAGTGCTGAATCCCCAGTCCTAAGACTTGCTGGTCTACCAGGTGAAACATCATCTACACCTGTAGCTTCACCAAGCCACTTGGACCTGGACTCACACCTAGAGCCCAGGTCACCACGATTACAGGCCGCCCTAGAAAGCATACCTACATTACCTCGGCAGCCTGCTACCGGTACAGACACCACCTCACCCCCAGCTGGTTTTACACACCCCAACCCTTCTGAACTCACCTGGGACAGTTATATTCCCCCTGACCCTACATTACCACCTGAATCTGATCTCTGGAGACAAAGGATAAGATCAGCTATCAATAGGTGGAGATCAGTAAGGACAAATAGAGCTCAGGAGGCACCAGCCCCCAACACTCACAGTACACAGTGTGGTGAAAGTCCCTCAGCATTTTTAGGTCGCATTAATAGAATACTAGAGGAGCAGTGGCCTGACGCCACCACATCTAGTGACCCCTTCAGGTCATATCTAAATACCCCGACCCCTGAGGCTACCCCAACACCACCAAACACTCTCAATACCCCAAACCTGGACACAGGGGCCACCTCTTCAGACTATACACCCCTACCTAGCCCCAGGAGAAGGAGGGCACAGTCTACCTCACCTCTTAGAAGGCAGACACCCCCCTACTATAGGGTATTGAGGAGCATAGACTCAGCAGTAGCAGGTGCTATAGGAGCCACCTCCCAGATCTTCAGGAGAAGAGCCACCCCATACTGCACCTCAGAAGACAGCCTAACCTCTGAGGACGATCCTGAAATCACCTTCCCTCACCTACGCAGAGGCAGGATGGACAGCAGGACACCCACTACACATCCTCCCAGGTATGATCAGGACGACCTGGCCAGGAATCTGGTAAGAGAATGTACACAGGCAGTCAGTGATTCCTTAAGCAATTTACTGACTGGCCAGATTAATCTCCTATCAGCTGAAATCCAAAGGGTAGGCCAGGAGCACACCAGCCATCTAAACAGAGTCAACGACAGGTTAGACAACATGGACACCTGGAGGGCTCAGATGGAGCGCGACTTGATACAATCACACAGGAGAGCTGCAGAAGATAATGCAGATGTCCTGAGAAGATCTGAAATGATGGCAGCAGATATCTCTGAGCGCATCAACAGGAACATGGATGATGTTAGGAGAGAGATTTGCTCAGTTTATGGCCACAGGCCCCCACTCCAGCCCCCTCCTGCCCACTCCTCACCGGCAAACTTGGGTATACCTCACGCCTCACAGACCCCCGGTGCACCTACCATGCCAGGTTACCAACATGCTGGCAATGACATAAGGTTAAGCCCACCCAGCGCCTTCCAGAACAACACTCCAGCTGGTTTATTGGGTGCCACGCCCACCTCACACAGGTCAACCCGAGACGATATTCCTAGTGTCTCCGCTACTCGCCAGATGGCAGCTCCAGCCACCACCCCAGTGCAGGCCAATGCTAACACATTAGGTACAGTGGCAGGTAGTATCTATATCCCTGCTCATGCTCGTACACCCAGCAACATGCCTATACCCATGCAAACCCTGTATTCTCAAAGCACAGGTGCACATCCAACAGGACACCGCCAGGCATACGACCACTCCACCCCTATGATACCAATGATAGGCCAATCTCACATCGCCAGTGGTTTGGGTCAAATGACTTTGAGTGATGACAAACTCTCCTCAGCCCAACTCAGCTCTTTTAATAAGCCTGAGACATTTGACAAACCAACTGAGTACAGGTCTGCCGCCAAATTCATCACAGAATTTAAGTTCTGGATCAGGAATGTATACCCCCGCCACCAACACCTGCACGCCTCCTGCCTATACACCTTCCTAAAGGGCAGGGCAGCTCAATGGTTCTTCGCCAATATTTTTGAGAAGCCCATCATGTATGACAATGAGGCAGTATATGCAGCCTTCCTGAAGCGTTTTGGCACCCCGGACCCTGCAACCATCAGCAAAGGTTATAGAAACAGGACACAACAGCCAGATGAGACAGTGGAACAGTACTTAGAAGACATGACCCTGCTCTTGGCAAACAGCAACCTGGAGGAGTCAGTTCAAGTGGATTACCTGATTAATGGGCTTAAGCCTCAAATTAAATCAGTAATCCTCCCTGACATGCCCAAAACCATAGCTGATGCAGAAAAAATGGCCCTTACACAGGAATTGGGCATAGAAGCACATAAAATGGCCATGGCTGGGACCCAACAAGCAGACCTCTGTGCCATGAACAGTAACAAAAACAATAGTGGCACACCCAGAAAGGAAAACCAATACTCCAACAATAAAAAGTATGACAGGTACCCCAGTGGCAACTACAACAGGCAGTATGAGACCAGGACCCAAAACAGCTCCAGCAACCAATCTGACCCCAATTACAGAAGGTTCAGAAGGTCAAGGTCTCAGGATGCTTCTGGAGGAAGAAATAAACCACCTCAGCAAAGAGCTAGATCACAAAGCGCCTCCAGAAATCCTACCTCCAGGGATGACAACAAAATAGTCATCACAGTGGCCACAGCCCCAGCAAACAATAAACAGGTTTCCTTTAAAAAGGTCACACATGAGGCTGATATCATAAACAGCAATAGTCCCCCTTACCAGAATAGGAGGACCAGAGACCCCACACCCAGCAGATTCCCCAGGAATAACAATGAAAGTGATCCGACGGAACCTGAGGGCAACGCTGACCTACATAACATTGATGAAGACAATCATGATCACAACGATGGTGATGAAGACTTCATTGATGAAGACACAGACTATGATGACGAAGAATAGGTTTCAGGGGAAGGATGCAAAGCACCAAACCACCCCGCCCCCACCACAGTGGATATGAAATCTGGAACGCCCCCGCCAGCCACCACCCAACTGATATTCAAAGTGATGCAGAAATCAACTCCCTACAGCGGCCAAAAATGGATTTTTCCAAGGACAACAACCTGGATTTTGGTGACAGCTCCTCTTCAGACAGCGAAGACTGTTACGAGGACAGCAGTAGCAGAGTGGCACGGCTTCAACTGAGAATCAAGTCAGATAAGTATGGGCAGCAAGGTAAGGTCTCTCGCATTAATACCGAGTTAACTAAAGGTGCAGTCTTTGTCGACATAAATGACCACCCCTATAGAGCTTTGGTAGACTCTGGAGCATCCTTATCTTTTATCAGTCAAAAAATGGCAGATAAGGTAATACACACCCCAAACTTTAAACATGGAAGACGCTCACGTATGAATGTCCTCCTAGCAGACAGATCCACAGTACAGGTAAACCATGCCATTACACTCAGCTTCCTAATTGAAGGCAAAGAATTTGTTACAAGATTACATGTTGTACCAAAATTAAATCACCCCATCATTCTTGGAGTAAACTTCATAACCAAGTACAAAGCTAAGCTTAGTTTTGGCCCCAAGCTTCCCTCCATAAACACAATCAGGCCTGCTGAAAATATCACAATACCACCAAACTCTGAAACCACTCTCAATGCTATTGTCAACGGTTCAGAAAATTTAAATAAATTGACAGGCATCACTGAAAATATCAAACCAGCCCTACCTTTCTTGATTAAGCACGCCTTGGTTAAACCCAAGACTAGTGCAAAATTAATACCGGTAACTGTGGCAAATCCAAATGATTTTCCTTTGCATTTAAAAAAGAAACACACACCTCTAGGTATTTTCAAACCTTTCAACATGAAAAAGGCTATACCAATAGGCCCCCTGGACACTCATCATTCACTGAACCATGTCTCACCTGCCAGCGAGCTTTTTCCAATAAATTGTGGTGAAGACCCCCTGGAGCAATTTCCCAAGGGTAATGAACCCCTACAATACAAAATTTGTGAGCAGCTCACTGAGACTCAAAAAACGCAGGTACGTAAAATTGTTGAACAGAATAGGCAGGCTTTTGTGATTGATGACAGCGCCATTGGCTCCAACACTGAGAATGAGGTCAAGCTGGAATTAATTCCAGATTTCAAGCCCTGCAACAGGCCCTCATACAGAATGTCCCCTCATAAAGAAATTTTCCAAAGAGAGCTCCTAAATAAACATTTAAAACAGGGAATCATTGAGGAATGTACCAAGCCCTGTGAATGGAATTCACCAGCTTTCTTAGTACCCAAACCTCAGGGGGACAGATCTGTAGCCTCAGGCTGGAGAGTGGTAGTGGATTACAGATGGGTTAATCAAAACCTCAAATCTTTTTCCTACCAATTCCCCAGAGCAGACGACCTCATGCAACAAGTTGGCAGAACAGGTGCAAAATATTTCTCAAAATTAGATGTATATAGTGCCTACCATCAAATTCCCCTGGCGGAAGAATCTAGGCCTATTACCACCTTTTCAGCCAATGGAACCAGATACATGGCCAAAGTTCTCCCAATGGGACTCAAAACCTCAGGTTTGTCTTTCATGAATGTCATGGAGCAATTGCTCATGAAATGCAAGTACAGAAATGCAGTAGCATATGTTGACGATGTGGCTATTTACAGCCCCACCTGGGAAAGACACCTGCAGGACCTAGATGAGGTACTCAAACTTTTCATCAAGGGAAATATCAAACTGAAATCAGAAAAATGTGAATTTGGCACAACCAAGATGGATTTCTTGGGATTTTCTCTAGATCAACACGGTGTGTCACCTTCCCCAGACAAAATCTGGCCAGTCAAAACCTTCCCTCCACCTAAAAACATCCACGACCTTAGATGTTTCAATGGCATGGCACAACTCTACAAAAGGTTTATTAAAGGTTTTGCCCACATAATGGCACCTCTATATGAAGCCACCAAAGGGACCTTTAAATGGACCACTAGTTGCCAGCGCGCCTTTGAGAAAATCAAAGCTTCAATTTGCACTGAAGCTGTCCTCAAATTCCCTGACTACAGCAAGCCATTTGTCATATTTACAGACTCAAGCAACTATAGCTTGGGAGCTGTGATCACACAGGTAGATGAAAATGGTTTCTATAGACCAATTGAATTTGCAGGTAGAGGTTTGACACCACAGGAGACGAGATATGGAATAACAGACAAAGAACTTCTAGGCATCGTCTTTGCAGTTAAGAAGTTCCACCATTATGTGGATGGAGCCCACTTCAAAGTGTACTCAGACCACACTGCCCTGGTCTCCCTTTTTAATAAAAAAGAGAACATTACTAATGGGAGACTAGCCAGGTGGGTAGACACAGTCATGTCTTACGACTTTGAGGTGAAGTATCTGCAAGGCAGAGCAAATTTTGTGGCAGATTTCCTATCCAGAAGATCCTACCCACCCAGCTCTGATGACCCAGTGCCAATTAGATCCCAGGGGAAAATTATTCTCCCCCCCAAGAAATTAACTTTCTCTGATATCTCCATGACCAAAGTCTTTAGGTCCAACGAGCCAGTACCCAAGAACCCAATCCAGATGGGACCCCCTAGATCAATTCTAAAAGGAGGTAAAATCTGGGGAAGCACAGGCAAACCACCCAAAGGTGTAATTGCAAAGAAAAATAGCTCTGAAAGAAACCACTTAGCTTCACTAGCAGCTCCAACGGAGCTGTGCGTCTTGACCAGGGCACAGTCACAGAACTCCCAGGAAGACACACCCCCAGCCCCCAGCCAATCACGGTCCAGAACCGCTGTAAACAAACAAGGCCGACCCACAAAGGTCAAGCCAGCTGGTTCAAGGCCAAGAGGTCGACCTCCCAAGTCTAGGTCACCCAGGGTATCAGTTAAGGCAGCCAATGCCAGACGCGCCAAGCTGTCACACAAAGTGTTACCTTTGGCTGAGAGGGCTATCACCAAAATTTGCAAGCACCCCTCACTCACACCCTCTAGAGAAGTATTGATTAAAGCACAAAAAGAAGATCTTTTTGCTTCATCAATGCTAAATTACATTCAGGATGGAAAGTTGCCACCAGATCAAGGCTTGACAAATCAGATTTTAGCCAATCATGATCAGTTCATCATACTAGATGAGGTACTTTTCAGAATCACTGACACAGTCATGGGTAAATCCCTAGACCCCTCCCTTCAAATTGTGATTCCAGAAAAGTGGGCAGAATCATTAATTGAATCCACACACTGCTCCCCATTAGGAGGGCACTTGGGTTCAATGAAAACATATGCAGCTATCAGGTCACGGTACTATTGGCGCTCAATGTTCAAACAGGTGTTTGATTACTGTGGCACATGTCACACATGCCTTACCACTAAAAAGAGGCCGAAAAACCTAAAATCACCAATGACACTCCGTGAACCTGTACTCACAGCCTACTCTCATGTCACCATGGATACAATAGGACCATTTAACAAGGCTGTTAATGGATCCCACCACATACATGTGGTCACAGATCATGCCACTAGACATGTAACAGCATGGTGCACAGAAGACAACACAAGCGCTGAGGTAGCCCTTGGTTTCTTTCAGAGAGTGATCTGCATCCATGGCACTCCCTCAGTTTTAAACACTGACAATGCTAAACAATACACTTCAAAATTCTTTGCCCTCTTCTGCAATAAATTTGGTATTAAGCATGTCACAGGGAGCGCACACTGGTCCAGATCTCAAGGTCTATGTGAACGCCAACACCAGACAATAGAATCATCCCTCAGAGCCTTTGTGTCTAAATCACAAAAACATTGGTCAACCTTCCTCCAAGCTGTGATTTTTAGCATGAACAACACAGTCTCCAGTGCCTTGGGTTACTCACCCAATCTCTTGGTATTTGGAAAACAAACCCACCTACCCACAGAGGCTGCATTAGCACTGATCACAGCAACAGAAGATGTTGACCCGACACAAAAAGAAAATGTAGCCACTCATTTATTAAATCTCAGGGATGAAATTCAAATGAAGGCAGCAGAAAACATGATAAAGGCCCACAAAAAGATGAAGGCCAAGCATGACGCCTCTGCAGAGGTAGCCACCTTCAATACTGGTCAGTTGGTGTACTTACATATACCCAACCTCCTGGTGAAACACACCACCAAAAAGCTGCAACCCACATACTCTGGCCCTTACATCATAGTTAAGATGACCTCATCAGTGACTGCAATTTTAAAAAGGTTGCAGGATGGACATGTCTTTAAAAAGGCAGTACATGTATCCAGGCTGAGAAGACCAATTACAAGGGCCAGCGCCAAAGCCATCATAAAAAGGCTCCAGACTGGTCCCGTACAAACTCTCTTCGACCCTGATTCAAGCATAATTGCTGATACCAATACACCAGCCCCTCCCCTCAAGAAAAAGAGAGGGAGGCCGGCAAAGAAAGGTATCATCACCTTTGCCCCATCACCCAAGAAAAGGGCAAAGAAAAGGAAGCAATGAAATTTCGTTGAAATCACATATAGAGAAAGCACAAATACCCCCCCCCCCCAACACACAGAAACACCTCTCAACCCCGACCCTCCCCCATACACACACACACACCAACACTCACCACGGCTGTTGGCCCACACTCAGGCCACGTGCCACACCCCTGCTATCTACAGGGACACCCGCACTCACACACACCTAGGCCAATTACCCACCCTACACATGTGACCACCGACCTCCAAGCCCCGACCTGATGATAACAAATTCCCTCAGCGGCACCCCATATCATCAGGTACCCCCTTTTTCTCTTCTTTGAAGATTTACTAACACTCACCTCTTAACTTATCACCTCGCACGCCCTTTGTTTTTATATTTATCCTTTTATTATATATATCTCGTTTTTCTTAAACCAATTTTATTTTTCCTTTAAATTATTTATCAAAGGCCCAATGAGCCCAATTACACACTGTTTGACCCCAGGATCAAACCCCTCAACCAGCCGCACTGTCAACCACTCAAGGGCAGCATATGCACACAATTTTGTCCAGCTATGGTTAGGTAGCCACATAAATTGCCCACGGCAGCAGTGTATCCTCTGGTACATGTTTTTCATTTAAAGAAAAATCATGCATACACCGGCTAGATAGCTTTTCAGGGCTCCTATTTACCAGTTGACACGCCTATTGTAGGTGCTCGTATTCCCCCATGCCCACCCATGTTTGTACCTCTGTTTAGCACGAGGGCGCTGATACAGGTAGAACCCCATATTTATGAGCTGTCAATTAAGAGCAGCTCGGTACCCCAGGCATGATGTTTCTCACACACATGTATTCATGGTCAGCAAATTTTTAGACATGTGAACTGACCTCTCCACTCCCGCCTTATCTCAAACCTGACCCCAGGAATTCCAATTATAAGCTTATTACCGGGGTGTAGGTTCCAAATTTGCATAAGGGACATATGCCCAAACTGCAGCCATCCAATAGAATCAGGCCCAGCCTTTTTAGGGCAAGACATACCACTATAGGGATATCCAAAAGTGAGAAATAGCCACCCTCACGGATGGGTTTATAAGCCTTAGCCCACCCCCACCTTAGCCACTCCACACTATCACCCAGATCACACCATATCAGCGTTCCAAGTGAACAAGTGCCTGGACCAGGGATCACCATGGCGTTTACGACGTGCAATAAGCCCAGGTAGGCCTGTCCTATGTGCCCATTAACCAGTACTAGTTTTATCAGTCGTTCTTATATGGTCAATGACATAATCTGATGTCATGCTACCCAGGTACCTCTATTAACCAATGGCAGTGTGAGTACTAGAATACCTGTAAAAAGTTTGATTGTTCACTTCGCGCCCCATACCTGACTCAATTGTTTGTGCCCCTATACTCACCCCTCTGTATGGTTTACAGCTTATTCAAAAAAGTAGCTTACTCAAATTAAAACTTCTCTTCAGTGAAAATTGGACAATCTACGACCTCCTGGGACCGGTTGGATTATTGAAAGAAGGAAGAGACATTTTTGAGTTTAGGCAGCTCATTGTACACCACCAAAATTTGGTCTTCAATATGACTTCTAGACATTTAGCATATTACCTGAATGACCCCGCAGTCCACAAGGAACTGCCGCTATCAAACCCGTTGGTCTCTACCCTCATCAAGAGGATGTTACTTTATGTCTGTTGTGACATGCCAACTTCTCCAGATTGGAGCACCTTCAAACCTAAAACAGCCGCTTATATAGCCTTGCTGTGCGCGCGCACACTTCTGGTCTCTGACCAGCCTTTAAAAGACCTTCCCAGATACTTTAGTGGGACGGGCAGAGCTTTGGTCATCAGGGACGCCATAGAATTAGTAGTTCAGAAAGCCATTCTTGAGACCCACATGTGGTCCAATAACCTGTCTAAACTCCCACCTACAGCCCATTGCTGAAATAAATCTGACAGGGTAAGCTAAAAAATTTTTACTCTCACAACCCCCCCATTTAGTCTTAGTCTACTAATACCACAGGTCCAGTCACATCTCCATCATACCCCCCTCACACCCTCGCCAAGCAACCACCCCCCACTGTTTAAACAAACCACACTACACCCACCTAGGTGTGCCTACAGTCCCCCTTTCACAGGAGGACACCTCCCACACAATCGACCATAAAATCCCCCACCACATAACCCAATTGCTGATATGACTCACAAACTCAATCCCCCCATCACATCTCTTTTACAGAGCCGCAGTACCTCTAATAGTGCTGTGTATCCTCTTCAACCTCACCAAGGGATCACAGGACAAAGGATCGTATTCAGACCAAATTATGGAACACTGTTTACCCAGTTACCACAGCCCCTAATCTCAAATTTCATGGACTACCCCCTAGTTTTCAGTCTGAACATCTCCCTGTCCCCCAACCTCCAAAGACCTGATAAAGTGTCACCCCTACTTAAGCCCGGCACCCCACCATACATTACCCAAACAGCCAACAATCTGGGCACATTGATTAGCACCCTATTTGACAAAACCCAAAATTCATTAGACCTTTTGATTAATTTAATTTCCAACCCCAGGAACCGTCAGGCCAGAAATGCCCCAGGACAAATCATTGGCGATATTCTCAGAGCAACCCTAGGCCTGGGAACCCAACCTGAAATTGACCTTCTAAACGCTGACATTTCTGACATTGACAGAAGATTGGCCACTAAAATGCATGTGGTTGAATTAGCCACCCATTTTCTATTAAATATCTCAGAATACAATTACAATTCCCTAAACATCCTATCTGAATTCCAAAATGATACTGACGACGCACTGTCCCTGCTGGCCCAAAATCTAAAAACATTAGATTCCAACTTTTCAAACATTATTTTAAATTTAGAATCCCAAGCCAGACAGGACACCTTTTATTCCATGTTATTTTCTGCAGCAAACTCACAAATTGAGTCACTAATCGACCTTCAGGAGGATCTAGATATTTTATTAAGTGCCATAAACAGCTTAATGGAGGGCGAGCTCCCTCCCAACTTAATTTCCCATGACACCCTCAGGTCAGGCCTAAACAACCTCTCCAGCGCCTTGAGCAGCGCCCACCAAGGCATATCAATCCTTGACATACCCATAGGTCATTACTATAAAAGACGAGTAAGTGCCCAGTGGAGTGACCCCTCCACCCTCTTCATCTCACTACCCATACCCATAGGACTAGGGGATAATGTTTACACCCTATCCAGAACTGAAACCTTTCCAGTCCCCTTTGACACATCAGATGTTAACTCTACAGGTTACACCCTGGTACAGCCCCTACCCCCCTACATAGCCATGTCTCCCAGCCACGCCCATTTCATGGAGCTTCAGCAGGCAGACTTAGACCTATGTACACAAGACACCTTCATCAGCTGTAACCTACCCCTCCCCCTGCTATCACCTCTACACCCCACCTGCACTCTGTCCCTACTCCTGGACCTGCCTGATGCAGTGCACCACACCTGCAGTTTCACTGCACACATGGCTGCACCCATACCCAACCTAATCAAACCCATTTCTAGGTCAACATATCTCATGATCACTAGTAAATCGCCATCTTACTTACAGTGTCACAATGCGGGACAAATCCCAATGATCAATGCAGCATACTCAGTCATGTCAGTACCATGCCTATGCTCTATTAAGAATGCAGGCATGGTTATGATCAATTCAAATATAACCTGCGTACAAAATATAACACTGGAACCCATGGCCATGAGCCCCATAAACTTACCACTATGGCGACATTTTGGTTCACCTCCAGCTAACATATCAGGCGTTACCATGACAACCGTGCCACGGTCCCTGGAACTACCTAACTTCCAGCGTCTCAAATCCTTACACAACCAAAAAATAGTACCCTTAATTAAAAGCGTACTCACCCTCAGACGAGCAGCCAAAGGTCTGTCAGATGAGTCTTCTCTTCTGTCAGCAAGTTCACTAACACACCTTGGTTACCATTTGGAATATTCGATCTGGTTCCACTTAGTGACCCCTCTGATTGCCATCCTCTGTTGTGCAATGACATGCCAGATCCAGATGCGCGTGTCACGCCTGGCTCAGTTGGTGACAGTCCATCTAGCACTCAACACACCCAGAATGGCGGATGCAGCGACTTGGCAGAATCTCAAGGATCTGATCAACAAGGCCAACAACAACTGGCCCTCGACACCCACACAACAGCCCGTGGAGCAAAGCCTGGAATTTATCCAGACTCCTGGACGCTACGATGTGATGTGGGCAATCGGCTCCGTCCTGATCATCTTATACCTGGCCCGCCTCTTCATCTCCAGATGCTGCAGACACTGGCCACACTGTAGGCAAGACGAATCCGATGGCTTGCCCCAGTTTGTCCTCCGCATCCACTCCCAGGGCAGAACATACGAGTTTGTTGTGGGAACCATGATTTTCGGCTCCAACCTATGGCCACCCTTCATTAAGGCCCCTAAAATTGGAAAGCCCCGCCTCACTAGGCCCTTTGGCCGCCACCTGGATCTCAACTGGAAGGCCAAGGTCAGCTTCATAATTGGCGCTCAATTAAGAGTGGTGCAGCTCGAGAGATACCCTCGCTGCCCTCTTTTCTGGAGACTACCCCTCTACAGGATCCTAAATGGGAAGCCACATGTTATGACCCTGGTCATCAAATCCAAGACCCAGCCAGATTTCCAGCTGACCCCAGGATATGAGACAATCGAAGACACCAACATCCCAGAAATCCCCAGGATCCAGGCCCCCAGCAGCCCCAGCCCCAGGCCCAGGGGCACCCAAAGACCCAGCGGCCAGGTGGAGCTAACTAAATTCACACCAAAGGACTACCAACCCCCTAAGGACATGTACGTGTTCGACCCCACCCTGGAGGATATATCTACCAAATTCCCACCAGAAATCGGTATGTTTATTTTTCCGTTCAAAATCCTTAAGGTCCGTGTCTTGATTTATGTGGGGATACCCACATGTCTTCGTAGCCAAAATCGTTCTACAGCCACCGGCCACCCCTATTTTCTCATATAATGGAACCGACCAACCATACCACAGCACACGACCGGATAGCCACACACAGGATAACACATCCTATGTGGGGATACCCCACCCCCCCCCCTACCCCACAGATAACCCAGCCCGGCGATGCCGAGCCATGCCTCATCTCATTCCAGACTCCCATCCCATTACCCGTCAGTCTTATCAGCTTAAACAAACATAGCCCCATTAAAACAAACATACCGCCACATACCTATACAATAGCAGCCCCACTGACCCAATTTTGAATGTTGTTAGCGGATCACAGACGTCTAGTGCTGACGCTGCGTCTGGGCATTTTCGCGCCAAACGCAGCGTCATGACGTTGCCGAGCGTCCCCAGTACCGAAACCAGTCACCAAATGCAAATTTTTCGCACGTGATCACGCTCACATGACAATATGCATAACCAAATAAACGTCCACACGTGGTGTGCACGCCAATACAATAACATATGCACGTGTTTATATTACAGTAGACTTGCAACATACCCCGACTTACCACTCCCCGATCACTATACCAATCTAATTCAGAAAACACCGGCACCCAATTTACAAGCCCCAAAATCCATAACAAAACTCTAAACTGGTGGTGGACTTTTCTATATTATTAGCAAATATCACAAATTAATCAGGTTCTCTGGCGCCAATCACATTAAAATCACGAGGAATCAAGCATATTATCAAAGTCACTTATCACAGGTTGATCCGAGCCCTTCTGGCTGTTGATGCCGTAATCACAATAATAAATCACAGGGAAATCACAGTCAATCACATAGCGCATTAGGCCTCGCCACCTTCTGGAATCTAGTCCTTTTCTCCGGCTTCACATCTTCCTTTTCTTTCTTTCTCTCACTCCCCGGCTCTCTTGTCTGCCCGTCCTCAACCGACCCACGCTTTCATATCAATATCCCTGAAACCAAACAGACAGCCCTTTACTCCCCATCGACCCCTTACAAGGATTCAAATTTTTCGTTGCATTTCAACCCTCCTAATTAAAAACCTAAAAATAGCCCCACAAAATTTCAAAAACTCCTGAAATATCACTCACCTCTCTCCTAAGCAGAAACCCCACAGGGTCCGCTGCCGGTGCCCCCGGGGCCCCCTTGCAGGCCCTTAAAACCATGACACGCATAGGGCACCCATCCAACCACCACCAGATACACACGCACCCTGGAGAGAAACCAAAGCCACCCTCTGTGAAAAACAGCATAATGTTTTTCAACGACGAACAAATTAGCACATTAACAATGAATCCATCCATTAGATTTTGACTCACCCCACCGGCTCAACGACGCGGAGCATCAGGCAAACGGTCCCCAACTCCGTGACATGGATGGAGAGCGACACCTCCATGACAATCCTTTTCCTTTTTTTGCCGAAGCAACACAGAGCCTCCTTCAAAATCTCCGGGGTTTGGTGCGAACTTCCTCCGTCAATATTTCAGCAGTTTCTGACGTCAAAAACGCCGTCTTCCCCTTTTATAGTGGACCCTACCGCGGGAACCTTAAGCTCATTTTTCGGCCCAATTTTCGAACCTCAAAAATCCAGACCGTTCCAGTCGTTTTCCAAAATTCTCAAAACCAAACCAACCCCCCCCAACCCAAAATACAAAGTAAACCTCCCCAGCCCCCGTCCCAACCCTGAAGGGTTGGTGCAAGTCTACATCTCTCATTTACCGTAAACTCATAGGCCTTAACGTAAATCCCATACATTAACCAAACGCTGTACAGACGCTGGCGCAGTGGCGCCTCTTGGTGTTATTCTTCCGAACTAAAATCCGAGACGGAGCAGCGTACGGCCCAGCGACCGTCCGCTGGCGCCGCCAGGTGTGTAGCATTGAAATTAACATAGAGTCCTTGGATACGGCCTCCCGCCTAGCTCCAAACCAAAACCTTTGCTTCTGTATGGTACTCCTAAGTGTCGACTTGACTAAAAATTTTGCACCATGGGTTAATCTTAGTATTATTGCGGACCTGATTGTGAACCATACAACCCTGACACGGTCTCTAACGCCTTGTTTTCTCGGCTCTATGTTGTTTTCTGAACAGGTCAACGCGAGATGACTGGGACCAGTCCAACACCGACGAAGCCGGCCCTGAAAGACCAGAAACCTCCTCAGCCGAAAAATACCCAGGTCAGGAAACCAGTTACCCTCAATACTCAGGAGGAACGAACCCTAATGGCGGAAATACACGCAGCAGAAGGGCCGACACCCCCATCCCAGAGGCCCGCTACAACTGGAGGAGCAACCCCCGCACCCCAGCAAGGCCAAAATGCCTAATAGCAGGGTGCAGACTGTGCTCCAGCACCCCTGAGGGTTTTGTCTGCCCCTGCTCCTACACAGGCATCAAGTTCAGACCCCTAGTATCCCAGAGACACTACACCACCACCACCTTCACCAATAGCACCTCAAACCTAGATCAACAGGACAACAAAAATGACAATAGCTCCGAGTCTGAAGACTCTGATTCTTCAACCTCTACTTCTGCCGAACCAGGGAACCTGGCCTCGGTGGAAGAAGATTTTAGAGACATAGATTTAGACCCCAGCACTCCCATAAAAAGAGCGGCGCTCAGAAGGAAGTGGGCAAGAGGCAGATTCTACATAAGAACCCCCAGACCCCACCCTAACCTACCCCCCTCCAGTGTCAGTGCTGGAGACAGTAAACCATGGAAACATTAATATTCAGAAAGTCATGTAAACCCCTCCGAATTCAATTACAAATCAGTGTTATTCGTACCTTCCTTTCCATATTTATCGATTGTAGGGACACAATTTAAAACGCCCCCCCCCAAGAACCACAGTACCGCTTTCATTTGTATGTGACCTTTAATTCGATCTGCAAGGTTTACACGATTTCTCCACGATTGTAAAAATAAAACCAAACTCATATTGTACCATCTTAACCAATAAACCACCATACATTTACTTGTAAAAACTCTGTGTAAGCTTAGAGTTGACCTGGCTGGCAGATCAACCCTAGCTTTCAGGTGCCACAGAGCCCCCCATCCCTCTTTTCAAGCCCAACCATGTCATTGTATTTATGGGTTTTAGCCTCAGTAGAAAACCATGTGTGAAAAATGTTTTGAAATATTTATTGTCTCAAGAAGTTGAACATCCAGAGCCTGCAATTTCCACTACTAAAATTCTATAGAATGCCACCTCGGCAAGCCTTTCAACCCCAAAAGTAACAAGTGACAACTACCTCGGGCCAAATGCCCCTTTTCCAAAAATCCAAAATTTTTTTTTAGAAATTTCACATTTTCACCAACCTCTCGGCTCTGGGTGAACAGTTTCTCCTTGCATGCAAGTTTGTGTTTTCAATTATTTTATGTACAAGCTAGTCCAAAAGAGATCTTCGGTCACATCTCACTGTATGTCACTGATGATCGTCACCTCGCCCATATATGTAGCTTAGCAGTGATACCACTACTGCCCAGCTCAATCATTAACTTATTTGTTAAAACCTTGTATGTAAGGACAGCATGTACATATTTTCACCTTATTTAAAACCTCTTTTAAACAATCTGTGCTTTTATACCGCTGATGTATTTGTAATTTTATACCGTATATTTTTATACTGGATATAGAAAATGTATTTTGACAATGTATGATGAACAAGACAGACCTAGTCATGCCCCTACTACCCTGCTCAGCCAGAGCAGTCTTAGTACCCTTAGCATCTATTCTTGTAGTGTTCAAGCCAGATTATTTTGAATTAGTTCACAGAGTTTGCCTCAATTGAGAGGATGCAAGTTCAAGTAGTTTTAGCTAAGAAAAATATCAGTTGTTATCCAAGCTCCTATGTTTTGTACCAACTACTACCGGTAGAACCAAATATTGTACCCCCTTTTCACAAGAAACTTGGTAATATCAATCTTTACCCAGCGCTGAACATCTTTTCAGCCCCCTATTTCACATCTTATACTTGAGCATGTCAATGGACTTGATATAGACTCTCATTCCTTATAATTATACTCCCTTTAACCTCATGCAGAGATGAGTGGGAATGTGGGGATATGTCAATGGACTATTCTATGTATTATAATTATGAACGACATACTCAAACCAAACTGGCCAAGCTACCCCCTAGTTCAAACCAAGGTCAACCTATTTTTAGCTTGGCAGGGTGAAGAGTTCACACCTGCCCTCCTCCAGTGGGAAATCCCCAGGCTCCCTCCTGTGGATCCCCCACTGGAGAACTCAACTATTTTTAGATTCACCTAGCCAATAGGAGCAGCTCACCCCTCCTACCACAGATTGGGACTGAGCAGAACCACCGACTCAGCATATTTGAGTCGCTCCCTATACTAAAAATAGAAAGTACAGAAATAGACACGACGTCATCTGGGCTTGCTCCTGACTATATAACCTAGTCAGGATCAAGCCTCAGCATCTTATTCTTCTCCAACCTAGACCCTACGACACTCAGGTGCCTTGGCTTAGGATATAGCTTGGTCAGACTGGCGAGTACTATATTGTACACTGTATCAGTTACTCATCATGCCAATCTCACAATAAAGCTGGATCATCAACTGAATTGTCTGGACTCCTGTTACCTCACTTCATGACATGTAACGAGACATTGACAGTTCCTATATACTACCAGTGCGCTGAGGCTGCACCAACATGCTACTTATTTTTACCATATGATGTGTGCCTGGGTTGTCCCTATATACTACCGGTGCGCTGAGATTGCATCAGCGTACTTATCGTTTTTACCATGTAATGTGCGCCTTGATTGTTCTTTTATACTACTGGTGCACTGAGGCTGCACCAGCATGCTACTTGTTTTTAATAGATGTGCGCCTAGGTTGTCCCTATATACTACCGGTGCGCTGAGACTGCACCAGCGTACTGCTCATTTTTACTGGTAATGTGCGCCTGGATTGTTCTTATATACTACCGGTGCGCTAAGATTGCATCGGCATTCTCTCCACCTTTCCTGGCAAATGGCACAATGGGAACGTTCCTATATATTGCATTAGAAATGTTCTTATTGGCAGTACGGATTTCATTATCAGTGTTCATTTGCCATCCATGATGATACTATTCCTTAATGGCTATGACATATGTAGGGTTTGGCTTACGGTGGACTTGGGCTCGCTGGATGCTCTAGGCAGAAGGGGTCATAACCTGGATAATACTTAATCAGAATCTTTATATCCACATTATCATATAATGATTATCATATAAGCAATTGCATATGAAGTATCATACTTGTCGTTCATAATGTGTGGCCCAGTGTTGTCAGGTGCCCTGCGCTACTACCTACAAGATGTAGATACTGTCAGGCAGATTGTACCAATAAGCATTTTTTTTGTTAGAAGGTCAGTCTGCGCGAGACCATTTTTTGAACAGAGGTAGCATCGTCCCTAATCATCCCAGCCACTTGCTAATTTAGAACAACTTAGATACATATTTTCTTAAGCACTGGTAAACATTTTGAGCCCAAATTCCATCTGGAAGGGGTTGCGATCATTTGTCAAAGTATCACGATGATCGTTGCGAAGCCGCGTCGTTCGTTGGAATGACAAACGGCGCACACCAGAACGGGCTTGTCAAGACGATTCCAAAAATATATAGTTTGTCTATATTGGCCACCATAGGGCCTGTGATATTCCTCAATGTATGACGGCTTGTACTGGCCTGTTTTTACTTTTCTGAGAATTAGATTTTATTGTCCAGGATCGAACACCCCAAGTGGTTTGGTTTGTGTACTGATCAGTGTGGTCCATGGCAACTGCCAACACACACACCCAGAATATGTGGACACTGTACAAGAACTATCAATCCCCACAATTTCCACAATATAATATTTTTGGTTGAACGAAAGTTTTGCATGCTGAACGCACAGAGCGACAACAATGTGAAGCACGGGATAGCCACTTAGTGCCGCTAAAGTGCTGTAAAACACAAATCAATCAATCAAACAATCCCTGTGCATTGGACACAATACATATCAAACGCATTGGATCAGGCTTGATCTCACGATTCTAATAATGTATAGTTTATGGGGGTTGCTCCCACTACATCCATAGCTATGTTGCACCACTGGCCTCTCTCTTATCTTTCCTGTTTTTTTTTATTACTGGGGACTTTGGTTTTGATATCCAGGATCAAACACACTGAGTAGTTGTATTGTATACTGTTTAGTATAGCAAACTTGTCTACTGCTGCTTCAATTTTGCCTAGTTAATCCTAATCCCAGCAGTGACTGATGGCCCCTGACAAGCACCAACATGCACACACACACAGCCACTAAAAAAAAGACTACCAATCCCCACATTTTCTGAGTAATTTATAGAGTTTAGTTCATCCACCAGTTTTAAGGTAGGGAAAGGAGTGTAATGCCTCATAGTTCCTGTTTTATGTTGCAGGTGTATGTAGGTCTAGCATATGGATCCTGCCTTTAATATAGATATTGTCTGTGGTTCATGTCTATATGCAGATATAGTAATTAGATCCTGGGCCCAACTACCTTTCCCATTGAAGACCAGTGAGAGGGTTTCCAGACATATGTTTTATTTCATGTTCCTAATATAGAGAATGTGAGTATGGTAGAAATGCAACAGTGTACTAAGCTGGTGTGTGTAGCATGGTGTGTAGCATGGTGAACCTGTTCCTCCAGTAGGTCTCTCTCCTTCAGTCACCTGGGGCCAAGTGTGTGTAGTGTTTCAAACACAACACACACTGTAGCAACCTGGGTGCCTGGTGACCAGGGATTACCTCACACCGACACCAGCCGATTCGTGCCGGACTTTACAGACCGTGTTAACCCTTTAACATATGGGCTGATGCACAACGTTACAGGAATTATAAAACCATTGGAATTATGTCTCTATCCCAACTAGAACCAAAATTATTAGTAGAATTTGACAAAACTTACCTGTAAGTTGCTGTAAAATTAGGACTTTACCGAGGGCACACTTCGTGGTGCCTGGGTGATTATACGAGAATGAGGCCGGGCCGCGCATGCGTAGTCAGATCTTCAGAGCCAGTTGGAGAGGTTTAACCACTTAACTAATAACACAGTTAAATAGTGAACTGATAACTCAGTTCATAAGACTAATAGAATGTTGACAGAAAATTGTGATTATACCAGGCCGTGGTGGGAGGGCGTATAATGAAGTGTGCCCACGGTAAAATCCTAATTTTACAGCAACTTACAGGTAAGTTTCGTCAAATTCTACTATTTTACCTCGGACAACACTTCTAGTGGTGTCGAGGTAACTCTACGAGAAGTTCAGAACGTGAGTGAAAACTAAATTACCATATATCATAACCAAATCACCAAACACATATATACAAGTCAACAGTGGGGAATCTATTTGTTCCAACTCGCTTGACTTAATCCATTATATACAATCAACTAGCCATTATACAATAACCTATCCACCACGTCCCTGGGGTCAACCTCAATAGGTTTGTCATAGAATGAGGCAAACGAGCTGGCACTCCGCCAGCCCGCTTGTCTCATGATAGCATTAATGTCTGCTCCTAGGGCTTTTGCTTTCCTTGTGGAGCCGCCATCTAGTTAATGTCTACTCCTGCCAAGTCCATTATCTCAAGGGCCCAGTGGGCCAACGTGGATCTAGCAATTCCCTCATGGGGGAAAATCGAACTAATTAACAGTTGATCCTCATAGTCAGGTCTCAACTCACTAGATAGTCCTCTAGCGTTTTGACAAAGCAGATTCTAGTGTCCGCAGGAAACCTCTTTAGCTGAACTGTGCTAAGCCGGTCCCCTTGTTTGTTGGATTTTGACAACTTACTTAATTGAAACACCACTCCATCTTTTTCAAACGATAGGCTAGTCACTTCTAACGCAACAATAGTTTGACCCCTTTGTGAGGTAGTCAACAGTAACAGTATAGCTAGTTTCAACAATAACTCTCGTAATGTCATATGTACATTGAGCTTCCACTCTTTAAGGAATGTCAAGACTACCCATACATCCCAGAATGTTGGATATTTAGGGCTTAGCGGGTTTCTTTCATAAGCACCCTTGGTGCGCCAAGATACATCTCTATGTTGGCCCACCCCGATGCCCCCTGATAGGGGAAGAACTGCGAACAGTGCACTTCTGGCCACAGACTGTGCGCTGTGCCCCAGCCCTTCCTTCTGCAGTCTACGTAGGAAGGCACAAACTTCCGGCAACGAGGGTTTCAGAATGTGAATATCCAAACAGAAATCCGTCCACTTACGTATGTACGTGGAGTATGTCTTTTCGGTAGTGCGCCGAAATGCGTCTAAAATTAACCCGATAGTGCCTTTAGTATAGCCTTCTTTTCTTAGCCTTTTACCCAACAAATCAGAAAAGCCGCCAGGCCTAAGGTCCGTATTTCGACAGTCCTTCTTGGCTTTCCGTGCGGATGGAGATTTCCTTTTCGGCTTCTGAACTCTATTTTCCTGGTTGCTATCCGGATTAACCGACCCCACCATGTTTGGCCTTTCCATTTGGGGGCCACTATCACACACCATCTCTATCTTCTGGACCACTCTTCCCGTCAGCCTGAAAGGAGGAAAGAATCACAAGAAACCTTGGTGAACGCATCTACCTCATAACTCTCAGGTTCTGGGTCTAGTGACACATAACAAGACAATTTAGCATTGATTCTAAATGAAAACATGTCAACCTCAGGTACTCCAAACTCTCTACAGATTCTCTTGAAGATACCTGGACTCAGTTCCCACTCTGTGTTATCCGAAAACTTTCTAGATTTGTAATCCGCTAGTACATTAAGTACCCCCGGGATATGTGCAATGGACAACCAGTTTTTCTTTTGCACACACCAATCCCAAATCAGCCTTGCTTCATCATTGCATTGCTCTGACCTAACCCCACCATGGTTCTTTACATAAGCCAATGCTGTTGTATTGTCAGTGTATACTTTCACATGGCAAACCTCTTTTTTCACCAAGCTTTGAAGGCCATGTCTGATGGCCATCAATCATTCACATTGATGTGGAAGTTGTCCTCCACACCCAGCCATCTCCCACCCGCAGTGACTTCCCCTCTATGAGCTCCCCAACCATCATCCGAAGCATCTGTAAAGATCTCCAACCCTGGTGAACCCATAGAAATTTCCTTACTGGCCTCAAAAGTGAAATGCTCTAGCCACCACCAAATGTCTTGCTTTCCCTTGAGCTTCAGCCTCATTTTACCATCAAAAACTCCCCTTGTCCTTTCCAGGGCAAGGTTTTTCTCCCTTTCTAGTCCTTTGATATGCCCCAGGGCATATTGGGATGACGGTGCGTAAGCAGTCATTAAACCTAACAAACCTGCCACCTTCCTGATGGTTGGCCTATCCCTATTCAGCAAGTCACTTGCTGCTAACCTGAGTTTTTCTACTTTCTCTACAGTAGAGGTGATGATCATTTCCTCTGAGTTTAAGTTAAACCCCAGAAAAATCGACTTGGTATCTGGTACCATGACTGACTTGTCTTGATGCACAACGAACCCTAGGTAGTCTAGCCATCTTGCTAATTCCCAAGCTGTAGCCGTACATTCCTCCTCAATGTCTGCCATCACAAAAGAGTCATCAATGTATGGGAAACATTGTGCCCCCTTTCCCCCTAGCTTGGCATATATTGGTTTGAGAATTTTTGTAAAAATTCTCGGTGCACAAGATAACCCATTGGGCATGCACACAAACTCATAGAGTTGTCCATTCCACCTAAACCTTAGATACTTCCTATGATCCCAAGATATAGGTACTGAATAATATGCATCTTTGAGATCGATTGATGCCATAAAGCATCCCGGTTTCATCATATCCAGAGCAGTTTGTAGGGTAGCCATTTTGAAATGTTCATACTGAACATGTTTGTTGAATTTTGTCAAGTCCAAAATTAATCTATGTTGACCATTTGGTTTAGGCCTCAGCCTATTAACAAACCTGCCAATAGAACCAGCAACAAAATTCTCAGCCATATTATAAAGGAGACTCAAGTGGCTGTTTAGCGTGCCCCCTGTTTCTGAAAACCCTGCTTTGCCTGCGCTCTTGGAGCCCTGGGCCTTCCTCCTTGGTTTTGTTGCTGTGCAGGCCTGATGAACGGTTGGTTCATGGCTTGGTTACCATAGATCGCCGTTAGTGGTGACTGGAAAACCAGCGGTCCTTGGTTCGAATAGGACTGTCCCCCTCTTCTTGCCTTGCCACTGCCAGCCCCACGCTGACCTCTCTTGTGCATATGTGCTGCCTTATGGGTGATCACCTTAGCCCCAGCTGCTGCCTTAGGCTTAGAGGCAGACATCCCGTCTGCTGTCTTCTTAGCTGTATCATGCTTCTTCTAAGTCTCCGTCACATCACCGCCAAACAAGAACTTTCCTATGTTGGCATCCCTCGCAGCTCTAGCTAAAAGTTTCTGGTAGTCCTTCTAGATAGCCTGTTTGACTATCTCTCTCCACCTGTTTGACAGGCTGGTCATTGTAGCTGCCAGTAAAGTGTAACCATTCTTCAGGGTTGCTGAAAGTTTATCCAGTTCCGGATCCGCCTTGCCCTTGTCGAAACTCAGTGTTGCCAGTGGTGCGAATGCGACCATAGCAATTAAAATGAAACCTTGAAGTTTCTTGACGTTTTTCTCCCAAGATAACAATGTCTTGTCTGTCTTGAATGACTTCCTTTATTTCATCTTCTAATTCAGGGACAATCATCTTGTTGACACTAACAGGCTGTGGATAGTCAATAAACAACTTATCCCACTCCTCCTTTGGCATTCTGTTGGTGAACACACCATCGACCAGGTCGGCCACTCGCTTGTCGAGCTTAAATTCCCTCTTCTTGGCCGCTTGCCCTTCTCTCTGGGTCCCGATACCACATCAACTTTCTTCCTCTTGACTGGGGGGGGGGGGGTTTCATCCTCCTCTTCCTTCTCCTCCTCTTCCTCGTCATCTGCTGGAGGGTAGTATCCCGGATGACCATAACTGTAAGCCCCATAGGGGTTAAAGTTCATCGGTGGAAGAGGTGGCTGGTAGCCCTGGTTCCAACCCATCACATGATTAGGCTGAAAACCATACAACTGTAGCTGACCATAAGGCCCCAACGTAGGGAGTGGTTGCTGCCCGTAAGACCCCATTTGTCCGTAAGGCCCCATGGGTTGGGGTGCGTAGAGCCCCATGGGCTGCAAAGGCTGTTGTTGTTGCCCATAGGCTGCGGTGGCTGTTGTTCGTAGAGCCCCGCGGGCTGCAGTGGTTGTTGGGGTTGTCCGTAGGACCCCAAATGTTGTGGAGTTTGTCCAAACGATCCTCCAGCTTGCCGTGAATTGCATCCAAGGCTGGGCACCAGTAGAGGGCACCATCAGTGTTTACCCCGCAGTAGTTGTTGCGGTCGTAGTCACTGTATGAGTAGTGATTGTAGTCGCCGCAGGCATAGAAGCAACTGATGCTGTAGTAACCATTTTCACGAGAATCTGGAAAAAATCCAGGTCAAAAACTTTAGCAAAGAGAACAATTCCCAATGTGTGTATTGTATAATTGTGTAATTGTGTGTACCCTCCGATGTACTCTGAGAGTAGACCTAGGAAGTAGAATTGTCGCTAAACAATAGCATACAGCCCCTCCACAAGGGCCTGAGACTGAACAGTCCCAGCTTGAACCTGTCGTCTTCCAAGCCCCTAAAGGCCGAGCACTACAGGCATTAACAAAATACTCAAGTTGAAACAGCGTAACAGGGCTGTGTGTACCCTCTGACCTACTCTGAGAGTAGGCCTAACGGTAGGACTGTCTCCAACCAATGGGCGAACAGCACACCAACAAGTGCCTGAGATTGAACAATCCCAGCTTGAACCTGTCGTCTTCCCAGCCCCTAGAGGCTGAGCGCTACAGGAATTAATAATAACCAACTATCCTGAACATACCCGCAACTGCGAGAGCAGGACAAAAGGTAGCTCTGCGCCCGCCAATTAGAAGACAGGTCAGAACCTTGGCGTCAACCAATGGGAGCGCAGGACACAAGCTCGTCTCAGATTGTACATAGCAATCGAGCCCCAGCTTGAATAAAAAACAAGTCTATCGTCTGCGAAGCCGGGAAACGGCCAAGCGCAATAGAATTAACAAGCTCGTCTCAGATTGTACATAGCAATCGAGCCACAGCTTGAACAAAAACGAGTCTATCGTCTGCGAAGCCGGGAAACGGGCGAGCACAATAGAATTAAACTAAAAAAACATCCGAAAGGACAGTAAAGACGGGATGAAGAACAAATCCGTCCCGAAACTTCACCAATGCAAGTGAATCCAAGATGGCGCCCGAGCGTCGACCCATAGGACTGCGCAAAAGTGCAATTTAAAACAATTTCCAGCCGTCTCAGCAAGTAAATTACTTGTGAGCCTATGCTAGGAAGGGAAACAAGGAACAGGTGCCAAAATAATTTGCACCCTGTGGATAAAAACTCACTTACCAGAGTAAAACAGTGGAGCTCTAGATCGAAGATTGACTGACACTGTCTGACCAAATTTGACCAACTGACTACGCATGCGCGGCCCGGCCTCATTGTCGTAGAATAACCTCGACACCACTAGAGGTGTTGTCCAAGGTAAAATTAAGATTATGGACCCTGAGAATTAGCTGTGTATTGGAGGTAAAGCCCCAAAGGACCCCCTCCTGCAGTAGGGTGGTAGGCCAGGGCAGTGGATAACTATAATATTGGGGCTTTGTCTAATCTCTACATAGGCCTAGGTGAGATGCCCCCAGGGCATTCATGGTCAGAACAATGCCCCTGGGGCATCTACAAATTGCCGTATATAGAGAAAAGAAAGGGGAAATGCCCCAAGGGCATCCATGGTAAGGGAGTGGTCATTATTTATCAAGGGGGGTGGTGGGTTTTCGTGCGGACACGCGGAAATATTTTACACCCGCCCTCGATGGCAGTCAAAATTTTTTGCGCCCCCCCACGCCGGAGAGCTTTTGCGCCCCTCTTTGATCTATAGTAGCGCACAGGCTTTTTTTGCTAAAAAAGAGGGGTCAAATTTTTTTAGCCCCCCCTCGGGAGGGGTCTGAAAATTTTACGCCCCCCCTCAAACCCACCACCCCCCCTGTTGATAAATAATGACCACTCCCTAAGGAGCATGCTCCCAGAGCATGTAGGTCTATAGGGCATTGGACTATGCCCCAGGGACATTATCAGGACATGGATGTCCCCAGTGCATTGTCAATTTTTTTACATGTTAGAATATTTATGTATGCCCTGGGAGCATCGTCCTTACCATGAATTTCCTGGGGAATTAACTACCTCCTCTAGATGTAAATTTATCTATGCATGCCCTGGGGGCATCGTCCTCCCTATAAATGCCCTGGGGCATTTTCCATCCCTCGTCTTTATTTAAACATATGCAGATAAATTTGTGTAAACCTGCAACTTAGCAGCATAAAAGAGATCTACATGATGACCAGGCGCGTGTTTGTGTGTGTGTGTGTGGGGGGGGGGGCGGTGCAAGAACTGAGTCCACCCATGCTGCATCTACATCCAATGATTGGTTGACAGCAATCTAGGCTGTAGACTCTTAAAGCGGGCTAGCACGGCAAAATACAATATGGGTACCTGTTCAAAGATTGCTCACAAGTCCGCAGGAACCAGCTGACGCTCTGATTGGTCGAAGGGTTGTCACATGACCTAATAGCGCGGGTATGTCTTAGCCGTGCTAGGCCCCCTTTAAGACTGGAAATAATCTACGCCTTAAGTCTACTGAAGCTGGGACATAACGAAATTAGGAATCCATGCTTTTTGCAAGTGGCCTGTTGGCTACTGAATAAAGGCCTATGATCAAATAGTTCATTGGCAGGGGTGTGAAAATCTGAAAATGAAATAATCTGAAGCGCACTATGACTTCACGGCAATGTCTAGATAATGTTTTACAACAGAATTTGAGTCATTAAAATGGGTTCATTGATCATTCCTTTAACAATCTTTTAGTGTCAAGGGTTTAAATTTGATATTGGTAGTGAAATATCCAAAGGGAGAGGATATGTAATGCCCCCCCCCCCCATATAGGCCTAAATGGCAAAAGATTTTCTCAGTGGATTTACAGAGATTTCACACCCCTGATTGGCCAATAAGCCCCAATACACACCGCCCTCATAGAATTTAAGCAGTCTACACCTCGGCCCTTATTGAAGACCAGCGCTTATTCAAGCCTTAGACCATGGACCTACACAATATACAACTGTGTAGGTCTATGCTTATACGGCATAACTGAGCCTGAGGGTAGCATGTGAGTGAAGTTGGAGAGATGAAATGAGGGGGTGTGGATGGGGGGGGGGCCCCCATGTCACATGTCGATTTTAAAAAATGGCCATGTCCCCATGTCAATTTTAAGAAATTGTCATGTCACCATGTTGATTTTAAGAAATTGTTCATGTCACCATGTCAATTTTAAGAAATTGACCATGTCCCATGTCACTAAGCCTAAAATAGTCCATGTCGCTATGTCAATTTTAGTGGTCCACACCCATAAATGATAACTCGTTGGGCGGTACTAACGGACAACAAAAAGAGGAGGTTGAACCGGCCCCGCAAAGCTACACAGCATTCTCACAGTGCCCGTACGTAAACATGGCGCACACGCGGGAACGGACGTTGCCGGCTTTCAAAGAATTTAGCAAAATAGGGATTGACAGAAAGTTCAATCCGAAGTTCATATGATCACAGTGTTAGCATCTGTTCCCATCATGTGTCCAAGACTTATTTTGTCACTGACAACGCAAAGATATTATGAGTGCAGTGTTTTATCAGTCTCCAAAATGGCTTCCCTGAAATCCCATAATTACGCAGTAAATTTAATTAGCTATTCCAAAGTCAACTTTACACAAAAACATGGCAAACTAAAATTGTTTGAGCCTAAAATCTCAATAGACTGGGATTTTATGCATTTAATTAATTTCCAGAGACTCGAAGAGACTCATGTTTTATTTTAGAAATATATCTGTGAACATAGGCCTACTCCCATTGAAATTGCATTGGAGACAGCCTCCCGTCTGTGAACGGTTGGGCGATATTGAGGGATTTGGAGGTTCCGACAATGACTGCCAGGGAAGAGGAGGTGCTACCGATTACAGCTACCCCTGCCGGTCGTTTTCGGAACCTGCCCAAATCCCACTATATCGCTCAACCGTTCATGGACGGGACCCTTCGTGTAGTGCTATTTCAATGGGAGTAAGCCTATGTTCATAGATATATTTCTAAATTAAACCTTGAGTCTCTTTGAATCTCTCCAAATGAATTGAATGCATAATGTCCCAATCTGTTGAGGCTTTGAGGTTGAATAATTTTAGATGGCCGTTTTTTTGTGTAAAGATGACTTTGATGTGCCTAATTATGGTATTTCACCGACACCTTTTTTGCTAATGATTAATCACTGCATTAAAATTATCTAGGCATTGACAATCACAAAATAAATCTTAGGCTTATAGTGGGAGGGGTAGCTAAAATAACTGCAATCATATATCCTTCCGATGGACAGCCTTTTAGTCCTTAATTTGTCAATTTATTTGATCGCCGGCAATGTCCGTTTCCACATGGGACGCTTTGTTTACTGTCCGAGGGACGGCGAGACGCAGCCGTACCGCAGCGCCGGTTCAACCTCCTCTTTGCCAGGGCGTGGCTGTAATCGGTATCCCCTTCTCTTGACAACAAAGATCTGCATAACTTTTATTAATTTTAATTAGCACATAAATAACAACACACAATTTGACAAAAAGAAAAAAAAATGAAGGTGAGTTCAGTAGTATAATCCACATGTGTAGTCAGTGCTGCCGCTCAAAGCAATGGAGGTGTACCCTGACAGGTACTACTCAGGTGGGCCAACAGTGCCTGCCACCTGGTGAGTGCTGGTGCAACCATAATTTCCCGCTGACAGTTATAACAGGTGTGGCGTGTTCTTGCCCTTAATTTTAAAATTTAATCAAATTCAATTGTCCCGAAAACGCAAGGACAATATATTTGTGCAAAAATGTGTTTATTGAATTCCTACACCAAATGACACATGACTACTACTGAACACACAATCAAACTTCTCAACTTGCTGTGCATGAACAAAATAATAACATGTTTATACCTCCCAAACTTTGTCAATTACTCATAACCACAGCGCTAAAAATAACTTCAGAACACAAGTTTCTTCATACACCCTTTCCTTTTGTTTCACCACTGACAACCTTCTCGCAATCAAGAATCTGATAGTTCATATATTTATCCATAAATCACTTATTCTACAAGTCTACCATATCATCCTTTATCAAAAATGATTTTGATACTTTAAACTTACTTTTCAAATCGCTTTAACCCGAAATTGATTTAGGCTAAACAAAAGGGCTGAGGTGGCATAAAAATTTCTGATGGGTATATTGTTATGACATCATAAACTAATGAACTCAAGTATGAAAAAGGGCAACTGTGTAACGATATATCCAAACAATTCAAGGGAATACATACCTCCATATGGTTATATATGTAACAAACAAGAAACATGTTATCTGTGCTAATATGTGTTTCACATTTACACCAACATTTTTTTTCGAACATGGCACAACGAATAATACAACCATGCCTCTGTATGTACCATAATATCTAGTGAACAATTCAGATATGAGTGTTTACATATACATGTATATGCAGTGAACATCTAAAATACATTATGCTTACCTTATCAAACAACATACCAGTGGCAACCATAACAATCAAGCAGCGGCACACAAGGTGAAATCACAGAAAACAGAGATTTTTATCAATATACATATATAGATGAAACAATTACCCCACTTCACTAACATGGGATTATTAACATCAACGACCTGATAATACCGTTATATCCTGTGTATATGGTGACCCTGCATATAAGGCGCCCATGAGTTAAACCTCAGGTTAAACAGCACAGATGGTCAACTTAATACAAATTCATTCCATATGACCCCACCTAAAAGGCGCATCACGGCCTTAGGAACTTCTTATTAGACGCAGCAAGGGTCTTCCCACATGGCTTTCAGCTAGGGTTAGTTTCCTTATACACAAGGTATGCTATGGTATAATCAGTACAGCTGTAGTTAACATAATTCAATCTATTACATGATTAAATCCAGCTTTGCCGAACTGTAACAAATTAAGAGCTGACTATGTGGAATATATTGAACTCTTCAAACATACTCGTGCAGCATTACAATTTTCAGAAATTGCTGAAACCGATAAAACAGTGAAGATATAACAAAAAGCCTCACCCAAGAGGTGACTACAAAGTAATCCATTATCTCAGATAGTTAACAGCTGTCTTTATAAGACAGTAGACTATGCAACAACAGCTAACATCGTTTGCGGGCTGATCAGTACAGTTCATAACAGTTCTACATAAATAATCCTAATTCTAATGCACTATTCTGGTCACGGAATGTAACCATCCTAAAGACTGTGATCCACTGTGGAAGTAAAATCTGTAACTTCTAGGGTCCAATGAGGTGCCGGAAGTCGGTAATTTTAATGGAATACATTGGAAAACAAAGGTGTCTGTCTATAACGTGTGGCTACTTTGTAGCATTTCAACTATGAATAATTGCGACAGGGACATCCATAGGAAAGCAATGCCATGGTAAAGAGATCTCTGTGAAGATTATTGTTTACTTGATAATCAAGAAACACTATTTCCCCAGTACCCCAAGTGAACCAGTCTTCAGCTCATATTGAATTAAAGCAATGTATTACATGTTTCCATTTATCATGATCCTTTTCTTGCGAGAAGTAATTACTGGATAAGACTAACCTTTATAATAGTACGTTTTATACATGAATGTTTTGTCTCTTCCATGTGAGAAATCAAATACATGTAATATATTACATGCATTTTACAGCAATAAGAGAAAGTATTATTTTCTCACACGTGTTAGTGTTGAAATGGGAGAAATATGATTCAAAAATTACTTTTTTGGAGTAATTCAAATGAAATAGATAATGGAGGGTTTGGTGTAACTCACTGACCACATAAAGATATGAATAATGACAGAGAATGATGACATGAATTACTAGTGCATCTATCCCTTCTTTCCCTCTCTCTAATGTATTACTGTTCTACCTCGTGTATAAGCCGCGAATCTGCGGCCTATTGCGCCTTATAGAACCTTCCAAACGAGGGATACGCCTTATAGGCGGGGTAAAATTACAGGAGATAAGTACTAATTGGTCAAAATAACCCCTAGGTACGCCTCATGGGCCTGGCAGCAACTCAGGGTGCGTCTTATACGCGAGGTAGTATGGTTGTTAATGCAATGACACAACATCACACTCAACAGGTAGGATGTGTTTCGTGGCTAACAAATCCCACACACACGTTTCTGTATATCAAAGTTCCATCCCCTATCTCGTGTACCATACATAAAGCATGTTGCAGAATAATATCTCACAGGTTTTAGTGTACATTACCGAACTTTGTACCTTTATTCACACTTCTTATTTATGATAATTGTACAACTTAAAGTGAGATAACATTAACAATCATAGGGTAACCACAGGTCCGGTAAAAACTTAACAATATAGTCGGCAATATGCATGTTACTCCTCTGTGTGACACATAACAAGCTACGTAATACATGTGTATCAGTATGAGCACATTTATGTCAATCTCCATGGCGCTGTAAATCATTACTAGCACATTCTGGTCTCTATATTTCCTCATGACATGACCACATGTATACAAGAAGGCATTCAGTCATACAGACCTGTACTAAATGATGATAAAGCAGATTATATACGGTAGTGTATTTGTCCTGAATAGGGTTTCAGCACTCTATATTCAATGTTATCCATAGGTTAACTTTCAATGCCTTTAAAGGCAGAGGCGAAGGGGTCAGCAAAGGCCTTGCCCATCTCAAGATGGAGCCTCATTAATTCAGGGATGTAAGTCAGGCATGGGCAAAAATCAGGAAGCCATACACTTTCTTGATATAAAACCCTTCTATTTTTCCAAACAGCCCTCCTTACCACTCGTATCAGGAAAATACATATCATTCAAAATTTTCAGAAATCAGGAAATCCTGATAAAACCTGAAGACTTACATCCCTGAATTAATTTCCAAATTCCTGCAAACTCCATTAGAGAGCCACCCTCGTTCATAGATAATGTGCACCCCCTCCTTTTATGCTAGGTATATGGTTTAACAAAATCCCCCATCCTATGACATAAGCATCTATCCTTTCAATACTAAGTGGAAGTTCTCTTATTGTATAACTTGGCGACTTCGATTTAGTTTTAAACTGAGTCAGCGTCTACCTAAGTCATTCCATAATAGACATCGATACCATCTTAACAAAATGCACTAAATTGAGTACATTGTATAGTTAAAAAGCTAATCTGGTTGGCCTGTAATCTTCATAAGGCATAGGGTAGTAGTAAATAATCATACATTGACATTTATTCATCTCTTCGGGTGTGAAAATAACATTTATGTAATTGCGATCTAGCATCCATGGAATCACCACGCTTCAGCCGGATATACGTGGCCACCTATATATAGGGAGCATAGTGCTGTGATATACGAAGTGTACGTGAAGAGATTACATCAGTGATATAATAACAAAGTACCATCTCTGCTGCCATATATTCAAGTCAACCACTGCATCCCTCTCATGAGTCCAGCTTGGCCAGCTCAGTGGTATAGACGGCGATACTTTCAAGGTCATAAAGGACAAAATAGACCTGTTTGAGTGAGCTGCCTGCTGCTGTAACAAAGTAGTTACTGATGGCACGGAGGATGACTTGGGCAGCAGTCTGCTTAGGGAATCCAGCACTGTATAGTGAACAAAAGAGAAAAGAGATAAACATACTGCACTAGGAGGACGTTGATAACCTTTTGCGTATTTTTTAAATGAAAGACACTAGCTTTTATTTACTCTTTTTTATTTTTATTTTCTTTTCATCTTAAAATCATTATTACATTGCATTTCATACATTTTCAAAAAGAATACAAAGTTGAGTTACGCAGCTTTCTATGTTTTCTTTTTACATTCTAATAGGGATTCTACTTTGCGCTATGACGCCCGGCAAAGACGAGAAAATGGCGACATCATTTATTTTGAATCTATAAAATATGCTACTCATGAAAAATGATAAATAACTTAGCATATATATATAGGTATGTAACTCAAATGCAATAATTAATTCACACAAGCTTTCCCTGAAGAAAACTCAGAATCGATGAAAAATTAGCAAATAAAATGAGGTTTGCTAAACAGGGTTAATCAAAATGACATGAAAAGCTTGGCCCATGCTTGCTCGAAAGGCACCCTTAGTAAAAGGTGGATTACTTTGAAATTAAAACTACTGATATCTTACCGCCCACTGCCAATAGATGGGAATGCAATAGATTTCAGGTTCTTTTCGTCGGCCAGGGCTAAGCAGTTCTTAACTGTCTTGGCGAGATTCTGTTGAGCATTGTCAGACTTCCAGGTGGGGCCATTACAGTGTACAACAAACTTAGCCGGGAAGTGATGCCCAGGGCAGATGGCAGCTAATCAGAGAAATAAATAAATTTGAAAATGTACTTGTCTGTCTTTCTTCTCTGTTTCTTTCGTGAAGGAAGCCCTGTAACAGTAGTTGGACTCAAGTGAGTTCTGCAAATGAATATGTGTTAGGGGGTGTTGAGGGGCGGATTTGGGATTAGAAGGATCTCTGCTCCTGCTCATTAAGACTATAGTGTTGGCCCATTTAGGAAAAGGTTTCCTGCTCACTGTAGAATCCACCTGCGGTTGCAAATAAAATCAGTTAACTATACGATTTTGGCACCTGTCAATTTGCACTATATTTCAGTCTATATTCATAAACTGCCAGAAGATCTATCAGGTGTCCACGCAGCCCAAAGTGATATTTGTGAATTATTAAGGTTCACATACATCAACTTCCTTTTAATCATCCAGTGTTTATTACAAACGAAAATTTCAATTTCTATATCATCGGAGCTTCTTAAGAATGGTTTCTGGATCTGGAATTCCATTGCTTAGCTTATTTTAGCTACGGCAATTGACACTTACCATAATTCACAATGTACATCACGGTTGTCTGTGGAAACTGACATGTGCCACTGTATAGTTTACCAATTAGGTGAGAGAGAAAAAGTATTGTACTGCTTAGTCGACATGCCCTTTGTTGTTCCAGTTCGGTGATATCCAATGGAGACTGTTGAAAAGAATCACAAGCTTTACTATTTACATCAACGTTGTGACTACGGCATACTGCCGCTGAAAAAAAAATGCAGTTCACTATAGATAAACGTGTCTTTTCAAGCATTACTTACGTTCCGCTGCTTATAGAGGGCAACGCAACACTTTTGAGGTTCTTTTCATCGGCAAGTGCAAGAATATTTTTTACTGCTTTGTCGAGAAGCTGCTGGGCGTTTGGTGTGCTCCAATGTGGACTGTTGACATGAATCACAAACTTTGCGGGAAACTTGTGACCTGGACATACTGCAGCTGGAACGCAAAAAAAAAAAGTAACGTGTGCTATAGAGCACTCATGGCTCAGGTTACCTACCATATGAGACTTGTCGCTTTAGTGACAGTGTGTCCGAGTCGTCAATGGTTAAGCCTATGGAGAATGCACCCATTATCGCTTGTATTGTTCAATGGATAATAACTTCTCTCCTGGCGAGTTAAGCATTGCACAATACCAGCAGGTCTTGAATAAGGATACATATTAACCATAGAAAGGCATGAGACAATGTAATTCTCCTCCATTTTGTTATAATCCAGCAGTTTTGATAGCACCGTGAGTCGATCGCCTCGCTGTCCGCTATTTTGGATTTTGATGTTCTGTGCGCATGCGCGACCCCTCCTTGCCGGACTTTTCCCGCGTTTTTTTAAAGGCGTCCAAACCGTCTCACTTTTAGACGCTGTTTTCAAACCAAATAGGAACAAAGAGAGAAAAGTCCAGCCCGGAGGTAAACCTATGGAGGACTGGATTGGAGAAGATATTTTTATGAAATGACTTTTTTATTTCTTTAATTTTGTATGAATGTATGGATGGATTTTTGAATTTTTTTCTTTATTGTAACTAAAGACTGATATATGAACTACTCATGTATGGTAATTTTATTTCTTTACATGCTTTTGTTCTTGTAGAAAATTGAGATTGAAAATTGTATAACTGACTTTTTTCCAATGCCACTACCTACCCGGCGGTATAGACTCAGGGTGGTCCCTGAGCCAATTATTTCTGACACTGAGTTGTTGGCACTATAGATACTCTACAATGTAGTATTTAAATTATCTATGCTCATAAGGAGCTATCTATCATATAGGCCACAGGATAAGCCCCTATAAAGGGCTTAGAAAATTAGTCCAATTCCGGTAAGAGGGACACTACTTCATTTTGTGTATATAGCCCTTTTGATTCTCTGTGCAAAATCCTGCAGCTTTTACGTAGCGCAGGGTCAAATGTCGGGAATTTTCCTCTATATTTCAGGATTGGAGTTTTGCTGTCTCCGACTAAGATTAAAGGGCTAACGCCTGGTACAATCGACTGGTCCATATCAGAAATATGACATTAAAAGATATCATTATTGGATAAACATGTACCGGGGTAACAGAAAAATAGCACAAATTAATAAAATATTGAATGAGGATAGCTGCGACATCAACATTGATAGTCTGGTAACTGTGTCACCATCACCAACAATCAATAGGCTTTACATTACCAACAGTAAATATACCGTACTAGCCCATTAAAGTGAAAGATATTATTTTGAAGTGATACTGATTAAAAGAAGTCAGCTTGCACTAATACATAGTATAAAAATAACGTTAGGCCACACCAAAAAAATAAGTTGGTCTACGGATTTTGGTTTTGAAAAAATGGTGTGAGCGATTTTTTTTTTTTTTAAAGAATTTTTTTATGTCCAATGGATTCCTTGCTGGAAAAGTGAGGTGAGCGAAAAAAATTTTATTTACAATTTTTTTTTGCCAAACATCACAAAGAGAAAACTTGTAGAAAGTGAAGGGAGCGAAATTCGAAGAGGAGATTTTTTCAAAGAAAAAAAAATTTGTATTTCCGAAAATATGGAGAGGGAAATCCTTAGACCAACTTATTTTCTAGTGTGGCCTTAGGTACTACATTTTGTCGATTTACAGCACAATCATAACTCCCAGAATGTTTAACTATATAAGATCGAGGTTTACAATAGGACTGGATTCATGAGATCTCTAGTTGTCATCATATTATGGATAGCAAAAGATAACGGCAGGTTTATGATGGGTTTACCTCCATAGAAAGATTCCCTTCACCCAGCTTAATACAATCTGTGAAAGAATGTGAGACATGCAGTTATAGCTATACTTACCCCCTGCGGTCTCCAAGTTCCCATGGCTATTACTTAAGTTCTTCACTTCTTGCTGGAAGTCCTTGCCGCCTGTTCGGTCCAAGGTCTGTCCTATAATATCACACATAAAACCCACAGGTCAATTTTAAGATTACTCAACCTTTTCAAGGAATTTGTTTTCAGGTTGTTTTTATTTCATTTCGTTGGTCTTTATTAAATAATAAGTCACGGGAATATATATATATATATATATATATATATATATATATATATATATATATATATATATATATATATATATATATATATATATATATTCCTCTAAAACAGATAACACCGATAAGATAACATGGACTTACCTACTTCCCCTCCCATGTAAAAAGTGTTGTTTGTAGGGTGGACGATAGCATCAGCAGCAACTTTAACCAGGTCACCTTGTAGCACTGTCAACTGGAGGAGACAATGTAGGAAATGAGTTAATATTCTAAAATGGGCCATCTCTAGACCATGGTTGGAAATATATTACACATGGGTTAAAATCACTGACATAGACACTGCCCTAGTAACTTATCATTAACCCCTATAGGAGAGCATTATCCTAAAGTTTATTTATATGGAGCTCTGTTGCATAGACTCACAAGAGCTGCATTCATGCATAATGTCGACCAAAGGGCATAATCATTAATGCACGGAAAAGTTATGGGTCGCCTCTATCCATAAATAAAACTCTATTTTATTAAACGGAATACAATAGCTAAAGCTAGAGACTACCCTACCTATCATTAACCAGCGGCAATTCTATAATAGCTTCATGGTACAAGTACACGTATAATCTATGGGTAATGAATGTCATTCTTTAATGTCATAGGATGGTCAAAATATAATCGAAGACACCAGGGTATAACAATCAGATCACTATGCTACAATATTTAAACATATCAGGTTAGCAATGTAACAACTGGCCAGCATATTTCTCTTTTGTTTCACTTCTTTCTTTTTTTTTATAGGTTTTCCTTCATAAATTATGTATCCTCATTAACACCGTAAAGACCCCTCAGGCGAAATGCAGGCACTTTTTATCTTAACGCTAGCTGAGTGATCTGTTTTTATATTACTGTGGCATTCTGAGTCTCAATAGTTTTGTCATAATAGTTAAATATGGCGTGTCTAACGAAACAGAAAATGATTAACATAAAAGATTTTTTTATTGCAACGGTTTATGCATTGTGCTCCTTTCAATTTCAAGTTCATGGCCGACAGATGACGTGTTTCACTGAGGTCAGTGGTCTAACGTGCATGTAATAAATATGAATGAGATAAAAAAAAAAGAAAAAAAAGCATGGGTTCTCTTACTCCAACTGATAATTCTCAAACACTTATCTAAAATTGGCATGGGTTTTATGTAAATCCAACTCAATGTTTAAACAACTAGCATTGAAGCTGACTACAAATCCATAAACCAATGTACTGTTACTCAGATAATTGTGGTTTTGCTATGTGAGCATATCATGAATGGTTGGGACACTTTTGAAGTAAAAGTGGGACCTTTGATATAATAATGATTGATAACATGACTTTGCCAAAGACGTACACACCCCAATTTGACATGTATGACACTCGGCGAACATAATCGATTTATTTAGTTTTAAGAATGTTTTCACATTTAAAAATGAACAATGTAATATCCAATGATAACCCTCGTCAGCGCTGCATTTGATAGATCATATCGCAATACTGACATGAAGCTTTGGGACAAGAGTGCTTAAGAGACTGTGAACACAGTTTTTATGTTTTCCTATTCCATTTCTCCTTCATGTACATACATGCTAACTCACCTTCTGACCTAGAAAAAGTTTCTTTTCAGAAAGGATTGTGAATCCTGTAGTTGAGTCCTTAGTACCTACTGCGTCTGTGCCTCTACCCTGCAATATACACAGAACGGCATTATTAAAGCTTATAGGTGTACAACAGCTTTTTTAGTGAATATATATTGAATACAGTGGCCAACTCGGTCTATATCTTGTACATAAAATACACCCTAGACAATACCGGCTAGGACATCGTGTACATGCTACTACCTCATAGCCTTCTATCAAACTGCGAAGTCAAGTCAGGGAGCGCCTTCTAAGCTGCTTTAACACCTTGTATAAGTGATACTTCGGCAGTTAATGTCGTCAGTGATAAAAAGATTACCTTGGCACCTTTAGCTGATACTTGGCGAACCAGTGGCTGCTTTCCCTTCCCCTTTCCCTTCATGGCCACTGGGGAAACACCTGCAGCCACCTTCTTAGCAGCTACCTTTTTTGGTGGAGGTAGGGGAATGGCTGCTGCTTTCTTCTTGGCGTTGGCAATACCAGCAGTTGATGCAAAACCAGAGGCAAGTGCTTGGGTTGCTGCAGTAATATTGGGGAATTTGCCACCCTTTTTCCGTGCAAGCAGTTCTGGCTGGATCTTGGGCAAGACTCCACCAGAGGCAATGGTCACGTTGTGAAGCAGTTTGTGGAGCTCCTCATCATTAGCCACTGCCAGCAGAATGTGCCGTGGGGTGACGCGACTCTTCTTATTATCACGCGCTGCATTACCAGCCAACTCCAGGATCTCAGCTGGGAGTATTGTGAGACAAATTTACAGTTATTAGCAAGGGGTACTTAATTTTCCAAACACTTCCTATACAAGATATATATATATGTCATTGTTTCTATCATAGGGACAGAAAAAGAAAATAACTAATGGCAAACCACAGTGTAACTGAAATTTAGAGTTGTTTGCCAAATTATAAGTAAAGGCCCCAGGTACCCATTTCTATTTAGTATGTAGAAAAAGGAGTAACTGAATTACATGATATGCGCTATTCAATAATCCGTGACCTGGGACATTAGGAACATATCGTTGGATATTTCTCAGTTGATATTTGCAGCTCAGTGTCCCCCTATCAAATTGACAGTTCAAAAGTCAATCCCCAGATGTGCAAGCATTGCTCAAACTGGTAGGCAGAATTATTTCTCATTAACCATTTAAGGGCCTTAAAGCATCATGGCATGACACATGAATGCAACCCTGGTGAGTAACTTGCCAGGACTACATTCAAGCATCATTTCCATCCTATGGGGTTGATATGTGACCACAGGGTCAGCATGGTGCTCCAATAAAGTGCTGGTGAGCAGGCGCGCCAGCACTTCATTGGCGCACCATGACAACCAATGGGCATGATGCAACCCGTAAGGTTTAATGTCTTCCAGGGAAATGATGCAGGTATAACAAACAAATGGTGACTCACTAAATTTTCCTGTTTAAGATTTTGAATACGGCATCTTTGAGGCCAGGTGTTAAGTCTAATCTCTCTCAAGCTGTACAGGTTTAGGGGTTAGACTGTTCAGTGTTGGGTGTAGGGGTAAGCTGATGGTGTTTGCTTCCATTGAGAAGCAGTCAGGGGTGTCCTAATACAGAAAGCATCTGCCAGAGCATTCTGGAACGATGCCAGGAAGGTTGGCATGGCCCTGCAAGGGATGTACCGTAGGATATTACTATACCTGGGTACCCACTACAGCGACCTGGTGTATAAGGTAAAGGTTGATAATCAATACTTAAGGTATCTAATGAACATCACATTTGATTGATGAATGGAGGGGGGACTGACCGCCGTATTAATTAGGGAGGGGGGTTGTTCACTTTGTTACAGAGTGTTACAAGGGTGGGGGGGGGGCTAAAAAGTGACCAAATTTGTGTTACGTAACGGCCCCTTTAACAAGGACAAGACCACTTCTTAAATCGACAAGTGGGGTTAGGGAGTGGTAATGTTTTAACAACAGGGGGGTCGGTGAAATTCTGCACATGTGCGGCAAAAATCTTTCCGTCCCCCCCTCGGAGGGGTCTGAAAATTTTCTGTCCCCCCTTTTATTCATTAGTAGCCACTGGATTTTTCGCTCAAAAGGGGTGAAATTTTTTCTTCTTCCCAGTTTTAATTGGGGACCTGGATGGGGGATCCCCATGTCACATCATTGTCACTTTTAATAAATAAATGCTCATGTCACATGTCCACTGTTACTTAAAAGTGGATTATAAGGTTGCTGAGGGCACCAGGATCACAGTGGTACATGTATACAGGTATGGACTCAAAGTTGTGCCTTTGTTGCAAAAAATGGTGATGTGTTGCACTTTCTGGGAGCCAGTTATGTAAACAAGCCAACCCAAGCCATCCTCCTTTCTTGGGTAAACACCAGCCTCACTCACCCACAAACATGGCTTCTGCATCCAAAGATGGCCTACCCACTAACACCATGGACTATCTGTACAATGAGAAAATGACAAAAAAAAGATGTCAGATGAGGCTGGCCTAACTGATGACCATGTACAAGCTCCTAATAAGGTTTAGGTGGGTCCAGTCCCAGAGGTTGGGGCTGAAGTGATTGTGGAGTCCACTGAGGCCTCCGGTTCTGCCCCTGAACCTGAGAACATTCTTGACTTTACCCCTACCGAGGTCATGAGGCTCATGAAGAAACTGGAAACAAGGATGGATGATATGTTCAAACTGGTAGTGACAACTCTGCCAGGATTGCCACCCTCCAGTCATCTGTCACCTCTGTCACTGATGAGCTCAGTACATACAAAACCATGACACAGGAACTATCAGACATGGTGAAGGCTTTATCACTGGAGTTAACCAATGTGAAGAAGGAGATAGCTTCCAATTCTACTGCAATAGCAAACAACACCAATGCTACCATCCAGCAGGAGGCATACACCCGCAAAATGAATCCCATCCTGGATAGGCTTCCTGAACCAGAGTCGGAGTCGCGGAATAACCATCAACAGTATTTTCAACAGGAACCTGGGTATTCCATCACCCGAAATTAATGTGCCTCACACAATCGGTTCACTGAAGAATCCACGATCGCTTATCATTAGGTTCCGTTACCTTGAGGCTGGTAACCGTGCTTGGGGGAAGCGGCAAAAGCTTAAGGGGGTGAAGAGGGGTTTGGTTTGGTTAATTTTACGTCCACTTATAGTACTTAAAAGTTAGCAGACATTTCTGTGGTTTGCGGACATCAAGTCCTTTCTTTTCTTTTTGGACAGGTTTTTAAAAGCTGCTTGTCCAACCAGCTAGACAGGTATTTATATGCTGCTTGCCCGACACAGCAGTGATCGAATCTATGAATGACCGAATCTATGAGATGAATGACCGCATCTATCAGGAGGGTTGAGTGGGAAAACTGCTACCGGGGCTCATTCCCCTACTCTTTTCAAAGGATAGCAAGTGTTCTTTTGTTTGCCTGGTCCCATAGACAAACCACAACCTTTGATCACTCAGACATGGTTCACTGAGGGGGAATCCCATGGCAAAAGGCAAGCATGTAGGCCCGGGCCCGCGCATATGGACACCAGCTGCCCACATGCTCACCCCAAGCCCCAAGTTTGTCACCTTTTACGAATCTGGTATGCCCACTGGTAGAAAGGAAGGAGAATTCCTCCATCGTGGACTCCCAATGAAGTTATTCTGCTCCTCCATGCCCTCACATGAAGGTCCCCACTCCACAGGGGGAAGAGGGGTGGCAACCCTCTTTTTCTTTTTGAGGATCTCCCTAAATCGATGAAAGGAGACCATACTCGCCTGCGACTCAGATTATTGCCATTTTTGTCTCGATATTCCCATTTTTTTTCCCGATTTTATGAGACAGTGTAACCCTTGTTTTAAATGGGACAAAAACGTATAGACACTGGGGGAGGGAGTTATAGGAGTCAAATGAAAGCCGAAATGCCACATTACCCTGCTCAAAATTCATTATCAATTTTGGAGATATGAAATTGTAGACATAATCCTCTTGGCATTTAAAGGGAAATCGAAGCAATACATTATGCTTATACATAGTAATTGAGGGAGTACCTGCAGGCAGAATTCTGATAAGATTCAGAATTTACCTATAGTACCGTAATCTCTCGCGTAGAAGGCGCAGCCCGCGTAGAAGGCGCACCCCCAACTCAGAGAGGCGCATCTGCTGCTCCTCAGTCTAATATTTGAAAAACCCGCGTATAAGGCGCACCCCTAACTCAAGGAGCATGGCCCACACAATGGACCCAACCCAAAGGGGCATTTCAAATATTGCCTGCAACTATCAATACCCCAACTGGTCATGTATTTTCTTTAACCAAAGAAAAGGTGTAGTCTAACCCATGGTGCTCTAAATACCCTTAAACTACTGAATGAAACATGCCATTCTGCTCACCATAAAAGTGTTTGGAAATGTGTGTACACCCCACTCACTGAGAGCTTTGTTAATTACACTATTGACCTTTTAATCAAGAGAATTCATGCAGCATTATAATCAATAATCCTGTCATAGTGTGTGCTGCCACCTGGTGTTATTCTAGGAATCATTTAACTTATTAACTACTATTGATGCCAATTGTCTTCATATGGCCCACAACTGATGTTATTTGGCATCATTTTGAAAGGTACAATACTGTTCATTTTTTGAAAGAAATAATCCTCTGATTTGCATTATTTGTTAACAAGTTATAGATAAGACAGGTTCAAACTAAATTTGTTATTTGTTCATACCATACCCTCCCATTGATTATCTAGGCCCACACTGTTATAACAGGGAAATAGGCCTGTCTTCTAGAGACATGGCATGCTGGGATACCAGTAGTTTTTAATGTAGAGAATAGAAAATGGCATACAGCTCATACAACACCAGGTGGCAGCACACACTATGGCAGGATTATTGATTATAATGCTGCATGGATTATAATGCAAATGCATGCGTCATCAAGGATGGCTTCACCTCTAATTGGTTCACTGTCCTGAGGAACACTCAGGGGTGCTGCCTTTCTCTATTCCTGTTCATACTCACTGTCAACTCTTAGCTCACAACATACATACAAACCCTAACATTGAGGGCCTTAATATAGGTCACCCTTAGGTTAAAATCACTCAATATACAGATGATACTACATGTTTCTTGAACACACCAGAGGCTCTTACTGCACTAATGGACTGTATTGAAAGGTTCTGACGATACTCTGGCCTAAAAATGAATAGACATAAGACTCAGTTTCTACTGTTAGGTACTCTTGATGTTAACACCTGTCCTGATATGGCATGGTCTGAAAAGGTAGATATTCTGGGTAGTACAATGTCAGTTAATAGAACTGATGAGCAACATTTCTCCTGGAACTTTAAATCTAGAATAGACTGGATTTTAAGCATAATTCATGATTGGAGATATCAAAATTTATCAATGAAGGGCAAAGTGTCTTTCATAAATAACTTAATGCTCCCTGTAATTTTATACCCTTCAATGATAACATCTACACCAACTAGGGTACTAACAGAAGTAAACAAAATTATCACAAAATTCCTTTGGAATTCATCAAATAACAAGTTGGCTAAACACACGGTGTGCGCTCCATTGTCCTGAATCCGTCATGGGCACCTATGTTTGATGTTTTTCAATAGCTCTATGATGACAGAAAAATGTCACAGGTGAAGGACTCAGTCCTAAGGAGATGCCTCAATGTCAAATATCAAATGTCAATTGACAATGTAAGTTCAACGCAAGTTGAATTGGTGCATGCGGACTCGACTGTGTACCGGCTATAATTACTTAATTCTAGGCGTGGTTTGAGTGGGGAGGGTGGGTTGAATTGGTGGATGCGGACTAGACTGTGTACCGGCTATAATCACTTAATTCTAAGCGAGGTTTGAGTGGGGAGGGTGGGTTGAATTGGTGCATGCGGACTGGACTGTGTACCGACTATAATTACTTAATTCTAGGCGAGGTTTGAGTGGGGAGGGTGGGTTGAATTGGTGCATGCAGACGAGACTGTGTACCGGCTATAACGAGGATGCCCATGACTCTATACTCATTATCATGACTCAAGGATCATTATCATGACTCTTTAATCTAGATTTATGTATTTATGATCATTTAATATATATCGATATAGAAATACAGCATTGCTGTAATAGCTGCTCGGTCGTATCATCTAGATTTATGTACTTATGATCGGATTAGTAATTGCTCACTATTTGTCAGCAATTAGTCAATATATATGTTAGTACTTAGTCACTATATAACAGCAATTAGTCAATATACGTCAGTAATTACTCACTTTGTCAGCAATTAGTCAATATATGTAAGTAATTACTCACTATTTATCAGAAATTAGTCAATATATGTCAGTAATTACTCACAATTTGTCAGATATTAGTCAATAGTGAGCAATTACTAACATATATTGACTAAATGCTGATAAAATGTAAGTAACTACTACCGTAAACTCCCGCGTAGAAGACGCGCTGCACGTATAAGACGCACCCCAAACTCAGCACATGCATTTTCGCGTATAAGACGCACATTTTAAGGCTAAAATTTGTAAGATTAGTACATTTCTATAGTAAAATTAGCCCTCGTATAAGACGCACCCCCAATTTCAGTACATCATATAAGACCCCCCAGCATTTGGTTTGGCGTAGAGGACGCGTCTTATACGCGGGAGTTTACGGTACCATGTATTGACTAATTGCTGAAAAATAGTGAAGAGTTACTAGCATATATTAACTTATTGCTGACAAATACTCCATAGATACTGACATATTTTGACAAATACAAGTCAAGGCAGGATGCACAGGAGGAGGAATCAATGGCTATTTCTCTGTTATATATTGACTATTTGCTGACAGATTGTGAGTAAATACTGACATGCATTGATAATTGCTGATATAGAGTGACTAAGTACTGACATATATTGACTAATTGCTGACAAAGTGTGAGTAAATACTGATATATATTGACTAATTGCTGACAAATTGTGAGTAATTACTAATATATATTGAATGATTGCTGACAAATAGTGAGCAATTACTAACATATAGACTAATTGCTAATAAATAGTGAGCAATTACTAACATATAGACTAATTGCTCATAAATAGTGAGCAATTACTAACATATATTGACTAAATGCTGATAAAATGTAAGTAACTACTACCATGTATTGACTAATTGCTGACAAATAGTGAATAATTACTAACATATATTAACTAATTGCTGACAAATAGTCCATAGATACTGACATATCTTGACAAATACCAGTCAAGGCAGGATGCACAATTGAATCAATGGCTATTTCTCTGTTATATATTGACTATTTGCTAACAGATTGTGAGTAAATAATGACATGTATTGATAATTGCTGATATAGAGTGACTAAGTACTGACGTATATTGACTAATTGCTGACAAAGTGTGAGTAAATACTGACATATATTGACTAATTGCTGACAAATTGTGAGTAAATACTGATATATATTGACTAATTGCTGACAAATAAAGAGTAATTACTAATATATATTGAATAATTGCTTGTGAATTCTGAGTAAATACTGGCATGTATTGACTAATTGCTGATAAATAGTGAGTAATTACTGACACTTAGTCCATATATGTCAGTAATTACTCACAATTTGTCAGATATTAGTCAATAGTGAGCAATTAATAACATATATTGACTAAATGCTGATAAAATGTAAGTAACTACTATCATGTATTGACTAATTGCTGACAAATAGTGAATAATTACTAACATATATTAACTAATTGCTGACAAATAGTCCATAGGTACTGACATATCTTGACAAATACCAGTCAAGGCAGGATGCATAATTGAATCAATGGCTATTTCTCTGTTATATATTGACTATTTGCTAACAGATTGTGAGTAAATACTGACATGTATTGATAATTGCTGATATAGAGTGACTAAGTACTGACGTATATTGACTACCGTAAACTCCCGCGTAGAAGACGCGCTGCGCGTAGAAGACGCACCCCAAACTCAGCACATGCATTTTCGCGTATAAGACGCACATTTTAAGGATGAAATTTGTAAATTCAATACATTTCTATAGTAAAAATACCCCTCGTATAAGACGCCCCCCCAACTTGAAGAAATTCTATAAGACCCCCCAGGCATTTGTTTGGCGTAGAGGACGCGTCTTATACGCGGGAGTTTACGGTAATTGCTGACAAATTGTGAGCAAATACTGACATATTTCGACTAATTGCTAACAAATGGTGAATAATTACTAACATATTGACTAATTGCTGATAAATGGTGAGTAATTACTGACATATATTGAATAATATCTGACAAATTGTGAGTAATTACTGACATATGTGGACTAAGTGTTGTTATATAATGACTAAGAACTGGCATATATTGACTGAGTGCTGACAAATAGTAAGTAATTACTGACATATATTGACTTATATCTGACAAATAGTGAGTAATTACTAACATATATTGATTAACCGCTGACAAATAGTGAGTAATTACTATCATACCTTAGTACTAACACAACCTGTTATAGCCTTAAACTCAATACATGTACCATAAAAACACAGATTAAAACACAAATTAAAACACAGAATGACGTCAACATTTTCAATCAAACACAAGAGAATGGAGAAATGGAAAGATATCCATTCAGTGCAAACAGGGCTTGCGCAGGTATTGATGTGTAAAGCTTATTAACAGTGATAATGCACTGGTAACTAGAATTTGGATCTAAAAGGTTTAAGCATGTGATCAAGCAATGGCTGCCTCCATTGAACAACTTGTTTGATGCTATAGGAAGGTAGGAGAGGGTAATTTTTTTCTATTGTTCAGATTCCACTAGTCACTAGGTGCAGTCAGTAGTTTATACTTGCAAGCATATGAATTCTATAAGGGAGCAATGGCACATATCTATATATATTGAAAAGTACCAGGACACTGCATAATTATGCTAATTATGCAAATAATATGCACGGATATGGAGTGTTCGGTATCAATCTGGGGTGTTTCATCCCCCTAAAAAACATGCCCCCCTAAAAAATCGGTTTCGAAAAAGAATAAGCGAAATAATTTTTTTGACTAGGTGCCTTTTTGGCCCAAGCCAGTCCACCTGTGCCCTTACCATGGTGTGGACGTGCACTACCTTCTGCCAAAAGATACCTGTTTGGCGCTCAACTGGCGAAAAAAAGGCTATGTTTAAGGCAGGAAGAGGTCGAAAAAGGGTTTTTTGAGGGGGGGTGGGGGTACATGCCAGTGCAGCACTGGCAAAAGGGGGTGCAAGGGGTAGTCAAAAACCTCATATAGGAGTCTTCCCATAGTGTGACCTATGATTTAAGGGTATTTCGAGCTGGCGATCATCATGGTGATGTTTATTTTCACCTATGGTCAAGCATAAGAAAGTTAGCTTCCAAAATGCAGCCATGAAGGGAATTTGACGATATTTTAAGGCAACTTAACCACCTTAGCAGTCCCATATACCTATATGATGATGTTCGGGAGTTCATAGTGGCAAGCACGGTCCTGTTTTATAGAGTATAGCTACCCCTGTCTTAAATGCACTATGACGATGTGTAGGTATCAGTCTGTCCCTACAAATTGATATACAGTCATACTGAGTTCCTAGTGTAAATGCACCACTATAGCAAGATAGAAGGGTATCTGTCTGGCCCTACAAATTAATATACATTCTTACTGAGTTCCTAGCGTCAATGCACGACTATAGCAAGGTAAAGGAGTATCAGTCAGACACTATACATTAATATACAGTCTTAGTGAGTTCCTAGCGTCAATGCACTACTACAGCAAGGTACAACAGTATCATAAGCTCAGAGAACCATGTGTATGTGACTGGACTCCTAATATGGCAATGTCATGCTAGTTTTAGGTACCAGGCCTTCAAATAACACAATGCCAATTGAAAGTCGTTATGGAGTGGCAGGACAGCTTTCAAAGCTGGTTATGGACACTGGCGGTAAAAGGCGTTAGTGGGCGTGACTAGAGGGGGGGGGGTATTGGGTGTCTCTAATGGTGCTGAAGGGGATAGTAGAGACAGGTGGAGGCATGTGTATGGACGCCTATTCATCCTCAAGGGCCACAGAGTAATTTAGGTAATTGGACGCAATAACTCCTCCAAATATAATAATGCCACGCTATTGGGGCTCCTAATATGGGAATGGCACGCATTTTTACGGTCCCAAGACTCCAAATAAACCAATGCCACGCTGGGAGTCTGTGACTCCCAGCTAATTACTTAATTATAGGCGAGGTTTGAGTGGGGAGGGTGGGTTGAATTGGTGCATGCAGACTGGACTGTGTACCGACTATAATTACTTAATTCTAGGCGTGGTTTGAGTGGGAAGGGTGGGTTGAATTAGTGCATGCGGACTAGACTGTGTACAGGCTATAATTACTTAACTATAGGCAAGGTTTGAGTAGGGAGGGTGGGTTGAATTGGTGCATGCCTGGGTGGAGGGTAGTATCACCCTGTTACGACTAGTCTTATAAGAACAAAATGAACCAACAAAATATGACAAAATAGTAAAACGAAGCTTTGTATACACTTTCAAAATTAAGATGAATAATGTGTCCATATAAGCAATATAAAGCAGTTGTAATTTGGCTAAATTTCTAAACAGAAATTATCAAATAAGGTAATTTACTATTGCACAGGTCGACTCAAGGGTTATTGGACTGTCCGATTTGGTGTGCAATCAACCTCCCATGTGAATACAATGGAGATGCTAAGGGCATCTCCAATAAAGAGGTGGTATGAGGCTGGTATTGTGTGTGTTCAGGATATTCTGAATGATGGTACCTTTATGTCTGAAATCCAAATCGCTCAAAAATACAATATACCCTGTAATTTTATCCAAGCACTACAAATTCACTTAAGCATCCCTGGTGGATGGCAGACAGCCATCATTGATGGCACAAGTGTGGATGCAGACACCATTTAGATTCTTGACAGCTCCCCAAAGACAGCTCCCCAAAACCAATCAATCTTCTACAACTATCTTCCAAAAATCTATATTGGATTGCAAGACTTACTATATCCCGAAATTCAGGTTTGATTGATTGATTTGTGTTTTACAGCACTTTAGCGGCACTAAGTGGCTATCCCGTGCTTCACAGGTTGATAATTTAAAAGAGGAATGTGTCAGTGCCCGCACATATGTGCACCACACACATCCTGAGGGGATAGGAAAGAAGTAGAAATAGACCCTTTTAAGTGGGTTAGGGAAGCCCGCCGAAATTCATGTACCAGCTGCATCAGGTGGCCCTGTATCCGGACTTGGTTAAAAATTGGGATAAATGGGTGATAATTTATTCCCTACCTTATAAGATTACCAGAGAAACTAAGCTTCAATCTTTCCAATGCAATTATTGTAATGGTCAGATTGACACTCTTACACGTTTCTTTTTCTCTTGCCCGAGAGTGGCACATTTCTGGAGATCTGTTTTTGGGTGGTTGTCAAGAGTAGTCGATATTCACATAGGTAACCCACATGAACAAGACCTATAAATGGGTTTCACAGATTCAGGACCAAAAAATGATATCATAAATCTAGTTTGCTTGAGAGAGAAATTTTACATCTACAGACAACGCTTATTTCATGACTGTAACTTATGTATCCTAGAATATTTACAGGGGCTCAAATCTGCTTTATTAGCCAAAGAGTTCATTTGCAAAGCTGAGGTCAGACCAAAAAGGTTCATTAGATGGCAACAGATTCTGGTATGCTATAGTCTCCACCGGATGCAAATCCTGTGCCTTATCTCGTGGATTCACGCAGTCCTCAGTCAGGTTCCATGAATTTTTCCCTCTTTGTGATGTTTACTTTTGTTAAATATATTTTCAACATTCCCTGTGAAAGGAAAATTATATTTTGTTTTTCAAAATAACTACCGTAATCTCTCGTCTATAAGGTGCACCTCGCCTATAAGGCGCACCCCCAACTCAGGGAGGTCTGTTATAACATATAAGGCGCACCTCTGAGGGCAGATTTTTGTTAATTTAGTACTGTTCTATAGTAAAAGATACCCCCCTATAAGGCGCACCCCAAACTCAAGGCAATTTACCTCCCACATATAAGACCCAGCAGCATTTTGTTTGGCCTATAAGACGCGCCTTATACGCAGGAGATTACGGTAGGTTAGTTAGTTAGTTAGTGTTTTACGGCACGTCAGCTACTGGTGATGGCTATTTGTGCCTAAAGGTTTTATGGAAGAAACAAGAGGAATGTGTCAGTGCCCGCGCATATGTGCACCACACACATCCTGAGGGGATAGGAAAGAGGAGATATAGACCCTTTTAAGTGGGCTAGGGAAGCCCGAGATTACGGTAGGCCTAGGCTACTGCAAACGTAACTACTGCAACAATTGTTCCATCCTGTATTGTCCTGTAATGTCCTGTGTTGTCATGTATTATCCTGTTATGTACTTTATACCAAGAAAAAAAAAACAGAAAAAAAGTAGCATTATAAATTCAATGTAGAAATATTTTTTCTTGAGTGAATAAAAAAGAGCACGGCTCATAGAAAAAACAAACTACTAAAGGCCCATGACACCAATCTGGCCCCAGCTTGACCACTAGTGTGAGTCATCTCTGGCACCTATAGCGTTTGTGGGTGAAAGAAGTTTACTGAGGAAAGCAGTTTTAGAAATGACCTGGATTATAAATTGCTGTGGGTATTCCAAGTGCTTTGTGCACTGAGATCATTTGGATATGCATTGTGGGAAGTGTTGGTGGAAGCATTTGACCTGACAGTAAGCATTTCTGTGAGAACGGGGCACTCAACCAATCTGGCAGAGTATATTATAGACTACCAACAGACACCTTAGGCTTTCCCTCAGAGTCAGTGTCTAAGGAGTAGTCACCATGTGTAGCGAAGTCAGCCAAATCTGGCTATCCGTTCCCTGTATCTGCCACAGTGGTAAACATGTGTTGGAAAATTGTTGATTCTGGGGCCTCTACTTGGCAGATTTACTTCTATATAGTATCAAATTAAAGGGAAAACATAGCTCTATCTCACTGACACATTATTTTACTACATTTCACAATTATTTTACCACTCCAGAGAGTGAACATTTGAGAGATTTTAGTGATTCTGCCAGACCACCCCATTTGAGTCACACCAGTGGCCATGTACTTATTGCAGAAATCATGGATATTGCCTATTATAGTAAAAGTTAAATGAAATGCAATATAACATACTTGTAACCATTATATTGACCTACATTTTGATGGGATTTTGACAAATTTTCAGTGATTGTTAATCACAGGACGGTCTCATAAAGTTGAACAACTTTGGATCAATTTTCCTTAAAAAATATTTCTTAAGGAAGCTAACTGAACCAACAGAGGTATTCTACAACATCTATTTAATAAAAATAAAGTCAGTTTATACACCTGCAGTGCTGCAATTTTCTGTGATTTTTAATCTAGTAATGCATGATATCAATTTATTGAATAATAAATTATTTTAAACTCTGACTTCAACTTGGAATTTAATATACTTATACCTCTATAGGAAGTAAATGGCCCTCAAGTATGTTAATCTCCTAAGGGAGTGGTCATTATTTATCAACAGGGGGGGGGTGGTGGCTTTGAGGGGGCACGTAAAATTTTCAGACCCCTCCCGAGGGGGGGCTAAAAAAATGTTGAACCCTCTTGAGGGGGGGAGGCTAAAAAAATTCACCCTCTTTTTAGCAAAAAAGCCCGCATGCTACTGTAGATCAAAGAGGGGCGTGAAAACTCTCTATCTGCCTCCGGTGTGGGGGGAGGGCGCAAAAATTTTGACTACTGTCGAGGGGGGGCGTAAAAAATGTCCGCATGTCCGTGCGAAAACCACCACCCCCTGTTGATAAATAATGACCACTCCCTAATTCTCAGCTTTAAGTTGGTGTAATTAGTTAGCAGATCAGCCTTTTCAATCAAAATCTATCAGTAGTTATGTTGAACAATGCCTAAATCTCTTGTGCGCAGTGCATGTTTAATGGTCAGTCTTATCTGAATATTTAGATAAAAGTACAGGGCGGGGAGTGACAGAAAGATTTTTTCACTCTAAATTTCAAATCCAAATAAAAGTGCTTCTAGCCAGTCTATCAAGTTGATTTAAAAAGCTCTGAATTGAAAATTTCAAGCCCTTTCATTTGATATATGACTTGTGTTTTTCTGTCATAGTCTACATTTTGGGCTCACTTCGCTACCATGCGGCGGCATGCCGAATTATAGTCCACCTTGAACTTAGAGTAAACCCTGCCAGGGGGTCTAGATGGGGGGTCCCCATGTCACATGTCGATTTTAAAAAAAGGCCATGTCACTTGTCACTAAATTTCTATTTTCCCATGTCCTTGTCACTAGGCTTCATGTCACATGTCGATTTTAAGAAATGGCCATGTCTCATGTCACTAAATTTTTACTCCTCCATGTCCTTGTCACTAAGCTCCATGTCACATGTCGATTTTAAGAAATGGCCATGTCACCCTGTCGAATATAGGGGTCCAGACGACCCATCTGCCAGGTCCCGGGTCCTTGACTTTCTTGAATCTTTCCGCTTGACACTAACGACACGACAGCGGGCCTCCAACCGCAGGGTGGGCGGGGCAGGTAAACAAGGTGTCAACATCGTCAGTGTCTTTACGTAGGGTAGCGTGACAGTCCCATCACATAGAGACCGGGCGGGCTGGAAAGGGTGGCCGGGGTTGGGGTGATCACTTACCGGTAAGATACTCGATGACAGCCGCCATGTAGATGGGAGCCCCGGATCCAATGCGGTAATGGTGCGTGTCACGGCGGAGGTAGCGATCGATGCGGCCCACTGGAAACAAAACTCCAGCCTTTGCCGACCGTGTCATTGACTTTTGACGCTTCTTGCCGCCTCTTCCAGTCATCTTTTATGCTCAAAATACACCCCAGATCAAAGAAGGAATGAACTCAGGCTGTCTCGTCTACGGCGACGTTTACTTGATCAAGTTCCTTGTAGTTGGGATTGCCCGACGAGGTGACAATCGTGTGCAGACACGAAAACTATTGAGGCTGTTCCGTTTTGTGCTCTTCCACCCTCCACATGAACAGAATGAATAGCTGGTAATTACAGTATTCAGGACGGATTAAACTTGGTTACCCTATATTTTTCTTATATAACCTATTGAGTAGACATCGACAAATAGTGGTAAAAGGTTAACATGCTTGACAATACTTCTAAAAATTGTTTATTCTTTATAAAGGGGGAGGCGTGGCGCAAACACAACCAACAGGAAAACTAGTTTGAAAATTCAACACTAGGTGGGACATAACCTACAGGAGGCGAGGCGTGTTTGCTACACACTCAGGCCTGCTACACAGTCGAGGCGTTCGGGCAGCGGTTTTCGATCAATATGCAGTGCATGCTGGGATGGGGTGACCTCGAACGCTAACTACACTACCTTAGCTTGTTCCCTCCACCCCCTTCCCCCCCAGCCAGGTCTGGCTAGGTACCAGTCCCTTAACTATGCTTGGGAGTGTAGTAAGTTGACTTGGGGATCAACATTGACCCACTTGGGGAGGACCAATAGAGGGTGGCCTTACAAACCAGCATTGATCCCTCGGCCGTACTCCGAACGCACCGACTAATAGGAAAACATGACGTCACAGTGCCCGGATAACATTGCCTGATTCCCCGCCTCCCTTGGTGGGTTGTGCAACTTCAGAATCTGTCTGAAGAAAATGAATCAGGGAATGGTCATCTGTCAACATTGGGTAGGCACTTTGATAAAGCCACTGTGGAGGGTGCACGAGAAAAGCTGGCACACTGGGTTGACACTTTCTGCCTGGTGGGAGTGCGGCTGATAATCATGACCTTACCGATATCGCCGATTTAGGGTTTTATTAGGGTATTTTTCTTGTATTTAAATAGTTAGCCTTATAGTTTAGATACCAAGGTACCCACCAGCGAAATCGGGGAGGAAAAATTCCAATTATTAAACATTTTACAGTAAGTTGAATATGAAGGTTATATTGGAGCTTTAAAAAACATATCAACCACTAGAGACACCAGAAAACTAACACCAGACACAGATTTAGGGCATAATACTCTGCCAGAATATGAATTTTCATGTTTCTATCACTTTGCCCACTGATATTTTTGAGAGGACCAAAAAATGAAACATTTGGGAAGTGTTGGCTATTCATATCACTGCTATAGTGACAGCCAAGCAGGTGGCCACTGGCCGTGGACCACTGAGTGGTCAGTGCATGGCTGCACTCAGTGACTCACATCACAAAAACTGACACCTACCGTAATCTCCCGCGTAGAAGACGCGCAGCGCATATAAGACGCACCCCAAACTCAGCACATGCATTTTCGCGTATAAGACGCACATTTTAATGCTCCATTTTGTAAATCCAGTACTGTTCTATAGTAAAATTACCCATCGTATAAGACACACACCCAACTTGAGAGAAAGCTATAAGACCCCCCAGCATTTTGTTTGGCGTAGAGGACGCGTCTTATACGCGGGAGTTTACGGTATTTCTACCCCTTCTATAGTGCTACTTGCTGCAATATTTCGGACACTATTTGTCTTGTATCTCTGGTTCTACACAAGATAGAAAGATAATTCCAAAAGAATTGAAAAATTCACAATGAGCTCAATCGAATGTGACCAATATTTTTTTTTTGCAAACAGTTTAAATTTTTTGTTGAAGTGCCTACATTGGGGGTGGTGGGTTTGTGAGGGGGGCGTAAAATTTTGACCCCTGTTGAGGGGGTGTGCAAAATAATTACCGTGTACCCTTTTTTTAGCACGGTTAAGACATACCCGCGTTAGCAAATCACATGACCACCCCTTTACCAATGAGGTCTTCGCAAATTTTGCGCTGGGTCCCGTGGATTTGTGCATGTTCTTTTGGACGGTACCAATGTTGAAAATCTTAGTGCTAGCCCCCCCCTTTAAATGCGGCAGCTGAACTGCAAGTGAGATAACCCTCAAAAATTCTCCCCACGAGTGTTCATTTGCATCTATTTTATGTTATTTTGATCTAAAACTGCTGAATTACAATAGAATTTACCAGAATGCCCCCTGTGCGCACTGTTTACATCACCATCTTGGAGCTATGACGTCATCAAATGGTCATGTGACCTCGGCGTGTGATGTTTTCGTGGGTTATCTCACGGGGGGTGTGAGATACGCAGCTGAACTGTTAAACCTATAGCCTGTGAGTATCTCAGGCATACCAACATGAAATAAATATAATGACCACTGCCTTAGCAGAACCATGGGGCCCCCTCTTGATGTCACAATGTCACCAAAATTCAAGTCTTTAGGTCACATGTCACTTTTTAAAGGAATGGTCATGTCACATGTCACTTTTTTTCGTCAAACTGAGAGATAATGGCATATGCTGGCAATTGTATATGCTATAAATTGCATGGGTGGATCCAGGATTTTGAGAAGGGGGAGGGGTGCTGTGCATCTTGGCCATAGGGATGTGGCTGAATATAATGATTATCACAAATGCAGGCAAAGTCAAGTAACTATCATAGGGGGGTCTAGGCTTATCCCCCAGGAAGACTTTTGACTTAAAGGTTAAATGATGCATCCTCGTGCATCGAGTTATAGGCCAAAGTACCTCCTGATAATTTTTTTCCTTGACCCCTCTCCTTCGCCAAGGCACCAACATATTTTTGAAATTTAGAACCTTGAAGATCTATTCAATAGAAAAAAGTCATAATTTTGGAAAAGGGCACTAGAAACAAAAATTCTGATCAGATTCAATTAGTGGCAGATCCACCATTGTCCAGAGGGTGTGGGGCAAGACTTTGTGAATGCTGGTGAGGTACTACATGGTCCAGGCACCACAAACAAAAATCATAATTTTTGTTTCAGGATTTTTTCATGCAAACTCTCATGAAAAATCATCCAATTTAGCATACAATATTCATTTTGGGTTCTAGGAGATATTTGATGCTATATTCCTTGGTCCAAGGGCCTAGATAGTCGGGCTTCCCTAGCCCACCTAAAAGGGTCTATTTCTCCTCTTTCCTATCCCCTCGGGATGTGTGTGGTGCACATGTGCGGGCACTGACACATTCCCCTGTGAAATAGTGTAATGTAGTTCTCGCCATGAATATGACCTTAGCTGTCGAAATGGCGTTAAACATCTATTACTCACTCACTCCTAGATAGTACTTGTAGGCATCATAAATAACACTATTTCGGGGGGTGAGCCAAAGTCACCCTGGCGAGTTAAAGTCACCCCGGTTTACGGTACCCTCTTTTTAGCAACGAAGCCCATGCGCTAAAATAGATCAAAGTACAAAGAGATGCAAAAAAATTTTGTCTGCCGTCATGGGGGCGTAAGATCTTTTCACGCATCCGCACGAAAATCCTGTAGCCGTGTGGGTGTGTCTAGGGGGGCCCTTGATGGGAGCGTCCCTTGTTGAAGAAGTGGCCATGTCGATTTTTAGATATGGCCATGTTCCCATGTTGATTCTAGGAAATTGCTCATGTCCCAAAGCAGAAAAAAAAACATGTCGCCATGTCAATTTTAGGGGTCTAGGGCCATCCACAAATGACGTAATCGTGGAGGTGGGGGGAGGGGGCAGACACGACATGATGGGAGTAATTCTCCATATACCTTCAGCATTGTAAAATAGGCAAAAAACATGGCGGGGGGGGGGGAGGCAAAATTTGGCATGTGTGTGGTGACAGACTTGCAAATCGAGAACAGTTTATTATTGGGATTTTCATCCCATTGTGTTTGCCACAGGTCCTCAGTGTATTTCTTGATTACTGGTTTGAAGTCTGATGATGGTAAAGGGCATGGTTGTTGCGGGTAATCAAGTGCATGTCTAGCCAATTTATCGGCATCCTCATTGCCCTTGATGCCCACATGGCCAGGGAGCCAACAGAACCGGATGTCATATCCGGCCTGTTTGAACCCGATGAGGCCTTTCAGTATCTTCACTATTACTGGATGGTCGAGGTTGGTATTGTGCAGGTCTTCTAAGCATGATTTTGAGTCACTGAATAGAATAAACTGTTTCCCTGGGGACTCTTTTATGCGCTTTAATGCAAGGAATATAGCACAGCCTTCCGCAGTGAAAATGGAGCTATGGTTTGAACCTTTGAGCCGTCTGTGTAGAAAGGTACATGATGAGGGAAGCTATAGCGTATTTCTGCATATCTGGTATAGTATTCAATTGGCGAAGTTCCGGTTTTTGTGGTCATGGCTAGGCTGAAGTCTACATGTGGGGACATCAGCTGCCAGGGTGGTATTTCTGGGATATGGGTTGGACTCAACATTGTCAAGTCCACTTCTAGTTGTGTTAGGTGTGTTCATATTCGCACACCGAGAGGTTTGGCAATTCTTGGTCTATCATTGTACAGCCGATTGTTTTCAGGTTCAAAGGCACACTTGTAGGCTGGGTTAGAACGATTTGTCTTCAGTCGGGTTGCATACTGTAATGAGAGTCTTGTGCGCCTAAGTTCTAGTGATGGTTCATTACTCTCAACATACAGACTTTCATACGGGGAGGTCCTGAAAGCTCCAAGTGCCAAACGTAAACCTTGACGGTGTACTGGGTCAAGCATTTGGATGCTAGATGGTGTTGCCGAACCGTATACTTGGCAGCCATAATCAAGTTTTGATCGTATAAGTGCTCTATATAGCTGGAGTAGAATAGTAGTGTCTGAGCCCCAATCTGTGTTGGCCAAAGCCTTCAGCAGATCAAGGGCCTTAGTACACCTGGCCTTAAGGTCTGTCATGTGTGGTACAAAGTTCAAACGTTTGTCAAATAGCATGCCCAGGAACCTGGTCTGTTCTACCACAGTGATTGGGTTCCCGTCTAATGTGAGAGCAGGATCTGGGTGAAGTTTTCTATGCTGGCAGAAGTGCACAGCAACTGTTTTTGATTGGGAAAACTTAAAACCATTTTCGTTTGACCAGTCTCGGATGTTATTGAGGCAGAGTTGAAGCTGCCGTTCTATTGTGTGCATGTGTTTGGCCTTGTAGCATATGAGGAGGTCATCCACATACAAACTACATGGCATGTCTCGTTGAATTGCCTTCACAACACTGTTAATTTTGATGTTGAACAGAGTGACTGAGAGTATACTTCCTTGTGGAACACCCAGTTCTTGTTTGTGTTCCAAGGATAGGTATGTTCCCATTCGCACCTTAAAACGTCTGTCAGCCATAAAGTTTGAAATAAAAATGGGCAGGCGTCCACGGAAACCCATTTCATACAGGTCTCTCATGATGCCATGTTTCCATGCCATGTCGTACGCCTTTTCTAGGTCAAAGAAAACAGCGACGACATGTTCTTTTCTAACAAAGGCATCTCTTATATAGGCTTCGAGGTTGACTAGGTTATCAAGGGTGCTCCGACCTCTTCTGAACCCACTCTGGCGGTCAGAGATCGCATGGTTCTTCTCAAGAACCCACACTAGTCTGTCGTTAATCATTCGTTCCATGGTCTTACATAAGCAGCTTGTCAATGCTATTGGTCTATAGTTTGTTGGTTTTGTATGATCTTTGCCAGGTTTTGGGATGGGTATTACTGTGGATTCTTGCCATGATGTTGGCAGGTCGCCACTTTCCCATATTTGATTAAACAGTTCTAAGAGTACTTCTTGTGAGGATACAGGTAATTGTTTTAAAAATTCATAATGTATTTTATCTGGTCCTACTGCAGTGTTGTGAGACCTCCGTAGAGATTTCCTTAGTTCCTGCATTGTGAACTGTTGATTGTACTCCTCAAGGTTGGTTGAATGGAATTTCAGACGCTTTCTTTCTTCTTTCACTTTGGTGTTGAGGAAAGGTTGGCTACAGTTTTGAGAGGATGAGTAGTACTCAAACGTTTCAGCTAGTTTGTTGGCTATGTCCATAGGACTAGTCAACAGCTGATTCCCATTGACAAGATGTTGGACTCTAGACCCGGCACTTCTGCCTTTTATTTTGCGGACCATTGACCAGATCTTGCCAATGGGTGTACGTGAAGAAATACTAGATACGTACTTCTTCCAACATGCACTCTTTGCTTCACTTACGATGGGACGAGCCTGCGCCCGTTTGATTTTAAAATTTGCCAGGTTTTCAGCTGTAGGGTTGGAACTGAATTTGCGCAAAGCCTTTTTGCGTGCCTTGATGGCATTCTTGCAGTTATTGTCAAACCAGGGGTTTCTTGGACGTTTTGGTGATGTTGATGTTTTTGGTACAGTCTTTTCTGCTATAGAGTGTAGTGTGCTGGTGAAACTTTCCATTGTGACCTGGGTATTGAGTTTGTCCTGGCACAATGATTGGAATGTGTTCCAGTCAGCTTTGTTCAATTTCCAATTGGGTTCTCTTTTTCCAATATTGGGCTCTTGTAATTGTAAAAGGATGGGGAAGTGGTCACTTCCATGGAGGTCATCCAAGACTTTCCATGAGAAGTCTGGGAGGAGGGACGGATCAGCTATTGATAGGTCTATGGCGCTGTATGTACCATGTCCCGGATGAAGATAAGTATTTGAGCCATCATTTAGAAGACCCAAAGAGTTTTGAGCTAGGTAATTCTCTATGGTGCATCCTATAGCATCAGTTGAAGTTCCACCCCATATGGGGTTATGCCCATTCACGTCCCCTAGGATCATAAATGGGGTTGGGAGTTGGTTGGTCAGTTGGACGAAATCTTGCAGAGTGACAGGTGATCTTGGTGGGATATAAAGGGAGACAAGAGTGATGGTTTTATCTAGAGTAATTGTAACGGCAGTTGCTTGGAGGTTTGTAGTGAGAGGTAGTGGGCTATGTAAGACATCATAACGGACCAAGATTGAGGTGCCACCAGTGGCTCTATCACCATCTGGCCCGAGCGTGTTATACGTTTTGAAGTTTTTAAGTGATATAACATCTGTGTCCTTTAGATAGGTTTCTTGTAGGTAAAATGCTAGTGAGTTAAATTGTTGGCATAATGTTTTGAGTTCATTGAAATTGGCTCGAAAGCCACGACAGTTCCACTGAATGATTCCTCCACTTATCATACCGGGTGGTGGATAGGGGAGGGAGGTCTATTAGGACCTTTAGGTGATGAGGAGCAGCGGACTGGGCCACTCTCTTCCATATCTATTTCTAGTGAGTTGAATCTGTTCTGGGTAGGGCAGGTGCGATCACCCGATTTGGGTGGTTGGCCACTGCTACTACGCTGGGGCTTGTTTGCTTTCTGACTATTGCTTCCGCCGGCTCTGTTTCCTTTGTTTGTTTGATTTCTGTTTGTTTGCTGGTCATTCTTTGGTGCGGTTTTAGTACCAGTTGTCTTCTGTGGGTTTGATCTTGGTTTCTCTGAATCAGTGACGACTCCAACTGAACTGCTTGTTGTAGCTTGCGCCTTGATTTTACAGTTGTGGGTCTCGTCGGTCTGAATTTCTACCGATGTAAACTTTTTCTTAGTCGTATACCAGGTTGGTGTCGGTGGGTTCAAAGCCTCAACCAACTTCCTTGCCTCAGGGTAGGAGATGTTGTTCTCAGCTTTTTTTGTTTGAACTTCCTTTTCTTCTTTCCATACTGGGCAGGACTTTGATATGGCCAAATGGTCGCCCTGGCAATTGGCACATTTTGCCTGGTTTTGACAGGTAGTGTTGTCATGACCATTTTGGCCACATCGAAAGCAGATGGGTTCCAGGCGACAAGAGTTCTTTCCATGTCCGAATTTCTGGCACTGGTAACAGCGCAGAGGATCCGGAATGTACAGGTTTACTTTCACGATCAGGTAGCCAATTTTAAGCCTTTGTGGAGGTTTGGGTACATCAAAGGTCATAAGGTACGTGTTGGTATTTACTAGTCCGTCATCAGTCTTCCTTTTGAAGCGTTTGACTGCAGTGACACCTTCAGACGCCAGCTCTTTCAAGATCTCTTCCTCTTCCATACCCTCAAGGTCTCTAGTGCGGATGATACCCTTACTTGAGTTGAGGGAACGGTGGGGGTGGGAATTGATGTTTATACCAGCGAATTGCTTTGCTTTGAGGAGGTTGGAAGAGTGTGCACGAGTGCCACACTCGATCAGAAGCTGATTGTTCTTGGTTTTCTTTATCGAAATGACTTGGCCGGCTATCCCCTGTATGCCTTTCTGGATGGCAAAAGGGGACAGCTTAGTCAAGGGTGTGTCTGGACTGGTAGATTCCAGGATCACAAATTTTGGCCAGTTCGAGGTCATTTGTTGGGTTAGTCGAGGTTCGTCGTCCGAGTCGTTGTCCGTTGCTGGTTTCCTTCTTTTCAATGGTTGGTTAGTTTGTTGGGGTGTAAGTTGATTATCCATAGTTAATAATCATCATATTTCATCATTCTCGCTCCCCACCCGCTTATGTTGGAGCCCCAATTTGGTTGATGTGTATTCACACACCAGGGACTACGAGAATGACATACTTAAGTAATCATGTATCCCTCTCAGTGCAAAACAATGAGAAAATACAGTACTCAATTGTCCCTAAGCCGTCGCCGTCCAGGATAAAGTATTTACAATACTAGACATTTCATGAACAAACAAGTTTGTTGAAAGAATAAAGGTAGTGGTAACATGTAGTTAGTATGTTAAATATCCTGAGGCATGGGCACGACTGCCGATTAATTGGATCGGGACGGTCCAATTGCTCGTCTAGCTGAAGTAGGAGCCAAAGCTGCCGTGTTGCCAGCCAGAGCAAAACTAGGCCCCGTTGCTCTGGGGGCTCAGACAGCCAGGATCTCTTCCTCCTATTCACGAGTAAGCGACTCACGGCAAACAAGTCGCCCTCCAAGAGAAACATGCTGGAGGGAGCATGCCCCCCAATGGAAACATGCTGGGGGAGGCATGTGGATAGAAAAGAAAAGATCAGACCCCTTTCGGCTGGGGATGCCAGAGACCCAGCATGGGTAGTAGAGAAAAGGTCACAGAGAAGACAGAATAAAAGAGAGAATGAGCGCCCTTCAAGATGGTTGGGGAAATCCCAGTCCTGCTTTTGGTACTCTTTGGACCAGGCTGATCAGTACATAAGCCGGGGCGGAATTTGTTGACCCTCCAAGCCCCATTTGGAGGGGGCGTACAAGACAAACCCTGAGGTGAAGGTAAACCTATAAAGCGCAGCTGGGACTGGGATTTTTTGGGAGGTTTAGTACTGTTCAATAGTAATAGTACCCCGCCTTTAAGACACACCACCGGTTTGAGATGATTCTATAAGGCGCAGGAGGCCTCAGATCCCCGCACAAGTGTCAAGACACACATCTTATACACGGGAGGACACAGTACATTCTGATAAACCTAAACTCTCCGCCAGCATATTTATAGAGCACCCTCACACAGGTGGGCCAGACTTCTATGACAAAACAAAATACAGGTTATGCTATATTTTATTTCCCAAATGATAATACATCCAAACATCCACCTCCATTCTCTATATGCACTGAAATACATGTCAAATCAAGACTTCAACCACTGTCAGTTACAAAAATTTTAACCCAAAGCATTGATACATATAGACAAGTCATATATGAAAGTACCTCTGCAATTCTCGATTCCATCTTTTTGGAAATTGTTGAATATATAGTGGACAGTAGTAGCGTTTTCCCATCTGCAAGGCGGCCACTTATAATACATCTGTATACGAAAACTAATGTCAATGGGAAATTTAGCTCCCTGTCCACATTCGAAACAACATTTTGGATGTTAACCTTCACATGTCTGTTACAGGGTATTTATAAACGGTTATACCACCCTAGAGATGTATATAATATATGTGTACATGTAATCCAAGCCTCAGTGAGCCCACACCGGCACACACCTATAGGAAAGGCACTAACCTTCAATGGATTCCTGGGCAAAAAAAAAATGAAAGCCACAACCCACTCCATCTCTGGTACTTAGTACAAAGGTGTAGCAAATAAAAATACTCAAGACTTAAAATGTGTACAATGTATACAATAACATATATCAATAGCTGGGCCGGAGTATACATTTTGATATGCTACTGGTCAAGTTATAACAACAATAAGAATAATATTCTACAAGATAATTCTGTACTAAAAATGACAGATTAGTTATACAGAAAACTTGTTCAAAGAACACAAAATATCAGGGGTATTATATTCACGGCATTAGCAGCGCAGTAAATACAACACATCATGTTAGGTGTGAGGAGTAAAGTGAACTCTCTCCATCCCCATCTGCTACGAAATTCTGTCTTAGTATTTGCTGCGTTGCAGATGCACCTAAATCAATACCCCTTACAATCTTACAGTATTATCAAAATATCGAGAAAGGAGGTGTATTACAGACTTTCTGTAACAGATCTCCTAAGACCACCATGTTGCATCTTTTATTTGACAGTAGTTTGTCATAGAAACACATGATGGAATTGGTCAGCTTTATAAAGGAAAACTACGATGTCCGCATCAACTTTACGAACAATACCACTCCAATCTGTAGTTAACGTGTACATTTTTATAAAACTTGGCAATAACACCGTGTTCAGATTGTGGAGGGTAGTCAAATTTTTCAGCAAAAATACTTGTTTTACATATGAACCATAAAAATTTGACCTGCACATAGGTGAAAACAAATAAAAAGTCAGGGTATATGGTAGTAAACTCTTAAAACAATTTCTATACGCATATAGCTCTATGGATATGGAAACCTACTTATCGTGGAAACTTTGGTCTAAGCCCTGTACGATATGGCTTACCGTATTCATTCTAATAAGCGCACATCCTCGGCATATTATTGTTAGATTTTCAATTCCTTTAATCAAAAATTAATTCTAATAAGCACACCCCTTTAAGCCATAAAATCGTTGTCTTTGCCCTAAAAAGTCTATATTTTTACACATATTTTGTGTAAATTGACATCAGGGGAGTGGGCTCATGGCCAAAGAACAGGGGTGTGCGCTTATTAGAGCATGTGCCCTTATTAGAATGAATACGTTATGTCATTTGTCTTTAGATATATGTATATACCGAGTATATATCAAATGGATGACCTAACTATTAGACGATGGATTCTATTATATTGCCTGGAAAACTAGGCATCAGTTAAGAACATACAGTACTGTTAATGTCCTATTCTATTCTTACATAACTGAATACAGATGTATAAAAATCTGTAATGCCATTTTCTTTCGCAAAGCCATGTCAACCTTCCATCAGAAGACAAGTCTGTGAATTGACATTGCTTACTCACTGTATAGGAAACATGACATTTTGTAATTTTATGCAGGTATATCTAGTCTTCGGCGGAAAAGTCTAGAGAAAAAGCCATTGGCTTTAGATATAGAACGGCATCTCACCAAACAGAACTTTTTATCATCTCAACTAGCTTTTTTAAAGAATAAAATCAGTCATGGGCTAACCAATTTCATGCCACGTCGACAAGATTCTCTAGGCCTCGGACAGGCTCAATGTTAAGTATAACATACGAACCATCTCAATCATACTGGATTTTTAAGAGCAGAGTTTCTCGAAAAAAAATGAGCATCATTTACAGATCAAGATATTTTAGGGAAACCCAGTGTTAAATATGGCCAGGAGTTTAAGAATTACTTTTCTTTCGAGAGACAGCGTTACCCCTGAGGGAACTATCAAACTTAGGTAAGCATAGTACGCATTGCAGCACTGGCAAGTTTCTTAGCAGGTCTTCAAGTTCATTCATGCATTATGAGCCAACTAGAAGTAGAAGATAGACAGGGAAAGGGTCAAGGCATGCTACACACTCGTCACACATGGCACTTTCCTAAGGATACAATTTCATAATCATTTGAAACCTAAATATTATAAAGCAACTTGGCATGGAAGATATTTCTCATAAAATATGCACCAACTTATCTTCATTGTCTTCCTTTTGTAGGTCAAACTTTGTAATTATTCAAATCCACCATGGATCTCGAATAAACTCAAAGTTTCATCAATAAGAGCAAGACTTCTAAACGGTCAAAAATATATTTTGACAAATAAGTGAAACGGTTTTCAGCACCAAAACTATTTAATTTATGAATTAGGGTTTAAATGCCCCAAAAGCAAACGGGTTGTATTACTGCTGCTTAACATGTGGAAACGTGGCAGCAGGTAAACATTTCCAAATGGAAAAAAAAAACACGATCGCCCCTTGGGCTAAAATGGAGGGGTAGATTGCACCAGGTCAATTAATTATTGAATAAGTATTGGAAACTCACATTTCCATTGAACTGACGCCATACGCCCTTCCATTCAAGTACAAGGGTGATCTTACAAAGATATATTCTTTTACATCTCAGCCAGAAGAGACACAGATATGTTTGATGCAGTGAAGAAACGGGTCGCCGAAAAAGCTACATTACATGGAGCAGACGTGTTTCTAATGTTACGGTAAATTCATATGAATTAAAAATATACACTGCATCGCTTCACTTCTCTGACTAAACTGGCCGGGTTTCTCATGTGTCTGCTAACAGACGGAACTTATGTGCACCTTACTATAATACTGTCTGAAAGGTGCAGTTTGAAAATAGGGTCTCCATGAACATGGCATTCATGAAAATGTACATTATTTGAGCTAGCAGTGGTTAATTTGAATGCGCCTAAACACAACTTTGACCAAAAAAGGTACTTTCTGTCGTAACATCACAGTTGATTGAACATACATTGAGAGCAAATTTCACTCTTTACAGGATCATAGACTTTCGTGGTTGAGCTTACGTGACTGTTGGAAAAGTTGTAAGTTTTTCATACCACAAAGGCAATTTGTCAACGCAATCAAGACATGAAAATATCATCAATTACGTTTTCTTCAGATCATTACCTATTCTGTAAGGATTCCAATTTTGCACACAACATACATTAATACCGGTAGTAGTAGTTGATATTGTACCAATGAGTTTACCTGCTCCAAGGAAACTCAAGTCTCCCATATACTTTATTTTTGCTACATAATGGAATGTTATCTTCTTATAAAATAGTCCTGGTTTATGCCCTTTTCGCAGAGGCAAGTCATGATCAGAGAATGAAAGTAGCAGGTTAGGATCAAATTGGAATAATTCTGATAACATATGGCTGGTGATTGATTCAAGTCTGTAGATTGGCTAGATACTTGATAACAATTCAACTCAAATATTAGATGGCTATAAATAGTATTGTAATTTTCATCACTGAATTGTGTAAATATATCATGAGCACTGAGTAAACTTTTTTTTAGGTAACATTTTGCACCAATTTGCCTCTCCACCTAACAGCCGCGTATACACTACCTGAAGACTAGGATCCACTTAGGGTGGATATTGGGAACACAACGAGATGCCTCAATTTGCGGGAAAAGGAATACAGTATTCCCTGTAGAAGCTTTAAGTAGCACGACAATAGTAAGTTTTTACAAAAGTATCCAAACCCATCCCAAAGCACACTATTGACATCAGGTGTGAGGTTACGAAATATTTCTCTGTAGTTTTTTGTAAAACATAATCCACATATTAGTTTTCTTTAGTCGTCTCGTTTGTCGTCTCCATCATTGCTGAAGTCTGCGCCATTATTTCTGCTTCTAGGCGTGCTACCTCGTCTAACAATGAGGATTTACCTAAGGGTAAAGGGAAAGAATTATGTGAAATAAATATATGCACCTATTTCTTTAATTTATAAACATACACAGCCCGAGCAATTTTATCACTTGTCTGGTCATCTGAGAACCATTTAAAGGGTTAACTTTATTCATTACAGGTAATTTCTTTTTTTTTATATAGCAGTGTTTGGTTGGTCAGACGTGTCTAGTGCCGCATGAAGCATCAAGGCTAATCCTTTAGGATATACCGTGAAATACCGTACTACCTCGTGTACCATGGGATGATGGCTTATATTTGAATCAGAGGCCTTCTACAGCTTATGAAAGATTCCCTAAATCAGTGTGCGCCTTATAGGCACGTCATATATTGTTGAACTGTCCCAGGGCGGGGGGGGGGGGCTTAGGTCAGTATAGCCTCTAACTGCCAAATGGGCCCCAGAACCAGAGCGGTGAGACGGAAATTTAGGGGGCACCTCAAAATAGGGGGTGGTAAAAATCTTTAGTGGATAACTTGTAGAAATCTAGGAGAGGTCATAGTTTGGAATTAGGGGGTGGGGGTAGTTTGGTAATGGGGACCATCATATAATGAGTACCCCCCCCCCCAGGTCTGCCGTGAAATAGTGGTACGCCTTACATGTGGGATGTAGGTTATTGGGTGTAAGCGGAACTGGAGCTGGTTCCTGGTGACATGCGCTGATAAGAGCTGATAGGATGGAACCAGCATGTCCCTGGAAGTCGGTGTTACCCAGGGGCAGGGTACCCATCATGATATGTCTTATTAGTGGGGTTTACCTCAACCAGAGAAATTCAAAATGGTGGACACACAATACACGGGGTATCATGGTATCAGTTAACATCATGCATGTATGCAGCACTAGCGACTTATTCATCATTTAAAGACAACCAGTTATCACTGATCGCACACAGCTGACACAAAACCGTCAATAAGCAATTGAGAGGGGAGTCATGACACACTTAATGTACTGTGCTGTTTTTAATTTTCAATAATGAAAGCCTTTATAGTTTCAGGGTTACTGTGGTGTATTTAACAAAAATAAGCACCTGTTGCGTAAATACTTTTTGCAGCTCGGGTTATCATTGAGAGAACATAAGGGTAGTGAGGTTAGTATTAATAGTACTGTAACGTTAGAGCGAACCCAGGGAAGTAAGAGACGGAGACTAGCCACGTATGGTTGTGGGAATAACCCGTATATTATGAAACCAACAGTACAATAAGGGCACCTGAGGCCAAGAGCTTAGATGGGATGCAATAACCCTTCGTCGTTCCTCCAGTCAGGCTCTGCGGGGAGGGCTGGCAGTCTGCACTCAACCAAACACAGAGATAGACTGCCCGCGGCCGCCCCCGCAGCGCAATATATAGGCGCTGCGGACGGCGCGCCCCCTAGTGGTGCGGGGACGTACCAGCCTTCCCCGCCGATCCCCGCCACAGCATAGCGCTGTCGCTACAGTACATTTCTAGTGCCTCAATTAGCAATGCGGTTTCAGTTAGACACTCTGACACAATTATTTTCAACCGTATTATCTGAGAGTCTGCGTCCATGTAGCAGGAAGGCAGGTGGATTCTGAGCTAGTCAAAACAGGCTACCGCATGGTATAGTTTTTCCATGATAGTAAGGGGGGAGGGCGGGAAAACTGAAACATGGAACAGCTCTGACGGAGGGCCTAAGTACTTCAGCCTACACCAAGAAGCATCTACCAAAGATCCTGCATAAGTAACACACTGTTGAAGCGACTTAATAAGTACACAACTCACACACATCCATGCTGGGTATTGTTAAATATGACCACAGTTTGCTCGATCACAGATTTAGGTCTATTTTGTTGTGATGGTTTAATCTAGGACATGGAGGTCATTGCATGCTTGGGATGAAGGTGCTAGGTTAACTGCACATGTGCATCTAGGGGCGCAGGGGCTATTTTTTCCCCATTGTAAACTACTAGGCCATGTACATTAAAAATGACACTACTTTGTATAGAGAAGAAGGGCTAGGAAACACATTCTTAAAAGTTAACTAAGCAGTGTATCATCGATCTCATTGAGAGATAAGCCACCTTAAAATACATGTAACTTAGATAAAGTAATCCGCAATTGTCACTGGCTATTTGTACATGTATTTAAGACTGGTTTCTCTGTATCTAGCTGTCTCTTTACTGGTCTTTCAATAATACATATTTCTCCAAAATGGAAAGATCATTTACATCATCCTAGCAAGCATATTCCAAAAACATCATGTATATATGTTTGGTGCATTTCGATTCGCCATGCTGCGCAGTGCACCAGTTTACTACAATTGTGGGAACAACGCTTACCTATATGGCTGTTACCATGAGCCCCAACAAACCATACAGGGAAAACAAATCTTACTTTGCGGGGTGTTGATTCGATAGGCAATCCGTCCTCATCACCCTTTGTCAACCAAATTACGTTTTGTAGATTTTTCAGTTCAAGGATTCTTACTTCATGAGGGATGATGCACAGAATAGTGCGGTAAATGGAAATGTTTCAAGTCTTTAGTGAGCCTTCAAAGCTACGGTGGTTATTAAAACAGCAGACCTATATTTAAATCCGTGATAAATCTGTGGTCCTGCAAGAATCTTCATCAAGCCAAGTACTAGGATTAGGCCACATGTATAAAACAGGCAAGGCGGAATAAAAGGTTAGTGGTTATAACATAAAAGGAAACAGGATTGCACCTTAACATTCTCAATGTTACAATGTAATACCTACATCAATAGGCTCCTCTGCATTAGTCCCATTAATTTCATCTCCACCTGTTGTAACAACACAGCAGGAACTTATCAGAAAATCTGACAATTTCAACACTGCCATTACATATTAAGGTTTTGAATACCATGCAGGGATAGACACCTAACTTTTTTTCAGTCATGGGCCATCCGGAGTCGCAGGTGTAGGAATCTATGGGCCCGCAACTAAACATGTGTTCCCAGAACAATTGGTTTGCTTATTCTAGGGAAAAGGGATAGCTTTCCCTAGTTACATATTCGGATGCAACTAAAATGTACAGAATCCCAATAATTTTCTCTTTCCAATGCTATACATGTATAACAAGACTATATTGTTATATTCTTAAGTGTGTATCTTCCTATGGGCCCATAGGAAGGTAAATTTGAAGAAAACTACAGGCATGTAGCCAACATGAATGACTCTCAGGTCAGTAATAATGTCTATCCCTGTTGTGGGTTGGAACATGAGAAAAAGATGTGTAATAATTATTACCAGGGACTAATGTTTTTTTACATCATCAGTCAAGTTTTAACAACTACTGCCACTTCCATCATTTCTGACAGAATTCCCACTGTACAAATATTAAACATGCACGAAAGGGGTTTTAGCTGAAGCCTAGTTTGGATAAATTTCTACTTACTCAATTCATCCAGGGTTATTATGTTGTTCGCATGTTCCTCATCTGGGCAGCGAAGATCTGCCAATTTGGAAGCCTGAAGCATAGCGGAGTTAACAAGTCCAGTCGTTTTCTCCATACAATGTTCTGTCTGTCCTCCTGGTGGTGAAGGGTTGCCGCTTTCCCGCTCTGCCGGAGTGTTTAATGGTGTCCCTTGTGGAGAACTGACAAGGACTGGAGTTGACCCTGCAGAGTCTTCATTTACGATATCTACAGCTACAGAGTCCTCAGGTATTCCATTCAGTTTTGGGGCCTCACTTTTCATCTCAATCTTCAGGTAGGTCTCCCCAGCTGAATCTTCCGTCTCTTCCATGATTTCTGTGAAATAAAGGAAGGATTGATAATGAGGACTAAAATTGAAAAATCTCTACTCTGTATCAAATACATGAAAAAAAAAACACAATCAGAACAAAAACTCGGGGGTGTGAAATCCTGAAAAACATTTCCTCTAAAGTGCATCATACCACCTTACTGTGACACAAGGTCTTGTATTGAATGAAAGTGATTAAATAGTCAATTGGGCCCTTTATACCACGTTGTGTTGTAAAGGAAGACTTAGAATAACCACGGGGATGCTAGAACATCTCCATTTGGGCTGAAACTAGATCCAACATTGGGGGAAATTCTAGGACCCCCCATCTCCTAAATGCTAAGTCATTTTCTCGGTGGCTTTGCACAGGTCTCACGAATGGTCCTAGGGAGCACGCCGAACTTATACTTTGTACTTTATACAGACACTCACCCCCCCCCCCCCAAGAAAAAAAGCATGGTTTGTTCAATCAAGCAAGCTTGTTAAGATACCTTTCATAGTAATCTTTATTTTTCTTTATTACTATTGCTTTACCTGTGACGAGAGTTACTGCTGCATCAGTCTGTGGACTTTGTGGGGTGTGAATCGGGGACGACGTAGGGCTGGTCGTGCCCTTGTTCTTTAATATTCCATTCCCGTTCTTCGGAACAGAAGAGGATCCATCTGACTTGCGCCTGAAACAGATTGGGTTACCATCATTTGAACCTTGACTGCAAACTTGTAATGTCTACATTTTTAAAAGTACATATCCGAATGTAAGAGTATTACACATATTTTACAAAGGCATTTTGACCATTTCTTCAAGTAGCCATCCTTAGTATGGAAATAAAGACTATTGTGCTTAGATTGAAGACATCCTCTCATTGATTAACTAGCAAAATTAATGTGAAATATCATCAGCCAACAGTTTTTGTTTCCTGCTAACTCTAGATTAAATTTCACCTTAGTTGCAGCGTCTCCTCTTCGTGTGGTGTCTTTGGAGAAGAAGGTCGGCTGTGTGGGCTGTTGGCAAAGTATAGCTGTTCCCAAGTACTACTTGCCATGCGTCGTGACGCTGGCTCCTCCTGCAACAAGCTCACCAGGAGCTTCTCTAGTGATCGGTCCTACGACAAGACAATTGAACAATTTCAATAACCCTAGCAACAGTTGAGCAAAAACTCTGGTGTCCTTAAGTTCTCTAATTGAACTCCATCCATAATATATTGTAAGATTTCAATATAGACAGCCTTACATTATATTATTAATTTGAAAGCTTTCTAATCCACACAATGGAAGAATGTAACCATGTATTCCTATACAAATATATTTCTGGGTATAATACTGAGCCTATTCTGTAGAGTAGAACTAATAAAATACTGCCTTACTTACCATTTCTAATGGAGAGAAGTCTGGCACGCCATTTGACCTTAACGTGAACTTGTAGGATGGGAAGTGAAGCTGCAAGTTAGAGGAAAAGTATTCCATATACTCAGAAATATATTCTGAGGACTGTGTGTAGCACCTCTTTTCACATAGACACTTCCTAATCAAATGAGATTGTTACCAGCCTGGCTCATTACATTGGATTGTTAATCTCCCAAAGTTTTAGACATTAATAACTATTACCATCACCAGAGGCACAACACTTGTGTAGATATTTACAAAAGGAGAAAAAGATGTCTATTAATCTTGGTTCCTGACTTCATTTTCTCGCACCAATAACTCTTACCCAGAGGGCTAGAAGTCCAAAGTTATACATATCGGACGCCCAAGAGATCTCCTGTTTTTGGTATTCTGGAGGTTGAAAGCAGAGCTTACTGCGAGTTGTGAATGACCCTGCCCGCTGATGCTAAAATGAATGTGAATTCAAAATCAATTATTTAATTATGTATCTTATACGCTGTAAAATTCTATTACAGAAATATTTAATTTAAGATGTTGTCTTTAGAGATTAAAAGTTACGTTGATATACAATTTGAATAACGTATGAACTTCATTAAAATCATTGGTGTCAAACATTTGCAATTGTGTGCAACGCTCACTTTCCATAAATCGTCACCTTAGTGCAATAAGGTCGTAACTACATCTCGGTTAGCTCATGGAGGTAAGCTTTACCTTTTTGACCAATATACAGTTACAATCCTACTGCACTAAGGTGATGAGCTAAAGACAAAAGATCAATTAAAACATTACCGGTGATTTGCTGAAGTCAAGCTCAGTTAGGACGACAGTATCACCAGCACCTATGAGAATATTGTTTGGGTGGACGGCCCCAAACACAAGGTTTGCTGCATGGATCGCCTGCAGACCCATTAGGACTTTACGCAGAATATTATATGCATTCTGCAAAACAAAAAAGATGTATGCGTGGCATTATATACTGCATATGGTATACAAAGTATGAAATTTCGACCTACCGTAAATTCTCTCGTATAAGCCGCGGCTTATACCAGAACCCAAATCAAAATTGGGCTTATAGGATACGCCCAAAGTCTTGGTGTGGCTTATAGGGGGTTATTTTACACTATAGAACAGTACTAAAACATCAATTTTCAGCCCTTAAATACAGCCTATATCTTACCCTCTAACTCAGGGTGCGGCTTATATGAGGGGTGCGGCTTATACGAGAGAATTTACAGTAGCAGTGTCAGAGGAACCTATATACCTGGTACATTGGTTTATGAAAATGCCATTATTACTAGCTGTCTCACAATAAGTGCTGCCACTCACTGCCTGACAAAAATCAGCAAAACTGGACTACACGTTTTCCCAGGAATTTAACATAATTTAATACAAAAATCTCGGAATCAAAACCAGGAATTCCTGGTAAACCAGGAAAAGTGGCATCTCTGCACAATACTGTATTTAAGTAATAGAATCTTCATAAAGTACTGCACTTACCTCCATGGAAAGGGGTCCTTCATCAATGAGTTTGGTTAAGTTCTTTTCGAAATACGGCAGCTGAACATACGCCTGGCGACCAGCCTGTCAAAAAACAAGATCTTTCTCTATACCACCTAGTCAGTCAAAAATAGCCAATTTTTTCTTTTTGCGCAACATTGACATTATATAGCAACTGAATTATGATGGATTGAGTTAATGTCCAGACAGCCATTTTTTAGACCAAATACATGTAGTTATGTGCACAATGACATGTTGCTTTAGAGAATAAATATTGAAAATGCATCTGGGCAAGCAGAGTAACACCAAATCAACCTTTTAGCTTGTTGACCCAGATGCAGTTGCAAGCTTCTTGCACTAAGGCGACGATGTATGTACACATTACTTAAAACTGAACCTGTGTTTGGTTTGATTTGGTTGAATTTACGTCCACTAATAGTACTTAAAAGTTAGTAGACATTTCTGTGGTTTGCGGACATTAAGTCCTTTCTTTTCTGTTTGGACATGTATTTCAAAGCTGCTTGTCCAGACAGCTAGACAGGTATTTAGACGCTCTAGACCGAATCTATGAATGACTGAATCTTTGAGATGAATGACCGCATCTATGAGGAGGGGTGAGGGGGGAAACCGCTACCGGAGCTTCATTCCCCTACTCTTTTCAAAGGATAGCAAGTGTTCTTTTATTTGCCTGATCCAATAGGCAGGGCCAGACAAACCACGGCCTTTGATCACTCAGACGTGGTTCACTGAGGGGGAATCCCATGACAAATGACAAGCATGCAGGCCCAGCTGCCCACGTGCTCACCCCAAGCCACAAGAAACCCCCGAGTTTGTTGCCTTTTACGAATGTGGTATGCCCACTGGTAGAATGGAAGGAGAATTCCTCCTTTGTGGACTCCAAATGAAGTCATTCTGCCCCTCCATGCCCTCACATGAAGGTCCCCACTCCACAGGGGGATAGCTAAGCAACACAAAGAGTGAAATAGACAAATCAAGAGTACTTACACCAGTGAAGAAGAGGGCCTCAATAGGCAGAACGTGGGGATTGATTATTTGGTTATAGAATAAGGCACGCCGCAGAAACTCTGTCTTCTTGACGCCAACTGACTCATCTATAATATACTCCTGCAAATACAAAGTGATAGGATTGTGATAGACTTACCCACTTGATTGGACCGTGTTTCATATTTTTATTTTTCTTGTTTTAGTGTTTTTTTCTTCACTGAATCTGATTTTACAAGACCGTCTCTAATTCGAATAACATAACCGATGAGACAACTACTCTATGAATCTGTGTCAAGTACAGGTACTATGTCTAAGATTCCTATTGAACGTTTAATATCACATGAATGATTTCATTTGGTAGCTTACTTTGAGAACACAGTCTTTACCACAAAAGACTGCCTTTAAGACATTCTTCTTCTGTGTGCATGGCATCGGCTTTGTTGAAAACTGGTCCAATGCACGACCCTGCTTCACGAGGCCATTATATTGCTGCAAAGATAAAAGTGTGCTGCAATTTACCTACCTCACCCATGAAAGGTACCTTGAAATGAAGGAAGCGCTTTATAATGCATGGAAGCCTAATTTTTTTTACAGTTTAGAAGTATTTCTAGACAAACTTAAAGATCCCCACCTATAAGGCACAACTCAAAGTGCATTCTTTAAGGCTGCATTCTCGCATTCTTTAAATAAAAATAGATCATTACTCCTATCACTGACAGCGGTCAAGCCACTAGCAACCTTCATTCAGTCGTTACTTTAAAGTCCAGACGTACAGTCCAGATTTCCTATCGCAGTACCAATTTCTCACTATCACAGTGTCAGTTTTAGATTGGCCTAATCAGCCCCATACATACCTTGACGACCTCTATAGATAGGTCGGAGTGCTGGATGCTGAGCTCAGGGAAGTGGTTCTCATTCAGCTCTGCCAGGTCAGCCTGGAATTACATTGTTAATTCAATTAAAAGAAGACATCTATCTGTATTACCCTTCATATAAGGCACTCTGGTTTGAGGTCTTGCAGGGCCAACTTGTGGCATGGAAAAGATGACACATCTTTACTAGGGAGGTTTAGCAATCACTACGTGGACAATATGATGCAGACGTGCAGCATACCCACAGCATTGGTACATCTGCGTAAAATCAGGGATAGGTGACGTATTACGTGTTTGCTAAACCTCCCTAATATCAGGCAAATTGTAATTCTTAGCATATAGGCATCCCGCTGACATGAGGGGGTCCAATAAGCCACAACAATCCTCTGAAAAAACTCAATGTCTATGTGAGGGACGGAACGTTTATCTGTACCCGGTAGGTATGTGAACTTCAGCTTTTTTTTAAAGTAGTAGGAACATTACACTTTAAAACAGTGATCTACTTGTTCTTCATGAAAACAACAGAATACCTCTGGATTTTAGGGAATATTTCTTTTTCTTTTTTTAAAGTAAGTTGTTAGATGTAGTGGCGTCTTGGTGGTTATAATGTGCCTTACCAGGATCTCGTCCTCTTGTAAGAAGGCCATGTGGAGCTGGAGACGGATAGATGCGAGGTCCTCCTTCAGCTGGAGAAACTCCTCATTACTTGAGTCTTCACTCTGTAGGTAACAGTATCTGCCATTACATGGGGCATACATTGTGAACACAAATCAGGACGTGCATCAAAACTACCATGAATAGGTCCTGGGTTTTATTTCATGTTGATATGCCCGAGATACTGACAGCCAATAGCTCTAGCACTCGAGGGCCGTATCGCACACCCCCCGTGCGATAACCCGCGAAAATATCACACGCCGAGGTCACGTAACCATTTAGTGACGTCATAGCTCCAAGATGGCGATGTAAACAATGCGCGCGGGGAGTCATTCTGGTAAATTCTATTGTAATTCAGCAGTTTTAGTTTTTAGACTGCGGGCGTCATGCGATACGGCACCTGATCGGCGCGTGAGATAACCCTCAAAAATTCTCCCCCCTCGTGAACATTTGCCTATATCCCACTCCTAGGCTGATATGATACTAAGGTCATACAATTAAACATATCAAGATGTTTTACCTTAAATTCACGCACAAAAGTTTCTCCAGAACTTTTTCAGGAATACGTTTCCGAGCGCTTCACATAGTGGTTACCACAAGCATTTATACTTGAACTTTCATTCCACCAAATAACATATCACTGGGCCCTACCTCCTCTTCCATATCATGCAGATCTGCTAGCTTGTGGCGGAGTTTGGACTTCAATGACTTGATATTTTTGCGAACACTGGTAATCGGCTCCATCTTGGGCTTCTCGTTCAGCCAGGGTGCAAGGATGTTGGAATAGGAGGAGTACTCTGCCAGTTGTTTCCTCAGATGGACGATATCCTGCAGCTCACGCTTGAGCTCTGCTTCCAAGAACTTGAGAAGTGTTGCGATGACGAGTGTGTCAGACTCCTCCTCAAAGGATATCTGGGTATACAAAGACAATACACAATTTATCAAGGGTGGCATTTGTCCATTGAAATAACAAAGACACTGCATCTCTAGTGCGTCTCGACGTTCGGGAACAAGCTATAAACTTTACGAAGTATCGGTACTCAAGGTTGATTTTGCACAAAATGGCTGACACTGAACAAATACATAGGGGAAAATTCATACCAAGTTCGTTTTGCGGGCCTCATCATCTACTGCTTCCTGAAGCCCATCGAGGAGTTCATCAAGTCCACTGCACGTGGATGATTTGTTGGCACACAAGCCAGTATCCAAAGACAATTGCTGTAAATGGGCACATAGTAAAACTGATTTTAGGATATAGGTTTGAAGAGAATGGTAACATTATGTGCTTAGCATGAATCACCAGTAGCAGTTAATTGGAACTACGCGGCAGCGGATGTTCTTACAGACTGAGTGTTAAATCTAGACATTAAGAGGTTGTTAAGTACACTGGCTACAGTCCCTAAGCTCTGGCCCCTCTCCTCCAGAGATCTTATACTTGAAAGTCTTTCACATTATTTCGTTTATCTGGAACCAAATAGACTTTTTTATTTTACACAAGTCTGGTTGTGTAGATTATGTTATGTAAACATATAGTTTTGCGGTACTCTAGTATAATAAGTCTACAAAAACGTCTCTATCAATCACTTGTAACGGACCCCGAGTAGGTGAGTCCAATCAAATTATCGTGATAAGCAAATGTGAAGCATGCAGGGTTCCCACTATTAATGGATCACTGTTTTAACTGACTTTTACCTGACATTTATCGACTTTTAACAGACCAAATTGCGGGTAATTTATGGGGCTCACGAAAAAATTCATTCACTCTTGAGCGAGAGGGTTTTAGAAATTTTGTGAACTTGTGAGGAATCTTGACAATTATCCCCCTAAATTAGTCAAAATTTCATTTTTATCTGGCTTTTAACTGACTTTTTCCAAAAATATCGTTTAAACTGACCTTTAAAGAAAAATAGGTTTAACTGACTTTTAACTGACCAGTGGGAACCCTGAGCATGTGGTATGAAAAAAGTGAATGTTTCCATGCATTGTATAGCGATGGACTAAAAAATTTTGTGCGCACAAAGAAAAACGATAAAATGTCAAAATCGTGAGGAGGTAGGTAGGTAGGTAAGTAGTTGTTTTACGCCATTTCGACAGCTAGGGTCATATCCATGGCGGTGAAATCGTGAGGATGTTCTACGTTCAACATATTCATATAATTGCAAATAATAAATGTGCCTTCCAGCAAAAAAGGCATCATGAAATACTTTGAACAAATCATCTACAGCTTAGTACATAGAGTAAGACTTCACAAAAGCGTTTGGGTTCTACCATGTGCACTATTTAAATTGACAGAGTATCAACGTCACTTACAAGCATACTGATTATACATCCTGGTTAACATAGAATGTAACAAATGACTTGTTAAACAAATATTCCATAGACTTTATACACAGTTTGTCACATGTATAAACAATCAATTTGATTATATATACCTGAGCGATATCATCTTTTCTTTTAACTTTTTGGTTCCATAGTCAGTGTCTTTATATTACATTTTCTAATTTGTATAACTTGAAATTAAAAAAAAGAAGTAAAAAAATATGAACAAACACCAGCTAAAGCCGACGCTTGAACACTGCTAAATCACGCTTTACCTCCTGTAGGATCCGCAAAGAGTTTGCAATACCATTGTGACACGTGTTTGTCCGCGTCCTGCACTCAGCAAACTCAGTCACCTTCTGACCCTGAAACGTGGCAGAGTACAGCAGTTATCATAAATATAACAATTTTAAGGCTTTATTAAATTTGAAGGATGAAAATGTCAAAATTCCTGAAATGGTTGATGAACACCGTTTACATATTTTTTTTTTCTATTAATGTATAGCTGGGTACTATAAATAGCCGCACACTATCTTCATTACATTTTAATAGCATTACTACAAAAGGCAGTAATGACCTATGGCTGTAACTACGGTCTAAATTAGCCTCTTACAATGTCCACTGTACATACCTTCCAGTCCTTATAATGATGGAATGCTTCGTCAAAGTTGGTTATATCATCTCGTACTGGGACGTTTTTTCTTAAGAAATCCCAATAGGTCTTTGTTATTGAGCCGAGCATTTGCTGCAATAATGGCACAAACATTATCTTTTCCTTGCAATATCAGCTTCTCTGTTATGAAGATGCATGTTATAACCAGTGCATAGGGAGTTGAATTTCACCTAAGGGAGCATTCATTATTTATGGCGGGGGTGGGGGTGAGCATTTGGCGAAAGAGAATAGGTCAAAAATAAAAGGCCCCCCCCTAAAGAATACGTCCAAAATTTTTGGCCCCCCCCTCAAGAATAGGTTGAAAATAAATGCCCCCCCCCCCTCAAGAATAGGTTGAAAATAAAGCGCCCCCCGCCAATGACGATCATCCATGAATATTCTTTTATTTAACATAAATGCCAAAACCATATGCCTATACATTGTGTGATACATATAATTATACCTCTCTTGAGAGTAGTACTTTAACATTTTAATGATTAGCATTGACTATAGTCAACATCGTCACGGGTCGAGCATCGACTATAGTCGACACCATGTAGGCCTCCTTATATAGGAATCGTGCAGGGACTGTGAATACCATATTCATTCTAATAACCGCACCGGTGCTGAAAATAAATCATTAGATGGTCGAAACCTTAATACAAAAATCATTTCCAAAAGGCACACCCCTAAAGTCTAAAAACCATTTGCTCTAAAAAACTTTACTTTTACAGCAGCATGATTTGACACAAGTGGTGTGTGCTTACAACCCAAATGGCGAGGGGTGCGCTTATTAGTGCAGGTGCATTTAATAGAAGGTAGGCCCTTACTCCTAGGAAATTTAAAGGCTGTCCCCATGGCCAGATAACTCATGTGCCTTCTGCCCTTAATGGGTTAATAGACTCCAAGGGATAGGTGATAGAATTGGTCTCAACTCAGATACGCCTTATAGACAAGGTATTTTTTTTTGTGTAGAATAGTCTTGTTGTTCATAAGAGAGACTCAGATTCTTTGGAAGATAGTACATACCATGTATCATCTCTATTAGAATATGCTACTTCTAGATGAAATAGGTTAAAAAGCAGCTGTAGCTGCATGTACTGGTAGTCATCAACAAGAAATGCACATTGGTATTGATCAATTGAAAAAGATCTCTAAATATAGTTCCATCCAATTAGATTTCACTGAACTGGATCAATTTGATTACCTTTAGTCTTTCAAAAGGAGTCACTGATACATTAAAAGACATTTTATGGTGACGAAATTTGCGACATTTTGGATAAATACCCTAAAAATAAATGGCCCCCCCTCTAAGAATAGGTAAAAAACAAACGGCCCCCCCTCTAAGAATACCCTGAAAATATTTGGCCCCCCCCCTAAGAATACCCTGAAAATAAATGGCCCCCCCCTCAATTTGCTCACCCCCACCCCTGCCATAAATAATGAATGCTCCCCAATTTGATACCATAGAAATTCTAAACATGAGAAGCATTCATTAACATATCATGCACATTTCAATGGTATTTATCCAGAAGGGTCATTTTGGAAGGGTGGATTTCTACACTTTGTGCAAAGTAGAGGTGAGGACGCAGGTCTCAAGAATTTGCAAGATAACGATGTCTGAATTTTTACCGTTTGTTATTTAGAACTGGGAAGAAAACCTTTACTAATGTTTGCAGAGACTGAGATACTGACAGCAGCTTACCTCAACTTCTTGAGATCTGCTAGAGAGTGGCATCTGCTGTGCTGTGTCAACAAAGGCTTTGAGTGCTCCATGCAGATCAACGCGGCATGCATCTCTTGCTCCAAGTAAGTCTTCAGCCAATTGATCCTATATGATAGAACAATTTCCCACACAAAGTATTACAATTCTGAAACCTTTGCATGCCGCTAATAGATAGTGATTGGGAGTGAGGTGAAATACTTAATTACTGGTTCATTAAACCTACATATGAGGAAGGCTCAGCGTTTATACAAGTCAGACCTAAAGAAGTACGGTAGGGTGAATTAAGGTACGGCATATAAGCGGGTTTTATCAGTGTAACATAGAAATCCCAGGTGCATTCTTCTAAGGTCAGCATGCATTATACATAAATATGCGGCTCATATGAGATGTTTTATATTATTTCATATAGGATAGCCGATAGGGGTCGTGTGTATATGTGTGAGATGCAAAATGTACATAAAGAATTTCAGCATTGCCACTTTTGTTAATATTACCGTAATCTCCCGCATATAAGAGGCAGTGTGCGTATAAGACACACCCCTAACTTGCCAATGGCTGTTTCGCGTATAAGACGCACCTCTTCAGGCTGAAATTTGTAAGATTAGTACATTTCTATAGTAAAAATACCCCATGTATAAGACGCACCCCAAACTCAAGGCAATTTACCTCCTATGTATAAGACCCAGCAGCATTTTGTTTGGCGTATAAGTCGCTTCTTATACGCGGGAGATTACGGTAAGTGGATTAATGACATTTTTGCTGAGCTGGATATTCACTTTAAGTGGGCTAAAGAAATCTTAAACTTACGGAGTTCTCTAGAGCCCGGATGGCGTTCTGTGTGGTATCATACAGCACTAGAGCCTTTTCCACCTTCTCAGTAATAGGCAGCTTGCGGGTTATAATCTTAGATGGGTCATTTGCCACATTGAAGGCCCTCTCAATGAGATCCTCAGCATGGTCTTCTGATGGGAACTGGATCCTATGTAGGAAAACAAGATATGGAATGAGGAGCGTGATCAGGAGAATTTTTGTTTACACAGTCCACTACACTTTTCTCATTTTTTTTATCTGTGCCTTATGTAGTATGCCTTAAGTTAGGCTCTGCCTTTTAGACAGGGTGTATATTGTATAGAATAGTACAAACTACCGTAATCTCCCGCGTATAAGACACGTCCTCTAGGCCAAACAAAATGCTGGGGGGTCTTATAGCTTTCTCTCAAGTTGGGTGTGCGTCTTATACGAGGGGTAATTTTACTATAGAAATGTACCAATCTTACAAATTTCAGCCTTAAAATGTGCGTCTTATACGCGAAAATGCATGTGCTAAGTTTGGGGTGCGTCTTATACGCGCAGCGCGTCTTCTACGCGGGAGTTTACGGTAGGTCAAAATATTGTCCCAGATGCCCCTTGTAGGAGTGAGTGAGTGAGTAATGGTTGTTTAACGCCAAGCCGACAGCTAAGGTCATATTCATGGCAGAAAAAGTACATTAGACATCACGTCACAAAGGAATACATGTGCCTGTGCCCGTGCATATAGACACCAGACACATGTAAGAAAGAGGGGACAGGAAAGAGGAGATTCAAGGAACGAATATGTGCCAGTGCCCGCGCATATGGACACCACCCACACTCAGAGAGGATAGAAAAGCAAGACATAGACCCCTTTTAAAGATGGCCTGGGGCTGGGGAGGCCCGGCCCCTTGTAGGTCTCCCATAAACCCAGAGTGCACTTTATACAGCTACCAGGTGTAAACTACCAGGTGTAAACAATAAAAAATTGCGATATCACTTACCTATAATTTTTAACACGCTCAACAGATTGCACTAGCCTTGACAACTGCAAATAATAGAAATGTCAATCACCTGAGATTCTCTTCAATTTAGTCTATATGGTACGTTTTTCACCATAGTGGACGTTTGGTCCTCTAGTATTTTTATTTTGTAGGCCCAGTTTGATTTTCACAGGACCAACTAGCCAATGATAATTTTTGGTTGGGAAATCAAAAGTACAGCTAGATTTTGTATATTTACTATTATAAAATTAATCGATACTTACATGTAAGTTGATGATTAATTGTTGTTCCAGGAGCAACGATAGATCGTTGCGGGGTACATAGGAGATGCGCATGCGCAGATCCGTAGATGTCAGACGTCCGCTGGCAGTGAATCAATCGCTGAAAGAAATCTCATTTCTGGTACATAGGAAATCAATATCTATACTATTCAATTGTCGTAGTTATATAGATGAATTCGTATCGTCGAATAAGATCTATATATAGATATTATATTCAAGAAAGCTTGAATATTGTAGATTAATGATTATGCCTGACTGTCACTAATCTATTCATCCTAGGGAGGATGGGTGGGCCTATGTACCCCGCAACGATCTATCGTTGCTCCTGGAACAACAATTAATCATCAACTTACATGTAAGTATCGATTAATTTTATATTCCAGAGCGCAACGATAGATGTCGTTGCGGTCTCATAGGAGACTTTAAAGTTCAGCTGATTCACTGCCCATTTCCATAGTCCTATTATCTAATGTTACTAGTTCTCACAAACTTGTAGGAACTGTAACACAGGACTTTTTAGGAAAAGAAGTGAATAACTTTATTCATCCTGACTAAGGAGGCAGTCAGGTTTCAAGAAAAGTCTTGTTTGGTTAAACCAAAAGAACGCTTACTTTCACTTACCCTTCTTTTAGATTCAAAGAAGGTAAACAACACCCTTCTTTTTAGATTCAAAGAAGCCAAACAACAAAATCCCAATTGATTTTAGTTGTAAATAGCACATTAGTCATGTGCTAGAAAGAGGAATTTTCCATTTGGGAAATTCATTAATTAGATTACCTCAGGTTTGAGTTTCTCAAAGGTTAACAGCTGCTTAACCGTATTGTACCTCCTGATGTTGTATAATCTATGTAGTTCTAATACTACATAATTTGAGATAAATAAGCATGTTAAAATTCTCTAGCAGACATAACATGCAGAGAGTGTACAATCTTGCTGGTATGTATATAACAGTCGTATTTTGTGCAAATTAAGCAGGTAAGACTGCTGCACAATTTATGTACAGACAAGTAGTTATTTTACTAAAATAGTAGGCACACAAACAGCTATTAGTTGTACACCCTAGTGGCATGCATATGTACCATATAAGCAGCTAAGGCTTGCTTGGTCAGTTATGGTATGATACATATCATTCCTGCGTAAGAAGATACTGCTTAAATGAAAAAAGGGGGATATGTACAACTTGTTGTACCATTTAAACAGCTTAATCTGTTAACACCCATATTCACAATGTGGAAAAAGATTTCTACATTTATAATGTAGATTTGAACAACTCACCATAAAGGTATGTTGTAAATCATAAGCAGCTGGTACATACATATAGGTGCAAAATATGGTACCTACACATATTATACAACATAAGCAGCTATGACTGCTGGACAAGTATTTTAATCCATATGTTGTGCAATTTAGTACACTTGTAATGTATATATAAACCATCTACATATATAATGTGAGCTTCAGCTGGTGCAGGCAAAACAGCGACCACATTTACTATGTAGAATGTGGTTTCTACATTCATAGTGTAAAGTAAAACAACTTACAGTCTTTACATGATGTACATACTGATCACTAATACTAAATACTAGTATGGTATTGTATATTGATCTTTTGTAGCACACAAAAAACACTCTGTCTAGTGTCGTGATAGCTTCAAATGAAGCTATTACCTATACTTGTACAAATCAGCAACTATGACTTATTGTACAAGCCAGAACCACTTTTTTTGTTTGTTTGTTTGTTTAGTTTTACGTCCGGGGGCCATCGAGGAATTGTTTAGTTTTACGTCCGGGGGCCATCGAGGAACTCGATGGCCCCCGGACGTAAAACTAAACAAACAAACAAACAAAAAACTAGGCATGGTAGAGTGACAGTACTTGGATAGCTACTGCTGCAACAGTATAGTGTAAACAGTGAAAGTTGCTAATACTGTAAAGTGTACACATGTTTTACTGCATAGATAGGTTCAGCTGATATGGTAAACATATAAGCTGGCCAAATAAATAGCTAAGAAGCTAGTTTATTGGAACTATACGTTTGTACAATTTTGTCCTAGAAACTGGACACATTGTACCTTATCAACAGCTTGACATATTTACTTATTGTAAATAGTCTACCTATGTTATCTAGCATAATCAGCTACCATAACTAGTACCACACAATTATGTGTATGTTGTACAAGAATAAACCGTTATATTGTTTATACAAGCACAAGCAGTAACAATGATACTGCATACAGTATTATACACCAAGTACACCAGACATGTCCTTAATGCTGATTGGAAGATTAGCTTTCCAGTGTTGTGCCAGGGAGCCACATCTCTGGTGGTGCTGAGTTCGTTTTACCCACAAACTCTAGTAACAAGTCCTACCAGAGGTCTGGACAGTTACAAAATTGAGATTGAGACTTATACCAAACTTCTTTATTTGGTATGAATGATTAGACTGACCCATCTTCAATTGACTCAGAGATATTGCAGTGGGTTTGCTTTATTGGTGGCTCACGTAAGAAATTAATTGGTTAAAATACCAAGTTATGTCCACCACCTTTGAAATAGCGAGGTGGGTCAACTGATAGTCTCCATTATGAAACTACATCAGTGACAAACTCAGTATTTAGATTTAATTTCATTAACAAGGTCAACCAAGACTATAAACGAGAGTCTTAGTTCTTACATTGAAATAAATTTCACCAGTTGTGAAATTTTTTGGACATAAGGTAAGGGTATTTTGATTTGCAAAAACACTACCTATAACCTTGAATCTAGACACCGTTTCTTGAGACATCTGCCCTCTTTAGAGGAGCAAATCAAGAAAATCATTTTTAGGCAAATGGTAGAGGAGATAGATTCAACTGCGGGTCTGTTAGACCAGCAATACTAGTGCTGTGCCAAAGGCCACAGTTCTGGTGGTGTCAAGTTCATCTTAGTCTCCAGCTCCAGTAACAAGTCCCATCGAAGTACTGACAGTTTTACAGGAGTCCCTGTTTAGAATTTACCAATAATTCTAATAACAGTCACCTCACTCTACAGCCCTGGTGGTGTCAAAGTCATCTTTGCACAAGCTCCAGTAACAAGTCCTCCAACAGGTTCGGACAGTTACATAGGAGTAGCTGTTAAGAATTTTACTCATAATTCCAAAACAGAGTTTATCAGGGTTAATGACATAACAACAACTATTTACTGCGGTCCTGTCGAGGGGCAGTTGGTAGCCATCTGATATCTAATATCAGTGAAATTGCTGGGTTTCAGCAATGGCTACCTCAGTACTCTTGTTTAATAGGTAAGATTTTGTCCTTCTGTCCTCTTCTGAATAAACAGAAAACTTTAGGTGAATTAAGATGAGCACACTACCTCAGTCAACCGCCTTACCACTTTGGCCACCGGTAGACTTTAGTTTATCAAAGTAAACTGAACACCATGAAAGACATCCTAACCTAAGATAAATAAATTCAGAGAATTTATGACATGAGGTATAGGTTATCAGTAACTTGAGCACTCAAATAACCCAACACAAGCTAGGATACTTGTGGCTGCAAATTGACCTATATGATATTTCTGAAGAAATATTCTAATGTAAAACATTAGGTCTCAGTGATTTATATATCACTACCAAGCAGCTTTGTGGTTATTGGTGAGTCAACTGCAATTCTCATAGAAATCTATGACATTAAGTATGGCTCTTAAGCTGTTAAATACAGGCTTAAAGATTTTTACCATACTTGTGAATTTATTGGGCATAAATTATAGGTATATTTGAATTCTCAATTCACAACCTATACAAAAGTTTTTACGCCAGAATTTAGACACCATTCTGCCCTTCCAAGGGAGGCAGATCAAATTCTCTATCTTTCTCACCATAAATGGTAGAACAGAGAATTTCGGAATGCTGATTAAATCAGCTAGTTAATGTTGTGCCAGTGGGCCACAACTGTGGTGGTGTCATGGTCATTTTACACCCAATTCTATTAACAAGTCCCACCGCAGGTCTGGACAGTTACGAAGGAGTTACTGTTTAAGAATTGTACCCAAATTCTAAAAACAGTGGCCTATCTGTACAGCGAGCACAGAGTCCAGCGTCTTAATGGTGTAGATAACCTCCCTGATACACAGCCATTTCATCACAAGTCAGTCTGTGAGTACGGGATGGCTCGTGCCACTTCATTTCATCAGAAATTAATGTGGAGACCTGCAGCGGTCCGACTTTGAGTGTATCAGGCACAAAATAATTTTAATATACCATAGGTTAAGTCCACCAGCTCAGATCATAGCCAGGTGGGTCAACAGACTGAACTCCATCAAGAGGCATATCTGTGACAATATAACCAGTGCAATGGTCTAATAAAATTATTTCGTTTGATGATGTCAACTCAGGTTCCAGATCATGAACCTATGGGTAAATTGACAAACACATAGTGTCAATCAAGGCTTCAGAACACAAGCCTAAAAATGACAACTTGGTTAGTTTTGGGGATAAAAGAGGTAAACTGACAGGTAAAAGGAAGCAGAAATCCTCCTAAGTTACCCTTAGCAGGAGTGTGGAGGTAGATAACCTCAACCACCACCCCAGCAGGCAGACTGACACTAGAGTGACAGTACAGGCCTTGGTCTATGGGAACTACCTCTATTATCGCCCAAAAACAAACAAACAAAAACATAACATACAAAGCAAACCAAGTAAAAAAGGACAAGAAAAAGGTGCAAACGATGGAAAAACAGAGTAATCTCACAGTTTTTGGAAGAAATCCGTCTTAAAAGCATCAAAATAACAATATAACCGAGAAAACGGCAAGCCGAGACGAAAAGTTCGGCGCCGAACCGGAAATTGACGGAAAATACCGGAAAGAGCCGAGGATTTTGCCGCCAAACGGTTCTAAGTTATTGTTGATGTCGTAAAAGGAGACGAAATCGTATTTTCGTCAAATTAAGACGAGAAAATGCCCAAAAACAGTAGATATTAACAAGAATAGAAGGATTACTCTTTAAAAAATCAAAAAAGGTGGGAAAACTCGCCCAAAAGTAGAACGATCGGGATAGGAACCCAACTTCTTCTCCGTGATCGGCGGGAAAACAGAGATCGTTGCAAAATTTGAGAAAATTAGCCTAAAGAGGCCTAATCTTAACTTTTCAGGCGAGTTAACCCCCCTGAGACATAATAAAATCAGATATGAAAAATGGAAGTACTAAAAATTGCCAAGACTCACTCGAAATTGTAAGCCAAATTGCGAGACGTCCTCCTCCTATGGAAATACACAGCAGTCTGACATCTACGGATCTGCGCATGCGCATCTCCTATGAGACCGCAACGACATCTATCGTTGCGCTCTGGAATCAACTCCCTTACATATACAAAATGGTGAGGAACATTTTATAAAACTGCTGTTTCACAAATTCTGCCGACAATGGTCCTTATTATGGAGCTGTTTTGCCGGCAAAAGCTTGTCTCTGACAGGTTCTTTTGTAGTGTAGGGAATCGTATTTACTATGTATCAAGGTCTGTATGTATTCAAGACTGTTACTATGTACCGTATCATGGTAGGATAGGTGCTCTTCGGGAGCGTCTCCTATGTCTCTCGTGAGAGGGAACCACTGGTGGCCTCGGGCGGTGTGACGTGGGGGGCGGACCAGAGGGCGCTCAGTGCGGAACCAATCAACCGTAACGAGAGGTACCATAATCCCCCGCGTATAAGGTGCAGCCCGCGTATAAGGCGCACCTAGAGTTTTGGAAAATTCTTAAAAAAATGAAAAATTCATAACTTTGGTTCTACTGAATGAATTTTCAAAATTCAAAAATCTATGTGTAGTTTAGGCCACCCCGGCCCTCCTGGGCCCTCTTATGTCCTATTATGACCAAGGGGGCATGTAAGATATCAAAAGAAAGGTCTTGGTGTCCCCCTTGTGGATCCAATGGGAACTAAAACCCCCATAAGACGCGCCTTATACGCGGGAGATTATGGTATATATTCCGCCGTCCTCCTATGATCGGGGGTATTTGCAGTCCTACCGAGCTGGTAGGCTTACCCTGTCTCGAAACAGCCTAACAATTATCTAAGCGAGAGCATTACCACCTTACGGGGTACTGACTATAGGCATATGAAAGGTTGAAACGCATTTGCAAGTCGTCTTGTAACAATACCATAATAAAGTGATTCTGAAACCTACTCGAACCGACTAGTTATTGCTTTGATAATATAGTTATCTTGATATCAGTAGGATCTCGAAACGGCAATACCTACAGTATTGACTGATTTGACATCTTTGTTATGAACAGCTCAGTTCTCTTGGTGACCCCCCACAAACGTTGTGTCAAGTTGGTTGAACTTACCCTCTGGGGCAGGGACTGCTCTTTCTGTTTTTGTAAAACAATTGTATGTTCATCTCTGAGTTTCTGTAAGTAACAGAAAGGATAGAATAACGATATATCTAGACAATTTCTGCAAATCGTTCCCCTGTCTCTGAAATACACCTATTGATGACATGCATTTTTTTTTTACTATTATAGTATACATTTGAGCAAAATGAACTACGGTACTTTATCTTCAACCTACATTAACTGGGATCGGATACAGGTCTACCTTGGTAGCTCGTCTATACACGCAAGTAGCCAACCGTACTGCCCTGATTGAATCAGTACTTGCAGATACAAATCCGTTGAATATCATGTGAATAAATAAGATTTCTCTTAAATAAAATATTAAAAAAAAAAACGTCTACAAGACCTTACCCTGAGGGTCGTTTTTGTTGCCTCCAGCTCTAACGTGGTCGAGTCCCATTCCCTCTTGATGACAGATGCCTCTTTGTTTTTAGCTTCGTTAAGCTGCTGCATTCTTATCACCATTTGCTGGTTTTCCAACTGTACTTTCTCTAGAGCCTGTCGCAAATGCATCAACTCGGGGCCTCCATCCCCACTACTGGAATATGAAGCAATGTTCATAGAACATGTGAGTCAGTATTGTGTTCGATCCGTGTCACTACTGTATATGTCAAGTTTTTTTGTTTTGTTTTTTTATAATGCTTCTTGATTGTATGTATTAACATTTCTAAAGTGTGAAATAAACTTTGCTTGAAAAACTCTCTTATACAATAGATGGAATATAAACTGCATACATAGAACTAAACGACCATGGCGTACATTGTGGCCGACCCACCCCAGGGCGTTTAGTTCTGTATTTATTTCATGTTATTTTGATTTAAAACAGCATAAATTCCCGTGATTTAGCATCTAAATGGGTCACGTGACCAGCAGTGTGGATGGGGACATACTACGCCACTGGGGGCACCACCAAAATGACTGAAAGTGCAGGGCCCCAGAGTGTCTCCTTATAACTCGCTTTTTGAGTTAACTAGAGTGTGAAAAGCCAAGATAATGTAGATGTTGCTACCTTATTCCATTATTGTTGATCTGCCTAGCGCGAGGCAACTTTTGTAAGATAGCATTCTGTGGTGGTCCGCCACCACCATTTTGCATGGTTCGGTTAACCATAATGGGTGGTGGACTATCAAATGAATCAGGCATCCATTGCTGCAACATAAATAGCCATTGGTCTCAATGCTATTTAACAAGGAATTGAAACGATGAAATAGAAAACGCACTTTGAATATTTACACCATGCTATTTTATTAGGCCACATCAAAAAAATAAGTTGGTCTACGGATTTCCCTCTCCATATTTTCAGAAATATAATTTTTTTTTCTTTGAAGAAAATCTCGTCTACGGATTTCGCTCGCATCACTTTCTACAAGTTTTCTCTTTGTATCGTTTGGCAATTATTTTTTTTTAAATAATTTTTTTTTTGCTTGCCTCACTTTTCCAGCAAGGAATCCATTGGACGCCAAAAAATTCTTTTAAAAAAATAAATAAATTTCGCTCGCTCGCACCATTTTTTCAAAACCAAAATCTGTAGACTTTTTTGGTGTGGCCTTAAATTAAATTATTAAACATGCAGTTATATTGCAAGTTTAAAACCCGTCCACACAGTGACCTCAATCTGTGAGTTCATACAGAAATATTTTAAAACTGTTTCCGTAGAAGTTATGCATTGACTCCCTACATAACCAGTTTAAACATTTGGCTTACAAGTGTCCCCCGCCCCCCCCCCCCCCCCCACAATCGTAAAGAAATGGAAAAAGTAAAGAGTCAAGAGAAATAATCATACTGTAATTGACAATTGTCAGATAAGTGGACCAGTTCCTGTTTATGTAAACTCACTGTACACCTCTGTGCAATATTTGAAGTCTTTTCAGCTTTTGTATTTCAGAGGTCCTACCCTCGCACTAAAATGAGGATTCCTTTCTTTTGAGGAAAACCCGCTAAGACTTTTATTTCCACATTACACAGAGGATAATGCCCTCACAAGATTTAGCCTCGTTCAAAGACATTAAAGTGAGAGAGGTAATCACAGGAAATGCACAGGAATGTCATAAATGAATCTTACCCCAACGTTAAGGCTTGAGTGACCTTGATGAGTTTGAGCTATGTGAACAGGCATATGGTGACTTGGTGCCATTAAAGTTGGTACTGGGCTACTCTTCTTCGTACATAAAGCAAAACCTGCACTAAGCATTTCCTGGTTGACATCTGCAGTCTCTGACTCAAGTATGACCGGAATCACGCCAGCATCACCCTCAATGCTTTTGCAAATGGTTGCAATCAACTTTTTACCTTCAGTGAGTTCTACGAACTTTTGGCAGCCCTGAAAGGAAAGCATTGATCTTAAAGTAATTTCCGTCCAATATTTTGCCTCATTCTGACTTTACAAGGTTATAATAGAACAGAGAATTGCTGTGGGTTATTGTGGTTTGTTTCAAAACTTAACACCGGTTTTAACTTGAGGTATGTAATGCTAGTAGTGCCGATTACTTTCGTAATCACCCGCGTATGAGGCGCGTCTTATACTGGGGGGTTTTAGTTCCCATTGGATCCACAAGGGGGACACCAAGACCTTTCTTATGATATCTTACATGTTCCCTTGGTCATAATAGGACAAAAGGAGGGTCTGGGGTGGCCCAAGCTACACATAGGTTTTTGAATTTTGAAAATTCATTCAGTAGAACCAAAGTTATGAATTTTTCATTTTTTTTGAGAATTTTCCAAAACTCTAGGTGCGCCTTATACGTGGGCAGCGCCTTATACGCGGGAGATTACGGTTATTACCGTAATGCCCTCACATAGAAAACACATCGCATGGATAAGACACGCCCTAATGGGAAAGAAATACTAAAAGGTGCAGCTGGGGCTTGATTTATCAAGGTTTGTTTTACATTTATAGTATCCTGTCAATAAGACGCACCCTCAGTTTGGATGTTTCTTTCAGGCACAGGTTGCCTCAGGTTCGCATATAAGCCGCTGGACAAAATTGACTAACCTACCTGGACAAAGCCCATACTGTTGCTATCGTGGGCCAACTTCAAGCCATAGAGACAGTACCTCAGTGCGAATGGTCGTACAGCAGACAGGTTGGGTAGCAGCTCTTTGATTTCATTGTTATTTTTCACTTCGCTGTTACCAAAGTCCAAGAATGATACTTCTACCTACAATCAGGAAGCAATACATGTATATCATTGGAAGCGAAACGTCTAAAGAGGTTCATTCGGAATTTTTATTATCAAAATGCAATTATCAACATGTTAAGGGCACTTTAAAATAGCACCATCTCACACATAGATATACTATACATCAAGGCTTTATTTTCATGTGAATCATTAGCATGTGGTGTGTACTACCGTAATCTCTCGTGTATAAGGTGGGTCTTATACACGGGATGTGCATTATACGCGGGCGGTTTCAGTACATTCAAAGCTGAAGCCACAAGCTTGACTTAAAACATTTGAACGGGTTCTATATATCAACTAAACTCACCTGTGTTTCTGAGACCACCCGGGTTACACAACATCGATACCACATTCCATCCGCGCTGTATATTGCAGCATAGATCTGTTTGTAGATTTAAAAGGAACCATTATGCTTGCAACAGGTCTTCGTTTTATATTACCATCTTTTAGAGTACTAGTGAATACAAATTTAATTTGCCAAACTTAATATAGAGTTGGTTTCATTCAAGGCATGCCACTCACTGAACTCTCAAAATTCGGAAACGATCCTAGTTCAATAGGAAATGCCTACAGGAATTAGTCCAAAATTGGGAATTCCTAGAGTTAGAAAAGGTGGAATCTCTGTATTCTTTTCAAATACACGAACGTATATTTTTCCAATTTATTATCTTTTCAGGATCCCACCAACACGGGTTAGACTGGTCCATTACTGCGATTTAATTGGCCTACCTTGCCCTTATTAGGAGTGCTTGTGAGTGATTGTCCCCCGGGACACACTAGTTGAAGCTGGTCACTTAGCTCGTTCAACTCTTTACTCCTCATGTATGACTGGCCCCAGAAGACGATTGGAGACTCATGGAAACTCGTCACAATCTCCTCCTGACGGGACAAAATACAGATTTCAGTGATTCAGATGCATTGCTTATGCTTCGAATTCTTTTCTCTTATAATAGGGACACACTATCCAACTAACACATCGTTATCATTCAGCTATTTTCATTTGTCTAGTACTGATCTCATATATTCTCACCCTGTGATTTGTCTCTCCCATGTCTCCTGCCATAACAGTCGGACGATGTCCCTGGTGACCCATATGCACCTCTGTAATGCCAAACATTGCTACATAAAGGTATAGCTTATTTGTGTTTCTAAATAATTACATTTTTTTAGTTACCCAAAAGATGAATTATTTCAATATGTAGAGTGATTGACAACTGAGGTTCTAACGAAGCCTGGCCCTGTGTGAAAGCCAGTGACCCCAACCCCACCTCGTCCAAAGAAAAAGAAAAAAAAATAACCCTAGCAGGTGGTGATCTCCTTGCATATTACCAAGGTTGCTTGTATGATATATTACTGGTACCTACCTGGTACTCTACTCCCTTCTCACATTATACAATTTGTATTTCTATAAAATACCCGACCCTTCACCTATCAATTCATACATTTATGGTAATAAAAGGTTGATAATACTCACTGTCAGGTTTATATGCGTTGTGTCCTTCATGGCCAGCCTTATTGCCATGTCTACTTTGAAAGAAATAATCATAGGTTATGCAATTCAAGGTTTTATGGAATATTTCTTAGGTGTCATGGATCAGAATGTTACCGGTAGTCAATATTACGAGTAGTATATTAAGATATTGCGAAAATGAGCTCTGACCCTCGAGAAAATTTATTAAGGGTATGTGTGCTGTGTGCATGATTTTACAGAGATGTCAGTTCGATATTTGGCGAAACTCTGAAAATTATTTTTGGGCACTTCAAAAGTGGGGTTATACCCTAATCAGAGTGACAAATACCTTCAAAATTAATCACTTAGGGTTTGGTGTATCTTTAGGGATTATCAGAATTATAAAATATTCATTTTAAACTTTTTTTCTTATTATTTCTGTAGTAAAATATCACCTTTGAAACTCTGAAATCAGAGAAAATCTGAAACTCTGACATCTCTGAGAAAATACACGACAGCACTATATGATAGGGTTAAGGTAATATAAAATTAATCGAGTACTTACCTGTAAGTATGAAGATTAATTGTTGTTCCAGGAGCAACGATAGATCGTTGCGGGGTACATAGGAGATGCGCATGCGCAGATCCGTAGATGTCAGACGTCCGCTGGCAGTGAATCAATCGCTGAAAGAAATCTCATTTCTGGTACATAGGAAATCAATATCTATACTATTCAATTGTCGTAGTTATATAGATGAATTCGTATTGTCGAATAAGATCTATATATAGATATTATATTCAAGAAAGCTTGAATATTGTAGATTAATGATTATGCCTGACTGTCACTAATCTATTCATCCTAGGGAGGATGGGTGGGCCTATGTACCCCGCAACGATCTATCGTTGCTCCTGGAACAACAATTAATCTTCATACTTACAGGTAAGTACTCGATTAATTTTATATTCCAGAGCGCAACGATAGATGTCGTTGCGGTCTATCATAGGAGACTTTAAAGTTCAGCTGATTCACTGCCCATTTCCATAGTCCTATCTTATCTAATGTTACTAGTTCTCACAAACTTGTAGGAACTGTAACACAGGACTTTTTAGGAAAAGAAGTGAATAACTTTATTCATCCTGACTAAAGAAGCAGTCAGGTTTCAAGAAAAGGTCTGTTTGGTTAAACCAAAAGAAAGCTTACTATCATTCACCCTTCTTTTAGAATCAAAGAGGGCAAACAACAAATCCCAATCGATTTTAGTTGTAAATAGCACATTAGTCATGTGCTAGAGAAAGGAATTTTCCATTTGGGAAATTCATTAATTAAATTACCTCAGATTTTGAGTTTCTCAAAGGTTAACGGCTGCTTAACAGTATAGTACCTCCTGATGTTGTACAATCTATGTAGTTCTAATACTACATAATTTGAGATATATAAGCATGTTAAAGTTCTTTAGCAGACATAACATGCAGAAAAGTACAATCTTGCTGGTAAGTATATAACAGTCAATTTTGTGCAAAGTAAGCAGGTAAGCCTGCTGCACAATTTTTGTACAGACAAGTAGTTTAGACTGTTTTTACTAAAAATAGTAGGCACACAAACAGCTATCAGTTGTACACCCTAGTGGCATGCATATGTACCATATGAGCAGCTAAGGCTTGCTTGGTCAGTTATGGTATGATACATATCATTCTTGCGTAAAAAGATACTGCTTAAATGGAAAAAAGGGGGGTATGTACAACTTGTTGTACCATTTAAACAGCTTAATCTGTTAACACCCACATTCACAATGTAGAAAGAGATTTCTACATTATAATGTAGATTTAAACAGCTCACCATAAAGGTATGTTGTCAATCATGAGCAGCTGGTACATACCTATAGGTGCAAAATATGATACCTACACATGTTGTACAACATAAGCAGCTATGACTGCTGGACAAGTATATTAATCCATATGTTGTACAACTTAGCACACTGTAATGTATATAAACCATCTACATATATAATGTGAGCTTCAGCTGGTGCAGGAAAACAGCGACCACATTTACTATGTAGAGAGTGGTTTCTACATTCATACTGTAAAGTAAAACAACTTACAGTCTTTACATGATGTACACACTAATCACTAATACTAAATACCAGTATGGTATAGTATATTGACCTTTTGTAGCACACAAAAAACACTCTGTTTGTCTAGTGTCTTGATAGCTTCAAATGAAGCTATTACCTATACTTGTACAAATCAGCAACTATGACTTATTGTACAAGCCAGAACCACTAGGCATGGTAGAGTGACAGTACTTGGATAGCTACTGCTGCAACAGTATAGTGTAAGCAGTGAAAGTAGCTAATACTGTAAAGTGTACACATGTTTTACTGCATAGATAGGTTCAGCTGATATGGTAAACACATAAGCTGGCCAAATAAATAGCTAAGAAGCTAGTTTATTGGAACTATACGTTTGTACAATTTTGTCCTAGAAACTGGACATATTGTACCTTATCAACAGCTTGACATATTTACTTATTGTAAATAGACTACCTATGTTATCTAGCATAATCAGCTACCATAACTAGTACCACACAATTATGTGTATGTTGTACAAGAATAAACCGTTATGTTGTTTATACAAGCACAAGCAGTAACAATGATACTGCATACAGTATTATACACCAAGTACACCAGACATGTCTTAAATGCTGATTGGAAGATTAGCTTTCCAGTGTTGTGCCAGGGAGCCACATCTCTGGTGGTGCTGAGTTTGTTTTACCCACAAACTCTAGTAACAAGTCCTACCACAGGTCTGGACAGTTACAAAATGAGATTGAGACTTATACCAAACTTCTTTATTTGGTATGAATGATTAGCCTGACCCATCTTCAATTGACTCAGAGATATGCAGTGGGTCTGCTTTAATGGTGGCTCACGTAAGAAATTAATTAGTTAAAAATACCAAGTTATGTCCACCACCTTTGAAATAGCGAGGTGGGTCAACCGATAGTCTCCATCATGAAACTACATCAGTGACAAACTCAGTATTTAGATTTAATTTCATTAACAAGGTCAACCAAGACTATAAACGAGAGTCTTAGTTCTTACATTGAAATAAATTTCACCAGTTGTGAAATTTTTTGGCCATAAAGTAAGGATATTTTGATTTTGCAAAACACTACCTATAACCTTGAATCTAGACACCGTTTCTTGAGACTTCTGCCCTCTTTAGAGGAGCAAATCAAGAAATTCATTTTTAGGCAAATGGTAGCGGAGATAGATTCAACTGCGGGTCTATTAGACCAGCAATACTAGTGCTGTGCCAAAGGCCACAGTTCTGGTGGTGTCAAGTTCATCTCAGTCTCCAGCTCCAGGAACAAGTCCCATCGAAGTACGGACAGTTTTACAGGAGTCCCTGTTTAGAATTTACCAATAATTCTAAAAACAGTCACCTCACTCTACAGCCCTGGTGGTGTCAAAGTCATCTTTGCACAAGCTCCAGTAACAAGTCCTCCAACAGGTTCGGACAGTTACATAGGAGTAGCTGTTAAGAATTTTACTCATAATTCCAAAACAGAGTTTATCAGGGTTAATGACATAACAACTATTTACTGCGGTCCTTTCGAGGAGCAGTTGGTAGCCATCTGATATCTAATATCAGTGAAATTGCTGGGTTTCAGCAATGGCTACCTCAGTACTCTTGTTTAATAGGTAAGATTTTGTCCTTCTGTCCTCTTCTGAGTAAACAGAAAAGATTTTGTTGGTGTAACCTGATACGTAACTCATTTTTATCACCAATCTTTAGGTGAATTAAGATGAGCACACTACCTCAGTTAACCACCTTACCACTTTGGCCACCGGTAGACTTTAGTTTGTCAAAGTAAACTGAACACCAAGAAAGACATCCTAACCTAAGATAAATAAATTCAGAGAATTTATGACATGAGGTATAGGTTATCAGTAACTTGAGCACTCAAATAACCCAAAACAAGCTAGGATACTTGTGGCTGCACATTGACCTCTATGATATTTCTGAAGAAATATTCTAATGTAAAACATTAGGTCTCAGTGATTTATATATCACTACCAAGCAGCTTTGTGGTTATTGGGGAGTCAACTGCAATTCTCATAGAATTCTATGACATTAAGTATGGCTCTTAAGCTGTTAAATACAGGCTTAAAGATTTTTACCATACTTGTGAATTTATTGGGCATAAATTATAGGTATATTTGAATTCTCAATTCACAACCTATACAAAAAGTTTTTACGCCAGAATTTAGACACCATTCTGCCCTTCCAAGGGAGGCAGATCAAATTCTCTATCTTTCTCACCATAAATGGTAGAACAGAGAATTTCGGAATGCTGAATAAATCAGCTAGTTAATGTTGTGCCAGTGGGCCACAACTGTGTTGGTGTCATGGTCATTTTACACCCAATTCTATTAACAAGTCCCACCGCAGGTCTGGACAGTTACTCAGGAGTTACTGTTAAAATTTTTCCAAATTCTAGACAGTGGCCTAAAGGTAGGGCAAATACAGAAATCTCTGTACTCTTTAAGGGTGTAATAACCTGCCTGTTACAGTTTTCAAATAAAACAATTATTGTGTAACTGGCTACCTGATACTCAACTCATTTGGTCACCAGTCTAGGTGATTACTACACTAGGGTGCCGCTATGGCTCTAGGTAATACTTCAGTGTATCAGTATATAGTTTCAACACCAGGTTGGAAAACCTAATCCTGTGCTAGCATAATTTCAGGGAAATTATGGCAAGAGGTATAGGTATTGGAAACTTTAGTGCCCGAAAAACCTGACACAAGCTAACAGGCCTGTGGCTACCCATTGACCTTTTAAGAAAGTTCGGAGGAATTTTCACAGGTAAAGGTCTCCGTGATATTTGAAATCACTACAAGGCAGCTTATTGGTTATTGGCAACATGCCCAGGAAAACGGTAAAGCTGCCTTCCTAGGTGATGCAGGTCATAAATTTCTCCACAGAAATTTTTTGGCATAAGGTATAGGTAAATTTGATTGTTTAAATCACAACCTAAACCACTTGATTTTGACACCTTATTAAGAATCTGCCCTCACCAGAGAGACAGGTCAAATTTTTTTCTCTATCATTCTCACCACAAAGGTAGCATAGAGAAATTTGACATGCTGATTAAAGATCAGCTTGCCAGTGTTGTGCCAGAAGGTCACAATCTGGTGGTGTCAATCATCTTACACCTTACTCCAGTAACAAGTCCCATCACAGGTGTGGACAGTTACACTGGAGTCACTGTTTAGAATTTTACCCAAATTCTAAACACAGTGGTCTAACTGTAGAGCAGGCACAGAAAGAGCTGTATTTTAGGTGTAGCTAACCTGCTCAACTTTACTTAACTTGGTGACATGATAAGGCCATAGACCCTATCTAAAAACCAATCTTAAAATGTCTGGAATTTTTTCCACCACAGTGAAATTTTTTGTAACGAATCTTTACCAGATTCTATAGCAGTAGTTAGTCTTAAGCTAACAGCTACCAAAAGACATTTATTGGTGTAAACTGAAAACACAACTCATTTTTTGTCACCAATCTTAGGTGAAAACATGAGTAGGAGTGTTCAGCAGATTAAATAGCTTTATCTGCACTTATAGTGTATCAGTTTGAAGTCAACCAAGGAGGGGTGATCAACCTAGCCTCTGCCTCTGTACAGTCAGAGAAATAAGGCAAAGGTAAAGGAAATTGTGATATCACAATCTCACTCAACCCCAAGTAAGCTTGTAAGGCTTGTGACTGTAAGCGGACCCTCTGGAAAAAATTTTGAAATTTTTCGGCATAAGGTAAGGGTCTCAAGTGATTCTCTGACTCACTTTAATTAAGAATTAACAGGCTTGTTAATCTTTTGGGCATAAAGTATAGGCAAAGTGATTTTCTAAATCACCACCTTATAAGCCCTGGCAAAGGCAGTCACCTTCTATAGCTCTGAAAAGCCTAGCTTTGCCCTCCCCGGGGAGGCAGGTCATAAATTCCTCCAACTGAGAAATTTTTTTTTTTTTTTTTTTCGGCATAAGGTATAGGTAAAACTGAATTTAGCAATTCAAAACCTAGACAGCCAAAAGACAGAGTCAAATAAGACAATCAGCCCTCCGTGAGGAGGCTAGTCTTTCAAATTTCTCTACATGAGAAATTTTTCGGCATAAGGTATAGGTAAAATCAGATTGACAAGTATCAACCTATACAGCCGTGTTTAGACACCGTTCTTAAGAATTCTGTCCTCCCCAGGGAGACAGGTCAAAATTTTCTATCATAATCAGCGAAAATGGTAGAAAATCGAACCACTGATTGAATCAGCTAGCCAGTATTGTGCCGGGGGGCCACAACTCTGGTGGTGTCAAGGTCCTCTTACACCCAACTCCAGTAACAAGTCCCACCGCAGGTCCGGACAGTTACGAAAGGAGTCACTGTTTAAGAATTGTACCCAAATTCTAAAAACAGTGGCCTATCTGTACAGCGAGCACAGAGTCCAGCATCTTATTGGTGTAGATAACCTCCCTGATACACAGCCATTTCATTCACAAGTCAGTCTGTGAGTACCGGATGGCTAGTGCCACTTCATTTCATCAGAAATTAATGTGGAGACCTGCAGCGGTCCGACTTAGCGTGTATCAGGCACAAAATAATTTTAATATACCATAGGTTAAGTCCACCAGCTCAGATCATAGCCAGGCGGGTCAACAGACTGAACTCCATCAAGAGGCATATCTGTGACAATCTAACCAGTGCAAAGGTCTACTAAAATTATTTCGTTTGATGATGTCAACTGAGGTTCCAGATCATGAACCTATGGGTAGATTGACAAACATCAAGTGTCAATCAGGCTTAAGAACACAAGCCTAAATTGACAACTTTGTTAGTTTTGGGGACAAAAAGGTAGCCATACAGGTACAAAGGAAGCAGAAGTCCTCCTAAGTAACCCTAAACAGGAGTGTGGAGATAGATAACCTCAAACACCACCCCAGCAGGCAGACTGACACTAGAGTGACAGTACAGGCCTTGGTCTATGGGAACTACCTCTATTATCGCCCAAAAACAAACAAACAAAAACATAACATACAAAGCAACCAAGTAAAAATGGACAAGAAAAAGGTGAAAACGATGGAAAAACAGAGTAATCTCACTGTTTTTGGAAGAAAATCCGTCATAAGGCACCAAAATAACAATATAACCGAGAAAACGGCGGGCCGAGACGAAAAGTTCGGCGCCGAACCGGAAGTGGCCGGAAAATACCGGAAACTCCCGAAGATTTTGCCGCCAAACGGTTCTAAGTTATTGTAGATGTCGTAAAAGAAAACAAAGTCGTATTTTCGACAAAATAAGACGGAAAATGCCCAAAAACAGTAGATATTAACAAAATATTGAAGGATTACTCTTTAAAACATCAAAAAAGGTGGGAAAACTCGCCCAAAAGTAGACCGATCGGGATAGGAAACCAACTGCTTCTCCGTGATCGGCGGGAAAACAGAGATCGTTACAAAAAGTGAGAAAAATAGCCTAAAGAGGCCTAATCTTAACTTTTAAGGCGAATTAACCCCCTAAAATGGAATAAAAACAGATATGAAAAATGGAAGTATAGCGAAATTGCTAAAAACTCACTCGAATTGTAAGCCAAATTGCGAGACGTCCTCCTTCTATGGAAATACACAGCAGTCTGACATCTACGGATCTGCGCATGCGCATCTCCTATGATAGACCGCAACGACATCTATCGTTGCGCTCTGGAACTTATATTTGGTAGTAGCAAAAGCCACACACCACTAAAGGGAACAGCCAACATGGGTGTTCTTTGTGGTATGGACCTGTCCTACACTACCTACAGTGGCACTGTGAGGGCATTACATGTTCCAACTACCATATATACATGGACAGGGATGTGATTTGAAAATCTGAATATAGGGTATTCAACGCCATAAAATAGACTGCACAGGCACTCAGTATAAGCTTTTAAAATAAGTTTTGTGGTATCATATATCAAAAGTGGGTAAAATGTAAGTTGCACATGTAGCACCACAGCCCAAAGGTATGGGGGCATGCCCCCCAGTGGTAAATTTTTACAATCTAGAACAGAAATGGTGCATTTTAGCATGCTATATATTGCTCTTTGTGCATCCCCAGACAAATCAAAAAGAGGCAGCAGAGAAATGATTTGAAAATTGTTAAAGTGTAGGAAAATTTTCATATTCCAAATAAATGTACAAGGTATTTGATGGCCCCAAAATCTAACACATGACAAATGGTCTGCACAGCCAACATCTGTAATGTTTGGGTAAAATAAATTTGAGATGCCCCCAAGGGGAATCCTATTTTTTCCAAAGCTGTGACATATAAACATTGTTTGTTGTTGGAAAAGGACCTTTGTGAATATAAGGGGGAGGGGGTCTGGGGGGCAGACCCCCAGGAACCCAAGAAATTTTTGAACATGTAGAGGCCAAATGGTGCGATCTGGTGCAGTTGTTTGCAGGCCTTTATGTTACAGCCAGAGTACCATATATTATTACCGTAATCTCCTGTGTATAAGACGCGTTGCGCGTTTAAGACGCACCCCAAACTCAGCAAAGGCATTTTCGCATACAAGACACATATTTTAATGCTGAAATTTGTAAGATTAGTACATTTCTATAGTAAAATTACCCCTCGTATAAGAAGCACCCCCAACTTGAAGAAATCCTATAAGACGCAGTAGGGATTTGTTTGGCGTAGAGGATGCGTCTTATACGCGGGAGTTTAAGGTAATACATTATTTTCTCATTGGATTTGGGGAAATCACAAGGGTCGATTTTTTTGGCTCCAAATTGGAGGGGAAATCACATCCCTGATGAAAATAGACATGGTTGGACGGATGGATGGATAGAGGTCTGGCATAGTTTGGGAAGATGTACATATATTATATACGTCAAGACTATAATGTGAGGGATAATTACTTTTTGGCTGGATCGTCGTACCAGCAGCTTCCTCCCCGTTGTGCAGCTGAGACATGGACATCACTCCCACTCCAATTTAGACTAGTATTATCGACTATAGATTTAATAGCTTCTTCTCTATTCAGGAACCGTATAAAGCTTGAAGACAAAAGAAATTCACATGCACGCCATTACAAATTTATTTCATGTTGGAAGCAGTGGAACACGGATTCCCCATAGGTTTAACATAGGAGCTCCGTAAAGGTATCTTACACCCCCCTGAGATACACCCTTCCCCGTATCACACGGCCAGTACCACAAACCACAATGATCTTAAAACATGTAAATAATTGTCATTTATGCCTTTTGAGATATCCCTCAGCCTCAGGCAGACCCACTACTCGTGAACCTTTGTCTATATACCAGGGTGAACAATGTAAGATATGAGCTATCGCTAAAAAAAACACCGTTTAAAAAAAAAAGGGAAAAAAAGGGAAAAAAAGCAACTCTTATAGAAGCACTAAGGGTGTTCACCCCAATAACAACACATTACATTACACAATTCCCACACTCAATTCCTACTTACCAAACTTGTGTGCCATCTTTGCGAGAGCCTTCCTTCAAATGAGACGATGCAACCCTTCCATACTGCTTAAAGTGGTTAAGTACAAAGTTCTGGTAAAAAAAAAAGAGAATTGAAAAGAAAAATATAGTACAGCATTTTGCAATGCAAGTAACTCGAACAAGCACTTAATCTCTACTTTTTGGCCCCTTCTGATACTAACCACATGTTTTCTTCGAGCATTATCACTGTCAATGGTTAAGCCTATGGAGAATGCATCCAGTATCGCTCATATGTTTCATTGGCAAATAACTCCTCTCCTGGCGAGTTAAGCATTGCACAATACCAGCAGGTCTTGAATAATGATCCATATTAACTGTAAAAATGCATGAGACAGTGTAATTCTCCATTTTGTTATAATCCAGCACTTTCGATGGCACTGTGTGTCAATCGTCTCGCTGTCCGCCATTTTGGATTTTAATGTTCTGTGCGCATGCGCGACCCCCTCCTTGCCGAATGTAGCATTTTCGACGGAGAAATGATATATTCTATCGATTTAACTTGAAATTAATGGCTTTTTGAATACAATCCATGCATCTTTGGCAATATCAATCGAAGTGAATCGAATACAGGGCTTTTGACAGGATTTTTTGCAATGCGCCAATTGCACACTTTTTAGCAAATACAATGCGCCATTCTGTAAATGAATGGCCTTTCTAGCCATTTAAATGCGACATTTAAGCATTAAATGCGTGTATTACGCACTGCGCAGCCCTGTCAAAAGCCCTGCGAATACACACTGTCTTTTTACAGTTATAGCCCCACAAATCGATTGTTTCGCTATCTGCCATGTTGGATTTTGGTTCTATCTGCGCATGCCCGACCCAATTTCCATGGTTATTTGGGTCAATTTGCACGACCACGGCTTTGTGATGCGAATTAACGACAGGGCGAACACATATTTATTTTATCTTTTTAATGATACATATCGATTCAAATCATATCCTTTTGCCATTCTTTATCATATTTCTATATCAAAATTAACAAAAACTCAATATCCGCCATGTTTGTGCCGAAATTACGACACTGGAGACGCGCGTACGCATCGAATGACGGCAAATTCATCAATTATTTATTATTCTGGATGTCAATAGATCTATACATGGGAATAAATTTAAGACCCCCCCTCATTTATTTTCTCATTGAATTTGCATAGATCTCAGGAATGATTCCTGTGACCATCAAAACCGCTGAATTCCACGTTTCCACGGAGATTTCACACCTCTGAAAAAGTGGTCTAGATCTTTAAAACCCTTTTCTAGTTTATTTCCTATGTATGAGATCTCTTGGCTTTTAGCATAGTTCTTTCCACAAATATGTGTGAAGTAACATGCTTTTTGAATTGTAATTTTAGGATCATATTTGGGTGAGTTATTGAGTTTTTTGTGAGACAAAGTTGGGCAAATTTTTGGCATGAAATTAAACTCTACAAAGAAGGAATGTCTATGACCTTTAGCTTAGGGATGTCATCGATATTCACAATATCTAAATATCGGCAATATTGTGAATGCTTAATATCGTATCGACATCATCATTAAATCGATATTCATGACCTACTTTCTGAATTTACATATTTCTCTTGTCGAATCCTTGGACAGAACAGCTGAATATGGGCATATTTGGTATCAAATTAAAGCTTACAACAACAGCAATGCAATGGGATAGAGATGAATCGATTTATTGTTACTTCTAAGCTGCTCAGAAATATTTCAACTAAAAATATCAGATAGTCATACCCCCCCCAACAATCTTTGCCTCTCTATTTAGTGTTAGGATACTTTTGTTCTTTTAAGCAGACATGAGGTTTTCTTTGTCAAAAGATTAGGGACAGTATATATACCTCTCTATCCAACCGATCCAAAATGATAAAGAAAAGCTGGCTGCCACTGAGCCATTGTCCTTATTTCTGTATGTACATATTAACTGAATCAAGATGAGATGTCTGTAAGCATAGTCGAATAGTCTAGTTAATATGTTCCCATGTCTTCTTGTAACAGTTCTTATACCTAGCTATCACTGAGGCAGTAACTTGATCCATATATGATACTCCCCCATCCCCTATATATTCACCTATTGATGCTAACATTTTCAGCACTTATATACACTATTCTAATACATCTAAATATCGTAAAAAATCGCGATATCGAGACCAAAAATCGCGATAATCGTCATCGGAAAAAAGTGGATGTCAATGGCATCCCTACTTTAGCTACATTTTTGCCAAAATTTGAGAAGAGATATACCTCAGTAAACCTATATGTCCTGAAAGCCAATGACATTACGGATACAATGCTGTTTAAATAAAGCTTGTCCGACCTCTAGATGCAAAGACATGGATTTTTGAAAATAAAAAAGCTAGGAAACCCTAGGGATGTCATCGATATCCAGAATATCGAAAAATCGTCACTATTAAAATAGTGAATACTGTATCGCCATCACCCATATATCGATATATAATGATGTCATATTTGAAAAAGGTGTCTTTGGCTGCCCCCTGACAATTATTGACATCCATATACACATATTTGGTATCAAATTGAAGCTTACAGTGTCTGTATTACAGTAAGGTTGGTGCTATGTGCATCCTAACGATTCAGCTAATACCCAAGCATTAAATTGTGATTTTTCTTTTATTCTCCTGGCAAGTTGATACCCTTAGATCTAGACATGTATGTGATTTTTAAAGGAAGTGGCAAGATGGTGAAATGATAAGAAGATAACAAGAAAGTAAGGCTGAAATGGCATGGCTCCTTATTTTCATTCGAAAGGACAAAGGTAGCACTGAGAAAGTTGGATGTTTCTATCAGGATGCAGGGGCATAATAATCTATGTATGTCACATGCTGGTTCCTTCCTGTTACTCTAAATTCTGCCCATAGCACCACAGGTAATGAATAGCATCCAGCCATTCCCATGCATAATACAAAATACCGAATAGTTTAATTGCTATGATATCTTTTAAAATGACAAATGGACTATAGCTACGCCATCTTTCTTTAGAAGTCATGAAATTTGTGTGTACAGGGTATTTTGGCAAATCTGCCAACATTTGGCTCTTACTCAGCCCCCCCCCCCATAATTTTTAGGTTTTTGAACCTATTAAAACAAGCATTGTGTATCATCATAAAATCGGGGGAAAAAAGGAATATTGAGACCAAATATCTAATCGAAATTAAGAAAAATAGGATGTCAATGACATACCTAGGAAAACCATGAAAATTGCCCAAAATTAACAATTTCTTTTTTTTTTAGAATTTAGGTGAATTTAGATGACTCAAAAAGATATATGCAAACTATGTGTAGATGTTATGATTCATGTTCATTCCCTAACATGCCACAACACTGATGGAATGCTCAAGTGGAGAACTTTTGTTTGTTTGTTTGTTTGTTTGTTTAGTTTTACGTCCGGGGGCCATCGAGGAACTCAGACATTCAAGAATTTTAAACTATTCAATAGTAATGGTAGGCTGCAGGCCTACCTCGGGTTTGCGCATATGAGTGGGTGGGTGTGTGTGCGCGCGTGCATATATTTATGAGTCTGCTTGTAGCAGTGGGACACGGCTCGTAGCGGTGAAATACCACTCGTGGCTCAAGGCCCCTCTTTATCGTGCTGCCTCACGCAGGTAACATGTCGCAAACTGTAGACACATCACCCGGTCGGTCACATTATCCTGACACCGACGGACCAGCCATTTTTCGATTTTTTTTTTTTTTTTTTTTTTTTTTTTTTAAATTATATGTATGTATGATCTATATGTACTTATATAAGTTTGATTCTTTGAGGAAGTTCAGGAGTTCTTTTGTTTCTATTGTGTTGAAGACAGCTTTCAGTGTTGTTGCATTTTTAAGATATTTTCTTCTGTTGCTTGCAGTCCTTCGACAGTTGAGCAAGATATGCTTAACTGTGAGTTCAGTCTTGCATTCTTGGCACATTGGTTGGGCTTCACGTTTCAGATGGTGTTCGTGTGTAAGCCTTGTGTGGCCAATTCGTAGACGTGTTAGTTTCACTTCGTCTGATCTGGATAGTTTTCTTTTTTCACCCTTTCCTTTCAGTTGAGGCTGAATGGAGTGTAGCTTGTTCTCATGCTGCTTCTCCCAGTCAGCTTGCCATTTCAGTTTCACATATTTCTTGATGGTTGATGTCAGGTCCGTGTGTGGGATTGGCACTTCTCGAGGTGTCAGTTTCAGTGCTGACTTTGCCGCTTCATCTGCTGCCTCGTTTCCGTCTATGCCAATATGGCTCGGCAGCCAGCAGAAAACCACATCTTTCTTTGCTTTCTCAAGGTTGTTGGTTTTGTCCCTGATATCTTGTATCAAAGGATTGTTTGGTTCATATTGGTTCATTGCTTCAAGGCATGACTTGGAGTCTGACAGAGCAATGAATTTCTGGTGAGTTGATATCTTGGCATATTCTAGAGCATGTAGCAAGGCGCTAGCCTCTGCCGTGAAAATGCTGGCTTTGGGATGGAGGCCTCTTTTCAGGTTGCCATATGGCGTGTGTACTCCATAGCCTACTTTGTCACCCTCCTTAGAACCATCTGTGAACACCGCCAGGTGTTCACTATGGTCTTTTTCTATCCCATGGAGTTGATCTTTAAAGGTCACTGAGTCTGTTTCTGCCTTTTTGTTTTTGCACAGGGTGAAGATGATCTTTGGTTTCATTTGTAGCCATGGGGGATTATCGGCTGGTTTTATCTCCCTGGTTTTGATCACATCTAATTTTGCTGCTTTCATAGGTCTTTTCACTCTGTACGAGTATGGTTGGGTCATGTTCGGTTTTTTCCTGTACACTGAATTGTTTTCGGTGAACAGTGTCTCATATGTTGGGTTTCTTTTATTTGATCTTACTTTAACTGCGTACTTCATAGACAGCATTTCTCGCCTAAGCTCAAGGGGGGCGATGTTTGCCTCCACCTCTAGACTTTTTCCTGGAGATGTACGGAATGCCCCCAGGCATAATCTCAGTCCCTGGTTCTGGATAGGCTTCAACCTGTCCAAGTAGCTGGGGCAAGCTGATCCATATACGATAGAGCCATAGTCTAGTCTTGACTGGATGTAGGCCCTGTATAAGATCAGTAATGTTTCTTTGTCGGCACCCCAGTCGGTGTGGGAAAGCACTTTCAGGAGATTCATGGCTTTTTGACATTTCCTCCTCAAGTATTCGATGTGTGGTTTGAAGTTGAGTAGTCTGTCAAATATCAGCCCCAGGAACTTCACTTCTTCTTTGACTTCAAGTGCCGTATTCTGGAGGTGGAGCGTTGGTTTTTCTCTACATCCTCTTCTGCGACAGAAGTGGACACAGGTGGTTTTGGTCTGTGAGAACTTGAAGCCGTTTTGGCAGCTCCAGGTTCCAAGGTGGTTCAGGGCCTGTTGAAGCTTTCTTTCAATAGTTTGAATATGCCTCGATCTGTAGCAAATGACAAAGTCATCCACATACAAAGAGCAATTGATGTCATTTTGTAAGTTTTTGGTTATTTCATTAATCTTTATGCCAAACAGGGTCACAGAGAGGACACAGCCCTGGGGGACACCCATTTCTTGTTCTACTCTGTCTGAGAGAGTAGTGCCAAGGCGTACACTGAATACTCTGTTGGCAAGAAATTTTGATACAAACATGGGAAGCCTTCCACGGAGCCCTAGTTTGTGAATGTCTTTCAGGATTCCATGTTTCCATGTGGTGTCATAGGCCTTCTCCAGGTCGAAGAAGATGGCAACCACATGTTCATTATTTGCAAATCCCTTTCTGATGTAACTTTCTAACCTGACAAGATGGTCTGTCGTGCTACGATTTTTCCGGAATCCTGACTGAAGTGGATTCATGAGATCATTAGACTCAAGGTACCACATCAGTCGGTTGTTCACCATTCTTTCCATAGTTTTGGCAAGGCAGCTTGTCATTGCTATGGGTCTATAGTTACAGGCTTCACTGTGGTCTTTTCCTGGTTTCGGGATGGGTACGACCAATGCCTCTGCCCAAGATCTGGGATATTTCCCATTTACCCAGATATCATTCAAGATATCCAGTAGCAGGTTCAGTTGATTGGCAGGGAGATGTTTCAGCATTTGGTAGTGGATCTCATCCGGTCCTGGGCTCGAGTCTTTTGAGCCATTCAGTGCATGTTTCAATTCACCAATGTTAAAAGTTAGGTTATAGTTCTCTTTATTATCTGAGGAGATAATAAAGAGAACTATAAGTGGAGAACAAAAACTGATGATACAATGTTAGGGTTAAGTTCTACTTTTCTTCACACCTTATTTGTGGCTTTCTAAAAAAATATATGGTCAGCATCCCACACGTCCTATATTCATCAACATTCATCAATTTTTCTGCACCACCTCTGCCTAAAAGGGTGGGAATGTGGATCCCATTTGCACCTCCAATGGGGTTTAGCATTGCACAGAAAAGTGTCTCCACTTTTCCAACTGTTAGTAGTGTCTTAAAAACTGCATATTCACCCTGGCTCTTACCGTAATCTCCTGCGTATAAGGCGCAGGGTGTCCGGCAGACCCCTTTGAAAATATAAGAAAAAGTAGGACTGAAAATTTTCAAAAAGTAGGACTAAAGTAGGACAAAAGTAGGAAAATAAAAGAAAAAGTAGGACATATGTAGAATAAACAATGCATGTGTAACAAACCTATTTATCCTCAAAATTGATAAGCTTATATGTAGAATCTATTAGGATAATATTCCAGAACATATTTAAATGGTGCTCAGTTTGTACCTGTATCATTGGTATGTGAAACATGATATACAGTGGTTTCATGAAGGCATTTACTACGAGTCTGCTACGTCAAAATGATGTACAGTGGCCATGTTGGGGCACAATGCATGAAATAAAACAGTAAATTGTTTCCTTGTCATGAATTGTTGCCAATGTATTACTGATTACTGATCCTAGATTGAGATTGAGAAATTGGCTAGTTGTTTCAGCACACTAACAGGTGAAACTTGTAATGGTAAGTTTATGGAAAAAGTTTTGCCTCAACATGGCTGCCATACAAGATCTGTAAGGTACTAACCCCTCTATAGAACTAACTTAATAGACACAGTTTTTGTACAATGTATTCATGTACTACACAGAGGGTATGTCACAATATCACTCTCTATGAGGACCCCTGTCTATCACTCCCCCTGTGGTGACCCCTCGTCTCCATCTGAAATTCCCTACCTATTTGATTGCAGCCAACACTGACACCATTAGTCTCATATTGACGTTTCATGTAGCCACATTTTGATATTACCTCCCTGATCACTATCAGTCAGGTGTTTACACGTATTCTGTTAAAGGGTTTATGAGTGAAACATTAGTATAATACTAGTTCTAATGGTCAAAGCATATATGTCCACCAAGTCAATCACTAACCATCACCACACAACTAACTTTAGCATAATCAAACATCAATTGTTGTCAGAATTGGCTCTTTCATTCAACAAGCCAATATCTCTGAATCTTTAATGAAGATGTGATTAATAAATACTGCAAATTGCAATGATACAACTCACATGCTGAGTCATAGATATCTTAGATAACAGTAAAACTGCACTATTCATAAACTGTGTGGAGGCTAAATATAGTAGCGCTACAACTCCAGTACTCAGTTTCTTGCAAGTACTAAAGGAGCACGACAGACATGGCAAAATTTGAGTACCAGATAATAATGCTAATGATATTACAGAATTTGCTATCTACCCAAAGTAATGTTACTAGCCAGTACAAGACTAAATGGATAAAACATTTAAGGCCACTGAAAAAAAAAACTGGTTTCTCACGACAAACCCCTGAAAAATATGACGAGGGCGACTTTTTTTTTTCCACCCTAGGCGTATCGGGGTGAAAACTGCGTGGGCGAGACCTAAAATCTTGATTTTAGTACTTATGAGTTAACTGATTATAAAGAATTGTAAAAATGCACTCAATCACGAGTCTACTGCATTGCCATCATTGTTAGCTTCAATTTGATACCAAATATGCCCATGTTTGTCTATTTTTACCATGGTTTTTGACTAAAAATATGTAAAAAAAAAAAAAAAAAATTATGAAGGTTAAGTCTAGGCCACAGGCCTACTTGTTATTGGCTTATAAGTTCAATGAAAAAAAAAAGTTTAAGTTCTATGCAGCCCCTAAAGGGTTAATGGTTTGTGTGCACCAACAATGAGGCGTCAGTAATCCACCTCCCACCTTCAAGCCCCAATGAACAGCTTACTATGCTCTATCTCTTAGGTGCAAATGCCAGCTGTCCAAGCCATTTTGTCATACCTGGTTCAGCATGTTATTTACTAAATGCATATAAGGTCAAAGCGAGATTATTCAACCATGGCCTAGCGGTGGTGGTAATTGTTCAGAGATACACTATAGACCAGATTTCCCTCTATGTTACTATGTCTGTCAGAAACCCTCTTTAATCTAATGTGGTTCTGTGCGGCAGTTCCCATATATATGAATGTGCTATTGACTAAAGTCAATAACACAATTATTTAAAATACAATTTTATGATGCGCGCAGTCATGAGAAAACAGTTTTTTTTTGAGTGGCCTAAAATCGTTCACATGCTATAGTTTTGGTAATAAAATCAGGTACTCCTTAATAATTTACCATGCCTGTGATAAGTTCCCTCAGGTATACCTCACTGGGAACTACAATAGCCTATGCATGGCACACATTAAGACTTGAGGGTTGATTTCACTTGATATAAGTTACTATAAAGATGTACTGACACAAGCAAGATGTGCTTCAAAGCAACTAACGGTATTTTTATATTGCACACGCCAAAGCAAAATAAAAAAGTAGGAAATAGTAGGAAAAAGTAGGTATTTTGGAGAAAAAGTAGGAAAAATAGCATAATCATAAAAAAATAGGAAAAAGTAGGATCGCCAGACACCCTGAAGGCGCGTCTTATACGCCCAACAAAATTATGCTGAGTCTTAAACGTGGAGATTGCCTTGAGTTTGGGGTGCGCCTTATAGGGGGGTATTTTTACTATAGAACAGTACTTAAGTAACAAAAATCTGCCCTTAGAGGTGTGCCTTATATGTGAAACAGACCTCCCTCAGTTGAGGGTGCGCCTTATAGGCGAGGTGCGCCTTATACGCGAGAGATTACGGTATAACCCTTTTGGGTTAATAATTAATTACTTTAATTGCTGCATCCTAGAAACCTATGTTAGCATTGATAGATTTGTTTCATATTTGGCATACTTAATGTTTAGGTAATTTCCTAACTCTTTAAATAGATAAGCCTGATAAGGGCCGCGCTGGTTGCTATGACGTAACTGCTGCTCCCAAGAATGGGTATTTGAATGCACTAAAAAAAATTCTGTGAGTAGGGAAAATATGCCAAACTTTTATTTTGGATTTACCCAGATAATTTTACCGGGAAGCTGGCAACTTGAGTAATTTAATGGTGTTTAAATAGTCGAAAAAAGGTAAATATTCCCTAAAACTCTCTCTAGGGTACCAGTAGGCAAGGAAAAAGGAGACTTGTAAAATTTCAATTTAAAGAACCGACATGTTTCGGCCGTCTTGCAGGCCTTCGTCAGGGTTAAATTTATTAACAATTGATTAACTGAAGTGTACCTTGGAGTCATTTACAATCATTTGTATTTTTAACCATAGTAACCATAAAGTTATAGAACAATGTCTCATAAATAGCTCTCAGGATGGTCCTTGCCGGTCAGAGTCATTTCTCACAACAAAGAGAGTATATATAAAAAACTTTTTGAGTTTTGGCCCTCAGGCTATACATAACTGTAACATCATTATCTAAACAGGTGAATAAATATTAGATATTTAATATCACAATAGTAAGTGTCATTGTCCTTGAATATTTGGGATAAAAGACATTCTGTCTTCACGTGACATCACAGGTTTGGCTGGTGAAAACAGTTCATTTGGGAATTCGAGGAAGCTGAAGTCAACTGGAGGGAATTCTTCCTCGGGGGTTGGGATGTCTACCCAATCCCTAGTATTTTCCGGAGGGATGAAGTCTGGTAACCCAAAGCCATTGGATTTCATTGGTAGGTCGTCAATGCTCACTTGGAGATTTAAGTCCTTTGCAGTCTCTAAATTTATAGTGCTCAAAGGATGTGGGGGTGGATCCGGGTATGTTTTGCTGTCATCAGTGGGTGTGTCACCCTCTTTATTATAAGGCACCACTGGGCCACCATAGGTGTTGGAGTCATCCCATACAGGGAATGGCGTTGGAAGTGTCACTGCTTCAGGGTGTATAAATGGCTGTGATTTTTTCATGTGGGACTTATTCAATATAGTTCTTGGTTTAACATCATTAACCACACTGTACATCTTGCTGTTTCTTGGGTGTAGGTTTGGTTTCCCCGGGACCACTCTGAATTTTACCCTAGGTGGAGAGAGGTTGCTGGATTTTATTTTTATCACAGGTTGCAGTTTCTTCGTAGATTTTTCAGCCTTCTCTGGAGGAGGATTGACGATTGGGATGGGGTCATAGCTTAAGCCTGCTGAGATGGGTAGATTAGGGTGTATGCGTTTGACATGTCTATTAAGATTTGCCTTGCGTGTAAAGTGTAAACCACAATGGTTGCATGTTACCATGCTATGTCCATGTAGTTTTGTAAAGTGGCGCCTGGCGGCATTCAAAGACACTAAGTGCTTGTCACAGATATTACAGGTGACCACCATTTCAGGCCTTTGTGTTTAGACCCAAAGGATGCCAAGAGTTAAGTAGCCTTATCCAGGCTTCCTCCAGACGAAGTAATTCATTGGTGTTTTTGGGTGTACTGTCAACAATAGTAATGGTAACTTTGGCTACTCCACAACCCCTATCGTCTCTAAAGTGGTCAGTAATGGGTGTGTCCTTTTGGGTTTCCGTAGGCTTCAGAATGCAGCGGATGCTACTGAGGTGGTTGCTGAGTCTCACCTTGGCTGGGTATGATGTCTGTCCAACATATTGTTTTGAGCAGCGGGAACATGTTAACACATAAATTACATGATGGGTGGTGCAGTCATTATGCCCCACGATTTTCAGGGTCCTACCTGAAGTGGTGCTGGTGATGGTAGGTGTAACATTGACTCGATGACAATGGGTGCATTTGCCACATCTGTAAGAGCCAGGGTCGAGTTTTGAATGTGGGTGTTGCGTGTGAACTAATCTGCTCTTCAAATTGTTAGATTTGCGGTAGGTGATGCCAACTCTAGGAGGATGGGCATCGTTTTGCACTGGGTCTGCTTCAAGAAGTGGTTGGCTGTCCCGTAAGATCTTAGCAACTAGCATGTGTTTGGGGACGTAATCCGTTATGTAGGTTACGACGTTTCTGGTAGGACGTATGACGTCACAACGTAGTAGGTTGTCACGTACTGCAGCACGGGCTTTCACCTTGGCAACTTGTAACAGTTTATGGGGGTATCCATGACGACGGAAGTTTGAGACTATTCTTGCACTGTCACGGTCAAAATCTTCAATTTCTGCATCGATTTTTCTAACCCGGAGGAGTTGAGAATATGGAATAGACTTCTTGAGAGCCAGGGGGTGGTAGCTGTGAAAGTTCAAGTAGGTGTGGGCATCAGTAGGTTTCGTGTATAGACGTGTACGGAGAGTGCCGTCTTCCCTCACATAGACCGTCATGTCAAGGAAGTTGACTTCTGTTTGGCTGGTGTCGTGAGTGAACTTTATGGAATGGTGGTAGGAGTTGATGTATGTCATGAATTCCTCAGCTTGCCTCTTACCCTTGATGATGGTGAATATGTCATCTATATACCTGTACCAGCATTTGGGTTTAACCGGGGAGAAATCTAGAATGTTCTGTTCTAGATGGCCCATGAATAAATTAGCGTAGTTGGGGGCCATTTTTGTGCCCATTGCAGTGCCATGTACTTGCATGTAGGATTTTCCATTAAACATGAAAGCATTGGATGTGAGGATGATGTGAATGAATTTGGCGATGATAAAAGTGTGGGGCACCTTTTCTACTCGTTGGTTCAGATAGAAGATGGAGGCAGCTATGCCTTCACTATGTGGAATACTGGTGTAGAGGGCCGACACATCAATTGTCAAAAGGTGGTCATCTCTCTCCAAAGGGGGTAGACTCTCGATGATGTTAATGAAGGATGTGGTATCTTTCACATAGCTTGGTAAATTGGCTGCCAAGGGCTTGATGATCTTGTCCACGAAAGAGCTAATTTTTTCAGTGGGGCCAGAGCATGCAGAAACAATGGGTCTACCTGGTACATTCTGTTTGTGTATTTTAGGTAGGGTATAGAAGATGGGTGTGCGGGGATTCTGAGTGAAGAGGGCGTGTCTGTTCTTCTTGGTGATGTGTTTACCATCTTCAAGGATTTTTAATTGTTTTCCAAGTTCCTCATTGAGGCCCAAGGTGGGATCAGAGTCAAGTTCCTTGTAATAAGTATGGTCTTGTAATTGTCTAAGGCATAGTCTTTATAATGGTACTAGAACAGAAGTTATGAGTGATTAAATGTGGAATTTCTATGATATTTTCTGTCAGTGGATTTCCAGTCAGTGTGGGTCTTATCAGTCCCTGCCCACTGTGCACATGCTGCACATTTCAGACCTTGCTTTACTTAATCTCAAACTAAATTTGATTGAATGATCATAGAGGTAACCAATTACATCACTGTGGGCACAACAGTTTGGGGATGATGGGTTATATTTTGCATCAAAAGGAACTAAGATAAGTATTCTAGATCATGTTGGAAAGTCAAAATTTCTAAATGGCAGTGTGATAGGCAGACCTGAAATTCTTGGATTTTTTACTCAACTCTCCTATACTCTTTAGCTTAGGGCCAATAGATAATAAATAGCTGATTAACCCTTTAAGGGCTGAGCAAAAATTGTTGCCCTGGCCATAGGGACGGCCTCTGAAAAAAGTATAGTTCCTAGAGGACAAGCCTATTTTCAATTCCTATACTAATCCTATATAATGGGCTTTGACTATAGTCGACGCTAGGCCTGCCATGGTGTCGACTATAGTCGATGCTAGCCCTAAACGGGTTAAAGATCCTAAAAGTACACACTTTTATGGTTATCCCACATAAGTTTAAAAAAGTTACATCAATATTAAGTTTTGATATTTTCGGGTTTAAGTCAAAACTCTTCTGAAATATATACAATCTGTCCAGATATTTTATTCTTTCTCCCTCTATGGTAACTGATGTCTTAAGCTTTCAATAGAGGTCTCAAATGTAAAAATTGACCAGGAATTAACAAAAATATCAGCATTTTATATTTAAAGGTTTTATAGAAATTACAGTCTGCACACACCAATACCCCTTGAGAACTGATAAGATATTAAATCAAAGACTGGATCTCGAGTAAAATGACCCACAAATTCTAGACCTGCCAACCGGTCCCTAGGCATATGATGTTAGGGACCGGCTCCTATTATGAGACCTTTCAGCTATTGGTGCTGCATCCTGCCCATGCGCAATTCGGCCTGGGTTAATAAATTTCAATTTTTCCTATTTTAAATAATCGTAGGATCCCCAAACTTTCAGCGAAGCTGAAGGAGGGTTGGATGTATGTATATCTAAATTTTTAGAAGGATTGATTAAGGATTGAATGCATGAGAGGTGTGCGGAGAGTGCTCCCACAGGGCTGAAACATTTGCCAATATAAGTATCCCACGCCGTACAGAGCTCTCTGAGCGGCAGACAGTATGGAAACCCCCACACTAAAAAATTCTGATTCCTTGGTTATTTTTACCCTTGCCCTTGGTACATGTTGGTGTAGTTCATGTTGACAGTGGAAAAGAGCCCTAAAATAGAAAATTATATTGATTGAATTACTATAGTGACAGATAGGGACTCGCGGGAGTGGGTGCAGGGTAGGCCTGTTTGGCCTACGAGTACACTGTATCGTAGGCCTGGTTTCCCCTTACAGCTTTGAGTCAGAATGCCTACCACTACCAATTCACCGTCTCCAAACTCTGGGATGGTACCACCAAATGTTATACAGTTTGCTCAAATCACTTCCTAAAACACTTCTCTGCAAGCCTACCTTGTTGTCAGCATGTGTTATTAATCCCTTTCAATCATTTTTGGACAGTTATTGTCAGAATGGTTTTCAAACTTTGTTGTGGGAATGGCCATCAGAGGAGGTACTGCTCTGCATGTGTGCAAAGGGCAGTTTTGCTTTTGAGGAGTTGTGCCTGGAGAGTGAGAAAGCACATGGTAATGTTCACATTCTGACCAAGGTCACACATGGGCCAGGTGGCATGGCCATGGGTCAGTGTTGGCAAGGTGGCTATTGTTGACATCCCCACATGTGGGATCACTCTCCTAACACAGTAAGTAACCCATGACTTCCCCTTGCACATGCTCCCTGAGGCACTTCCAGTCAAAACAAAATGGTGGTAGATTTAAAAGACCAGGGAGGTGATACATTCAACTTGAATTCTGATTACCTACTAATTCAAAGTAGTACCAGGCATTTATTTGATAATACCAAGCCCCAGATTATTATGACAATTTTAATATGTGTAGATGCCAATGCAACAGTATAAAGAGGGAAACTGAAAAGGGGACCAGTCACACTTTACAGGCTCCTCAATTGTCAGCCCATTACCCAAACCAGAACCCAGAAAAGCTATTCATTGAGACGAAAAGTCCGGCAACCTTGGTAACGTGCTGATGTCAGCACACCGGATGCCGGGGACAAAATGGTGCTCTGTGTTTGGCACTCCCAGTTACATACTATAATAAAAATGCTACACTGGAGCCCTGCACATTTTTAAATGCAAATTACGGCCGTAATACTGCCTCAATCTCTTACTGACAGACATGACATTATCTTCTCTGTCATCCCATTATACTGTGCGGATAATATTGCCACGAATGCCATTTTTTGGGAGAATTTATAGACATTGAATGGTGAACGCAACACTGGAGCATACAGGGCTTTTGACAGGATTTTTTGCAATGCGCCAATTGCACACTTTTTAGCAAATACAATGCGCCATTCTGTAAATGAATGGCCATTCTAGCCATTTAAATGCGACATTTAAGCATTAAATGCGTGTATTGCGCACTGCGCAGCCCTGTCAAAAGCCCTGAGCATACAAAATTGTCCCCAGCACAGTATGGCGCGGTCCGTGTGCACGTGACATGTTACCTTGGTGACTTACTATGATACGTGGTTACCGTCCGGACGAATTGTCTGGGTTCATAATAGAACTAGGTCCAGGGGTGTTATTCCTATGTCATGGCTGATACGATCGTCACTATATATTAGTACAAGAACCGCCATACTCAATGGGGGGCATTGAATACAATGTGTCCGTATTCAATGGGTGTCCGCCATATTGGATTTTGAACAGATCTGAGCTGTTTTTTCTTTATTTAAAAGCAAAATATCCCCTTAGGCCATGACATAAGGGCAAATGCACTGAAATACCTCCAGTGTGTGAGTCTGCTGCAGTAGAGGTGTGGAACTGTGATAAAGCTGAAACTTGGTAGTGTTAAACTCTCCTTTTGCAAGCTTATTCTGAAGCTATTTACTGGAGGATCTTTACAAACAAGGGCTCATTTTAACAGGCGTGGCTAGACCTTTAAAATGAATATTTTTTGTACAAGGTAGAATGCAGGGAATTTTGCCTTTGACCGCGTTGAAGTTCAACCAAAAGTTTAGAACCATTTTATGATGATTTATCATTGAGCACCTAAAAATAAAAGGTTCCCACCTGTTCTATGGATAAAAATCATCTAGAAAATGTCTAGCTTTTCTTTTTCTTAGGGGCTGCAGTATGTTTGACAGACCCTGCAAACTTTTTGGGCAAGATTATCTGTGGACACTTGTCCCAACCTCTCCCATGTTGGGCACTTACCGTAATCTCCCGCGTATAAGGCGCAGCCCGCGTATAAGGCGCACCTAGAGTTTTGGAAAATTCTCAAAAAAATTAAAAATTCATAACTTTGGTTCTACTGAATGAATTTTCAAAATTCAAAAACCTATGGGTAGCTTGGGCCACCTTGGGCCCTCCTGGGCCCCATTTTGTCCTTTTTTGACCAAGGGGGCATGTAAGATATCAAAAGAAAGGTCTTGGTGTCCCCCTTGTGGATCCAATGAGAACTAAAACCCCCCGTATAAGACGCGCCTTATACGCGTGAGATTACGGTACTTATCAATTAAAACCTTATTGTATGCATTTTATAAAGTGAGATATAGGTAGCTGTGATAAAAATAAGTGGTTCTGCTTTTTAAAAGAAGTTTTTATGACAATTTAAATGGAAGTTATGATCTTCAAACATCCTGAGTCAAAGACGCTATTCTGATGTGGTTCTGTCAGAGCTTGCAGTTCAAGGGTAAAGATGACATAAAAAATTTTCTTTTACATTGTTTGATTATGATAAAATGTATCATTTACATTCTCGGGGGTATATCTTGCTTATCTTAAAACAAAATTGCCCAAAATAATCATTTTAGTGATCTAGGGGAGTGGTCATTATTTATCAACAGGGGGGGGAGGGTGGGTTTGAGGGGGGGGCGTAAAATTTTCAGACCCCTCCCGAGGGGGGGGCTAAAAAAATTTTGACTGCCGTCGAGGGGGGGCATAAAAAATTTCCGCGCATCCGCGCGAAAACCCACCACCCCCCCCCTGTTGATAAATAAAGACCACTCGTGACTCCCTAGTCTACCTTGGATTGATCTTGCTTGATCACAAAATTAGATCCAAATTAAACTCTTAACTATGGCAGAATTCTGGGTCTGATTTGATACCTTTGAGTGGTCATTATTCCACTTTAAATTGACATAGATCTAGAGACTTCATTTAAAAAGCAAATCAACTTCTTTTCTCAAGATCTATCCATTGCTCATTAGATAAGTTTAAATTAATGGGATAAAGTCTTGAAAAACTAGGTAAGTGCCTACCATGGGATTTTTATATCGTATTCCAAGAGTTGGGACTGGCTAGACCTGCCAACCGGTCCCTATGCATATGATGACGTGATGTTAGGAGCGATCTTGGAGTGGCAGACGGGTGTGGAATCCCCACACTAGGACTGGCGTATCCCACGAAGCCATTATTATATGATGTAAAAATATCCCATGGTCGTGGACATTTGCTTATGAGTTTTCTACCAGCGTCCAAAATGAGCTGCTCAGCCTACTGTGATTTTTAGAGTATGGACTCGATCCGTGACCGACATTTTGGCGCGTCAATCACTCAATGATCATGACCCGATTTTCGTTCAGACGCTACTCATTCGAGGTTCCTTGTATGATTGTACTGACTACTGCCAAATACTAACTGAGGGCGCGCATTATATGATGGTTTGATCTATTCTTTGAACTTTTTAATCAGACTGATGTTTCTTTGCTACCATTGCCTTGGCAAAAGATTACCAATCAGTCTCAGGAATATGTATAATGTAGGCGAAAATAGGATTGTTTTTTAGTTTACCTCCGTGATGTCTGATGGCAAGTTCCCGACGAACACGTCGAAGGTCTTCTGGACTCCGCTGGGGTTTGACATGGTTTCTATACTGTGTCCAGACTGTAACCACTGTACAGTGAATTACCTGCACCCCTTGAGATTTCACTTCATTGAAAAAAATGGCAACTTTGAGAGTAATTTTGGTAACTTGTTGGGAACGTTCAGCCATGCGGAGTGCAGCGGAAGTTTTTCGGAGTTGCGGCTGTTCCAACAACTGTCCCTACTCCCTCGTCCCCACTCTGGAGTCTGGTCTAAAAGTTTGTAGGAGTATAATCTGAAAAAATGGGTTTATTATGCTCTATTAATAACTAAATTATACCTCAGTCTAGAATATCAGCTTTTATATTTGCAGACTGAACTTCGATTTTTTAGGGGAGTTTACAGGAAGAGCGGGGACCACTTATTTCCGCTTGTTATCCGGTTAGCTTCGCGACGCTCGTCCACGCTCGTAAGGGTAGATGATTTCGCGCCATCGCACGAGATCCGTGCCTCCAGGACTGCCGTGCCTCGATCCGTCTCTACGGTAGTAAAAAGAGGTCAATCTCCAGCCCAGCCCACCCCCCCCCGTGACGTTTGGTGTCAAAAGTCCATCACCTTTGCCTGTGAATGGGCATAGTCAATTATGAGTAGTAGCCTAGGGAGCATTCATTATTTATGGCGGGGGTGGGGGTGAGCATTTGGCGAAAGAGAATAGGTCAAAAATAAAAGGCCCCCCCCTAAAGAATACGTCCAAAATTTTTGGCCCCCCCCTCAAGAATAGGTTGAAAATAAATGGCCCCCCCCCCTCAAGAATAGGTTGAAAATAAAGCGCCCCCCGCCAATGACGATCATCCATGAATATTCTTTTATTTAACATAAATGCCAAAACCATATGCCTATACATTGTGTGATACATATAATTATACCTCTCTTGAGAGTAGTACTTTAACATTTTAATGATTAGCATTGACTATAGTCAACATCGTCGCGGGTCGAGCATCGACTATAGTCGACACCATGTAGGCCTCCTTATATAGGAATCGTGCAGGGACTGTGAATACCATATTCATTCTAATAACCGCACCGGTGCTGAAAATAAATCATTAGATGGTCGAAACCTTAATACAAAAATCATTTCCAAAAGGCACACCCCTAAAGTCTAAAAACCATTTGCTCTAAAAAACTTTACTTTTACAGCAGCATGATTTGACACAAGTGGTGTGTGCTTACAACCCAAATGGCGAGGGGTGCGCTTATTAGTGCAGGTGCATTTAATAGAAGGTAGGCCCTTACTCCTAGGAAATTTAAAGGCTGTCCCCATGGCCAGATAACTCATGTGCCTTCTGCCCTTAATGGGTTAATAGACTCCAAGGGATAGGTGATAGAATTGGTCTCAACTCAGATACACCTTATAGACAAGGTATTTTTTTTTTGTGTAGAATAGTCTTGTTGTTCATAAGAGAGACTCAGATTCTTTGGAAGATAGTACATACCATGTATCATCTCTATTAGAATATGCTACTTCTAGATGAAATAGGTTAAAAAGCAGCTGTAGCTGCATGTACTGGTAGTCATCAACAAGAAATGCACATTGGTATTGATCAATTGAAAAAGATCTCTAAATATAGTTCCATCCAATTAGATTTCACTGAACTGGATCAATTTGATTACCTTTAGTCTTTCAAAAGGAGTCACTGATACATTAAAAGACATTTTATGGTGACGAAATTTGCGACATTTTGGATAAATACCCTAAAAATAAATGGCCCCCCCTCTAAGAATAGGTAAAAAACAAACGGCCCCCCCCCCCTCTAAGAATACCCTGAAAATATTTGGCCCCCCCCCTAAGAATACCCTGAAAATAAATGGCCCCCCCCTCAATTTGCTCACCCCCACCCCTGCCATAAATAATGAATGCTCCCCTAGTGCGCATAGGTCGAGAACCTGGGGTTGAGAGCCCCCACCCATGTAAGACTGCTCCCGTAGGGGTTGGAAGCAAGTCTGTCTATTTTAACCAAGTTTACTCTGCCAAGTTCGCAGAATAAACTTCCCAATACTGCTGTGCATAAAATACTAACTGTTTTGGCCCCAAATTTGACCCAGCATATCTTAAAGCCTTTATCTTAAAGATTAGGCCCCTATCATGTTATTTTGAACAAAGTCAGTGGAAATACAAGAAATCCAGACCCTTTTGAAATTATGCACCACGACTGAAACCTCAAACTGCCATTTTTGGCACAGTGCCAGAGCAGAGCTGCACTGGAGATCTACCATCTCCTACAGCAAAATAAGTCTGCACAGAAAAAAATGAACCTAATTATCTTAGGCAAACGTTAGCTGAAGTGCATAACTTTCAAAGCCAAGTTGGGAGTTTGCATGTGCCCAAACCACTGAACTTTTCTTAGGAGTTTACAGCTAACTATTAGGAAAATTCCCTAACTTGCCTGAATTATCTTAGGTATCACACACACACACCATTTTCCTAGGCCTGCTCCCAAAATCTACCAAATGGGAAAACAGTATCAAAATCAACAATTGTGACTTTTTGGCAAACAAGAAGTAAGTAATTCAGTCACAAGAGGAAGTTGTTTCTTGACACTGTAGGCTTTCTACAGGCTTGTTCTCGAACTGAGGGAAGGGCCCCACAGTTTGAGCCTCTACGATCTAAGTGCACAGGCCTTTTTGCTAAAAGAAGCAAAGATATTTTTACGCCCCCCCCCCGAATGACCCCACCCTAGGGACAGAAGGCAGATTTCCGTCTTTGCACTAGTAAAGCACTTAAACTCTCATCTCTGCCTAACCCTCCCCTCTTGGCTGAAGATCGTGACCACTCTTTCTTCCATAGAGACGCCGAGGGAGCTAAACTGAGCAAATCTGAAAAAGGTGTACATTTGTGCAGTTTTATAACAAAATGGATTACCTGTATCTATAGGAATTACACCCAAAATCATTTTAAAATATAAATGGGGCCACCCACAAATGATGTCATGCTGGAGGGGGGTGGATCAGGCCTGGCATGACGGAAATTATTTTCTATATAGGCTACCATCAGCATTGCAGAATTGGCAAAAATCGTGACGGGGGGGGGGGGGTAAAACAAGGGTCATATTTGGCATGACGTCATTTATGGATGGCCCCCATTACAACGTTTTCATTTCTAGGTTAAAAGATATAATTTTGACATAAAATAGTGATGAAAGTCTTTAAGATCATTACCGAAGCGTTTTCATTCTGGATGTTGTTAAAACGTTCGCAAATGTGGTTAAACATAATGTTGTGTTTTTTGTGTGTGTTTGTTGTTGTTGTTCTTACACAAAGACAATTCGTGCGGACGGTAACCACAGAACATAGCAATTCTCCATGGTAACATGTCACGTGCACACGGTGCGCGCCATCTTGGGCGGGGGACAGTTTTCTCTCCCTCAGTGTTGCGAGCACCATTCAATATCTAAATTCTCCAAATATATCGCACTTATCATATTGTCATTAAGCCAGTATGATCTAATGGGAGGGATAATGATACTGTATTTATAAATAAGAGATTGGAGCAGTATAATGGCCATAATATGTTTTTGAAATATGTGCAGGGCTCCAGTTTGTCCCCGGCTTCCGTTGTGCCGATATTGGCATGTTACCAAGGTTACCGGACTTTCAGTCTCAATTAATACAGTATACCGTAAAACGGGGATACTTTGTCCCTTAAGGGGTAACTTTAGCCCAGTCACAGAAAAATGTTGTTTTGATCTCGATATTACAATCAAGGATATTTTTCATATCTAGGTTACTTTTATCAAAAAGCCTATCATCTAAGCTACAATTTTAGCCTAAATAGAATTTTGAAAGTGATAGTTCTATTTAGATATAAGGCAATGAGCAGAGGCTAAAATTTTCACCGATTTTCGGTGTGTCCGGAAATTGCATCTAGATCAACCAATAATATTCAAGAATGAGTCTGGTGGTTTTTAACCAACAATTAATTAACCCAAAGGCATCTAAAATCAAGTGCACTTTATTCATTTAGCCCAAGAAGGATTTTATTATTTCACATTTTCTGTAAAATTATAATTTCTCTAAAAAAATTGGGGTTACTTTGGCCCTTGGGGGTAACTTTGGTCCGCCACTACTTAATGCCTGTCATTTTAGGCAAAATAGTCATATTTTTCACAATTTTTGTTACATGCCATATTTTAGACTGTATCCATGAGTTTTGTTCACCTTTGATGAAAAATACCTGAATTGGATCCCTTCTAAGAATGCTTTTTATATTGACAAAGTTTTTCGGGGTAACTTTGACCCAATATTTGGTTGTGAAAAAACAAGAAATATACTACCATAGGGAATCCCTTGTGGGCCAAAGTTGCCCCGAAGTAAGGGTAACTTTGCCCCAACCTATTTTGATGTAAATCTAGTACTTGCTGGACACAAATTTTTAAAATTACACATACATCTGAAAGATACTAACTAAAACTCATACTAATTATAGTCATTTCTCCAATACTTGCACTCCTATCATGCTAATTTTTTGGAAATATCCAAAAAGTGGGCCAAAGTATCCCCGTTTTACGGTATAGTAAAACAAAACATGAAGATGGCATTTTGAAAAAAATTTTTATTTAACGATATTGTCATACTTGAATACTTGGATACCGGTAATAGAAAGTATAATGTACAGGATCATGAGTTCAATGCAACTTTTGAGTTTGTCCGGTTCCCAACCACTTTCATGTTTGGTCCACACCTGTGTATGACCTATTGGTATATTTATGATTTTTATTGACCCAGGAGGTCAGGCTAGGTGCACACTTTCAGAAAATGTATAGATTAACCTACTATTAAGGCATCTTTTTGTCAATATGGAGTAAAACATATCCCAAATTTCACGTTTTTCATCATCTTGCACTTTTCTATGACATAGAAAACAAAAAAAGATTCAACATATTTTTTGCAGCTTATTTTGAGTTCATTTTTTTGTCTGTCCCCTTGGGAATTATTTTCACTCATAGCCACACTGTTTTAAGCCGTCTGGTTAACAGGGTACAGCTTGATAAATGAAAATTGCAATGTCCTGCTCCCAACCACTTTTCAGAAAAGCCTTAAAGATTAAATATTTCCCCCTGTATCCTCTATAATGAGCCACCTGGACCTACAGAAGTAACATAATATGTGAATTCATGTATATTTGTAGAGTGGACCACATCCTTCTCACCTTTGTCACCCTAATAATCCCTTCTTAGGGGCTACCAAACTTACCAGGCTGCTCATGTCCCATTCCCAACCACTAAATATAAAATAACCCTTTGCTTACATACTTTTTATATTTAACTTTTTACATTGTATCCATCACATTAGCCCATAAACATCATATTTAAAAAGTAAATATACTAGGGGGTTGTCCTGGCACCATAAATTTATCAAGCCATTCTAAGACAGGATTTGGTAGTGGTACAGATCCCAACCATTTTTTTCAATGTGATATTATTCAGTTCTACCACTCATGGAACCCATTCAAAAAGAGCTATTTACTTCTTCTCTCTCCTCCCATCTACCCAATACATAGAACTATCTCAAAATGATAAGTAATATCCTGGTCACAGTAATTGTTGTCCTGTTCCCAACCACTTTGTCCCATTCCCAACCACTTTTTGTCCTGTTCCCAACCACATTTTTTTCCATAACATTATTCAGTTGTACAACTCGGGAAGCACACTCAAAAGTACATGCTACCTCTTCTCTCTCCTCCCACCCATTCATTGCATAAAATCATCTCAATATGATAAACAATATGGTGGTCACAGTAATGACTATGTCCTGTTCCCAACCACAGATTGTCCTGTTCCCAACCACTTATTGTCCTGTTCCCAACCACTTTTCCAATGCTAAATTATTCAGTTCTATTACCTGCGAAACTCACTCAAAGGTACCTATTCCCTCCCCTCTGTGCTCCCACCCACTCATTACATAAACTGCTCTCGTTATAATGAATAATATCCTGGTCACAGTAATGATTATGTCCTGTTCCCAACCACTTTATGTCCCATTCCCAACCACTTATTTTTTCAATATAACATCATTAAGTGATACCACTCATGAAACTCACTCAAAAGCACCTATTCCCTTGCTTCTGCCCTCCGACCTACTCATTACATAGAATCATCCCAATACAATGAATAATATCCTGGACACTGTAATGATTATGTCCTGTTCCCAACCACTTTAATCCTGTTCCCAACCACTTTCTAATGTCACACTTTACTATGCTACCACTCTTGAAAGCCACTTATAATCACTCTGCTCCTTCACCCCCACCTTCCACCATCACTTAGCAAAGAAATATCTCAATGTAATTCATTTAACCTGATATTTTGGATGTTTACTATTTTGTCCTGTTCCAAACCACTTTTGTCCTGTTCCCAACCACTTTACATCAATCAGATTTCTAAACATTTTGCAAATAGATCTCTGAATTTAGCCAAGATCTTAAATAGCTCTTGGAGGGGAAGGATCTCTGTTACATATAAAAGTGAAAATACCATGCCATACCTATCTGATCACCTGTAACAAAGTGGCAAATTTTGGAAATATTTTCTTTAAAAAAAGGGCCAAAAATGAAAATCGGGGGGCTCAGGACAATTTAACATAACAGAGATAAGGAAAATTACTATAACTACTTCAAAATATGCCTCTATTGGCTCATTCTAGCATAAAACAATTTTGTGTAAAGCAAAAAATATCATACTCCTATTAGCATAAGAACAAGTGGTTGGGAACGGGACAAGTGTTTACATACTATGTTTGCATGGTTACAATGGTAACCAAGCACATATTTAAGTATAATCAAGTGTGCAATACCATGCACCCACACCTGTATTTTACCTATGCAGAAAGATATAACCATATTCCAAAGTTACCTCTGAACCCCCCTTTGGTCCAAAAGTTGCTTCAAACTCATGATACAGAGTATAAGAAGAACAAAAGCACAAAATAATCGGGAATATCATAAGCTTGTGTAGTCTGCAGCACTTAATATATACATTTGTATGTATGTATCAAAGTCGTGGATGACCACATGGTGATCTCTCTCTCTCTCTCTCTCTCTCTCTCTCTCTCTCTCTCTCTCTCTCTCTCTCTCTCTCTCATACACACACACACACACACACACACACACACAACATACCTAAGAAAACTTAGTCAAAGTGACTTATTATTTTTAGTTAGTACTTATGACTGATAAATGACCAAGGAGGTCTTAGTTTTCTTAGTCACATTGACTACCCAAAACAGTTTCACTCTCCAAGCACAATCTTGAACAGGGTATCTACTGGGAGTTTCAGGCAAGCTAACTTATCCTAGTCACTTTTACTAAGAGATCTTAGTCACTTTTGCCAAGATCCATTGGTAAATTTGACTAAGGGATAGACACATGGTGTTGTCTTTACACACCAGATGGCAGCGTGGTTTTAAACAGGATTTTTCTGGTGGGTGTGTACCATAAATAGTTCCATGGATGTTAATATTATGATGATTTTTAGAAACGACATATGTTTAAGGCTTTCAAAATTCAATCTAACATCACACTTGGCAAAATGTACCAAATAGGTTGATGCCTTGTCAACTGAAAATAGGTAGTCAGATAGAAACATCTTTTCTGTGGTAATCTACATAAGTGTAATATCAACATCTGAATTTGCTCCTTTGTGGAATATGATGTGAGGCATTTCAAATACTTCCTAAATGAGGAGACTCTGATCTATGGGGTGTGAATCCTACATAGAGCTTAACATAATCACCATTTAAATTGAATTAAAAACATTAGGAAGTGTACTTAGTCAAAACATCCAAAGCATCCTAGTCAAAATCAGGCAAGGCAAGGCAAGTTGGCCACCTTATCTAGTGGTTAGTCATATTTGACATTTAGAGGGACATTTAGACATGACATTTTGACTAAATATTGCTAGAAAGATAGACCATTTGACTCGTATTTGTGTTCTACGTTTATACAGTTAACATTATGAATAATTGTCATCGTTTAAATACTTCATGACTTCTTATGCCATTTCCTCTGCTTGTTCTTATGAGATACTTTATCCAAGGAAGATTTCCCCTTTCCTTTGCCTTTTCCTGTTTGGGACGTTTGTATTCCAGCTACCTCGGCTTGTGCAACCTCAGCGGTCTCTCTCGGTTCAGGGGTGGTTTTGTACAGTTTGCAAAGTTTCACTCCCCCATAGTCCAAGCCTACCGCTAGTCTCGGGGGTTCATTGGGGATCAATAGCATGTCCATTGTAACTGACTGTGTCTCCCCTATCTCAATATGCACATCACACACATACCACCCACTGCGCTGACTAAATACAGATACACGACCAGGGTTTTTGTTAGCCACATATACAAATCCATCTTGGGCAATGCAAACTGACTCTGGAGAAAAGAGTCTTCCCTTTGAATGGCCTTTCCCTCCTACTGGAATTACCCATGACTGACTGAGTGAACCTATAACTAACCTATGGTCTGTGGTTGTAGCAGCAACCCTCTCCTCCTTACTCAGAGCAAATCTGAGTAACTCAGTTTGTGGTGTGGGTAGCCCTTCACTGATAGAATACTGCACAAGGTGTTTACTGTAGACCAGTTCTTTATGCTCCCTGTCGTATACATAGATACATTGAGAGTGCACAGGTAGGACAGCTATGTAGTCAGGGTGGCCAAGGCTCACCTGGTCTGGTTTCCGCACACCTGAAGGTTCCCATCTCTCAAGATTATTATTCCCAGTGTTAGAGTTATCAGGGTCAGGGTCCAGGTAGATACACTGGTCAGACCATGCTACCAGAGCTAGCTCACCAGAGACCCGACACCTGCTCATGGAGCTCACCCAGAAGCCGCAGTACTTGTCCACTACTTGAAGAGACATGAGTGATTTGTCATCTCCTCTGAAGGTCATCTGCCATACCTTCCTGTCATAACCAGAAGACACCAGGAGCTGGTGTCTGGTCATCCAGCACAGGCAGGTGATTGTGGAACCTCCCTCTCCAACCCGCCATGTCCTCACTCCACCAGCTGCAGAAAATGTGAGAATACAGGGAATAGGTCATAAGGCACATTAAAAGATATCAAATTCGTGTGTTTCTCAATTTCCAAGACGAGAACCATGAACCTGGGAGTGAGTCAACTTATCCGTTCATTCAATTAAACCCGACTCTTATAATTGGTACACTGAAAATATAAGGCTTAAAAAGGTACTCTGTAGTGATCACCTTTGTCATAGATTAAGATTTTGGCATCAACTTGTATAAGTATCCCCTTCAAGGGAAGGTGTCCCTCCCCACAACCAAATATCTATTGTAGGCACTTACAGCTGACTTTTGCCCTGATGAGCCATACATGTACATGCTTGTATAAGGAATATTAGCTAGTCCCCGTGGTTATGACTATGGTTTGAGTGACAAAAGAGGTGTCAACTATCAAATATGCTTTCGCCTTTGATAATTCTGACCAACTAACCTTTTTGATCAAGGAAAACTACAGTGTGATGATATTTCTCACATCATACATCTTATAAACACTGATCATCCAGAGGATTGTAAATACAAAATCAATATGGCTCACATAGTGAGCATTGCTTCATATCCCATTGTTGTATACTAGGGCCCCCTGGTGGCAGAAAAAATATCATCAAAGTGATGACCTTGGGTAATCATCATGATTACCTTAAGTCATCAATAGAGAAAGATCACCCCAACTCATCAATAGTGATCACCTTCACAGAAGTCTATATTTTCAGTGTGAAGGGAAATGTAAATTGGAGCACTTTCCAAGTTTGTTACTCTTGATATCTATGATCTTACCTTTAATCCTTTCCGAAATGGATCTTAAGTAAGCACTGGAAGAAATAATAGTACAGCAATTATTTTTATCTTATCCTTGTGTGAAATACCAATTTCGTTCTGGGACACATAACAGCAAATTTGAAATTCAATTTCAGTTGCCCCGATGGGAGAAACCATATCCCTATCTTGGTTAAGGATGGGCCATTTCACAGGAGTTAAATCTGCAAAGTATATATTAAAGGAAGTCTTTTTAGTGAAACAAGAAAAAAAATACATGTCCCTTTTCGTACAACTCTTCTGATATTTTACTAATTATAATTTCAATCTGATCTCATAGAATATCAATTTGTATCATTCAGAATCCAAATGTGTCAGGAGTCAGAACCCAAATGTGTAACTCAAGAGCAAATGAAAATGATTACAAGTTATTTGATGGTGTATTTGATGGTGTGTCCGGCTTGTACAATTCTGCATCCACACCAAAGAGTTTTAGAACATCAGTCTGGCCGGTGAGGTGACAGGCACGTAGAAACATGTATAGGCGGTTAGAGTAACCCCTTTCCAGGTGGGCTATAAGTGCCAGTACCTGTTCTGATTGAGTTTTCTTCGCCTCCTGAAACACAGATTAAAAACTACAGCCATATTACTTTAATGAAATTGAATTCCTATCTGAAGAGAAAGAGAGAGAGAGAGAGAGAGAGAGAGAGAGAGAGAGAGAGAGAGAGAGAGAGAGAGAGAGGCAGAGACTCGAAGTTGAATCGATGTTGAATCGACACCAATATTGCAGTGTTGAGACACTATAATTACCCACTTGTTCATTTTGTCTTGGCCAACCCTTACGACTTTCCACTCACAGCCTATCTTAAAGGGAATCTCAATGCCTTAAGTGGCCAATTCATTGGTGTAGACAAAACATTGTGTAGAACTACTAATTATTAGATGTTATCTAAACGAACCAGTAGAAAATTAAAAGCAGACTCTATGATAAGAAAGGAAACATCTTCACTCCTGAGTATGCAGGCCTTTTCCTCCTACTCTCTGAGACCTTTGTGTACAACTCCAGAGTTTAGCAGAGGGAAAACGCAAAATACCACTTTATCCCAAATCACAAGGTACCAGAGGATAGGCTCACAATTCCAATTCCATTCTCCCTTCAGACCACAAAAGATGTGCAAGTACATATCTGTGTAGGCAACAGGGGCTGTTATTGCCTACATCATTTACATGAAGATGCACAAAGTTCCCCCAACAGAGTTGCCATCCAAAGTACATTCATAGATTTAATCCAGATATATACACAGAACTAAACGACCATGGCGTACATTGTGGTTCGCCCTCGGGGGAGACAGCCCCCGGAGAGGTGGATGACCACAATGTATAAGCCATGGGAGTTCGGTTTTGTATTTATTTCATGTTATTTATTTATCAAAATTGCCTAAACAAATGTCATTATAGTATGTACATAATTCACGTGACCAGCAGTGGCGATCGTGACATGTTACGCCACTGGGTGTGTGGCGATCGGCCCTTCAATGCTATGTTTATGGAGATTTGTTATGCACATGAAGTAAAAATATTGCTCACACTGATTGACTGACGACTTGGTTTTTGATAGCCGCCATTTTAAAGACTACTAAAGATTTGGCATACCGGAGGTTAAAACCCCTTCCACCTCAGAAAGCGGGATAGACTACGGAAATCCTTAGGCATATGGCAATAGATACCATAATGTTGGCAGACAGAATAACATCCAAATATACCTGCATATGTTAGAATTAAGAGCATAGAGATGCAGTGGCAAAGAAGGATTCGCTCGGACCCGCGTTGAGTTATCAATGATTATTGTCACTTAAACCTCTCATTCTCTTTGAAGGCATTATGCACGCCTCACATATAATCAATCGTTCCAAATTTTGCCCCTTTATCAAGGTAAGTCTCGGGTATTGTCTATGATTTATACTAGCATGGCTGTTATTTCCTTATATTCTGCCTTATCTAAAGGTATGCTCTACTTTGACAGAAGAAAATGACTATTCTCCTCATGCGAAGATACTATTCTTGACTCAGTGATCACCTTTCTGTATAAATCCTACTTAAGAGTCCGAGTTTTACTCTGGCCTCAGAGTTGTTTTTCCTGTGATCATCAACACTTGTTTTCATCAAAGTGAGAGAGTGAGAGGTGTTTTTTTTTTTCATTTCTTGCACCTACTGGAGAAGACATATCTCTTAAAGCAAGCAATGGCATAACCAATTACAGGATGCCACATTCCACCATCATCAGAGAAACTATTTATTGCCTCAGTGACTCCCTGAGTCAAGGCTGCCGGGTAGGCAGGGTCCATTTCAAATTTCAAGACATCAAAGTGTAAATCTCAATTCTTTATAAGAAATTATATTCATTCTGTAACAAAACTCACTTGGATGAATAGAAAAAGATGTAGGGGAAGGTTGCCTAATTTGGATCGGCTCCTAAATTGGACCACCCTTGTTTCTCCTAGTGGCAGTAAAAGGAACTAGGTTCCAATGCTGCCATTATTTAGTCAATATCACTAAAGTTCCTAATAACTTCCAAAAATGTAATTTTTCTGAAATTTTATACACATTTTTCGTGGAAAATGGTTTTTGAACCTCTTGATCTTATTTGCGTCACCACTTACCTAAGCCCTCCTGGTTGCTAGGCAACATTTTTTTGTTCAAAATCCTTTAAAATTTTTAGATGTCAAATTATACTTTTAGACTAAAATGAAATTTGATAAAAACCATTGTCATGTTTTAGAAAACAAATTATCAATGAGAAAGATGAAAAGTTGCCTAAATTGGACCAGCTTGAGTTGCCTAAATTGGACCATAGTTGTGATATTGGATCCAATTTAATTGCCTAAATTGGACCACCCGGTGGGGCCTATGCCTAGTTTTCTAAATTGGATCAACGTGTAACCTTTTTCTTACTCCAATACAGAGCAAATTCACAGGATATTGATAGAAACACTAAGAGGACATCTGATATCATATATCAAAAGTTCCTTAGTTTTATATATTTTTCAATATAATGAAAGTATAAGGAAATACAGAACAATGGTGCATATTGGTCCAAATTAGGATACCAACTGGTCCAATTTAGGCAACCAGGTGCCTAAATTGGACCATTAGGCTTTGATTTTTAATTGCACACCCTGACTAGAGAAATTCAAATTCCTAGATTTCTATGCTATGACCATAAAGCTATAAGGTACCATCACAAAATGTATAAATTGTACATTCAAATTCATAGAAATAATCACTGGACAGGAAAAAGTTCTTAGGGGGTCCAAATTAGGCAACTTTCCCCTATCTTCCTATTACATGAACTTCAACCAGAAAGAAATGTATTGTTGCATGTCAAAAGAAAGGTGAAAAAAGGACCAGCAAAAACTCCAAATTTGCAAACTTTTGCCTTTCCCATTGAAACCTATATCCAAGTCAATTCTTGTCTAAGTCAATTCCCTCTTAATTCCTAAAAAGTTTAAGATGCTTTTAGTATACTGGGAGAGTCAAACTCCATTCCCTGTTAATTCCTATAGGACATCCTGACTGGGAACTGTGGGATCATGGATAGGGGGGACCATGGACAGAAGAGATCATGGACAGGGGGGCATGGACAGGGGGCCCCTGAGCCATTTGTGCTAAATAGCACAACGTCAATTCATTTGTTCTGACTAGGAGTTCACCTCTATCAGGAGACCCTTAGTGGTCCGCTGTCTAGTTAGATTTCCAGAAAAAATGTATTCTTGCCTTAATATTACTGAAAAAAAATGCAGTATTGTTACACCTTCTTTGAAACCCCCCGAGAGTTGCACTGAAAACCTAGACTAGTAGAAAAGTTATCAGTGTAGATTAGTTTAGGTGATCTTTCCTAATAGATGAGCAAAGGTGATCATTTTCAGTACCCTATTTCTGCCACCAGAGACCCTCCTATACACTCCTGTGATATATGATTCACACTCAAAGACATGTATTGATTTGTGGCTATACTGCGAGTATTGAATGACTGAATAAACAGACAACATTGAAGAGAACATATAAAACAAAATATTTTACAAAAATCTATTTTGTGCGAATAGAATTAATGTAAAATAGGTATAACCAGAGCTTAGAACCTTTTCTGTTTCAAAAGTTTCATTCAGAAATACGAGAATTCGTTAGCACCCATCAGTAAAATGCAAACTTATGCCATATGGGGCCAATTCCAAAATGCTGGATTTACTCCAGTAATGCTCTAGCATGTAAATGGGGGGATTCAAAATAAAATCTTAAACTCAAACTAGCAGAAGACACAGAAACATAATCAAAGTGATCACCCATTTCATCACTTTGATGTCTCTCTGTTTTGCTCAAAAATGTGAAAAAAAAACTAATCAATATGATGACCTAAAGTGATAACATGTGATCACACAAAGATGACAAGGGTGCACCCTCAGTCTTCATCAAATTGGTCACTCTAACGTGATCGCTACTGATCACTTATTTCAACCAAAGGTTTACTGTGTGGGCTTTTCCACCCATGGAAACCCAGTTTACTCAGGAGTGTGAATTTTTGATCACACAGCCTGGAAGCTTCTGACCGTAGTCTAAGTCTCAGTCTACCCAACCTAGAGGTAACTATTGCTCACTGGGTCAAGCACATTTGGTTTCTTCCTCCGTGATGGGAGAATCGATACAGGTGAGACATTCATGAATGCATAAGATACATTATATTCCAAACATTGTATAATGTAAGGGACTAGACCTACTATTCTCTGTAAGTTGTCCTTGTCTATAGCCTTGAGGTGTAGCAGACTGGCCCACATCCTGCTGACATCCAGTCTCTCAATGAGGACCAGGACTAGACTTCTCAGACGCTGGTGGTGTACCATAGCGTTAGCCATCTTTGCACTTGGTACACGATGCTTGTAATAAAAGATATTGAAGAGGTTTATTGACCACGACTCAAGGAAATTTAGGCCCAGTATACCATAATAGTCAGTGAAGTAGGCCCTATATGGACAACTGTGCACTGGGCATAGGCCTAGATAAAGAATACGTGTTTGTTTTGTCTTTTTATCCACAATGAATCAGCCAGTGTTTGAGGTCAGGTGCTTTGGATGCATGTTTAATTGTCTAATATTGCGTTATTTATAGATAATTATATATTTTCCATATTCTAATTAATGGCATTTTTCTGATCTCCTTTCGAATTTTCATCTTAAGTTCCAGCGATATGTTTTTGTTCTTCTCATCATTACACCATAAAGTTACATATGTGTATTCTGTCTGGATCTATGCATGCATCCAATCACTGCAAATGTGACATCAGAATGAAGAGACTATATGCCATGTAATAGACTTTATAACTTTCATTGTGTATTCTATTCCCATACATTGTAAAACTGCCCTTCCACACAACCACAATACCCCTCCATATTAATTCCATTTGAGAAACCTCCCCAACACAATAATTATCTTAGAATGTGCCAAAATTATATTATATACAGTGACTCATTAAAAAAAGTCTACCTGTTCAAACATAATGCAGCTATCTGTATTTGAGTGCACAGGATGAATTGCATAATCTATGTATCGAACTTATACTACCAACCTGGTCCTATGGGATATTACCAATCTAATGTAGTTTTATGAAGTCCAGTGGCAGTTTGTATAAGGCTAGGAGAACATATGTGACTAACATTCATGTCCCGTGACTGATGAATATATACATGTATGGGGTTTTACCATCCTTGTACGTACAGACCCAGTGGCAGCTTCCTGGTCGACTTGGAGATAGGTATACATTTGTACTGGTATACTACCCACTGCTCTACTTTCTCTGTCTCGGTAAGAGAAAGTAATCGGACCATGAAAGGAATTTGTTCAACGTAGATACGTAGGTACACCAATTAGTGGCCTACTATGGAAATCCTACAACAAAATAAAGTTGAAATTGTTTTTATCAATTTGGCAAGACCAGTGATAATATTTCATTTTAGATATGTGCCCTCCTATTACTTTTTAACTGAAAAAGATTAGACAAAAATTAGGGCACGCAATTTGTAATAGATAGTATGCACGGGTTGCTAAATGATTGTGCTTAAGTTCATGAAAGGGGAGTATTGTAATACGTGTAGTGGTTTGAATGTATAACTCGAATGATTCGAAGTGAAAACCAGACAAGTGATCTCAGGTTAGTGCAACTGGCACGTGTTTATTTCGGTGTATGGTTTACGTGTACCTCGATATAGGTTGCTTAATGAAATGTTAAGCTTGATGAGAATTGGTCCGACTCTGTCATCAGGCAGAGACTAACGCCTTCCCCGGCCCCAGGTAGGAGCTGGAGCGAGGCGAACAGTGCTGCCACCACCCTGCAGCGACCAGGGATCGTGAGGACCTCTAGTGACTACCAGTGATGGGCGCACCGCTCAAAAGGCCTTCTTGAGGATGACGCTCACACTATATCACGATCTACGAGCCCCTACATACGTAACATTTTTTAAAAGTCAAATATAGGCCCAATTATAACCTCCATCTATAAAGCTTAATAACCAACGATATTCATGGTAGCGGACAACAAAAACACACACACACACACACACACAAAGTAACTCCATGAAATTGAGGTTGGGAACTGTTTTCACGACAAACAGAGGTTACGAATTGCTGATATTAGTGCATGTGTATATATCCCTCTGATATAAACGTCAGATATACCCAAGGGACCCAAGGTCAAAGTTGAGAGGCAGAGGTATGGACACTATGCTCACTGTCATGATTAATAATCCTCCCTGAGGAAGCTACTTATTCCAATCTGTCTCCTCAGGCACCGATCCATTTGTTCTCAGTCAATGATTGATTCCACATTAATGATAACAAACTGTATTCCTCCAGGCGATGGGCCAATTATAGAAGAGCAGTGACGATACTGCATTGTTCACCTGTTGTATATAAATGGGTGGTTTGGGTAGTAAAGCTTTATTTCTTATCTGATTACAGGCTATCTCACCATATTATCATGTTCAAATTTGTCTGTCTTGTGGCTGTTTTAGCCATTTCTGCCCTTTTTATCACTGAGGCACTCCCTGCTCCAGAACCTATTCCAGGCTATTCTGGTTACTATAGCTATTCCGGAAGGAACTACTACAGCAACTATGGCAAGGGCTACTACAGTAAATATGACAATGGTCACCATGGTGGTTACAATGACGGTTACTACGGTTTCTATTGAAAGGTTGGTAATATATTTGACCTAATCCATCTCATTTGCATTAGAAATGCACGTCACATAATTCACCATTTGCGTGATATGTATAAAAAAAAATATTGGCTATACATCCCCTCGAGGCACCCACCTCATCAAACCACTACCACCCATTACCCTAACTATAGGCCTACTTGTTAAAACAAAAATCAGGACCATTTCCCATATATATATATATATATATATATATATATATATATATATATATATATTTATATTTATATATACAGTCAACTCGCTACTTATGGTCACCCCTCTAAAGTGGTCACCTCGCCAATGTGGTCACTTTTGGAAACAATCAAATTATTGTCCTCTTTAATCTAATGTAAGGAACTCTCTCTAATGTGGTCACCTCACTAATTTCCAGTTAAAAAGTCACTTTTACTCTCTCTATCGTGGTCACCCAAAATATAGTCCTGTTTCATACAACTCTGTGTTATGGTTTTGGCATCTGCCTACCTACCTGCATGGGATGCACAGGACTTCTTCATTCACCTCCCAGCCCCTTTGAAGGGTGGTGGGCGGCCTAGGGGGCGCAGGTCTTTTTCATTCACCTCCCAGCCCCTTTGAAGGGTGGTGGGCGGCCTAGGGGGGGCGCAGGACTTCTTCATTCACCTCCCAGTCCCTTTGAAGGGTGGTGGGCGGCCTAGGGGGGCGCAGGACTTCTTCATTCACCTCCCAGTCCCTTTGAAGGGTGGTGGGCGGCCTAGGGGGCGCAGGACTTCTTCATTCACCTCCCAGTCCCTTTGAAGGGTGGTGGGCGGCCTAGGGGATCCCAGGACTTCTTCATTCACCTCCCAACCCCTTTGAAGGATGGTGGGCGGCCTAGGGGGGCACATGGCTTCTTCATCCATCTCCCAGCCCCTTTGAAGTGTGGTGGGTCGCCTAGGGGGGCACAGGGCTTCATCATCCGTCGCCCAGCCCCTTTGAAGTATGGTGGGCGGCTTAGGGGGGCACAGGGCTTCTTCATCCCAGGGATGCCACCCACTGATCCCAAAAAATTCGGAAATTCTCCTAAACTTTTCAATTTACATTAGGAAATACCTATAGGAATGAAAATAAAAATTCGGAATTCCTAAAAAGTTAGGAAAAGTGGCATCTCTGTCATCCACCTCCAAGCCCCTTTGATGGGGTTTAGAAGGTCGGAGATGAGAGGGTAGAAGGCCCTTCCCTCACATGGCCATAGGAGATAAGAGGGAATTAAGTTATAAAGGGGAGAGGGGACCATTTATTTACTCTAGAAATATGTAGAGACAAATTGATTCATTACAAAGGAATTTAACAGTATATGTGTGATTATTGATAACAACCATTTAAAACAGTAAAGGATGATTCCATGTGCCATATTTAAAGTTGATATCTCTATTTATAATCAATATCCTATACACATTTGAAACAACCACAGACACAATAGCCTTTCTGAGTTTTGGGTCTGCAAACTCACAATCTTTCAAATGAACTCTCTCCAATGTGGTCACCTCACCAATGTGTTCACTTTTGAAAAGAACGAATGATGACCACATTAGAGAGAGTTGACTGTACACTGAAAACTTATAGCTGTAGAAACTAATCAGTGTAGATCACTTTAGGGTGCTCAGTTTGACGCCGTCTGGGGGGAGCACCTTGTCATCATTTGGGTAATCATACACTGCAAAAATGGTGTTTAGATTTTAAACGTGTTTAGGTCTAAACACGTTTAAAACCTAAACACATAGGTCAGTTAGATGTCTCATCGACTACACATTTAGGAAATGAACACTTTTATTCTAACTACATAAACATTTTTGCTAAACATGTTTAGATGTTTAGAGTTTAAACAGTTGAATAGTAGGTGTTTAGATTTAAACATCATTATGTTTAGATACATGGATGTTGAATCCACACCAGGTAGCAGCACTACCTTTGAATGGACTATCTTTACACAACTATAATCAATCTTTGTGACAAATGTACCCAAACCCCATGTTTGTTATAGTTTCTATTCATTGAATGTCATGAGAAGAGAAAGGGCAATGGAAAGTTGACTAGATTGACCTTACACCACCATCATTAGCATGAAATAATCAATAAGCTCAATGACTTACACTACACCTATTTCATGTTATTCTGGAATAGACAAAGCAATTTCCTTCCTGCCAAGCTGTTGTACTTTCTCAAGTCTCTCATTCTGATGCAGTGTGTACATACATGCACACTTAAATAGGTGTGGCTGACATCTTTGGAGACTTTGATATGTGAATACCCCCCCCCCCAAGTAAATGAGAAAACAAACAAAATACATCTTTTTTTTAAATGTATACATGTCTGCACACCCTAACTCTCCATCAAAGCATTTAGACATCTAAACACAAAAATTCATAAACATCTAAACACAAAAATTCATAGATATCTAAACACAAAGTTTAAACCTAAACACCTAGATTTCTAAACACTTGAGCTAAGCATATTGTTTGGCTAAACATGTTTAGGACATTAATGTGTTTACAAAAACATTGCAAGAATATGTTTAGAATTGTGTTTAGGATCTAAACACCATTTTTGCAGTGTATGTGATTACAAAGGGTCATCATATTGATTACCTTTTACAATATAGCTTACATGCTCAGATTGATAGGTGTACATCCGAATTGGGCATTTTGTCAGGTTTCAAATATGTTTATAATTACCCCCCCCCCTCCTGGTACTGGTAGGTCTTTATCCTTGACCCTCCTAAGCATCATGATTAGTCACATAATATATATCAATATGTATAACAAGCAAGCTGCTGCTTGAATTTTATCTCACCTCGTGCCTTCCTTACGGCCGACACTCAAGGGTCCCGCGGGTTGTATCCACACCGAAGTGAGATTACCCTTGTGGCGTTGTGCCCGGACCAAGCAAGAATCGATTCCCCCACTTGTTACTATCATTTCAGAGACAGGAGAGGTGTCTATGTGTAAAAAATTGCTAAATCATTTAATATCATTGGAATTTTCGCCACTTTTTTCTTTCTTGAATCAATTGAGTCCCTATGAGATGGTTTTATGATAACCTTTCATTTCACAGATACTTATTGTCTGGATTAATGCAACTATTGATTGATAGATTACCTTTAGATATAGTTCCTATTCTGTATTTTTGTATAGTGGAGGCCCCTAGTGGCAGAAGTCATCAAAATGATGACTCTGTGCCATCACTTTGATGAGATGGGGTCATCATTTTCAAATGATGAACAAAAGTCATCTTCAATGATTACTTTTATATATGTATAAGTTTTCAGTGTATATGGGAAATGGTCCTGATTTACGGACGTCCTTATTTTTTGGAAAAAAAAAATATATATATTTCCCCCCCCCCAAAATAAGGACGTCCGTATGTCACATGTGGACATCTACCATATATATTTAAACGTCCATGAAATGGAGAAAAACAGGCAAGCATTACACTCTACAAATGTATATCTTTATACTTTCAGATTGACGCCATATGACACCTATCTTCAGAACGGAAAGAACAGATTCAGTATGCCATTATGTAAAGGAATTCTTGGGAGCCTTATTTGAGAGCAATATCATGATAATAAAAAGAAACACATGAAATTATCATAAGGCGTATGCATTAATTCATTACCACACAAAAAGGCCTACATGACTTTGGATACTATAAATACTTTGAGATCATGATGATTCATGGCATTCTATTCATTCGTATTTCATAATTACACTTGCTTTCGTCGTTCCCATAGGCCTACTCGTTGTCTATCTAACCCCTAGGTGCCCAAGCGCGCTATAAAGCGCGGTTTTGGGCTTAAATGGGGCTTAAATAAATGTATATTGAAGGAAACTATCATCCAGGTACTTCTACTGGTCCAATCTGCTAAGTTAGACCCTCAATAGAACGGCCATGACCTCCCCATCACAATACAATCATCCATTTTTCTCTATCACAATTATACCTAACACAGGGAGTCCAAATTTGAAAATGATTCATTAGAGGGCCACCCTCCAGGGGGCTAAGACCAGACATGACACAATTATTACACTAGATCATATACATCCAATGTCCCATACTCCCATTAGATTCTAAAAGAAATGTTCATATCCATAGAGATAACCCATGCATTGTTACTAGCATTTTATGTCTCCTGAGTGGTAGTACTCATATATATATATATATATATATATATATATATATATATATATATATATATATATATATATATATGCAGAATTGAATGAGGCCTGCTTGCGCCTATCACCTATTGTTCTCTAAAGAAAATGTTAAAACGCACAAAGATAAATAAGCCATCTGATATTAAGAACATCAAAAGCTTTGGTATTAAAGGCATGTGCCATATAGCCTATAGGCCTAGGCCTAATGTTGGTTCAAGATTTACGACCGATGTTCTTGTTTCCCAAGGCTTGGAAAAAGTAGCCTAACAGTTTTTTTTCTCTGCCTCAGCATAACTCGATGGGCATTAATGATTTTCATCCCATTATTTTCTTACAAATAACTGGTAACATCTTAGAAAAAAATTAGTAATAGACTGCAGAAGTAACCTAGGCCTAGGCTGACCAGAGACTTATGTGCCCGCATCAGCAGGGTTCGGCCTATTCCGAGGTAACAGGTTGTACCACGGGTGCGGCCATTGCTGGAGCTTGTTACCAGCGAGTCCTACTGATAAGACCTATCAGATGGGTACCAGTTGGCCCCCGAGATTACGCATTGAATAGTTGGTGTCGTTTCATTGGCTGATATTCAAACCAGCTAAGTCTGTATAGAGAAATAAGCACTCGACCTTAAGATAATCTTTAACATAGGCCTAATAGATAACTCAATTTAACATTATAAAAATTCTGTCTATAAGACTACCTAGATTTAAAAAAAAGATTTTTGACGCCGTTTCACATTCCCTGATTTAAGCAAAACTGAATGAAATCGGATCAGGGAGGAACTATTTACTCTATAGGCCTATTTATGATTGAAAATTCGTGTGTTTTTTTGAAAAAAAATATTTAGGCCTAGATAATAGAACACAATGTAATTGGGCAAATAATGTCATATCTAAACCCCCTATAGGGCCCGGGGGGCACTCAATTTGTTTCTGACACAGGTGTGCGGCTGAGCCTCTGACATCCCTTACCCTTGCTTAGAGGGATTTTCTTAAAAAGTGACCCTTGCTTAGAGGGATTTTCGTCAGGAAGTCCCCCTTTTTACAGAAAATCTGATTCAAAATCACACGCGTAAGAATTTTTCTCAAAAACTGACCCTTGGTTAAAGGGATTTTGGTAAAAAATTGCCCCTCTTGTGGGTAAATCTTGTCAAAAAGTGACGCGCATGATGACTTTCGGCAAAAACAGACCCTTGCTTAGAGGGATTTTTTTTTAGCCAAAAGGGACCCTTGCTTAGAGGGATTTTGCTCAAAAAGTACCCTTGCCAGCCGCACACATGTGTATCTCCAACATATGAAGTGACCCCCCGGGCCCTAGTCCAAATTTGTATCTTGAGTCATATTTTTACTGTATAATGGCATGCTGAAGTGAACGGCATGATGAAAAAAAAAAACATTTTTTCTTGCTGCCGACTTTTTTGGGACTAAATTCATAAAAGTGCTAAAAATCTTTCAAAACACAGAGATATTAAGTAAAATGAATATGTAAGATTGATAAATTAATGGATACTAAAAAATAGCTCAATAAAATGGAAAATTATTCTCATAAATTCAACAGAATGGAAACATTTTGTTTGGTTCGCTTAATCTCAATTTTAAGGTAAAGCGAACCATTATATTCAGGTAAAGCGAACCAGTCTTAAAATAGGTCTATTGTCAATATCAGAATGCTAATTTTTCTCTCAAATTATAAATGATAACTCTCACTTTAGTCATGTAATTAATCATGTAACTTTTCAATATTACAAAGTGATGTAAGAATTGGTTAAAACTGTTTTTATACATTGGTGAATGAAAAGGGTTGGAAATTCCTTCATTTTGGGGTAAAATAGTGATTTATCTTTTACAACATCAAATTGATTCCTGTTAGGTCACAGATAGTTTCCCTAGTCATAAATTCCTGATTTATAATCATTTTTGTTTTTCAAGTTTTGGGATACCAGCGTCATATGCTATAAAGTCATGTTGGTTCAGTTTATCAAATGAATTGGTTCGCTATATCTAAATATTCAGGCAAACTGAACCATATAAAAAAAAATCTTAGAATCAATGTCAGGTGAGAACCATGTGCATTATAAAACTAATCATTGGTGCATCAAATACCTTTATAGCCTTAGTTAATTTACAGGTATAATCATATTCGAAAAATCATTCTTTCTAGGCCTTAGATAATCAAATAGTGGTTCGGTTTACCCTATCTAAGGTCCCGTTACACGCACAGATAGATATTACTAGACAGACTAGTTTCCCTTGCCTATACCTGTAGGCTACTAGCGCACCTAGGTCCTATGATCAATTTTCACCAAAGGCATAGGCCTACCTATCCATGCCTTGCCACATGTGCCTTGCCACATGTGCCATTGATATTGACATAGGACAAGGAGGGCCTAGGCAAGAGTCTGGCCTAAACCTAGTCTTGCAAGTTTAGTGGCGGACAAGTGGCCTATTTAGGTGGCGCCCCCTTGGCCTTGCACAATGCCTCACTATTGCCACCTGGATTGACGCACAGAACTAATAAATGGACCCCTACCCATTACAACGTATGTCTCTGTTTACAAAATTATTTTACTATTTCCTAAGAAGCAAAAAGAAGGCAAGCAGAACACTTTTGTATTTGTGGAGGTCAGTGTTTTCTTCATCAGCTTTACCGAAATTTATCCACGTCACAGTTGATCATGATAAACTCAGTCTTATTGATAGGGCCAACTAACAAAGTTTGTTCTTGCAGAGATAGGCGTAGGTATGATGTAGGTCCACATATGATACTGCCATACATGAACGATAATCGGTGTAGAGTGCATTGACTCTGATTGAGTTCAATGACAACATTGGCTTGTGTAAGGGAGTGATCATTTTTTAACAACAGGGGGTTATGGGGGGGGGGGGCTGGTGTGTTGGGGGTTGAAAATTTTCAACCACTTGACCGGTTGAGATTTTAGTCTTGCAGGCCCACCAGTGATTTTGCTGGCACAAGCCGATGTCCGATGAGTTTTCATATTGACTGAAATCCCGCTGAAATCGCAATTCGCATGGGATGGTGTGCACCTCTACCTGTGACTCTGCCTACTTTTACTTTCTCTTGGTGAGAGGAATTTTCATCAAAGTGGCCATTGATGGCAGGTTCTTTTGGTGAAATTTTTATCCAGTTTTGCCACTCCAGGCTGAAGGTTTTGCCACTTCATGTTAAAGTTTGAGGAAGGTGACCCTTTTTGAGAGGGACATTCGCAATAAGTGATCTTTGGCAAGAGGGATTTTGGCAAAAGAAATCAGACCCTTGGTGAGATGGATATCTGCCAAAAGTGGCCTTGTCAGCTGCACATCCGTCCCGGACATCCGTGTCTCTGACCATAGCCTAGGAAGTGTTCCCCCCTCCCGGCGACAATCCCCAAAATATTCAAAGGGGGATTTGGGATGGGTTGTGGGTATAGGTTATGGGTGGACAAGGGGAAAAATGGAAGTGATTGAGGGCAGTAGGGGATGGAATGGAGTAAATACTTTTGAGACATAATGGTTAGACCAATGAAGCGAGAAAGGGTGCCTTTTAAGCGAACTTGTAGATAAAATGTTTGTGACCTAATGAGAATGAAAATATTCATTGGGAGGTGTGCCCTGTTCTATGTATCATCACTACCAGGGTACCCGGTAATTGTTTTGTAAATCTCTTGACATCAAAGTTGTTTGCATGTGGTGGTACTACAAGCAAAGTTACCGTATTACGTATTAGCATTCAACTTAAATCAACCTTAATACAGTTTAATTCATGGAAAGGTCACCCTTTTTGCCACTGTAAAAAGGATGTAGGAAGGGTCCCCGCAACTGCTCTGCACAGAGTAGGCCTATTTATTCGTTTTCCGGCATTTATAACCAGAATGGTTTAGAATTTTCCTCACACATTTCTAGGAACATTGACAACATGAATCAATGGAAAGTAAAAAAAATCAACCCAGGGTGAGCCCCAACCCTATCTGCAGTATTACCAGGGTGCCCCACGTACCGGACGCACCTAGAGTATGTGAATCTAACCTCTCCCACCCGCACCCCCCCCCCCCCCGAAAAAAAGACATTTTTTTCTACTTGGTGAATTTTTACAAATACAAAAATCTATTTGTAGCTAGGTCGTCCCAGACCCGTTTGGACCCTCTAGGAATCTAAGATATCAACTGAAAGCTCTTGAACTTAATTCCCACGTACACAACTTGCTTTATTTGTCGGATAAAACCAGGAGGCATTTCCTCAAAGTTTGAGTTCGCATTTGAGTTCATCTTTCTGTTCCAGAATAGTTTATGTTCACTCTCAGCAGTTCCTGAAGGTTTTGAGTTCAATATTGGGGTAGTGAACTCAAGGCAGATTTTGAACTCAAACAGCCTAATTTTGAGTTTAACAGAACAGTAACCTCAAACTATAAATGTTCATTTAATATCTCCCAAATACATCCCAAATGCATCAAAATTACTTCAATTGATGAATGAGTATATTGAGGGATAAGATAAAGTGAAATGGTAGTTTGGTCGAAGTTTTCTCTTTGGTTCAAAATAAGCCCTGACACTTTGAGTTCATCATTTGAGTTTGCTTGTCTCCACCCTGTGTGACCCACTTAAATCGAAAGAAGGTGTGGCTTCTAGTGGGAATTTCAGCCCAGGTTTCAGCCATAGGGGCCGTTCATAAATTACGTCACACCTTCTTTGGCCATTTTCACCCCCACCCCCCGTCACACTTAGTCACACATCAGCCAACACCCCCCTTGTAAATTACGTCACCCTCGGCTGACCCCCCCCCCCCCCTTCTGCCATACTGTTGACTCAGCTCAACTTACCTTATCTTAATCTTATTGGATTTTTACCTGAGTAATAGGGATTTGGGGGTAAAATAAAAGCTATACCTGACTATAGGCGGGGGGTTAGGGGCATAGCCCCCCGAATTTCGCATCTACCATCACAGTGCTGACCTTCTGTAGTTCCCTTCTAGCTAACATATTTACCTTATTTCATATGATGTCTTTAATATGGGCCTTAAAATTAAGTTTTCAAAATGTGATGTCACACAATCCTTGACACCCACTGTCACACTTTGTCACAATCGGAAAATACCCCCCCACCCCCTCCTGTGTGACATAATTCTTGGACTGCCCCATAGCAGTCATTGACTTAACTTAGCTGTATAGATGTTTGATAAATTATGTGTAAGGGTTATTGATAAGGACAGGTAAGTCAATCACTACAGCAGTGGAGTTGAATGGAGTGGAGTTGAGTGAAGAGTCAGATTGACCCAAGTTGGGAAAATTGAGAAGAATCGGGTCAATGAGGGTCAAAATAGGTCAAATCGACCCAAGATGGGTCGATTTGGCAAATTGAATTAGACTGACCAAAATAGTAAATTGGGTCAAAACAGGTAGATGGGTCAAATGGCCAGAGATTTGGCCAAATTGAGGACCTACAATGGGAAAATTGTGGACAATATAATATGGTTTGAAATGGGTGAAGAGGGCCAAAGTTTGTCCACAATGAGTACCATAGAATGGGGCTATTTTGGCCACCCTCCAAAAAAGTGTTCACATTTCAGTTAAAGATGAAAGAAGTAGAGATGAAAATAACTGGATATTTAGTTTTGATATCATATATTCATGGATCTAAGATTGCATTTTGAAGGGAAGCTCAAAATCACTTTTAAATCGTCTTAAGCATGCTTGCGTATCCCTATAATGTCATTTTTCTAACCAATAGGCCATAATAATAAAAAAGAAGTGCAAATGGCGTATGGTCAAATATGGCTACCCAGGTGGCCAAAATAGCCCCGAAGTTAGGGGCTCTTGTTTTTTGCCTTTTTTTCATGAAAAAAAAAAAGATTATAAATGCAATTTCATTCATAGTGCAAGTGTTTAGATTAGTTCTTAGGAGAAAATCGCAATACCGGTATATTGGCCAAACAGTCAGATTGACCCAAGTTAGGTAAATTGGGTCAAAGCAAGCCAAAATTGATTGAATTGGCTGAAAACGAGCCAATCTGACTTTATTTGCCAATATATCAATCTTGGTACAATTTGACCTAATTAACCTATAATGACTTGTTTTGACTCAGTTTACTCATCTTGGGTCCATTTTAACTCATTTCACCCAGTCCTTGGCCATACAATTGGTCCATTTTAACCTATTTTATGCCAATTTGACCCAATTTACCAACTTTGATCAGACTGATTCTATTTGGACCAATGCACTTATCTTGGGCCATTTTACCCACCTTTGGCCAATTTGATCCATTTTTAACCATATTGACCTTTTTTGCTTGAATTACCCATCTAGGGTACAAATGACTCAATTTGACCCAATCTTTGGCCATCTGATCCTTCTTGGCCCAATGTAACATATTTTTACCTATATATTTTGACCCAATTTACTGATGTTTGGCCTATCTTACTCAATTTGGCCCAATCTCTGGCCACTTGACCTGTCTTGGGCCAATTTGAGCTACTTTGACCAAATTTGACCTGCTTTTGACCCAATCCACCCAGGCTGGGTCAGTCTAATTCAATTTGGCCCAATTTATGGCTAGTTGACCCATCTTGACTTGATTTTTAATCATTTTACCCAATTTACCCAACCCAGGTCAATTTGACTCTCCACTCAACTCCACTTCATTCAACTCCACTTACCAGTATTCCACACCATTCAACTCCACATCACTTTAATACTTCACTTACATCTTTATTCTTTTAACACCTACTGCCATACTTCTGACACCTCCCCTTACCATCCAAAGACTTTCATATCTACTTGACACCTTTAGACACCCTTGTAGCACCTTTGCATACCTTTGTGATAACTCCCCATATCATTTAGACCCTTTGTCAAACCCTTTTGACACCCTCCCACATACTTGTGAAATCTTTTACTACCCTTTTGATATTTTTTCACATTGCTCTGACACCTACACACACATTTGTGACACCTCAGTACACTCTTCTATAATTTTGATATCTTATCTGACTCCTTATCATACCCCTCCATACCTCTCCACTTTCTTCTGACACCTTCTCTTATCCCCGTGACAGCTGACTGTGTAGTTGTGACATGTCTCCAAACCCCCACAACACTTTACAACACCTTACTACACCTGTATGACACTATCCAATACCACATTGACACCTCAACACATCCTTCTGATATATTTTTATACCCGTGTGACAGCTTGCCATACCCTTATAAAGATATCCCACAGTATTATGACAGTTGACACCTTACTCTATCATTCTGACATCTCAGACAGCTTTCTGACACCTTCTGCCACTATTTACACACCTTCCCATATTATTCTGACACCTTCCCTCATACTTCTGACAACTCACCATACAATCCTGATGGCCTGTCACACGTGTGTGACACCTCAGTATACCTTTACAACATGTATCCATGCCCCTGTCACCAAACATCCTTGTCATACCTTTCTACATCCTTGTGATACTTCTCCGTACCCTTGTGACACCTTGTCATACCCTTGTGACACTTTTCCATACCTTTCTGACACCTTGCCAGACCTTTGTGACACATCCCATATCCTTGTGACACCTCCTCATTCCCTTGTGACACCTTGCCAGACCCTTGTGATATCCTGCCAGGCCCTTGTGACACCTTCTCATACCCTTGTGACACCTCCCCATACCCTTGTGACACCTCCCCAGACTTGCCAGACCTTGTGAAACCTTGCCAGACCCTTGTGAAACCTTGCCAGACCCTTGTGACACCTCTTCAGACCCTTGTGACACCTTCCCATACCCTTGTGACACCTCCCCAGACCCTTGTGACACCTTCCCATATCTTTCTGACACCTTGCCAGACCCTTATGACACTATCCTACATCATTCTGACACCATCCTATATACCCTTCTGATGTCTTTACACAGTCATCTGACACCTTTTCCCACCATTGTGACACCTTCCCATACTTCCCCATATCATTGTGATACCCTTCTGTCATCTTCCAACATCCTTCTGGCACCTCACCTTATCTTGTGACAGAATATCTCACACATGTGACACTTTGTCTTGCCTTTATGACACCTTTCCACTAACTTGTGACACTTTCACAGATGTCTGTGACATCCTTACTGTCCTCCTGACACTTTCCCTTGCCCTTCTGACACCTTCTTCTATCCTTATATAACATTCCCATACCATCCTGACACTCTACAGTAGCCACCATTCCATTTCTGACTTTCAAATTCAAACAAGTCCAAGTAAACTCAAATGCTCTGCTTGTTTGGACACTCATCATATAGACAAAGAGGGAACATGCCAGTAAACAGCTGTAAAATACAAATTCATTACTGTTCAAATGGAATATTTGAGTTCACCCCAATGATTTGAGTTCACTTTAGAACAGGTCAGTTTGAGTTTGAGTTTGCCATTGAGGAACACAGAAAAATCAGCAAACTCAAACTAACAGATTTTGGGCAAACTCATTTCATCATTTGAGTTCGCTTTTGAGGAACGGCATCCTAAGTGTAGACTTATCCTTTAGGACATCACCTAGCAATGAGAAACTCAAAGAGTGAGATTTGAAAATAAATGGCAGCATTTGAGATTTATAGTTGATCCAGCAGATGCATCAAGCTATCGAAGGTAATGACTACCGCACATTCTCTTGTATAAGCAGCACCCTCGTATAAGCCACATCCGATACTTTACACGGAGCTATAAGTCGCATCTGTTGGTTGAAAATTGTAGCTTTGGTACAGTTCTATAGTGCCAAATACCCTGAGCAGATGAGCCAGTCTGTTAATTACACCCACTCTAACCGACCACCCACCAGTTGATATTGACCACTCCCTTCTGATATGTCTATTGTAGGTACAGCCTTTTATTGCAGGGTCTATGTAGCTGAGAATGTTCCGTGCTGAGGTGCTGAACCTGTACAAGCGGATCCTGCGACTTGGTCGATCATGGACATCACTGGATCCAGCCCAGACAGCAACAGAAAGAGAGTACATTATCTCAGAGGCACGCACTATATTCAAACAAAACAAAAATGTAAGGTTTACTTTCACCAATCACCATTGATAAAGATGGGGACGTCGAGAGAATGGTCTGGCTATTGAATTTTGAATTTTAACAGAAAAGAGCTGTTGAAACGTACCATGAAATATCTATTGCCTTTTATATCTACACCAAAAAGTAATATAAATCCGAGCAATACTAGAGCGGAATCATATATCCCCTGCAATTTAATCCCTGTATTTCGTTCTAATTCTATTACCTAGATGCTCTTAATATCCAACATATCAAACATCTTCTGATTCTCTGCTCCCCTTACCACTGGTGGACTGATCAACCCTTTGAACATGTCTTTTTCATCTTCGTCCACTTAACTCCCTATCTGCGTGACTGTTCCCTCCACCCTACAGTTCCTTCCCCCTGCTCCTTTTGTCGACGCCCTCACATATTGCCCAATGAGTGGATAAAATTGAAAAAAAAATTAAAGTAGACGTGCCTTGCCAGTATATACACTGGGCAGTGCTATTTAAATTTAAAATATCTTTTCAATCAACATTTTTTATTATATGATACTGTGCTGCTTCCCCTTCAGGTTCGTGACGGAGAGGAAATCAAACAACATATACAAGAGGGGGAGGCTCGCCTAGAGATGGGTAAGCTATAAAAATGTACAAGTCATGTTCATTCCTTTTATTGGGCACAGTGCTAATCTTTGAATAAATGCTTTTCAGATATCTTTTGACATTTTCCACTGCCCAGAGGGTCAGAGCCCCACTGTAGCTGTCTACATCTCTCTCCCCGCTGGGGAGGGTCCAGAAACACCTGACCATATCTGTCTTTATCCTATCCTATCCCTGCGCCGTTTCTTAATCTATGTTTCGTCCTACTGTATTGTGCTCTGTCCTCTCCTACCCTGTACAGCCTATGCTATCCTCTTTTTCTCTACCTACTCTTCTTGACTTATTCATTGCCTTGCCGTATCCTATCGAGTCCTAATTACCCCAACTTGATTACCATGTTTGGCCTACACTCTATACTGTGTGGTGTGCCCCGTTTTGACTGCCTTTTACATAGAGTCCACATCCAAAATTATGACGTTTTGTTTGTAATTGGTTCCCATAGAAATGTCTATAAAACATGTCATGAAATGTCCGTTTTCTACCCCGTCCTAGCATCTGCTCCCCTCATTTCATTCCCCTGTCCAACCTTCTGCTACCCTTCTAACGTTGAGCTGTTATCACATTGACACTACACAAAATGTATCTTGTCCTCTGTCATACCCCACTGCATATTCTGAACCTCCTGGCCTTTGCTGCCCTACCATCCCTGTCCTTTCGTGGCATTTGCAATCTTCCCTGAACTGTTCTAGGCGACACCGTCTGTCCCCTCTCCCAATGTACTGTTTGTTCTTAGGGAGTGATCATTTTTTAACAACGGGGAGGCCCTCTTGCAGGGCAAAATTTGTTTGACCCCCCCCCCCCGAAGGGCTGAAAATTGTGTCTGCATGCACCCTTTTAACCTATACAGACTTAGCTGGTTTAATTATCAGCCATTGAAATAACACCAGCTATTCACTGCGGTCCTCTTTGGGAGCAGTAGTACCCATCAGATAGCTGTCATAGTGATAATTGCGGGGAACCAGCTTCAGCAATGGCGGCTCCCATTGGACAATCCGCTAAGTCGGTATAGTAGCGTGCAGGCTTTTTCGCTAAAACAGGTGAAATTATTTTGACCCCACCTGGTCAAGGGGTCGAAATTATTCTGACACCCCCTCAAACCCACCAGCCTCCCCCACCCCCTGTTGTTATAAAATGATCACTCCCTTACTTTGCGTCCCAGCCCTCGACTTTCATACCCTGGCGCCATTCCCCTTCCCTTTCTGTCTGTCTTCGGCCTTCATCCTTTCATCCAACCTCCAAGCCCACCTACAGGGGTCCGCCCCGCCCTCAAACATGCCTGGTGTCGGTTGGGTTGTAGACGTCAAGGTTCAGGGAACGACTACACCTGTGTTATCTTCTGTCAAATCCCTCTTCCAACCTACTCATCCTACCTGAATAATCAAGCATGGTCAGACACAGAGGGTATACACTCACAATCAATCATCATCCCATCATAGAGCCTTCAGAGTTACTCGTGAAGCAACTGTGCATTGGTCGAACTGTAACCTTTCATTGTTGCCTTCTTCTTCTGTACCAAAACTTTGTCTATTTGTTTCCTTCACCATACAAACTCACAGTTGGTCATATTTCATTGCACACCTGTAGACAATTCATCACCGATTTATCATGGCAACTACAGACAAAGGCGAAATGTAGGTATAGAGAGAAAGATACACCAACATCGGAAACAAGATTGGGGGGAGGGGGGGTAGATTAGATGAAAAAGAATCAAGATATTTTTTTCGCATGGACAACTACATGTATTATGGATGATTAATTTCTGTCCCGGGATTATTTACATTTGAGATGGTGAGAAAACGTGAGAAAGTTGAGTCAAAACCACACACCTGACAGAAGAATAAAAAAACAAAGAAAAGGAAATAACAACCAAAGAAAGGGTTATAGAGTACTTGAATGCTTGGTAATATGTTGGACGTCACTTGCTTGTTTAATTGCGCCATCTATTGGGTGATTAATACTTTCTCATTGTCATGTTTCAGCATTACACTACAAGATTCCGTATCCTAGACATGTAAGTGCCTAGCTAACTAATACCTCCTCTGTACTAGTATAGAGATTACACTTTTAATAACCTTTTAGGAATTCCGACGTTTTTGGAACTAACTTCTGTAGGCATTTCCTACTAAGTATTCAGAAAATTAGGACGATTCCCGAATTTTCAGCAATCGGTTAGTGGCATTCCTGACTAGTAACAATGTTCATCTGTATACGGTCTTATGTCTCAGTGATAATAACCATATCTATCCCTGTCTTTGAATGCCATCCCTTTCTCTATGTAAATGTTAGATACGATTCTAATAATCATATGCACAACAACCTATAAGTCTGTGATATTTCATTTTCAGGTAAACTTTCCCCAGCACATGGTTTCACAAAAAACTATGCGGATGAAAGGCAGTCAGCGGCGTATGAAACAGTCACGACCAATCTATACCAAGTCCTTAGACCAAGACCGATGACATTATGACTCTGATAGTAACTAGGCTAACAGTGAAGAACCTAACCTGACATTGTGCCTTCAGAGTTTCATCAGAGGCAATATCCAGGGGTTCATAAGGCCACAAACGCCTTACACATCCTGTTGTGATATTGAAGGAGTGAGGGCGACAAGGCTTCTGAGACTAACTTAAGGCAGAAAAAGTGTCCAGCTCCAGAGCCTACAATGTGTAGATTTATCTGATACCAAAGAGGCATTTCAGAGGGCTAGAAAAATAGGCTACACTTAATTTATACGATAGAATTCGCAATTCCAAGAGTATTGGAGAGGTTTCATTGAATGCTATACACATTCGAACTTGAAGTCGTTGGTTTTATGCCTGTGGCGAATGACAAACAGGTAATGGATTGTCTGCAATTCTGATCCTGAAAGACCATGCACATAAACTCAAATATTAAAGGAGATATGATATAATTGTTATATTCTCCAGTCTATAATCAGTATCTTTAAATAAGTGGTAGGCTTCTATGATTCTTAAGTAAAACTTTCATGATTTTCACACTGCCAGTTTATGTGCATCATCCTTAAACTGTCTCTCAGGTGGTTCTCATTATTTTCTTTGGATGAGCTGTAATTTAAAGTATTTGACACAAAACTTGCTTTTTGTCATACAGTATGAATGTAGACGTTGTGATTGTCTCTACATTATGAAATGTCTGAGAATGCTACATATAGATGTATATATGTAAATACGTGTACATAGAAATTTAAATAAAAGAAACCATGGACACTCACCAAGTTTGTCGATGCCAACATTCCATAGTGTCTCCCCTAAAGAGGCGGCTTGTCTGTGAAACTAAATCATGGTGTACCTTATACCGAGGTAGTGGATTGTCAAATGGGCGTGGCCATTGCTAAAGCTGATTACCAGCAGTTGTCCAGAGGCGTAGGAAGCAAATCTTCATTGGGGGGGCCTAGCGGGGTCCCAATTTGAACACCTTGAATTATCGGCTTGAGCGCGATGATGCCTTTACATACCCATAATAGAATTTAATAGAAAAGTATTTTTGGTGAATTTTAGATCTGATTTGAGGCTCAGGGCTCCATTTTCCCTATCCCTTTAACATATTAATCTAATTTGGGATGGAATGTTTAAGCTGCTTTTCCATTTCATTATGACTTCTTGGTAAATTTTTGGGGGGGCCCAGACATAATCAGGCCCCCCTCCTTTATGATTGGGGGGCCCGGGCCCTCCCTTTTCCTACGCCCCTGTTGTCACTGATAGCAATCAAAAAATGGGTACCCACTGCCCCCCGCGAGAACCGCAGTGAATAGTTAGTGTGACCTCATTGGCTGATAATTAAACCAGCTATGATAAGTCTGTATACGACGTGCCTTTACTCAGGGTGCACCATATGGGTGGGGTGTTTTTACTGTAAGATACTAAAATGGTACTCCATTATAGCCTTTGGTTGAACTCAAGTACATACGTTTCTGTTTTATATTGGATATTTCTTAAGTTGAGCAGCTACTACAGGTCTATACAATCGTTGGTACTGGTATGTACCTCTTTATTGTGTTTGTTTGCTTTATCAATTATTAGGTAGGAATGGTGGATAGTGGGTCTCATAATACCTTTGCATTACTGTCACTATAGTGACACTTCATACAGTTTTTTACCACTCAGTACCCCCCCCCCCACCCACCTGCTCTTTCTCTTGTCAGAGTTTACAGCGATAAATTGCTTTGATTATGTTTAGTATGATGTTCCCAAGTTCCACTCCTGTACATAGGACACTAGTGATCGCAAAGAAATGATTGTTTAATCACACTCAACTTATGTATGTATATAAGTCACAGACAAAACTGACCTTCCGCATATGAGCCGCAAACCGAAGGCTCATTTCTGCTTATAGCTCTCTCCCAAACTCAGACTAAGGCGTATGCGTGGGTGTTTTTGGCACCACAGAACAGTACAAAACTGCATTTTCAAGCCAAACGTACAGCTCATAGCTTTCTCCCAAAGTTGGGGTGTGGTTTATACACGGGGATTTACTATACATAGCATACCCCCAATTTACCAGTTTTGGCATGACTGTCCAATTACTTACTGTGTTTTAACCAAAGAAGAGATGTCTATGAAGTATGATATAAGGTTCTTGGTTTTCCCATCATTACAAATTAAAGTAGATGATTTTACCATGCCCAACAAATTCAAAACTCATTAATAGATTAAGGTTCTAGCGTATTGCAATCTTACCACTGCAGGTTTAGGTAGGTATCAGTGATTAATATTTTAGGGTGCTTATTGCTACCTATAGATCGCACTAAGATTGCTCCTTGTAGATCCCTTAACTGGGTCCAACTCTAACATTGCAGAGGGTGTATTCGGCCAGCTTGAGAGAACCCCCTGATAACAACATAAGAGAGTCATATCAGATATCGACATTATGGATATTAGCTGCGCCTTTGGCCTTACATGAACAGTGTAGTCCAGCAGTAGTGGTTCAGTACTAAAACAGTATGGTAACAGTGGTGTTTCAGTGACCACTGCTATTCCTCTGCCAACCACAACAGATTAGAGCAGCAGTGGTCCAATAGTAGAGCAGTGTGGTATTGCCATACAAACAGTGGTACCGTAAATCCATGCGTATAGGACGCCACATACCGTAATCTCCTGCGTATAAGGCGCAGCTCACGTATAAGGCACCCCAACTCAGAGGGGGGCTGTTTTGCATAGAAGGCGCCCCCCATGAGGGCAGATTTTTGTCAGTTTAGTACTGTTCTATAGTAAAAATACCCCCCCCTATAAGGCGCACCCCAAATGCAATTTACCTCCCTCGTATAAGACCCAGCAGCATTGTGTTTGGCCTATAAGACGCGCCTTATACACGGGAGATAACGGTACGTATAGAAGTACTAAAAGAGTGTCTACTCTAGACGTGTATCACTACTGTCCTTGTATGCATTGCTCCTACTACCTGACCTTCCACTGAAGTACCTGGGGGACTTCAAGTAGTTGCATCCTTCTCATTACTTTTGGCATATTAGACCACTGAAAAAAATATCCAAGTTAGTAAATTCAATTTAACTCAGACAAAACACCCAACATGACTGACATCTTAGTAGTATTCACTAACCTATTCAGGCAAGCAGACTTGGCATGGCTAAGAGAGAAAATCAATGACTTTGTCTAATGGGCAGTAGTTTTGACTAAGGTGTAGATTTCTTAATTCACACCAGGTGTCAGTGTGGTTTGCATGAGGACTTTTATGGTAGTTGTAAACCATGGAAAAGCCTATGGATATATAAATAATGGTACTTTCAATGACTATTGACATAATAAAACCTTTAAAATTCAACACAGCATAGGATTGAACAGAATACACTGTTATTGAAGGTGCATGGAAGAAGAATGGAAACCAGTTCTGTAGATATTCAATGTACTCATATATCCACATCTGTGACCTTGTGACAAACCCAGAGCAACTAAGTTCAGAGGTTGTAAATAAAAGTGACGTGAGGCATTGGACTTTCTTCTTAAATTGAGGGGCTCTGTTCTAGCTATGTGGTAGAGAATTGCTATGCTCACCAAAATATCTGTATATATTATGGGTAGTGAAAAGGTCAATGTAGTAAGTGAAAGTCTTAGGCAAGTTAAGAAACATCAGGCGATTTCGGCATTTTTCCTAAGGTTTAGGCATAAACTCCCAAGAAAACTTTGGTGGTTTGGGGATGCGCAAACTCCCAACTTGGCTTAGCAAGTCCGACAAAAGGCCAAAGATATCTCGTTTTTTTTGTGCAGGCTAACAAGGAAAGATTTACTAGACAGTTCATTACATTATATTATACTTCTATACAAAGTGTGCCATTCAGTTAAGAGTCAGTAGACTACTGAATCTATACTGAAAAGGCAGTGTAAAGTCACTTGTTTGGGAGTATTCCAGCAGTGACTACTGAAATAGGCAGTGGTCAATCAGTATATTCTCATTACTGAGTAGCAACTAGTTTAGAAGATACTGCCCTCCTGCCCGGGTGGCCTTGGTTCCTATCAATGATTTTGCATTTAGGGAAACTAAAGTATATTCAATACATAACCTTCAGTAAGACAGGGCTAGGAGTATGTGATCAGGATCCTGATTAGTTATTCATCATTCGGTTAGCATTTCTCCGAGGTGAGAATACTCCGATGGGAATTTTATTTTAGCTATATTTAAATGTGAACAAATTTGCACACAGGACAAATAACCACAAGGAGACTAGTGTTATATACCAGCTCAAAGCAATTTTATTTCCTTTCTAGACAAGTTTAGCGATGCATATACAATGACTTTATGTTGAAATAATTTGTATTTACAGAGAGGGTTGAGGAGTACACCCTATACTCAGGGGCAATGAGCCGTAGTGACACACAATACGTAGACAAACTGTAAACACACGTCTTCTTCTGTAGGAAACGGGAACACGTATGAAATGCAATCATTAGTTATATATGTGTATATGTAATTTTTGTATTATGAGTTCCTTTTCCCCCACTGTTAGTTAATATTACAATATCACTCGTGTCATGCGCAACTGTTTTTCCCCAACACACTCTATAGCGATAAGGGAGGGAACTGTAATAGGTTTACTTCACAATCTGTTCATGATTATAGGGATGGTGGTTAACATAATAAATGTGGTGAATTCAGTTGTCAACTAACCGATGCACTCAGCAGAATACAGCATCAATACTCGATGGCGGCATATACCACACTCATATAGGGAAATCTAACTTCAACCAAATATGTAAGACAACAACTGATTCAACGAGATATACAACTCTGTTTCACCTGTAGCATCTATACAACTCTTTGAAGGAGTTAATTACATTTGATTTGTGTCGCTGGCCTAATGACTCCTACATTGTGATTACAATATACATGTATTAAAAAAGCTTTTTTGCTTTTTCCCTGGTCCTGCCAAATTACTACTCCTTTCAGGAGTTGCAATACAAATTAGTCACACACGACCAGATAAGTTCATCCATGAACCCATGGCCAATTTTACTCCTTCAATGAGGTGTATAGTCTGGTTTTGGCTAGTTGCTGTACTAAACTGGTTTAGGGAAACTGAATTCAAAGCACTATTCAACCACGCACTACGCAGCATAAGCAATTGTCAACCTCAGAAATGACAAACAGGGTCACAGATTGGATATAAATTAACCTACTACGTAGCCATTAATATTTATCAACTGACATTTATATCTAACAAAAACGGGGTTTTCTGGTTTAAAAGAACCTAACATAAATTATATCTATTTTCTCTCTGGTAGAGGACCTGTCAATAGGATCAACCTATCAAAGTTCAAAGATCTGCTACCTCAACTAAGTACACTTCTGTCTGGTCTAGACTATCTGATCTAACCCTCGTTGGAATGTTACCTTCAGCTTTGACCGGCACTCGCCCTCACTTCTCTCCCCCCGTCTTCATTGTCCAGTTATGACTCTGTTATAGACATGTATCTTTTTCTTCTGTTAACAGTTGAAAATACTCTAGAATATCTTCCAAGAATCATGCATGTCACAGTTGGTTTTACATCTCTCTTTTTGAGCTCCTTTACATTTTGGGTTGAAAGGTTGGGTACTGGATGAAGACAATAAAGACAGAATAACATGGAATACTTAAATAACTTAAACGGGGAATGGTTGGTTTGGGGGTTAAGTACTGCACTTTTCGGGTATCAGAAGCAGGATTCATTCCCATTTCCATTAGTTCTATTACTGTTACTCAAGAATCAGTGACATTTGCAAAACCAAAAATTTATTTCAAACGCTTTAAATATGCCTCAATTTTCCTCAAGTGATTTCTGATCTGGCATTATTAGCAAGCGGAATGCTGGTCATTTTATCATATCATGTATATTCATTCTTTGATCTGTTATCACCCAAGACATTTATTTTCCCTACATTGACTCTTTCCCTGTGCTAAATTATTACTTTCACAAACCATTCATGATTATTTCGCTACGGTTTAGGCAGTGATTAGAATCCGAGGGAGAACCTACAGCAAGATAGTAATGTACAGCATCTTAAAGGCCTACACCAGGTTCAGATATATGAAATACAAACTATGATACAGACATTTACATTGAAAAAGACTATAGTACAAATCTCACCACCACCACCATCGCTGCTGTTGCCACTAACGGCTATCTACATTTCAGCATCATCCAATAACATCGCTGTCACCATTACTCATACCATCTTCCTTGTTAACTATTCCTTTCATCAGCAGAAAACACCCATGGCCCTCTCTAGAACTGCAGACCAGTGTCATTGACTTTCCCATCAAGAATGGCTCAAGGCACTATATCAGACAAACCAATCTATTGACCTGCTATCTACAATCACCCTTCTCCTTCTGTATCCCTCTACCTTACACTCTGATGAGAATTGGTGAGTGAAAAGTGTAACAAGAAGACAACACTTGTCAGACTGTCCATTCCTTTGGCAATGCTATTATACAAAAAGGGAAATAGACGACCATTGAGGTTGAAAACCACTTAATGTGCCATAGATGTCTTAAAATGTGTCCAACTAGGACAACCCTGTGTTACTGATTGGCTGTGAGATGAGCTCCTATACTAATTTCTACAATATCATCATATCACCTAGATAACAATTACATGGTTTTCAAACACACGCACGAACCATGACCATGTGCCTCAAAACTGATTCTGAGAACACGGGCATTTTTTCCTTTGCTACGTATGTACAACCTTGATTCTAAGGGAGTGATTCTCCTGTCTTTAAACAATTTGGTTTCAGTAGGTTACTTTTCTTCACTGTCCTTCTAAACTCTAAAAAAACTTGAAGCACCAACAGAGCTTTGTAGTTACATTTAGGACACCTGAAGTTTGGGAGCATATCTTAGAGTTATCATATCATGGCAGGGGCATAGGAAGCAAACTTTTATTGGGGGCGCCCAGGGGTCTCGGTTAGGGGGTGGAGCCTGCTATATTTTTAGATAGGCTTATATAGGGAACCTCCTCATTATTTGGGGGCCCAGGCCCCCCTGCCCCCCTTTTTCCTACGCCCCTGCATGGCTACGGTAATGCCAGGTAAACAATTATAGCTTGACAATGCCGATAAGAATATGGATTATTTCATACCACTCCCAGGCTGAAAGAAATTCCATATACAAAAAGCCTGAGTCCATTCAGTGGAAAAGGGGTATCATATAGTCATGCCTAGATCAACAGCATTTTCATGCCACTATGTCGATGGAGAAATAGAAAAATAGAAACGCTATGACAATATTGTTAAGCAGTGCAATTGTCGTGACAAAAGCTATTAAGCAGATGATTCATTTACAAAAAAAAAAATCCACATTGTTTTTGTTACGTTTGACAGAATTTCTATGTGCTTTTAATGTCTCTGAGACCACAGCATTATTGGTTTGTAAGTCTTGTTGAATTTGACCTGGACATATTGTATTCGGTCACCCTGAATAATGAAATGCGCAGACTCAATGTGGCATTTTACAAAAGAGAATAATAAAGATGTTGGATATGAGATTCTATATCTCATCATTCAGGAAAGACGGTAAGTTAGTTGCACATCGTTGAACCCACATCATCTAGAGTTTACATTTGGACACACTCTTGGATTATATTGTTAAGTACAGTCTACAAAGAACATGATGCCAGGCCATTAAAATACTGAATCCCAGTACCATACACACAAAATAGCACATAATGACATTATCTGTGTATAGTCTTGTGATGCCTGGGCAAGTACATGTTACCCTTGACAAAGGATGTCTTAGTTAGTATTGCTTGTGTACATGAACATTGTGTAGAATGCTGTGCTGATATTTTGGTAACAACAACTGACATCTTCAACAGCACAAATAGTAAAATCATCACTCTGAGTCACATATTCGACATATTACATCATTGTTGTGATCTATATACAAGTGTCTTAAGACTTGGAGAAGCCCTGGTATTTAATTGAGAAAACAACCATTATCTGCATTCTGGGACTAGGCCCTTGGCATTGACCGAATACTAAATTTAGTAGTAAACGACAGCAAAACGAAATTGCAGTGTAGACACAGATTTATCATAGGTGACCTATGCAAGTTGATAGTTCACTACATGCGTGTACATGTATTTTATCAGTTCTAATTATATCGTCATGCTTGTGTCTTGGGAGTCGTGAAGTCACCGGTGTCTTATTTGTGAAACAAAATAATGTAGGGGGTAATGCAATTTTCTGGTGTGTTCTTACAACATATTTCAGCCACAAACTCTACAGGGTGTAAGCCATGCAAACAAAGGTCAAAATTTGAATGATAGACTGGAATGTCAACCAAAAGGTTCCAGAACATATTATGTCATATCTCCAGAAGGAGCAGTCTACTATATTTTGTTGGTGATATGTGTGGGAGTAGCTTCTCAATACATAAACAGACTAAATGTAGCTGAAGAACTAGATAAAATGTTTAAGCACATTGCCTGAAGATCAGCACCACAGACGTTTCCTTATCAGTCAATTTGAAACAAAGTTTCAGTCACTCTTGTCACAATAGACTTCATTCAAAACAGAGATGAGTGATATACCAAGATAACAAGGATGTAGTAGTAAAAAGTGGTTAGAACATCGAGACCAGCCTGTCTCCTCAACAAAAACAATGTTTGTGGAGGTGGATTGGGGAAGCGGACACGACCTAAACTTGAAACATGACAATTTTCAAATATAATGAACCAAAATACGTCAAGGCCAAAATGATTGAAAATGATTCTATATGAAGAAATGAGATCATTCATGGTTGTATCTACGGTGGGATAAAAAGCTGTTTTCTGGACAGTGGCAGTGAGCACAGGTAATTAGATCTGAGTATGTAAAGGGGTCATTCTTGATGATGGAGGGATGCGAATAAACAAACAACTTGCCTCATCTTTAAATTCTTGCAGGTCTAGTTGGAGTAAGAATGTGACAAGTGTTGACCGAAAGGGATCGGACTGTAGCAGCATTGTTTTTTTTTTTAATATATATGGCAACTGGACACATAAACCATCAGCAACATCAACTAAAAGCTATATCTACAATAATAAATATCGGGGACAGAAATCTTACTACACCAAACAGGTCCACTCAATTGTACTGCTAGAGCAATGTGTAATATATTAGGGGCAAAAAATGTACTCACTTTACATTCTCAACAATAACACTACACTACACCTAAAATCACACATTATATATTTACTTCAAAGATAATACATCAAAATCTTGGAACAAAAAAGGGTCTTTATTGTATTTTTTCCTGTTACAGTCAGACTGCCAAAACACTGACTAACTATATTGGGCTCACATTGTTCATCAATATATTTCCAAACTGTGCATGGAATGGGATTACGCATACAGTTATTCAACTGAGCTGGAGTATAATTAAATAATCCAATTTATACAATAAATATTTTTGTTTAATTAATTTGTCATTTAAAAAAAAAAGGAAAATAATAATGTATTGCTAACTAATTGCTAACCTTGAGTCTCTGATAGAACATTTACAACGCTAAGGACAAAAGCTTTAAATGTCAGACCCAAAGGACTAGGGAACTAGGGCATTTATATTAAGGGCATTCATTCACAACTCAAATCATAAGTCGCTTTGGAAGGCTGCGGCTTGGGATTATAAGTGGGGCTAAATTTAGATCTAGATGTGTGTGGAATTCTTGTGTAGTTGATGACCGAGCGAGGGAATGTTCACGCATCGTCAATTCTTCTTCTTTGTGTGTGCATGTATGTTTGCATGAGTGGCAGGCGCCTTTGATTTCCATTTCTCTGGGTTACCTTGTGAGGTAGTCGCCAAATGAAATGAAATCAGAAGTTTGTGTGCCAACTCTCACCTGGCAGTCCAGGGATGCCACTCACGGGTCGTTAAAAACCAGGAAAACTTGATTTTGGACACATTCTCCAATGAATTTAACATAATTTAATACAGAAATCTTGGGATCAAAACCAGGAATTTCTGGTTAACCAGGAAGAGTGGCATCTCTGCAGTCACACACAGTACAGTGTCAGTCAACAAAAGCTAACAAAAAAGGACATTCAACTAAAAGGGGAAAAAACATGATATTGGTTTCATAACTCAAAACTGTTCCACATCCGCCAGAACAAAAACCGGCTAGTTATCATTTACATTTGTTCTGGCAATAATGGCATGTTTCCCAAATTAATTGAAGTAATCCTTTTCTTTTAAACTTTAAGTTAGATGTGGAAAAATACCTCTGGCATGAGTCAGCTATTTTGACATACCAGTTATAAAAGGAAGATCTTGAACAAATGTTTTATAATATAATTTATGAAGTAAAATAACATCTCTGTATCCAATAACTTTGTAGTACTTGTGCAACATGCCTTAGAGTTTCTAATCTATTCGTATTCCCTTGATAAGGGCAGCCCATCAATTTCATTCCGTTCATACTTCGTCCTCTTACCTTGTTCCCTAAATAAATCTTCAGTTTCATTAACCACACTGTTTTTACCCTTCAGGAGTACAAAATATGTACAAAGAAAATAGTCATGTCATGTTAGAAAATAGAATACCATGTATTGGGCATTATATGTATAGACCTCGCTGAAGCCTGGTTGGGCTAATGCCCTATCTCTGACACAGGTCTTTGACCGATTAGCCTTCAGCTATTGTTACAACCAACACCGAAGTGCTCCATATCAACAACAGAAAACTGTATACATTAAATGGGGGAAAGAAAAGAATGGGGAAAAAGATTCTGCATAACACACTCAAAATGTGGCAGTCTTGTGGAGGTTGAAGATAGATTCTATATATTGTCATTACTCATCTTTTCACAATAATGCCTGTAAGGGAAGTCGCGCATGCCGCATTGCGGTTAGCACCTCTCAGTAAGCGAACCTATCTCGCTGTAGTCACCATTGACACACATTAAGATAAATTCAGGCTCACTGATCCTGTTCTCCAGATGTCCCACACTTAATACTCTTGTACAGGGTAGCTGATTGACAGCAGTAGCAAGGCTGCTCTATCAGTCTTTTTAGCTACCCACATTCCTAGTTGACAGAATAGTTGAGACTTCATACAGCTACAGCTGAAGTATTCACTGACGAACCTATCTAATTAATGTGAGAAGTCACCATCATTTGATCCGACTCAGTTTGTGAGAGCACTCACTGGGCTGGATAGTCCTCACTGGTGAGTGAATGTGTTTCTTTTTCTTCTTTTTTTTGTGTCATCACTTACACAAGGGAGTCAGTTCTCTTGGTCCAATAAAATGACACCAGAAGTTTCCTAAATACAGTATGTTTATGAGCAGCTGGTCCAAAGGATAAGGCAGGAAGTCTGGTCATAGACCTTGTCACATGTATGACAACACCCACACTTGGCAGGACGCACGAGATCCTCCAGGTTTTGTTCCTCGTTCATGCATTTGGTAGGAATAAGACATTGTATTCCACATAGTCTGACATCAAGTCACAGGCAATAGTCTATAGTTTGTTCAGCAGAACCTGGATATGGCTGCATCCTATCTTTGCCGTATTGTCCAATGTCCGCCCAGTGGTTAACGCCTCTGAGCGCTGTATAGGTGTTGCATGACTTAGTGTCCAAGTTTATGGCAGACTCCTGGCTCTGGAACCCAACAGTATAAACTACAAGGACTCCATATAAACTTGAGAAGGTCCAAGTCCCAGTATGCCCCCCACTTAAGAATATGTTGCTCCAAAGTTTTAACCCAGACACAAGGAAGGTGCCCATCATTTGCTCATATCACATTTCTGTATAGTGACTCTGTTAACTGATGCCCTTACATCCAGAACAAATCACATCCATTTGGCAACTTCATGTACTATTATCACTATCATCACAACGTTTGAGCAACAACCCTGGGGTTAGACTTGTAGAGTATTAATTTAATCTGGCCAGATATTTTTTTTTGTTCTGACATGATTTGTCTCAGACAGCCTGAACATACAGATATGATTAAAGTCATTCCAGATAGAGGAAAAGATAAATAGGAGAAGAAAAGCATATATGACAGCCTTGCTTTTCTCTGGTATTATCCGCCTCCCATAGAGAGAGGACATGATGTTAAGTCATCCTCTCTTGTATGTCATGTAGGTTAAGATATTGGTTTGGGGTTAGTGGTTTCTGGTATGGAACCTCACTCGGGAGCTTCAGGACTTGGAGGTGGCTGTTTCCATCACCTTGTCAAAGACGGAAGCCCCAAGGTCAGAAGGGGTGTACAAGTCTGATTCTTCTATGTTAAACAGTTCCAGGACATCCTGAGGCTTGGGGGTGAGGATGGGATCAGAGGGGAAGGACATGGGGGCATGGACACTCAGTGGAGTTAAGCCCGAACTTGGCATGATCACGTCTAACCAGTCTGACACGTCCAGGTTCATGGTTGCATGGTCTTGGAGCTCGTCACCAAAACCAAGCTGACTGAGGTTGGGTTCAGAACCATGCACACTGCCGCCATGGTTGCTCCCAGACCCACCAGGTACGCTCAGGAAATCCTGGGCCTCTCGAGATGAGGATGAACCTGCAGGAGAGCCAGCAGTGCCCATCGAGGTCCGCAGTGGGTTTGGTGTGTCGAGCATGTCTGGGAGGTCGAGGTTCTGCATGTTAGAATCGGAATCGGACCAGTCCATTGTGATGAAGGGTAAGTCGGCCAGAGAGTTGGGCAAATCACTGATATTACATGGCGGTGCGAGATCAATACTCATGTTAGTTGGACCGCTGGTGAAGCTGAGCGGGGGCGGCTTATCCCGAGCGGCTTGTGTCAGCTGTGGAAGTTGTGTTGGCAGTGTCGACGTTGGGCCATTGCTGGGAATGGACGAGATGGGTGTCATTACACTTGTTGTTGCAATGCCACTTGCCACAGTATTGAAGGACGAGGGTAGTGTGAAGACAATTCCTGAAGAAGAGGTGACTGTGGTTGGCATTGAGGTTACTGACATGATTGGGCGTGTAGACACCAATGACGCCCCACTGCTAACAGTTCCAACTTTGGGTGTCGACGGAGGTTCTTGCGCAGCACTAGCCGGGAGTTCTGCAAAGACAGAAGACAAAAATGTATATCAAAAGGGTCAAGAAGTTCTCAAATCTAGTTTTCAAAGATGTCAGGAGTTACAAATGCGATGAGAGTAGATAAGTCACAGATATGTAAAAAGGAGTCCTAACAATTTGGTGATGGAGAAGTATCGTAAAACCCTGTGTTTAAGCCGAACCTGCGCATTAGCCACAGACAGTGAATCTGTGGATAAGCTGTAAAATAAACCCCATCCAAGACTTGGAAAAAAGAAAACACAAAAAAAAAAAACCCAAAAAAACTGGTAGATTTTACTAAAGCTCCTCCTAGGGCCTCCTATGATGCCCAGTGCATGTCTAATATGCTCTATTTAGCGCAACATATACGCATGGTTTTAGAGTATATTGCCACAGTGTTTCACAATTGATATACTCTGACAGGTTGGTTTGGGACAGTTGATGCAGAAATAGGTGTCTGTGTGTACCACATAGACAGCAAACCAGCATATTTTACTCCCGCCAGCATTCCTCTAAGTGTCTACCATTATCAATCAATGTTCACTTACATCTAACAGTGCTTAGTGCCTCAATGAAAAACGAATTCCTTTTGGTGCCACAGGACACCCTGATGTCAATGTGACATTTACCGGATTGTCTTTTTACTGATAAGCAGAGTTGTTAGTAATAGCACAGACCACCAAGGCAAAGCCCGATCCATCAGGTGGTTTCTTTCTGTCGCTGCAGAAATGCCATCTTGTGGCTAACTAGGACTCATAGGAGATCATTTCTAGCCCTACACTGGTGTCGTTAGCTCGGTGTTCCTAAGAAGCACTGGAGGGTAGGCAGGAGGTGACATTCCACATTATTGTTTATTTTTTTTTTCAGCACACCCTTCATGCAAGGCTGATGCAACTATCTACTTCAGGTATATTTTTTGGCCTAGCTTAAGCCTTAGCAATCTATCTTGCTCCTCCCCATCCACCAGGCCCCATCAGCCTTATCCTGTTGTCACTTCCCTAGTCACATTTACACCTATTTATACCACAGAATACATGGCTACTCTAAATCTTCTTCAACACAGATAAAATCACTTGTGTACCAAGTCTTTTTTTCAAGGTGTGTATTAATTGGTGGTTTTTCTTTTCTTTTTTTTAAAATTAGATTTCGCCTGTAGTACCACATGGACAGCAAACCAGCATATTTTACTCCCACCAGCATTCCTCTAAGTGTCTACCATTATCAATCAATGTTCACTTACATCTAACAGTGCGTAGTGCCTCAATGAAAAAGGAATTCCTTTTGGTGACACAAGGCACCCTGATGTCAATGTGACATTTACCGGATATTACCCTATACTAAAACATATTTCAATAACATTTTACAAATTCGATAAACTGCCTAGACACGAAATAAGAACTTTCCAAGTCTCATAAGAAAGTGCACATGTGTGATGTTAAGACCAAAATCTACACAAGCGTTGTTAAGTTTCTGCACAAAAGTGCCATCCATATTCTGCCATTTCAGACCACTCAGCCCCTGCCTCACCAGCAATGTCCATGCTGTGATGCATGATCTCGCTCAAATCTATGGGTATCTCAAACGTAAACTTGTCTAGAGTTCAGACCGGGTTCAGCTATCTGTGGCTTCAGGCCAAGTGTGATTTGTAATTAGGGAGTGAATTGAAGGGATCGGTGCTGGAATGTACGACTCCATTTAAAGTGCTGGCCTTGCCTGTCTGCTATTAGGTCATACTTTGGTGAAAATTTAAGTTACTCACGTGAGGCTATTTATTCATCCAATTTTACAAAACGGACAAAACTACCTGGGATGTGTCAATACCAAGATATATGATTCTATCAGGTGCAAAGACATATATTTGATATTTGAGATCATGCGATCTCAAAGTACCCAGGTCACTGCATTGAGGAGAGCACTACCGTACTAGCTCGCCTATACACGAATATGAGGCCTCCTGTGTCTTAAAGAAGCAGCCCAAAGTGCATCTTACAGGTTATTTTCATTATACATGTACAACAGTACTAAACCTTCAAAATCCAAGCCCCAGCTGTACTTTGTAGCACTTCTATCAACTCTGGTTGGGCCTAATACGCGGGATGCTCCTTTTACGTGAAGTACTACGGTAACTGATAAGCCAATATTGAGACATGTAGCCTTGGCACTGATGATATCAGATGACGCCAGTGCCATTATGACAAGAAATGTTAACATTTCTCACTAGTGCAGCTCCAGGTGAAGTTACCTACTGAGAGGTATTTCTCAATATGTCAGAGGATCTTCTGTGATGTAAGTTAGCATCTGCTTCCATCCACCTTATTAGACATTTCTACTGACCTTTAAGAAAACAACCTCCTGGCAATATAGCTTTAACCTTAACATGTTTGGAAATAGTGTTTCAGTAGTCAAAAGTAATTAGATGTCAATCATGTCCTTTACAATTTCGTCAGGTATTATGCATCTGATATATACAATGGCTTTAGTTTGCGATTATTTTCATTTTCAGAAAGTATTTTTCCCGCTTTAACGAGTAAAGCTGCTGCAGTCTGAATATGATGAGGACGGGTGAGCATTGAGGTAAAGGTCATCAGACTTATGTAAGGCCTACCTACATGCATGAACACCACACCAATCGTGCTTTAGGGTCACCTATTGGACCTGGAACCTTTAAACTATGGCCTTCTAGTATTTCCCCTTTTTCCAGGTGACCAAAGATCGTTGGCGAAGCTAATGTAGTTCACAATGTCCTTGGTGTTGTTTATTGGCCATGTACGTCAAAAACCACATATTTATACCAATTAAGGATTTAAGTTTGCTGAATTTTCCAGTATACTTATACTATAGAGGTATTGTAAGGCCTAAGTATTCTTTACCTGAACTGATTGTTGGTGGGGCGGCTTTCAGTGACAGCAGCAGCTGCAGAGAGGGAGAGCAGCTCTAGTCAGAGACTGTGTGAGAGCAACTCGCTGCATGCGTGCTGCACATATCCTGCATGTCACAACACACCATGTGCCCCACAGCATAGTATGATAAAAGTTAGACCTTACCTGCATGGCCACTGGGTACATATGAGGTTAAATACTTTCATGTTGAACTTAAAAGTGCCAATCTTCAACGAATGCCATTTTGATCTTTTTAAATCATGTAGCCACCAAATGATACTCTCATACTGCAAACGATTTCAAATGTCAGCAAATAGAGAAGCCTTTCAGCCTTCACAGTAAACAAGTGCCAGTCAGCTAATATCTAGAACTCTGTATGTCTTCTGTCGATCTTAACATAAAGTCATACCCAGTGAAAGCTGGTGATATCAAAATTTTAAAAAACTTTTTCGACATTGAATTTATAAAAATGTAGACGACAGCTGGGAAAGAACTTTTGCACAAAACAATTTATCAGGTGTTTGGACTGATTCAAAATCTGTTTGAATCACTGTCTCCCAACAAATCCTAAGGCACCCTGCTGGTAGATATGATGCAGCTAACCAAATGTTGATGGACGTGGATTACGAACGTCTCATTTTTAACACGTTAGCACAGGTGTCACTTCTTTCCATGGAAAATTAAAACAGCGACCCATCGATTATTACCAGGCGTAGGCAGGTCAGAAAGGGCAACTTATCAGCCAGGTTCCCCTACACCACCACTATTGTTGACCTTTCCTAAAGTATGGGCATGAGGGGGAGACCGTATGTTGCTGTAGGTGGATATAAGCCTTCTCTGCACACAAAAAGTCGACAGAGGAGATTGTGTGCAAAGCCATGAAAGTGTCAGTCTAGCTCAACACGTACTTTGGCAAGACACCACGTCATGGCTATGAGCTCTGTTCTGGCTAAAAATCTGACAACACTGATTTTCCGTTAGATGCTCATGACAGGCAAAATTATGGGAATCAAGATACAATGTTCACACTAACTGATCGTATAACACCATTGATGGAACGCAATGCCCTAGATATTGAGACAGACACGTAAACTAATACATGTAATGTGGTTTCAACGATGATGGGTGCAGACACAAGGGGGCTAGTATTGGGCAACTAGATTCACCTATTCAATACATTTCTCCCAAAATTAAATGGAATAAATGAAACATTAAATACAGACCAAACCATTAACAGATATTGTTCAATCCTCTTTCCAAAGTTAAATAGCAAATACAAGTGAAAACATTTTACAACTTCATTATACTTGTCTAATTTCCAGATTTTAACTGATCAGCCCATACTTCACCATTTATTATGTATCACTTCGCCAACTATATTTCTTATTAGTAAACTTGCCATGCACGACTATTCTTGTCCGGGTCTAGCGGGGACTGTCTAGCGGAACATGAGAGAGATTTCATCGTGTGCTCAGAATGGATGGCGATGGGTATGGATGTTGTCAGATGGTAATGGGTGGGAGGCTGCTCAAGGTAAGTCGGACCAGGCACGGCAGGGAACGCCTATCTACACCTGGGCCCAGGTAAAACCAATCAGCAGGTGTCACAGCCCTTATAACAACTACCTCTACCTGATGGAAGACATGTGACAGGTGGGATTTGAAAAATGATAAAAGAATACGTAAAACGTGGCAAAGTGACATCAAATATGTTCACAGGATCCAATATTACAGCTCCTAAAAAGCATGGCTCTCCACTCTTTCATTTGCACACTAAAACTATTTTCACAATGCATGGTTATGATGCATATCCTATCATTTCTAAAAGAAAGTATATATATATATATATATATATATATATATATATATATATATATATATATATATATATATATATATATGTATATATAGGTAATTCACTTTTAGGGGTCTTAACTTTCGGTGCATTTGTCACACTGGTCTAGAAAACTTCTCAGGCTTATATGAATGAAATAGAAGTCACTGGTGTATAGCATACAACAAGATCTAAGAGTGCTTTTTTTTTAATTAACGAATTTGGATGATATTAAGTAGTTTTAATCCTCAAAAATCATGAGAATTGAGGCTTTTCACAATGTCACACATCTCTTTTTCAAGTGTGATGCAGTACAAGAGTCCAGTATCTAGTCTAATTATTCACATTAGTCTGCAAGATGACACAGACAAAACATATTGGACAGGACTGAAGGCATTAATTTTGATTTTTAAGAATTATTATGCATACCTCTAAATTAATGGCAATGTAAGATTCGGCAACTTGGTCATAAACTCTTCAGTTTTAGTAAAAAAGAAAATATGCTTAATTCTACCAATAATTCGTTCTCTATAAGGGTTTGGACCATACCAAATATCATCTGTTTATTTCATTAAGTTTGCTCTGTACAACACATTCTATAGCCCAAAAAAGGGTGTGGACAATGCACTTGCCGGATCTTACACCTAAGACATTCAGTAAATGTTTTATAGAAAAAAATAATGGCTTTACATAGGTGTTTAATTATTTAATTCATTTTATATTCAGGTCATGAACTGTCGTCATGCAAAAATCGTTTTATCAACCTTATATACTTTAGGCAGGAGGCCGTTTTTCCACATATGTGTTATATATCAACATATGGAGGGTCAGATACGGACATCATATGGAGAAAATATTTCAAATTATAAAAATTGTTTTTAAAGGGCCTCCGTGTAGGGTCTCTATATAAAAGCTCAAAATACGGAAATTATATACACTGAAAAAAGTCTTCCTGACAAAGTGACATGTATACCCATGTCACCTTGGCTTGACACAGAGAGCACACATCATTGGGACATGTGCACATATATAACCATGACAACTGTAGCACACAGTAATCCTCATATGATTTGACATGCCTTAAAATGCCACGTCATCTGTGAGTTGACTAGGGTCACGGCCATGTCGAAGGCACTTGACATGTAATGGTTTGACATACATAATTGTTCTAGGATATTCCACTAGATGGGGCAAACTACCATTTTGGTACCAGGATTAATCACTACCAAGAAGTACTACCAACACTTGAGACATTTGATGTATCTGTGTCATTTTGTTTTCATGAAGAATAGAACACTAAGGTCTGTAAATACTATCAATGAATGGTAGTGAATTCTATTTCATTGTTAAATTTGCATTTGTTATTGAATATCAAAATAGACATCCACCATCATGAATACTTCAACTGGAGAGGTTAGACACCTTATGTGTGGGTCAGTGAAAATACCAAAGGACTGTATACTAATCCACAATCTATAATCTCAGTATCTACAGTACAGGGAGACATATGACATTGCCATGCACCTCCATGCCCTTGTCTTATGGACTGCATAGAGGTCCTCAATCAAGTAGAAGTTCTGTAGATAGGAAAAAGTGCCTTAGTGTTGCAGGCCTGTGGGACTATGATATCCCCTGCCTTCTATTATAGGCCTGCCTTGATTGAACCATTGTCCCTTGCATATAAGATGCACTCCAACTTCAGGCCAATCCTATAAACCACATGCGGTCCTAAAAATAGTATATATGGAGGAAAAAAGGCCATATATAGGATACCACCTGCCCTAGGGCAGGTGGTATTCAGAGCTCCATATACGGACCTTATGTGGGATTTTCATTTTCTGTATCTTGAGCAAAAACACCTTTTTGTCCGTATCTGGATGTGGAAGGCCGTATCCACTGAGGCAGGATGCGGAAATCTGAGCAAAAACGGTTTTTAGACATATGGGGACCATATGTGACATATGGACCCCTGTATGTATGTGGAAAAACGGCCTCCGGGGTAAGCTACCTTTACCTTCCTTGAAAGTTGAGACCCCTAAAATAAAAATTGCTCATATATATATATATATATATATATATATATATATATATATATATATATATATATATATATATATATATATGTAAATATACACACATACATACATACAATCTGTTGACCTTTAGTGACTTATGTTAGAATACATTTCCCAAGGTTCAAGCCTTCTTTTGACTTCTACATGACCTATCAGTCGCATATGCAGCTTCTAGTCTAACATTGTGAACAGGTCTTCTGCCAAACACTCAAAATGTGTAAAAGGTTCCCAAAGGGGGCCTTCACCTTCTGGCTAGACCTGATACAAAGTTGGACAGACAGCCTCAGTCACCACTGGGTTTAGTCTTTGCCCAATTGAGCCCACCGGCCACCTATTAGGCGTTCAATTTGTGAGCTGCTCCTGGTGAGTGGGTGTGTGTAATTGTTTGGCAGAGGAGCAGCTCAGGTGCTGTGAGGCCTAGCACTCTACCGACTAGTTTAACAAGTTTAACAATAAACTATGTTATAACATTAACCTTTGTAAATGGCGAGTAACTAGTCTACAAGATCAACCATTTAGGCCCTAGCTACAGCATTCCTTTCATCACAATGATTATGTATCGTGTAAGGCTGAATCAGACTTCAGAGCAGTATATGGAGAGTCGAGGTCATACCTTATGAAGCCCAACATGTCCTGACCTACAAGCCAGGCCCATATTGCTCTCATACGTCGCCATGACAACCAGTGGTGGCCTTAGAATGCTACCTTTACATATTACCATGGTAACAGGGATATAGGGGGCGTGTAGGTGATGATGGATCGTTACTGGGGCCATCCACCTTCTCCACTTCCTCCTCCCCCATCCCCTCATGCTGTCTGCTCATTACAATGGCCAGATAAACAATAGAGCTCTGATGATGGCCTTTTCTCTACTCAACTTACATAAACATGTACCACACCAACGAAAAAAGCCAATAGCTAATATCTTTAATGAGCAGAGAATCTCTAATTTATTGGAAGACTTGGTATTTCCTTTTTGGTGCGCATCCCTCGAGGTTACACAGAAGCAAGGGTTATGTTCAGGTCAGGGTATGTCTGCTCCAGTCTCTACTAGCCCCCCCCCCCCCCTACAGGTAATCTGCGTTAAGGTAGCTAGATAAACAAAAACATAGGAAGATGAAGCAGTTCGCCCCCTCACCCTCCCTACCTCCCTCCGCCAAAACTAATCACGACAAGGCAGGCCTCCGCCTTAGACAGCGGTTGGTCGGAAGCCACGTGGCTTCAAGACTGGCTTCCGTCGGTTCGGCTTCTGTAACTCTCCCACAGAGACTGGGGAAGGTGTAGGGATCGCCAACCATCAACTAGTTATGTGACATTAGGATCGCTTCAGTCACCATTTGTTTTTCCACAAATAAATTATTCTGAATATAATAATGTCATTCACAGTCTTTGTTGTCATGGTGGCAAAATGTCACTAATTCACCGCACTTTGATATCAGGCATATTACCTCCTGAAGCTCGTATCTACAGCCTAACCCCCGCCCTAGCCGTACCTGGGCGTGTGGGTGGAGGAGTGGGAGGGACTGTGGCTGCCCGGTAAGGTATGTGAGCACCTGGCGGTTTTAGGAGTGCTCCCATACTTGAGAAGTTTCTGCTATGTGACCTACTTCAAGGTGGGGTGAAGGGGAGCGACTCGCTATGCCTTTCAATCAGGCAACTTCTATGGGATCTGTCCATGTCACTCAGACAAATCTAACAGGCCAGAATTACCAGGATATACGCTCAATATCTCCATACAAGTATAGAGAAATGGATATAATATATCCTTCACATGGTACTTGTGTACCAGTTCTTTTCACCAGCTCGACACCTTTCATTGCCTTGAGCAACATTTTGTCCGAAAGCCCATCCCCTATTTTCCCTGAAAGGGGAGGGCGTGTCCTCCTATTCCAAATCCTGAATCTGTCATGATTCGAGTGCAACAAACCAAAATCGACTGAAGCCACTGCTGAGACTTCGGTAGAATAAATCATACGCTCCACACAGGAAGGGGGAATTAGGGTGCATGTGCAAAGGCAAGCACGACTACAGTGAAGTAATCCCTAGGTATTTTTTTGTGGTGGAAGTATCTTCAGTTGTAAAAATACAGGACACCACCACCTTGCTCCACAACAACTTGTCATCAAGTCCCCTCCCACCTGTAACTGCTAGCAAACATTCTAGAAGGAGGCATCTAGCACGGAAAGTGTTTGATATACACTCTGCGTGTTTTTATATACTGGGTGTCACTCTAAAGACATGTTAGATATCCCTAGTGGTGGAATAACCTAAGATACATAATGCCCCTCATATCTTACCTAGAGAAATGACATTAGACATGGGCAACAAAAGAAAGGGACAACAAAAGGCTAATCTGGATGTCTAGTAAATCCATCAATGATGATCAATACATTGCAGCATATCCAATCACACCTACATGTAGGCTAGACGAACCACTGCATTCAATCACCTCAGGGAAAGGCATGTCATGACTCTTCAGACTAAACAGTGTCAGACCAATGCCTTTTTATTGACACCTTCTGTTTTCTCTTACCATTTCCTGTTACCCTTCCCTTCTTACATACCATTTTTCCCTTGGTGTTCAATATTTCTCCCATGTCTGCATGTACACACACACCTGGTTATATGCACAATATCAATGTTCTTAACTATCCTATGCAACATCATACCCACTACTAGTAAGAACCCTTTGCGTATACTTGAGGGAGGAGTGACGAAAACAGGTATATGTTGGGACAGTGGGTGATTGGGGACCTCTGTGGCAAGTGTGGGAGTATGGTATACCGTGTAGGCGGACGGGGAGGAGACTCGGAATTTACCATGGCAACACAATCAGCTGATATTACCATGGAAACCCACCAGACACTGGTGGCGGAGCAACAAGGACATTCTGGGACAGAAGGCGACCCCTGCCAGCATTTAAGTCGACCAGCCATAAGTTATGGATGCTACAAGTGATGAGATTGATTGTTGTATGAAGATCACCGGTAGACTTCAAGAGGGAAGAGAAAATATGCTTTTGCTCACTAAATTATTTGCTATGTATCAGCGTGTGCACTGTGTTTCTATGTTCCCGTTGCTGTAATGTGTGACCACCGGAAATAGAGTTGCACGGTAAAGTGTCGACACGAACATTTTCTGCATGCGTGGTTGTCAGTTGATTCCAAATGAGCCCGGAGGGTGAGTTTGGAACCGACTGACAACCACAAATGCAGAAAATGAGAGTGGAGACACTTTACAGTGAAACTCTGTATTTATTTCATGGTTTTACAGTAGTAATTACAGAAAAAAAACTCACATTTTATTCACCGTCTTCCCACATCTGCAATGTTATTGTCGCCATCTTGGATGTTGTAAGGTACTGTGCAGCGCATGCGTGAACCCCGGAGCGGTCGAAAAACACGGACCGTGAAAAAAGAGAAACATTTTCCACCCGCCTCCACCCGGAATGGGATTCCTATACTAATCTATAGTGGACTACGTTCTTACCATGAAATAATATTAGCTACTGGTCAGGCTATGGAGTTCTGGATCAGTATTACCAGGAGCACCCCACTGTGTGCCCGCCAACCTTTCATTAAAAATACCAACTGGTCTTACCTGAGTTAAGGCAGCAGAGGTGTACAGGTTTAAGCCGCCTCTATCCATCTCTAGCTGCTACCCAAGGGGAACCATTCATTATGAATACCTGAGATACTTTAACGGTCGGCGTTCTCAGGAACCCCTTGAAAGGTGTGTTCCGTCTATCTCAGACCATGGTGATACAGTGGTAGGAGGGTGCTGGCCTACAGTAATGGCCAAACTGACATTTAGGGTTGTCATACCCACTCTGTCTGTTCATGGAATCCCTATTTGCTATATCAGTTTGCCTTCTTCATCCGTTCAAAGGCATTTGTCCGACGTTTTTGATGCTTCCCATTGGTAAGGTGTTCATGATATGAAGTTCCTTGCTCTGAACAGTTATTACCTAAGGGTTCCAATTTAGTATTGATTTTAGAATGTAGATTCCTTGTAGAAACTGATGCTAGCGCCACCTCGTCACCATAACCAGAAACCTATTGAACTATTTGGTCTATGGAGGAGGCTAGGCCAACAGGGTCCAGTCACACATAGGAGGGCCTATTTCTAGGAGGTGGTTATTTCAGTATCGGTGACACTTATAATCACTGCCTAAAAGTCCTAACAAAAGACCCATTTTACACACTGAATACTTCAATGTTAGATCGCAAAAAGAATAGGACTAGAATAGAAGCCCATTTCCCGCGATATCTTGATATTCTTGCAACAGTCTCAATAAATTCTAATCCACATACCTCACATTCAAGCATTGACGTGGAATAGGCATGAGAAAGAGAGAAGGAGATCTCGAAACCATCTATACTGCAGACTTTTAAGTATCAAATACTTATCAGTACATGCATTTCAAACAAACTATCAAGCGACTAAACCACCTCAAGTGACCCTTGGTGAGCTGGTGACCGGATGGCCCATCTTTAACAGGTAATAGAAGCTCTAGGTATGCCGGGTACTAGTGAGCAGCTCACCATCAGGTGGTATTTGCTCAAGGTTAAGGAGTAGCTCATACCAATATCAACTACACAGGAGACACACCCAGACCAGGCCTGGAATAGAGCTAAATGGGCAATTCCGTTAATGGCCTGTAGCTAGCTATCTATTATCATGAATAGGTTATCAAGGTGGTGTATCCAGGGCAAACTAATCCGATAGAGTTACCCTGGTTCCGTACGGTCCTTTGTAATCTATACCTTCTATTACAAAGTAAATGAAAGAAGTGACTTCTCCTTCATCATGATACCCCAAATGGGCATATTTTGTTACAAACTGAAATATCAAAATAGCCTGCAATCATGGAGCAGACCGTCAAAATCAATGTGTATTGCAACTGGTTAAAACATAGTATCACGTCAAACATTTCATTACTTAAAAATCTTTTCTAACAGGTGATATCCATCTGTTTTCAGCTATATACATATATCGGTAGTTGCTGTTTACAGGAGGGAATAGTATCGGCTGGCATTCCTGTGCGGGTGACTAAGTCTCTGTCTATACACAAGACATAAAACTGTATATATATTAAGAACTAGTACCTCTACCAACAAAACCCCCTAGTGGAGTTCTCTTCACATATATAACCATTCCACTCATGGCTGACTGCATGCTAAAGAAGCGGCATACACTCTTTGTGCCATGAGCAGAACCCCTCTCCCTCCCTCTCCCACAGTGAGGGGGTGGCATTACCAGCAGCCACTAAACCACACATCGCAAGGAACAACAGCTACAGTTCATCAATCCATACCTGGTTGGCTCTTCTCATTATCTTCAAATATTAGACTGCCAAGAAGTGCCCTGTGATGTAACTAATTCAGCTGCGAATCCAATTATGTAATATCATATCTACATGTATACAAATTCATGGAGATAGATAGAATCCATAAACTAAATATGTTCAAAGATGATGGCAGCTCTCGGTCAGTAATTAAGATAAATATTCACCTTGGATTCGGGTCCGGCTATAAAGAAACAGGTTCTTCGTTGGGCTGGTTGTATATAATCATTACCCTCTGAACATTGTGTCATTAATCCAGTAAAAAATGCTACTGTTGAGGTTATTGCCATGAGATATCAAACTGACTTTAAAGTGGGTTAAGGTTAGGGTGGAATGACCACACTTCCTTTACAGGTACAAACATGCCCGAGACCATGTTGAGCAACTCGAGCTTAAAGGGGGGCAGCTAAGGGCGAGACAGCTCCGTGTATAGGACTAACCGCCCCTGGCACACATAAGGCTTTTTCCACACACGGCAGGGAGTCCAAAAATGTCAGGTCATCGGCAGGCCAGGCATCCTCCAAGTGAACTTCCCTTCTGTCCAAAATAGGAAGAGAGGCAACAGCCCACTCTATTGACTTAACCTGTAAGAGCCCTCTCTATACCCTATACCTTTCATTTTTCAATTTAAAGTAAAAATCTATAGTATTACATTTGTCTAGCATAAAAAAAAACAAACTAAAAGCAACGATTTGGAAGAAATACAAATTTTCCACTTGATAGTCCTCTCATCCATAGCTGTTCCCGTATTCTGCCGTGGATGGTGTCTTTGAACACTTTTTATTGGCCATATTTAAGGGATATTTACATACCAATTGCTTGTGTAGAGTGTGTAACAAAAAGGAGAGAATGCGGAGGGTGTAAGCCCGCAGGTGAGGACTATCATGTACCTACATCTGCAGGTAAACTAAGCCTGAAGATACCCTTCAGGCAGATGATGGATAGATGATGGATAATCTCCTAATGACCAGGTGGACGAGACCCCCACCTATCCAACCATGTGTGAACCAACCCTCTCAAGCATTCAGCGATATCCTCATAGTATATCGAGGAAGGTGGGTGGTGATGGAAGGCAAATGGAAAGGGAGGGAGAAACGTATACGGGTTAGGTCGCCAGAAAGCAGTAGATTTTATGTTTTTGGGCCATTTTGGCCTTTTATGGCTCTGGAGAAAGAAGTTGTGAACCAATCTTGTCTTACATAGACTCATTTGATAGGGAACACTTAGGGCTATCAGAAAAATGTAAATTTGTGGTCATCCATCAAAGACTTTAGGACTTGTAGCCTGCCGAAGTGAAAAAACAGCCAAATTTGTTCTTTTTATACTTTTTGTATTTTTTACAAGTGTCCTGTATTGGATAAAGAACACTATAGAGTATCCCAAAGTTATTTTTTGTATTGTATATGATCATAGGTATCATTTCCATGAGGTTTGGACATGTTACTAAGTGAGAATTTTTCATGATGTGTCTTTCAAAATGGAAATCTGTAATTTGTAACGTCCGGTACCTAAATCTAAATCGGTTTTAAAACATGGAAAAAATGAATCTTCAAAATCTTTGTTATTACCCATATGAAGGGCCCTATCATCCCCTACTTTGGTGAAGAAATTGTGTCTCTACCAGCATTTGTCTCCATATGAGAGCAGCTTTTATGAAATAATTCTAATAAAAGTACCGGACGTTACGTAACGTCCGGTACTTTTATCATCATGTAGGAGGCAGTCTACTGTGCATGCATAACTCCAATTTAGTTCCATTCTGTAATTGAAGTCAATAATAGACATATTGGCCTTGTTATTTCATGTGTTTGTTATGCATAATGGGACATTCTTATATTACTGAGAGCAACTTCAATTACCTCCATATTTCATTATTTTGGTACCGGACGTTACATGACACAAAACAAGCAATAAAAATGGAACCGAATGGCCTAGGTTGGTATTTTTTGGTCTTCTGAGCTGAGGAGATGTACCTTGACAATTTTGTTAAGGTTATATAAAGTAATTAGAAAATTAGTTTTTCAGGGCCTTCAAGGGCAAAATCTTACACTTTCTGACGACCTGACCCATACACTCTTTGAGGCCAAAGACCATCAACTGCATCTGGTTGTTTTACTCTAAGGTCGTTCAAACGGCGGAAATGCTGATCGCATCTATGAGCTGGTGTAACGGTAGAAAGCATGCACTCTACGAGAGATTGACATGCCTCTATTTCATGAGCCATTATTTCCGCCAAGAACATCAAGGAGAGATTCAGTGAATCTAAACACAACCTACTATAAATCTTCACTGGCTGCCACATGGATAAGAGTGTCGACAAGACAATTAAAGTGTTAAGAGTTGATAGCCCATCATCTCATCCATCACATCCTGGTGACCATCAGACCCCTGTCTTCACCTCACCTGCCATCCATCACCTGAGGGCACACCTTACCTGACCCTATACTCTATACATCTAAGTAGGCAGGACATGGGGGTAGGATCAGGTGTCAACAGGTCACAACTCCCACTTGAGACCTGTCCACCTCTCATCACCATCCTGTCACATCTGTACCAGAAAGCAATTTGTATATACATTAAGGAGGCGGTAATATAGTAATGGACATCTGTGGAAAATAGAATCTTATCGTTAACTAGAGGGGGCAGAGGAAGGCAGTGAGTTAGTGTACCGAGCAGATTACGTCAGGCGCTTTCATTTTGGATGGCTTCCACAGTGGCTTCATCCTGAGGGGATCCAGGATACTGCAGGCACTGGTGTCTATTAGTGATCTTGAAGTTGCATAATTTACTTGAGATGGCTTCAAAAGTGGCTGCCAATACTGACAGAAACATGGGATTCTTGTAATTGTGTGAATATTTAGCCTTTTTAACTTCAGAGGGGATGGCCTATTGTTAATTTACAGAAGTAGATCTACAATCCCAAACAATAGGCCAATCTTCCCACACTGCAGGGACCATGTTCCTCAGCGCTATAAACACCTTGCCCTGGCCGGGTACCAGGTACACAACATGCCCCAAGACCTGCAGGGTACCTGTATAGCCCAGCTCGAGGCCACACGCACACAGGGCTCTGCCCAAAATGTCAAGGCCTCCGTCCGTCAACCCCCCTCCCAGTGCTGCGACAGTGCCCCTACCGGCGGCGGATCCCTTCCGCTGATGGGGACAGACACCGTTACTTCTCACATTATCGCCCGCCGCCTGGGATTGGGCCTCTGAAACAGGCTAATGATGACTGACTCTTTTGTTTTTTACTCCAACAACACGTTATCAAGCAACCAGATTATCTGTCGGGGAGATCTTATGGGACACTTTGAGATGGCTTCCAAAGTGGCTTCCAACACTGACAGAAAGATCCCATTCGGGATTCTTGTAATTGTGTAATGCTAAGAATATTTTATCTTATAAACTTCGGAAGGGAAGAGTGGCCAATTGTTAATTTACATAAGTATGGTCCAGACTCACACAATAGGCTCTGAACCCAATCTTCCCACACTGCGGGGACCATGTTCTTCAGCACTATAGACACCTCCCCCTGGCCGGGTCCCAGGTAGAGAACATGCGCCTAGACCTGCAGGGTATCTGTATAGCCCAGCTCCCGGGCACACTAACACAAGGTCTGCCCAGAATGTCATGCCCCCCATCCGTCAGCCCCCTCCCAGTGCGGCGACAGCGCCCCTACCGGCAGCGGATCCTGGCCGCTACAGGGGCAGACATCGTTACTTCTCACATTATCGCCCGCCCGCCGCCTGGGGTTGGGCCTCTGTAACAGTCGGTCATCAATCTATGCAGTATTTTCATCAAACTTTGCTCCCCTGGTGTACGACTGCCAAATAACATGTATTAGCCGCCTGGGATGGCACGTTTTGCTTCTGATACATACGGACATATAACTGCAGTTTCAACAAGCTCTGACAGAATCTCGGGGACAGAATTCACGATGCACGTCTTTTATACGAAATGTGTACGCATGGTTTCTTCCCCCGTTACGTCATGTATCTGCAGTATTTGATAATTGACATGTACTTCCTTTAGCTTCAACAGAATTTTGAGGGTAGCAGTGTCAGACATCCAAAAAGATTTCAATGCACATTACTTGTTAATACATGTTGTAATCATTTCGTCCCTCTGAAGTGAAAGGTGTGGAATGGACTTAATGAAGTGTTATCTATGTTAAGGATATAAAACCTACGATTATTCACGTACCTAATGTTATCTACTCTTAGTGAATGACGACTCAGCCCCCAACAACTTTTCACCCTACTTTCACTGAACAGAAGGAAGAATGATTTCCCAACCTCTTCATCAGCATGATTTGTTGCCAGGGCAGGATAGCGATGACGGCGGTCTAGCTAGTCCTGAGGACTAAGGCATCTGCCGCGTCCGCGCTGACGCAACTACGCGGACTCTACGCGGAGCCTCCCGCAGTGAGCGTAGGTGCGCGGGCGTAGTGGTAGTCCTCAGGACTATAGCTAATAATGTGATGCTTAAGTCTAATGCTGCTAGTAAGCATAGTCCTAAGGACTAAAGCCTAGTCCCCAGGACTAAGAATATGAGGATATTGTCCTAGGGACTAATTGTACATTCCCATGAATTACCTTGCAAGACCACATGATTTTGTATAAGATTGTGCTGTTAGCCTCCAGGACTAAGCTTTTAGCCCCTGGGGACTAATTCATAGACTCAGGGACTACTTGTTTAGTCCTGAGGACTACAAACACATTTACCTAGTCCTTAGGACTAATGCATGTGGTTCTGAGGACTAATTCATTGATTGATGTCTAATGTTATTGTGACTAGGGCTGTAGTCCCCAGGACTTCAAATTTAGTCCCGAGGACTACTTTTTAGTCCCCATGACTGCTCTGTGTAGTCCCAGGGACTAAAGATACAGTCTTGGGGACCAAGGACTGTGTCTCTAGTCCCAAGGACAATGTTCTAGTCCCCAGGACTGTATCTTTAGTCCCTGGGACTGCACACTGAAGGTAGGCCTATGGTCCTAGAGCATAGTCCTTGGGACTAAGACCCTACATCCCACCTACCCCTTGAGACTTGGCAGATATAGATAGTCCTCTGGACTAAGACCTAGTCCTCAGGACTGGCTGGACTGAAATAGTAGTCCCTGGGACTATGTCTCTAGTCCCCAGGACTAGTCCCTAGCAGTTTCAGCATTGTTACTTAGATGCAAAGCCTATAGTCCCTGGGACTACACAGTAGTCCCAGGGACTAAAGATACAGTCCTAGGGACTAGATTATAGTCCTTGGGACTAGATTATAGTCCTTGGGACTGAGACCCTGGCTCATAATCATCCAAGAGTAGCGAATAGTCTACTGTAGAACGCAGAGTAAGGGCCCATTGTAGTCCCCAGGACTAGATGTCGGCGCATGGCTGCTGCTGGCCGCTGCAGCGTACGCGGCAAACAGGGGCGGACGCCTTAGTCCTCAGGACTAGCTAGACCGCCGTCATCGGTATCCTGCGTTGCCAGGTGGATTTATAAAACCACTATCTCGCTAGTCACCAGAACACTATGGCACTTAGCCGACACATCAAGATTCCCCATCTGCTTCCTGTTGCGCGCGCACCATGACAGTGTGCTGGTAGGTGGCATGTCACCAGGTTATTTGTCTATGGCCTGAAGGTACAAGCAGCGAACTTTGTGGCATCAGTGCTAGATACTCTGATCTGTGGATTTGCTGATTTACTACAACTTTCTTTACTTTAATACCTCCCTAACTTACATGTGTCACAGCTATTTATCAGGTAACCTCACATGATCTGTTTTATAATAAAGACTATTCCTGATTTGTTGAAACAAGGCAGGCTCTTATCAAAGCAGCTGTGTCAATCTGCTCACAACTCTTCACGTGTGACCATATACTGTGCCGCTAATATTCTTTTTTGTTCTTTTTTTTTATCGCGTTAATGATGACCCCAGGCCTCCAACTTGTCCTTCTCAAATGATCTGAATGTTCGAGTCAATATACATTGAACTTCTTTCTCAATATCTGATCTTGCATGTAAAATGAACGGTCTAAAAGATGCATGAATTTAATACGTCAATATAAGATAAGAGAGCCTACCTCCGCTGCGTATGAGGATCTCCAACACATCGTCCATAGTCTGACTCTTAGAGGTGGGGAGGTTGACACTGTTGGGGCTGCCGTTAGCCAGCAGAGCCGCCTCGGCCGGTGTCAACAGGTTCTGGAAGGAAAGGGGAGATTGAAAAAAAAAACCAAAAAACTTTCAATATCCACAGATTTATATCCACGAGGTTCAAGAAAACAGAGAAGGGGATGTCATAAAAGCATGGTCGAATAATATAGCATTAACTAGTTTCATTATATCGTAATACGACTTCATTTAGCACCTTCATCATATCACAATGTGACTTCACACTACGACGTCTACGTGTAATTACACAGATTTTCTTTTTTCATTTTTTTCCTATCAATGACATCAAATAAATAAAATATGATGTACATATAGAAAATATCCCAGGTCTATTAGCCTATGGACTGATATTCCTGAAGCTGGTGCTTACCTGTTTGTTCTTAACAACTTCGTCGTACTTGGGTGGGTCCTTGCTGGGTAGGTTAGAGAAGTAGGGGTTGGTGGCTGACCGGTGTAGGTTATTGTGTCCCACAGGTGATGTAGGTACAGACGCCGCACGGCTGGAAGGACACAAGACAATGACATTAAAGACAAATGCTACAACATCCCAGGATTTGGTTCTTCTGCTCATATAACTATGGATTACATTAGTATGATGCTAACATGCTAAGAAAATGCAAAAAAAAAATCCATAGGTCACCATGCTTACTTTTACAGTATGATGATTCAAGCGTAAAATTCCTTAACAATAGAAGCGAATGGGAAAACTATTTTTTCGTATCATGGCTCATAGGTAATGCTCTTTTACTCATTTTCTACATAACTCTCTGGATAGAAAGAGGACATCTACATAAACATTTTGATAAAGAAAAATGGGGGGTCGCCATGAAAATAAAAAAAGTTACAAATTTTTCAAAAGTTTTAATTTCCTCTTAACTATAGCATCCTATGGGTATATAAACAGCTTATAAATGTCTTTCATGTATTTATAATGATCAGACATGGGCTGAAAAAAATATATAGAGGTAAAATGGTCAATTTAGAGTGTGGGGTAACATTTAGATAGTGTCCTTGGTAGGTTTTGTTTTTTGCCACCAGGTGGCTTCTGTGTATCTTGGCGCCTTTGTCTTTAACTAGAGGAATGCGCCGTAGTCGCACCTAACTCGGAACAGGAGGGGTGGTGGTAGGAATGACATCAGCACACAGGCAGGAACTAGCTCCAAGCAGATATTAAATAGTGTAACCTGGTTACTATGTTGCACTAATACCACAACACATCTGTCTGGAGAGCTAGTTAATGCCCATGGTGCCCATGGTGGTTAAGAGCACTACAAAAGGGCGTGAAAAAAGGTGTCCAAATGGAATGTATATACTTTAACATTGTAGCAAAGAAGCGTCCCTTACAGTGATGACAGGTATACCTTGACATTCTCACTGATATCAGCTTATCTAAGGGAGATAATACGCTAATATATATACCTCCTTAATCTATACATTATATCTACATAGAGAACCCAAACATTATATGAATTATCACTGCTAAGACAGATTTATTAGCCAAACAATATCAACTTTCGTGATATTTTTTCACCCCTAAAAAGTCTCAACCCCTTAAGGGTAGAGCAAAAATGGGTGCTCTGACCATGGGGACGGCCTCTGAAAAAAGTATAGTTTCTAGAGGACGAGCCTATACAAATCCTATATAATGGGCGTCGACTATAGTCGACGCTAGGCCCACCATGGTGTTGACTATAGTTGATGCTAGCCCTCAATGGTTAATTCATGGTTGTGCCTATAACTCTTCCGAGTTAATAAACTTTAACTTATTATATTTTAACTCAGTTCTTTGCTGTATGGGTGAGAGACAATTACCATAGTTGACCATTTCTTTACCCACTGCCTCACATTTGCTACATATTGCCAGTCACAAGTTGGTGGGAGTTTAAACCCAGGACAAACGGACATTCGACTTACTTGGTAGGTGAGGGTGAGGCTGGGGGCAGGGGTGCGAATTCAAATAATGAAATCCTTCAATATCAACCAATATCCTACATTGAAACCCTCATTCTTTCCTAATAATAGGTGATTGGTCAGTTTTAGGCAAGCAGACGAGCAGCTCTCTCCACTTTACAACATCCAGTGCATTCCCCTTTCCACCTCCTACACAACCTTAGTTATTTTAACCTATATGGGCTCGCGCTGCCTGAGGTGAATCAGTGAGTGGGTGAAGTTTCCTGATGAGCTTGTTAGAGTGGTCAGGTAGGGGTTAATTCTCGCCACACCCCCTGCTGAACTGGGCTGACCCTTGTCCTCACATGTAAGGGTCAGAGGTCGGCCTAGATACTGAGCTGCTCAGTGCTGGGTGTGTGGAGACAGGTGAGCAGATGGTGAGTGACTCTGTACCAATAAGTCACAGACACAGCTCATGCTACAAGCATCTCACAGATCCATAGGTTGCCCATATTTTAAAATTAGAAATAATTAGTTTTATAATTGTATCTGCTACAAACCATAAGCCTATGACTTTCTTGTAAGGATTCCTTCGAGAGTAAGACCATAAAAGTATACGGTTTTGATATCAGAGCCCGTTCAATGTCAAAACTAGAGGCTGGATATAGTCCACCTAGGCGTTGTACATCATCAAACTAATGACACGTCTTATAACGAGAGATCCAGCTAATTGTACTAAATCTAATATGACAAGCTGTTTACAACAGAAACTCCAATGTCCCCTTATTCCAGCATATACATCTTACCGCGTTCAATTCTGTCACACGCTTACATATTTCTCTGGCATGGTACAACCCCTATCGGCAGGGTATATAAGAGGGCTTGAAGACAGGAGGGTATGATATCGGACAGGATGATGAATCTTGCCCTCTCATTCCCCATGACGGTTTCCCCTATGCACACCCCAGTAAGGGAGTGATCATTTTTTAACAACAGGGGGGGCTGGTGGGTTTGAGGTGGGGGGGTCAGAATTTTTTCAACCCCTTGACCGAGGGGGGTCAGAATTTTTTCAATACCTCTGATGGGGGGGGGGGGGTCAAAATAATTTCACCTGATTTCAGTGGAAAACCCCGCGCGTTACTATAGGCTAAAAGGGGACGTTCGCACGCGATTTTTGTCCCTTATGGGGGGGGGGGAGGTTGAAAAAATTTTACCCCCTCGAGAGGGGGGGGGGTCGAATTTTTTTTCATGCGTCCACGCGCAAACCCACCAGCCCCCCCATGTTGTTAAAAAATGATCACTCCCTAACGGGTATGACATGGCTATCAGTCAGCTGAGGTTCAGGTGAGGACAGCACTTACAGGCTATTTAAGGTGATAGTTGCTTCTTCCAGTAGTCGGTGCTTGTGATGGAATCACAGCTGTAAAAGCATTGGAAATATTGACATTCATGACATATGTATCATTTCATACGTCTAGTTTATACGCCATTGTCACTTATATGACTAATGGTGGATAAGAAACCCACGACTGTGCAAAGGGTGAGACCGGGACTGAGACCTAGCTAGAAAACAATCCCTGCTATATGGTACGAGATTTTCTTTTATCTGTTCATTAACTTTACATAAGATTGCAGCTGACAAGGCCCCTAATATACGATACTCCTCCCCTTTCTGTCGACAGGGGGAGTAGGTGCCGCTGGTTGCTGACAGACCGTATCAGGTGAATAATGTGACCAGCGGCCAGTAACCAGCTTCAAACAGGTAACCGACAGTCTGCAGCCCCTTAGCGGCAGGTAACTGCATCTATATGTCAGTACATCCTATGTGTAGTGGTTTGTGCATGTGGGGAGGGGGTGTATATGAAATTGGTTACCATAATCCAGAACGGCACATTAACGCCGATTATATATTCAAGGTCACTTTTCCCACTTACATATACTCTTCCTAACCTTATATTATGCACTAGTTGTCAGCACTACCTCGCTCTTATCCAACCAATGACGTCAATGAGCAACCAGGTAACGTGCCCATACGTCACTATGGTTTACAGATACATGTATTGGTGGAGAACCTTTTTCTTGAAGTGATTTTGTGGATGTGGAAGTGTGTGTGTCGAGGGGGGTGGGGGCGGTGGATCTGTGAGCAGCTGTCTGCGCAGTCTGGTGTCTGGTAGGGTAGGGTCAGACTCGATGAATGCTTGTTGTGTGAAGGGGGAGTCTAGGGATGGGATTTGTGAGCAACTCTCCTCGTGCAGGGAGCAGCTCACAGACGAGGTCGCCCTTTGTCACTGTCACACCCGACCTGCTCACCTGGTGGTAGTGGCGCCCCCTCGGGGCAACCTAGCACCTGCCTCCCCCTAGTGAGGTGCAGCTTAACTTTGTGAACAATGTGGGGGACTGGGGCACTCAGTATCAGATTGGGTACCAATTGCGGTAGCGATGGTAGATCTTGATTCCTAACGGAAAATAACTCCTGTTGACAAGCACACTGGGAGATGAACATGGGTGAAAAGGATTCATTGTCCCTAAGATCAAACACGACCCAACCATCTGATTCACAATGATCGATCGACTTGTCTCTGCTGAGAGACTCATTTTAAGCCATATCCATACAGATACATTGCCTAATCATATACATGAACATGATTACATTACATCACTATTAGCCATCATCCTGTGTATGGAGAGTGAGCTGACATTTTGAAATTGTAACTAAAAGCCAGCTGGTGTGTTGGGTAAGAGGCAAGGCTTGTATACAGTTTATCACTTTGGAAAGAGGTACGAAGCTAGGTTGTACAGGAGTGGCGTGAACAGTGTTTTTAGATGTGTCTCAGCAAAGTCCACAAGTGTTTCATCATTGATACACTACGTCACTTCTTTTTCACTGCCTCTTGTCAGATCTCTATAAATCATACCATACATCAAAGTCAGAAAGGCACAAATAGTTACGCCTGAAATATATTGAAGTATACGCAACTTACAATATGTATAATACCTTTCTTTAAGTGTAAGTTTATATATACAATGGCATTTTAGTTCACTCCGACCCTGACCCCTAGTAGGGGTTAGGAGTGGTAGCATATGAAGTATGAACCAGGGGTGGTAGCACATGACGTATATATGTATACGTCCAAATAGATGAGTGCCGTCAGAAGACTAGATACTGCAGTAATGGGAATGTTCCCGGCCGTACTTCCATATCTCGCCGCCATAGGAGGGGGTGGCTCCCCGCATACCTCCCATTGTAATATGTGACCTATGGGGCTGTCTCTGGACATGTTTAGGTGCACTCATTATCTATCAGTAATTACATGGTGTGATGAACGTTATGTGTGTGTATATACATAGACTGATGTATAGCTAACATCATGTACATACAGTTAGCCATACATATGGGCGAGGTCTACTGATTAGATGCCTCTATAAATATGCCTGGTTGCTCAAAAGCAAGTCTTCCAAGTTAAGAATAAACAGCTGCAGCTTCAAATACGCATAACTATTTTACATAGAAACATACAAAAGGTACCCATTAAGTCTAAATATAACATGCCCAAAGGAACAGGTGTATCTCAACACCCAGACATACTATGCATGGAGGAATGTTGGCAAATTGCTGACTATAAGGTGTTCTATATGTGTGTATTGGGGTGGGGGGGGGGGTGCTGTTGCTGATAGGTGAGTAGTGTAAGGTGGGGGAGGGGATGGGTTTATCCACCAAACAGTTGACCTGAGATTAAACACATGTGCACTGTCTGTAGGTGAGACTGGTAAAAGGTGAGTTAAAAAATAGACCCAGCTTCAGGACTGGGTGAAGGAGGTGCTGGCCACTATTCATGTGATATTCTGCCCGTCCTGTGGTGGTCTAAGGCTAGATATATATGCTCACTATTCATTGCCTTAAACTCCGTCAAGCTGCTCCAATGTGAAAGGTATACAAAACTTTATTGGGCGATGGAGTTTTCTGCATATCTAAATTAGGCTGGAACCCTGCCCCTGAATTCCGCTCCCGCTACTCTTCCACTACATAAGGTAGTTATACAGACCGCAGATGCCCAGCGTATATCTAAATACTGCCATCTGACAATGAGTGTACATGTATAAGAGTATTGCTATCTCACACACGAGAACGTCCGAGTTGTCTGACCCTATCTAACCCGGGTCCCTCCCCTTTCCCCTCTTCAAACACACATCACACACTTATTCACTATCTCACAACAATCCTGCAAATGCCTTTACCCCTATCCTCAGCTTCTCACACACCTAATCAGCTCCCACCCTCCATCACAGAGTTCTCTATCTTCCCACCAGGTGGGGGCTGTCTCCAGGCTTACTTTGTGATACTAGTATTGCCACCTGGGTGGAGGACTAGGAACCAGTCATGTCCATGGGCCGTGACGTTGAGAGCAACTCAGGAGATCACCACCCTCCAAGAAGCACTCGTTAGACTATCTTCCAATATCTTCTATTTTTGGATTCAACCACCAGACTGAAACGTCAATGGTGGCCTGCATTCGTGGCATGAGACATTTACCATAGGCGAATCTACCGTAATCTCCCGCGTATAAGGCGCACCCTGCGTATAAGACACCTAGAGTTTTAGAACATGGTCCAAAAAATGAAAAAAAATCATGAATTTTTTTCTAGTGAATGGATTTTGAAAATTTAAAAAGCTATGGGTAGATATAAGTGTCCTAGACCTACTGGGCTGCCCTATGTCCTATTATGAGTTACAGGGAGTGTAAAATATCAAAAGAAAGTTCTTGCGGATTCAGGGACAACTAAAACCTCTCGTTCGAAACGACCCATAAGACCCCAGGAGGGGAGTCGACTTTCCTTACCTCACCAGCTATTCAACCACCTCCGCTCATCTATACTATACATACAAGCACATGGGTCAGAATATTCTCTATCAGCCTGGAAGTAATAAAGGTGTCGTAAAAAGGCGCCCTTCATTACTCTTTTTGTACGAGGGCAACGACTTGATATACAGCCGCTTAGTATCCTAAAATAATCACCGTCAATGGTTTATGATAAGTTTATGATGACATGGTCCATAAATATGACATAAATGTCGCCGATTAAGTCTGTGGTGTGACTTATTCTATGATAACCGATGGTAACAGTTGGGAGATGAAAGAGCAACATTTTACCACCCACAGCTCTCCACAGTACATGGGTCCTGATTTGGCTCCCACCTAGCAAACCAGCGCAATTCAGGCGACAAGTCTCAACTTATTTCTGCATAAACTGAATGTAATCTATTCAATAAGTACTTTTTTCAGTAGGAATGGTTACTAGAGCTACTATACATACAGGTGATGTACATCAAGGAGTATTACACAGGTGACAACACCTGGTGATGAATGGCTAACAGGGATGGATGGTTGTTGGCAGGGTGTTGAAGTTACTTATCCTCTATGTGACAACTGTGAGGACTAACTATGTCCTAATTATCACAATAATGTCACCCACACAGTGGTATAAAATTTAACGCGTGCAATCATGCACGACTGGCCCAGTCGCCCACCATCTACCGTAGGGGACTGTCAATATAGTGACAGTGTGTCGAAGACTCAATGCTTAAGGCTATGGAGGATGCACCCATTATCGCTCGCATGTTTCATTGGCGAATAACTCCTCTCCTGGCGAGTTAAGCATTGCACAATACCAGCAGGTCTTGAATAAGGATACATATTAATCATACAAACGCACGAGACAATGTAATTCTCCTCCATTTTGTTATAATCCAGCAGTTTCATTGCAACCGTGAGTCGATCGTCTCGCTGTCCGCCATTTTGGATTTTGATGTTCTGTGCGCATGCGCGACCCCTCCTTGCCGGAAGTCGCATTTTCGACGGAGAAATGATAGATAATATCGATTTAACTTGAAATTAATGGCATTTTGAATATAATCCATGCATGTTTGGCAATATTAATCGAATTGAATCGAATACACCCCCTCAATTTACTGTTATAAAATAAAATCTGACGACCGGTCACTCTGCGCGCATGTGCGAACTCGCACGAGGATGTCCTGGCTGGAGGGAGAGTGTAAAGACTAGTACATAAGGTACATATATATTATGTCAGAGGGCGCACGCAGTAGCTAAGAGATTGGAATAATAAAAGCCTGCATCCTCTGACTATACCATTTCGTACATAGAGTCCCACACTCGCCCCGCCGGAAATGCGATAGGCATAACAAACTTATGGCGGTCTGATTTACAGGATCGGTATATAAACGGTCTTATACCAACTTTTCCTCAAGCTATCGTGTTACATGGACGGTCCTCCAGCCTTACCTGCTGAAAAAAAGCGTCTTAATTGGACAATTCCCCTAGGAACCCATGTGTTATGTCTATCGCGAAAATCTATCGCACAATGCTATCCTATGGAGCCTCATTTGCATGAGAAGGTAGGTTAAATATGTCAGGTTTTTTATTCAACTATTTTCATACCTAAAGAAATTTTTTTCCCAGGAATTGTGCATGTACAATGAAAGACTAGATCCTAAAGAACATGTTTCCATGATTTTTTGTTTAATTATCCCCCAATTTCGATGAGCAATTCCCATCTAAAGTTCAGATTCATGACCGTCAGTTTACGACCGCCAAGGCGCCGCCAAGGACCCAGCAGGGGCTGGGCCAATATGCATACAGTATGGATACATTACATATAGCATCAAGCCTGAACCAATCACATCCCTCCTACAGGAAGATAACCATGGTGATTTAAAAAAAAAGGCCCTTATTTACATGTAGAAGGAATATACATTGACATTTATTGCCTTATGTATCAGTAGCAGATCCAGGATTTTGAAAAGGAGGGGCGCGCCCTTCATTTAATTCCTATTCATGTCTGAATCAACAACTGTAAGTACAATGCTGCACTTTGCTGCATAGTGTTCTATGGTGGACAATAACCCAATACCTATCATCAAATCAACAAATGCAAGCATCTAATAGATCAAATGTAGCATTCATCGAATGAAATGTATCTTCACCAAAATTCCAACCCTCATTAAGTATGATGTATAAACCACATTCCTTGAGGTGTGAATCTGTAGTTACACCAACGGTGCAGACACACTTTAACCTACCGTAATCTCCCGCGTATAAGGCGCGTCTTATACGCGTGGTTTTAGTTCTCCCTGGATCCACAAGGGGAAGATCAAGACCTTCATTTTGATATGCCAGGGGCGTAGGAAGCAAATTTTATTGGGGGGGGGGGCCCAGGGGTCTCGGTTGGGGGGCCTGCTATATCTTTATATAGGCTTACATAGGGAACCTCCTCATTATTGGGGGGCCCAGGCCCCCCTGGCCCCCCTTTTCCTATGCCCCTTTATGTTACACTCCCCTGAAGTCCTGGGGCACTAGCTAGACATAGCCTTTTGAATTTTTAAAATCCATTCAGTAGAACAAAAGTTATGATTTTTTTATTTTTCTGATCAAATCCTAAAACTCTAGGTGCGCCTTATAGGCGGGCTGCGCCTTATATGCCGGAGATTACGGTACATCTTTACGCTTTTTTTGTTAGCCTAAAATATGGAGAGCTTGGCCTGTACATCCTAGCTTTCTCTTTCCTCACACATAGACAAAAACACCAGACAAGGCTGTGGCTTTATCTGAATTACTGCTCCCTGTGCATAGTCTGAATGACGACAAGGGTTCATCTTGTATAATGATATTGGTTATCTGATCTGGCAGAGCTATAACGGCTTCTACATACCGGCACTTATTGGATAAACAGGAGCAGGCCTGGCTGGAAGCTGCTTGTACCTCTCCCTGTGCCATTACCATGATCATACAGGGCAGTTTTAATACAGTCTCCCCAGTAAGATGGAAGGCAAGGTAGATACATCACTTCTTGAAACCAAAGAGTTAAAATGGTTGGCAGTGGCCTGATACTAGTGTCTGTAACAGATTGCTGATGGGAGTATTATCACGATCATAGTATCAGGACTAAACCCATAGTAAACGTACGATTAAGACTCTACTAAAATGACAAATGCCATTCTCTGATTACAGTGCATGTCAACCGAGTCAAATTTCTATCTAACCACATCAAAGATTCTCAAATGATACACTGACCATCTAACTTGTGCTGCTGGAATCAAAGCCGATATTGCGTAGACTATTTTCACAGTTGAGCATAAGATTTATACACGTTTGGGGAATCTTTTACCATTTTCACCCAGTCCCTTCTTCAATAATCAACATGCCAATGCCTAATTGGCTACATTATAAAGACCAGTTGAAAGTTAAGTACATTATACTAAAGCTCGTTTTCTGTCCCCAGGCGGAATTTGAAATGCCAATCCTCTTGCAAATAAGCCGAAACCATGCAACTAGGCTATCGATTCAGGTGTACATGAAGAGGCTTGTCGAGGGGTATGTAGCAATACTAGAACAAGACTTTAGTAGGTCTTAGACTGTCTGTCTAGGTGGTGGTGGTGAGAGGAGGGCAAAGGGGTAGGTGATTAACTCTCGCTTGGAAGATCACAAAGAAGACCTGCTGAGCTTTATGTCTTGCCCAGTTTTCCGGCTCTGAATCGCTCGTCAAAGCAGTCACAGCTCTTCACCCACTTAGTGCTGGCAGGTGTTTTGAAAAAGGTTTCCATGTTTTGAATAAGCCTGTTATTTTATTTCAATGGGCAATGGTGAAAAGAAAATACATTATAATTAAAAGCTACAGTTAGCCATCTCCACCCCACCCCTCTTATATTAACTAGTAATCATCAGACTTAGGAAAATGCATTGGTGCAGGGATCTCATAAGCACAAAAAGCTGTTCGAAGTTGTAGGGAGCTGCTTAGGTGCAGGAAGCTTTTCTGGATTCTAAGGGTGTAGGGCGGTGTTCATGGATACAGGGGTCTTGTCTGGTGTGAAGGGAGCAGTTCAGAGATACCGATACAGGGAGCTGCTCAGGGGTGCAGGAAACTGCTCATGTCCACACGGAGCTGTTCAGTGGTGCAGGGGGCTGTTCAGGGGTGCAGGGAGCTGCTCAGGGATGTAGGGAGCTGCTCATGTATACAGGGAGCTGCTCAGGGTGTAGGGAGCTGCTCATGCATACAGCCTATTACAGGGAGCTATTCAGGTGGATAGGGAGCTTCTTAGAAGAACAGGGAACTGCTCAGGGATGCAGGTAGCAGCTCAGAACAGGGGACCACTCAGGAGTACAGAGAGAACTGTTCAGACATACAGGTGGCTGGTCGTAGATGAAGGGAGCAGCTCAGGGTAGGCTAAGAATAGTTGCATGTTGACAGTGTATGAGCAACTCTTGTGACACTGACAGAGACACCCATCTCTAACTCACCTGACTAGCCTCTTATATTTTTTTTTTCTTGTTCTTTCAAAATATTCTACCAACACTTCTAGCTAATTGCAACATAAACCACGAATTTGTACCTATGGTATCATTAAGATTGATGCAACCATTCCCGCAATGATCTGATATAATACATACCATAAACCCCACATATAAGCCGCGCCTTATAAACCATTTCAGGCGTATAGGATCAGGCTTAGTAAACTCAGGATACATACATAGATCTTAGTAAGAAATCAGGGCCATTTCAGAGCCCTGATGCGAGTTGGCATCTTCGCAAACTCAGGGTGCAGCTTATGTGCATGGTTTTACGGTAACATTCAAGGCTGTAAACTATCATGCAGCAATAACTTGCCATGAGCCATGTGTAGACGCCACCATAAAGTTGTGGTTTTGTGTCACACTAGTTATCTGCCATCTGGTCCCCTCACAACCTATCGATGTCCTATGCTATCAAACCAACGAAGCCACATGTGAAGCCACTGGCAATGTGGAGTGGCTTCTCGGGTGGCTTCAAGCCCCCAAGGACCAGGCATACATCCTTGTCACTCGCGTTACCAATGGGTATAAGGGGGCAAGTGGCTAATGACAGAAAGCAAGATATGGCCACTGTAACTATCAACACACACCTATCATGGGTGACATATATGACAACAATTTGTTACTTCCATTAAGGGTGTCAGCCTGGCAGCCTGCACTTAGAGTGAGTGAGTGAGTGAGTAATAGATGTTTAACGCCATTACGACAGCTAAGGTCATATTCATGGCGAGAACTACATTACACAATATCACAGGGAATGTGTCAGTGCCCGCACATATGTGCACCACACACATCCCAGCCATGGGAAGAACTAGTTTCTCGCGAGAACGGTATCAAGAAAATGTAAGAAAGATATGAATATTGTATCAAGCAGATTTCTGGTAGACCAAAGGTCAGATTCATCAAATGATATCACATATTCATGAAAGGTCACACCCTAGATCTCTAGGACTTATTTCTTACACACACATTCCTATGTCTGTTGCACTCCTAAATGTGTGGTGAATGCTCACCATGGCAACGGGCAAAATGCAAAAGGAGCTGAGCCGCAGACTGCAATGTCAACCTCCAGGGGTTTTCTGGAAAGGTTGCTTTTATTTTTTGCTATGACTAACAAACCACCTGCAGGTTGGCCTGGGGGCCAAAACTGCAGGAGGTGGAAACTTGTCAAGACAGTCACCAGAGGGCATGGTGTGGCCCAACAGCTGGTGGCGTGCGCCAAGGTCAGTAAAGGTCATGGTGGGCAGGTACCCAGGTTGTACGTCACAACACACCTATTCTCGGCTACAGGAGACATGCCCATTCTTCTCCGGCGTGTGTCAATGTCAGTGCATTCGGAGGAGAGATCACTCACCAAGCATTATCCTCAGTGGCTATGATGCAGCTCAATGGGCATTGGCAATAACAAGAAAGCTGCTTGGAGAAGGGAGAGTACCATGCATGCATATTCCCTGGCTCCTGCTCTCACATTGCTGCTTCCCGGGAATTCACGACCGAATTCTTCACTCTAGACCTGTTATGGAACATGCATGTACCCACCTGTGCACATTGGGAACCAGACGTCCAATTAGATTTCATATAGGTGACCACAAACAATACCAGAGGTGTACTTCAGGAATCAAGTTGTAGATTACCACTGACAACTTATGTCGGGCATTTAACAGACGTCAGGCAAACCACAAAATAAAACCATGCTGAACATCACTAATGTGGATCGAACTACCTGTGTGCAACTGTCTTGTACAACTTTGCAATAAATATATCAGCCCTATGGATGGAAATTGCCTCCCACATATATCCTCATCTACGGTTAAAGGTCTATGGGTGACATTTTCGCTAACACTGTGGACTGTGGATAATAGACTATGTTCAATAGCAGGTGGTACTTATTTAATGGTCAACAAAACCGTTGAAATTCAAATTTAGGCATTCCTGTAAAAGTGGGAAATTTACCATCCCTGGGTCCTCAGAATGACCTTGGCCACAATCATAAATCGATTAACAATTATCATCAGAAGAAGCATATTTCATTGAAGATTTCGAGAAAACGATAGGTAAGGAACTTAGTCATAAATACAAGAGACCTGCTCAGAAAGTTGAATCCATCTGCTGACTTTGCAGAGGGATATATTGAATTCATTTTCTCACAGAACAATTTTTTAACTACAGAAAAACAAGGAGCATTTTCTTACACTGCATACCAGCACTAGAAGGGGAGGGAAGGTGGGGTATGGGTGAGTAAAGCTAAGTGAGCTGCAGTAGCCTGATGCATACACTCTGTATGCCTACCTCCTACAGCCACCCCGGGAGCCAGTTTGACATTGGAGGCAGATTTTTGTGGTGACCAGCGTGTAGCTGTGGCCTGTGATTCAGAAAGCAGCAAGGTAAGGGGTATAACTACGGCATGTAAGTACGTCAGCATAACAACCATGGGGCCTATTAGGCTATACACAGGCCAAAAGTGCAACTTGGTGTAGCCCCCACCCACACAGCTGGTCTCTTTATCTCTCAACCCTATCATACCTCTAAAGGTTAAAGGCCTTTCGTCGGCATACAACAACAACAATGATGGCTTTTCTCTTCCACGAGGTCACTGCATTAAATTCTCCTACAAACTGCTATTCTATTCTGGTAATTCACACATTCTATAAGTCAATTGATTTTTCTTTTTAACTTCTATTTCCGCATAGTTTCCCTACATGCATACTGCAGTATGCCTTTTAAGAGATGATGGACGCCTAATGCCTCTTAGAGAAATGGCCAAAGTAAGGGGTGCGTCCCATTCGTGGGGATTTTACCCAATAGAAAAGTTCTGAAACAACAAAGATCAATCTCAGATGTACCTTATATGAGTTTTATATATGAGGTGCGCTTTATACACGGGCTATTATGGTACTTTAGTTACTTTTTCTAACTATCAACAGGGGTAGACACTAACACTGGCTCGGTGGCCAATGGTCAGTAGTTTTGAGTGTTGGCCAGTGATTTTTTTTTTAAAACAACATTCTTACTGGCCCGGGATGGCCAGTGGCTCCCCCCTACACTTTAAAGTCTACTGCATCAGGTAGAGCCTTAGAAGAGAAAAAGGCAAAAAGGTGATTTTTTTTTCTAATACATTGTCTATATAATTTGACCCTTTGCCAGGTTCCTAGATGTTGTCCTTTGTCGGTGACTTTTTTTCCATTTCTTTATTTATTTTGTTTACATTAAGATATAGGCATTTCCAACTACAAATCCCGGGCCAACAGCTTTAGCTGTGGGCCAATAAATTTCTGGCTGTTGGCCCGGGTGGCCAGTGGCTAAAAATGTTAGTGTCTACCGCTGCATCAACCTTTATGTAACTGTTATTCATCTTCTCTTATAGAAATACCCACATGAAAAATACAGCAACATGGGAAGCATTTTGTGGGATTTATGCATGCTGACCTAGCCCTAGTTCCACATGTGATATGGTAAAATGATACTAAAGGTACCACCTTATGTTATCCATGGATGGTGCTGATGATATCTCTCAGTCTCTGTGAGTACCCTCAGATGTTACATTGAGCTACTCCATACTGCTGCTGTGGTCCTTCCCGCCTCTTACAGTCAGATTCAAAAATAAAAATGTACTGTAATCTGTAGTTCTGGCAGTTTATGTAGGGAATACTATGTTGATGTGTGACTTAATGTTTTGGGAGGTAAAACAGAAGTAGACTAGAATCCGTTTACAGCCCTATACAGGAAAGTCTGTAGAGTGCATCTGGCGGCTTGCGTTTGCCCGATATAAGCTGAGGCAGCCTGAGCAAGTTGAGAAAAAAACCTCAACTTTTTACAGTTTCATTTCTTCTTTTTTTTCTCCCTCCATGAAGTCCTATTTACTCATTTCTTTCTCACTTTATCGTGTATTTCTTTTCTATGCACATGTAGTCTATAAGGGTTCTAAAAGTCATACACACCAGGGATACTAATACCGCCACCTGCAGGCTGCTTAATGTCTACAGATCCTTGGAACCAGAGGATGGCACAGCATCAGCATAAACACCCCGCCTACTCCACCAGACCTGCCACTCCTCCAACCACAGGGGAATCTAATTAGGAAGGTACTTCCCGCAGCAAAACAAGGTATTATATTGTTAACATATAGTTCTAGACACAGGAGGTTGGAGTGAAACTCATGCCGTGCTCGCACCTGTCTATTAACTTCATACGGGGGGAGTACAAACCTTTACCTCATATTCACAATTCTTTACTTATTTAACTTTGCTGGTCTGAAACATTTATTCGAAAAATGAACTATATTTGGTGAACTACTTAGTATTTGTAGGTATTTATCTAATTGCAATTTTGAAGAATTCTAATAGGCAAACAATTTCTGTTAAATTTCTGATCTAATCTATGCCATATGGACAATCACACATGCTGCAAATCCATATATATAGCGTATATACTTACTATATTATCTCCACGGGGAAACACCATTGATGAGCACAGCTTTTATTGGTTTCCCCTTCTTTGATTTAATTATGTCAGATGAAAACCTTATTGAATTATGTGTGTCCTCTATCTAGACGGCAGGCCTTAAAACGACTAGGGACCCTTGTCCAAAATGGAAAAATAAAAATCACCGAGCAGGTGAAAATTTGCAACACCAACTAAGAATTACAAAGAAGAAGAAAGAACATCAGTAGAAAAAAAAACAGACCAGCAAGTGCAAGTAAAAGGGTCTGCAAAAACTATGACCGAGAAACATGAATCAACAAATTTGTTAGGAAAATAGCACATAACACAGGGGGAATGGGTGAGGGATAGGTAGACTCATGACAGATGGGCACAGCGCGCCCTGGCGAGCTCCAGCACAGTGAGCGGGTATGGGGGGGGGGGGGTCGAGGAAAGGGGGTTGAGAGAGGTATATGGGAGGGAATCTTTTTAACATGTTTTCACTTTCTCTAGCATGCTCTATTTTCCTTCCCTTCTTCGTCTTCATATTTTTTCCTCATCTTGTTTTTATTTTTATCTTTTCAAGTTTTACTTTATGGTTATCGTTTTTTTAATATATATATATATATATATATATATATATATATATATATATATATATATATATATATATACACACACACCAGTTTTTGCCCTTTTTACCACCTAAGCGCCCTGAGTGTGGGCATACGTACACAGGGAGGGGGTGGTGAATCTGTAGGAGCCTTCTGAGCTGCTCACTACAGTGGTTGAACTGCTCAGGGCACACTTTGAGGTAGGAGCCAACACTCTTTACTTCTCATAAAGCAGAAATGATCTCCTTCCCACTCCTTCATGAAATGTAACATTTATTTCTTCTCTTTTCCATCCACCCAGAGCAGTATGATTTTTCTTTGGAAAAAAAAAACGTACACGTGCACATTGCTGTGGTTGGGCGGTATGGTTGTGGAGGTGGGGAGTGAGCCCTAGAGAGTTGGGAGGAAGTCATAAGTTCCGGTCTAAGCTGGTTTTTTGGACACATAATTCTGAGAACTTCAAACCTCTCTATAAAAACCTCCACCATCTCGAGAAGATGTCTCCTAAATCACCGCCTTCTGCCAACTAAAGGCCATTGCCCTCTACTACATATCAAAGGGAAACCCCAAAATTTGAACTGACATCAGTTTTACCCAATGAATCGTATGTCAGAAATTGCTGACCTGCCAAAACGTGGCCTTAGATAACATGACTGTAATGGATGTACATACTCCCTGTAAATCTCACCACCTGTGGATAGGGCGTCTGACCACCATCCCATATTACCTATTCCTCCTGTACATACAGCCTCTAGGACTGTTCAGTTCGTCTATGATCTTTTACCCCTCAGTCACCAACACCGAAAACCCACCGCCATTGGAAAGTCGTCATATATGACGAGTTTAGGGTCGTCAGGCCTTCGTGACTACCCTAAGTTGTCATACTGACCACCTTGGCTTTTATTACTAGTTTTGGAGTTTGCCATAAGAGGTCCCAACTATGAATGTTTATGATACAAACGATGTATCCTGGGGTTTATATTGTGTGTTATCTTTACATCCCTTTGCTTTAAGGTCTACTGTGAAAAGGAGAGTATAGGTAATGTTGGGTACAAATATACATGTAAAAGATAGGAACTCCTGGGTAGAAAAGGTTTAAAAACAGGTATATCTGGTAATAACACCCCTCTTACGGATTGCAATAGAGTATAAGTCCTTATTCATAGATTACATACATGTAGACAGTAGTGCTCACACAGTACTAGGGTAACTTGCCCAGTTCTCGGACAGGTCCAATTCTTGGACGATTTTTTGGAGTCAGCTAAATGTTATTTCAGGCCATAAACCCTATTTTATTTTGATTTCCTCTCTGTTATATCTAATAGATGTCTATTCCCAATGGCAAAATGATGAATTTCAAAGTGTGTGGCGCCCTCTGTTGGTATCACTTGAAACTTGTGGCCGAGAATTGGACCATTGAAAATGCGGTGTCCGGTAATTGGGCACGATGACATGCCTATTTCCTGACAATTTTGATAATTGATATTCTAAAACCAAAATTAGAGTGAATATACTAGCAAATATGTCAAGACTTCCAGTTCATCAATATCTAATAATGGTAGTGAGCCTGCTTCAGCTTGTAAAGCTATCTTTAAAATACAGAAGCTCTCTGTGAACTGGGACACCCGTCCGAGAACTGGGCACGTTTGAATGTCTATACAAAACCCCTTATAACAACTATAAATATCAGGCTTCAGCTAGGGAGACTTTTTATTATGATACCAAGGGGCTCTATCCATGCATCCTGCTGAGCCTAAATGTAGGAAATCGAGTTGGGTCAGTTTAGTAGTCTCCCAAAAGTAAAACTGTCCGAGAACTGGGCAAGTTACCCTATGTAATGTTCGACTTAGCCCATGATAGTGGATTGGGAATACCCCTAATAATTACTGACTGAGGGAGGGGGGTACAAAATAATTTACAAAAACAAAATTAATGAATATGTCATCTATATGCAGGGCATTATGTCTGTAGAAGGCAGCCTAAGTGACTAAAATGGGAGTCAGTGACGACCAGAGGTCATCACCTATGAGGACCCTATGACGACCTAAAGCTGTAGATTTAGGTATCGTCAACCTGAGGACCTAAAGTCGTCACTATTGACGAGTTCTGGATCTTGTAGGTTTTCAGTGAACCTCGACCATAACCCTTACCGCCACATACCTCTCCTATAAAATATTGTTCCCCCTGATTTTTCTTGCCTTCCTCAGTACCCTTTAGAAATATGTAATACAAGCGAGGCGAGCAGGTGAGGAGATGCTGTGTAGATGAGCAATGTATTATGTATGTGAATCTAGGTGGGGTATGTGAAGGTAGATGGGTAGAAGGAGGAGAGACAGAGGGAGGGCAGGTGGTTGGTTAATTGGTTTACCTGCCCACTGGGTCTGTCTCGCACTTATGACGTTACTAGGGACAGGCCATAAAATACCTGCCCAGCCCAGGTGTATATATACCCGAGGTCAGGGCGTGGACACCCTCCTGGACAGGGACCACATCCATCATGGTGTATAGATAGAAGACTGACCTACTTATTGTCAGCGGGGTAATCATACAGGGATAACTCACTTCTCTGTTATCAGCACCTCCACCATTCATACAGCATCCAGGTAGGCGTGGTGACTTGAAGCACTTAGTCCGGCTTGTGACATTATCAGGATTACTGCCCTTTCATACAGCACGCAGGTAGCTGTGATAACATAGGACACACACTACTAGCTGGGGCATTATCAGGGTTACTCTCCATCCATACAGCACGCAGGTAGCTGTGATAACATAGGACACACACTACTAGCTGGGGCATTATCAGGGTTACTCTCCCTCCATACAACACTGAGGTAGCTGTGATAACATAGGACACGCACTACTAGCTGGGGCATTATCAGGGTTACTCTCCATCCATACAACACTCAGGTAGCTGTGATGACATGGGACACACACCATATGAAATGCCTCTATGTTTCTATCTATGTTCTTGTTCTTATACGGGCCTGTGTCTCTATTTTCCATATATAAATATGTGGTTGACGTCGAGGCAATAATCCTAACTCAGCATCTCCCTGCTGTACCAGGCCACGAAATGCACCCTGAATAGAGACAGCATGGAGACCCTGCTTCCAACTAGACCTGCCAACCGGTCCCTAGGCATATGATGTTAGGGACCGGCTCCTCTCTAAGCTAATGTGGAAACCCCCACAGTAGCTTCCAACATGACCAATAATTACACAGCCCATCGGCTCAATAAAAACACATCTCATCCCCAGTCTACACAGAAACTCTGACAGCTTTATATCCCTACATGATGGCAACCAGGGGCCACTCTGTGAGCTGCTCTGTGAGAAGGTCAGCACACCCATATATTTGTTCAAACCGTGGATTGCAATATGGTGAGACGGGTTCTACCGAGGGGAAGCCATCTAGCTGAAACTACCTAAAAAGCTATGCCATTATATCTTAAAATTGCCCGATCAGCGTGGGTGGCATTTATTACCTGCATAGTATACTTTATCTCCTACAATTCATCAAATTGGCTTGCACGATGTTTACCATGAGGTGGGAGATGATATACCTCTCCCTGTACCTCAATATCTATATGAACAGGTTTCTGAGCTATCACTCACCTCGTGTACACAGAGCTGAGAAGGCGTTGTGGATCACCACAGGGGGATTTGTTTATGGTGTTCTGGTATATATAGGAGTGATTCTATGAGCTCACTATAATGTGGGTCACGAGCATGTCTTCACATCGGTATTGGTGGTACCCTCATATACTTTGTGTGTAAGGTGCATCTTGTACGCGAGGATAGCTCCACACTGCGCCTTACATGCTTATAGAATCTGCCTGAAGGCAGGGTGCGCCTTATAATCGGGGGTATTATAATAAAGAGCAGTACTGAACTGCTCACAATCAAGCCCCAGGAGCTCAAACTTTAGGCCTATATAACCCTCACTCACAATTGGAGTGAACTTTTACATTTATCTCATGTTGTTTTAGTGAGATATGTTACAACTTTCACTTATTTGGCACAAAGTAATGATTTAATCGTAGTTATCTGATCATTTAGGCTTCTGGAACTGGCCATGAAATTACAGGTAGGGTTATTGCATGCGGATTTGCAATACAGGGTTCCTTGGTTAAACTTTTGGAGCTTCAGTATTCAACTTATGATAATATACATACATGTACCGGTATATTGTGATGGCGAGAAAATAATTTGGCCTTTCATTAGTTCCATGCGGAATGTAACTTACAAACTCTTCTGTTTACTGAATCAATAACTTTTGAATAAAATGTGGATTTGAATAACTGCTCTTGTTTAAATGCAGTTGGTTTCTTAACATAACAGTCTTTCTATTTTCTCAGGTTCATGAACTCAATTTTGTGAGCTGAGCTATGGGATCCAGACGTGCCTGTTTACACTTGTCTTGTTACCATGGCTACTGTAATAGCTAAATGAAAGTGTCACAAACTAAGTGCCTTGGGTCAAATTTATAACCTCTCTTGTCTCTAATAAGCGTAAAAATACTGAGGTACATAATATGTTTCTATGCTCATAAACAGTACATAATATGTTTTCATGCTCATAAATAGTATCAGACTGTCATCGTGTCATGAAGTGCCTGTTGAGAAGGATAATTGATGTTCGATATAGGCCTGCTGCTCATTATTTAGGCTAAAACCAAGATGAGTTTTTTTTTCAAGCTAAATGTCATCTCATACCCTAGAAGCAATTTCTTGTTCATCAATTATCAATCTATCCTACTTTACTCCCCCAATACCGTTTAATACAGAAGGTAGAGCAAAGGAAACAAATTCTGTCTGATAATTCCTAGAATAGATAAATAACTACTGGGAATGTCCCCAGAGGTGAAAGTGAAAGGTGTTCATAACACATGAGAGATGTTATTAGGGTGGAAGTAGTGTGTCAGGTGTATTGCATGAATTTACGAGGAGGCCATGAGACCCGAATACCGCGTTATCCCACTCTTCGGGTCGAAACGAGGGTCGGAGTTAGGGCCAACAGACACAGAGGGGTGTCAGCCACCACTTGGCAGACAGTCCTATCTACCTGGCCTGACGCCAAGAAAGTTCCCCAACAGATGTCCATACCCTCAGCATACCTTCCCGCCAACCCGAAAACCTGCCCTGAAAACAGTTACCTCTGAACAGAGGGAGGGGGTGCCTGGCAAATGCTTCAAGACAAACTTTCAACAAACCAACCTCTCTCTCCTCCATTCCGTCCTGGCTTCTGAAGCCAAAGCCAAGTGTTTGTAGTATTAGAGGAACTCACCATCGTTTAACCCTAGCACTAGTTTCACTGATGCAGACATTTGTTTGAAATAGTTTCCAAGGTACTTGCCTTCAAAAGCTTTCTACATTTTTTGGCATTGGTGAAAGATTTTGGCAACTGTTGGTGTGAAAGTTCAAATTGGTTATGGGTAGGGGTTAAAATGAAACTTGTGCTCCCTAGTACATGTGGTTGATTGAATTCGAGCTGAGCTAGGGAGAACATGATGAGGTGCAAACTTCAGCTAAAGGTACTGAGGTATGTTCTTTTTGAGGCCTGTGCTATTTGGGTATGATTGACGGGATACTTAACTATATCCTCGGTGGTGATATAGAAACAAATCGGCATTGCCCACTCTTCCAGGTCATAGCCAGTTTATCCAAACACAAAATATATAACCCTTTCGCTATGGAACTACTTGAAGCCATCCTGGAGGAGAACAAACTGTTGGGTATGGAGACCCAGGGGTTGGTACCACACACCTGTGGATACCCACCCTGATAGAGCAGGTACACCTACAGACCCAAGTGGGACTCAGGTGTAACAGGTGAACCTTTCCACTCCCACACCTTGCTGAAGGCACCATCACCACCTTGAGTGGGACGTTCACAAACATTTCAGTAACTTGTCAATGCTGGGCTGAATGAAAGACTTATTAACAAAATGATGTCAATGTGTATTTACCCTTATCGTGGTTCTGCAGAGGAGCAATATATGGCACTAGCAGGAGAAAGATAGAGAAGGAAATCATCCACCTAAGCTTTAGATGTCGTATACAATATGAATAGATTCTTAAGAAAAAATACTGATAAAAACACATTACACTTCCAATATCTACAGCTGCTTCTTATTGTGTCCTAGTTACTGTAACCAGAGAGGTAGCTGTCAGCTATAATGTATAACCTGCATAGCTATAAGTGTGCTCGATTCAGTGAATATGTTGACACGCTAACTACTTTCACCTGCCACCAGAACCACTCAGGGGATGGAACAAACCAAAGTTCACATCTGCATCTGATTAAAACGCATTTTTTACTCTCAGACGGAACCAGGTAAAGGACACACTTCGCTCCTGATGGTGAGCCCAGCAGGGGAGGGTGTCTGAAGGGGATGTGTGGTGGATGGAAGCAGGGATGAATATCTATTGGAGGCAAGAGCCCACAGGGAAAGTATACAGGTAGGGAGGACAGGGGTTAGCCAGGTGTGGGGCAAGTGGTGACACCTGGGGACTGGCCCTCTGAACACCACATGTATCAATTCACTCCTGTACCCTCCCACCTGTATCCCACACACGTATCTGCACGTGCTACACCCTTCTACACGTACCTCTGACAATCATCCTATTCACTCACAATCACATTTCTACTGATGCCTTCATAAATTATTTCCCTGTCATAACTACAGTCTCTCTTCGCTTGCTCCATTCATCATTTTCCTGTGATTTCTGCATATATTCTCTCGTCCTAACGTTACCAAATATAATTTCAATAGGTCTTCATGAAATATCAGGCGTCTAAAGTTATCTTGGTGTATACGCTGATATCTGCCTATCTCTACCTTGAAATGAGGTATATTGTGAAACTTCAGTACTGGCGTTTTAATGGTCTACTCCTTGCACATTGCTGCAAGGCATGTGCAATGGCGCTCCTTAAAGCAGCCTATAAGCAACAAAATATTTACATCCCTCTACCTAGATTATGGTCAACCACTCTGTTACTGCACGACATGCCCTTCGTTACCCCCCTTATCTATGAAACCTCCCCCGCCTCCGACGGCAGTGGACCTAGAGTCTGTCTGTTCGTCTGCTGTTTTCACGCACTGACGTGACTGCTTTTATCAAGAAATCTCTATAATTATTCACTTTCAATCCACCCATTCTTCTTTTCTCTCGACCCTGCATGTATTTCTATCTGAATTTGTCATCTATTTAAGAGGAAAGAAATAATAAGTTTTCCCGATCGGTACGCTGACCGATCGGCGGAAAACTTTGCCGCTGGTTTCGGCGAGTCTCTCTGTTAAGACGGAGACGAGCACGAGCCCGGTACGTTGACCGAGCGGCGGAAAACTTTGCCGCTGGTCCCATTATAATCACAGCGCCGTAGGCGCTGGTATACAGTATTCTTCTGAAGTGGTCTGCACTATAGAGGTAATGCCAACGGCAGAGATGTCAGTTGGGTATGGGCTCAACCTCTGAAAATATTTGGGTGATAGCAAAGCACCCATTCCCCCAATTGTACTATGCTAAAAGCACCCATCTCGTCTTCATTTCAACCTGTTCCCCTCACTCAAAACTATCAAGACCATCTCTAGAGTGGATGTCCATAGATAGTTTTAAAAATGCATCAGAATTTCAGCCAATCAGCAGCTAGCTTAGATTCATGTCCTCTGAAATGAGATTTCAGAGATCCTCTGACCTCTGAAAGGTAGTTTGTCTAGAAAAGGCTAGAGGGCAGCACGAGGCATGCTTAATTCCACCTACTGAGGTCTAAACTAGGCTCAACCTCATGATCCCTAGAAGTAGAAAGGAAAATGTTATAAGGGTATCTAGGTATAATGTAATTCTTTCTATCCAAAGTATGATCACAAGATGGAATAAGCCTCTGAGATGTCTAATCTTTAGTGAAGTTTAAACCTCTGAAAATAGACGGACCTCTGAAGCTCTGACATCTCTGCAACGGAACAGATGGCATAAAATAATTCTCCAGGAAATGTGATTGGACTGATAACAACATTTATTTGTCTATTTACGACTGACTTTGCAAATGATCATTTCATAATGTACAACGCCACAATTCTTTTGACCAAAATGCCTTTCTTTTTTTCTTGATCAAGTCACCCTAGGTCATATCCCCAAAAGGTAGCCATCCAACCTTCAACCCCAATAACCTTTTCAGAAGTATCCATGAGGGAACTATGACTACCCAGAACCATATGCTTTACTTCAGCAGGCTACTTCCGGTTCGGTCTCTGGTATCCTGCAGAAGCAGTAAAACAGCTCCCCAAGGTGTGTCACCGAGCCGAAGGTCACATTACTGGTACCCATCTGTACAGTAAAAATGGTTGCAAAATGCAGACCCTCAGCTAAGGGAGTGATCTATTTTTAACAACGGGGGGGGGGGGGGGGCACGCGGGGGGCTGGTGGGTTTGCATTTTTTTTTACCCCCCCCTTCAGGAGCCGATAATCGTTCGTGAACGCGCCCTTTTAACCCACAGGCTTTTTCGCTGAAAACAGGTGAAATTATTTTGACCCCCCCCTGGTCAAGGGGTTGAAAAAATTCTGACGCCCCCTCAAACCCACCAGCCCTCCCCCTGTTGTTAAAAAATGATCACTCCCTAAGGTCTACAAGGAGACACCCCCTTTACAGGTAGCCTCTTCTATCCCTAGGCTAAAACCTTTGATCAGAACGTTTAGATTTCACATGGAATTACATTTACCCTCATGTGAATACCTAACATATAATCAGTGCCCAGTGGGTGCAGGTATAGCTAAATACTGAGGTCCTACTAAGAGGTGTCGAGTTCTGGATTCCCATGGGTTAACAGCCTCCAACCCAACAAAGTGGAAGTGTCCCTGGAGAGACCATCAAAGGTTCCCAGGTGCAGGCAGACAGGTAGGTGACTATGGGGTATGTGTAGGTGGTGTTGAGAACTTGTCATGGATTTAGGCAGTGATAGAACCATGACGTTCTCTGCCAGCCGTCAAGACGCCGTCAGATGCCGTAACCACATCACCAAACTGCCGCCCACACAACATTCGTCAGCACCTTGGGTACATACCAACTAGTAACTTCTTAGGTGTGGTTTGAGCTATTTCCTGGAACCATGCCGACTCAACATCTATAAAAAAAGTAAGCTTCAGACAATAGACTAGTTAATTTTGGGACCTTCCTGCAGACACCTCCCATCACTGATTTATGAGTTTCCTATATGGCCGTATAATGTCTAATGTATAATTCATTGAACTCCCTCACCCCCATCCTCATTTCTAACATCATGTAAGAAAAGTCCCAACAAGCAATTATTCCAAACTACGTCAGTATACACTTTAGCCAGGTAGTGGTAGAACCAGAGTATACATAGAGGTAATAGGGAAACGGGGAGGGGTGAGATGAGTGACCGGTCCCTATGGACCTGTATTTCACCTGCCCTCTCCGTTGCCATACTTGTAATATTTGCTGAGAACTGCAACAGTGTTCATAACAAGGTGCAGGGGAAGAACAATCAGCCAGGAACCCATTTTGTTTGCTGATAGGTGAGCAAGAGCGCTAACTTTCAGCTTGGTACAAATGACAAGAGAGGCCCTTGACCTTCTGTATGCCTATTTGTCTCTGTAACATGCCTTTAAACTATACAGACAGTTTCTCTACCCCTGTACATGTTGACGTGTTTCAATCAATATACATAAAATTTGGAATGCCAGATTCTTCTTTCTCTTTGATCCTGAATAGTACCATAAACACCGTGGCAAATCCATTTATTTTCATTTTAAACTGGAACCATTCTCGTCAATCACATTTCACTTCTTGACATACTCATTAAAAATCGTTGAAAAAAAAATATTTTGGTCATTTTCTTTTTCATTTTTTTTTCACATACAAAGAACCCCCCAGTACATAGTCTTGTCTCACACTGTCTCATAGTCTATACCTAGGTGATATGAGTTCTTTGTATACGAGGGACTCCTACTGGAAACAATTCAGGTGTCACAACATAGGTGTGCTGAGCAGAAGCCGCCTGCCAATGACCAGGCTGCCATATTTTACACCTACTTATTTACCTTTCTGACTTTTCAAACTGCCTACGCACCTTCCTGGGCTCTATGCCCTTCTCCCAACTCAACTTATACAGTACCAATCAGGTTCATTTTAAAAAAAGAGGCCAGGATATTCTAGAGGGTAAACAATGCATTTTTCGACAGAAATGTCATCAAAACATTTTTTTGGGTATTCACCAAGTGTAAAGAAACTGGGAAAATGTAAATTAGAAAGAATGTACCAGTATCAAATGGTGTTACTTACTTATTGTTGAGGCCGTTGACTGGCAACGTGAAGGTGTTCTGGGCCTGCTTGTCTACCGTGTTGGCATTCTGATCTGGCTGCTGGGCAGTGAAGATGAACTGCGGCTGCGAACTGTTGGGTGCGGCCGCAGTAAAGGACAATACCTTGGTCTGTCCACCAACTGAAGTCGTGGTGAACCCAAGGTTCTGTGACTGCAGAATATGGCTAAGGGCAGCCTTTGAGTCTGTACTGCTGGACAGTCCCGAGCATGAGATGGCAATTGATGGAATGGACTGGGTCTGCTGTGCTGGTCGCACAGCCTGAATGATTTGCGTCATGATGGGCTGTGTTGGCAGACTCTGTTGTTGTAGTTGCTGCACTTGTTGCTGTAGTGTCTGTTGCTGCAGTACCTGCTGCTGCTGTGGCTGTTGTTGTTGCTGGAGTGGGGTTATCTGCGGCTTGATATCGACGTGATTCAGCACGGTCTGGTTGGTCATCAGCTGCAGCTTGTTGTTGGCCATGTCCTTGGCCTCCATCAGCTGCTGTTGAGACATTTGCAGCTGGCGTCGCAGGTCATCAATCTGTTTCTGCTGTTGCCGAACCAGTTCCTCCTGTGTCATGACCTGCGGCTGAGCCACCTGCACCTTTACCTGCTGAGGCATCTGCACTGAGAAGAACTGTGTGGGGTTACCCGGGGATGAGGCTGTTACCATCTGAGGCTGGATCTGCTGTGTCGCTGTAGGTTCAATGGGCACTGCTGATGCAGCAATTGGAGATGGTGTCTGGCTCTGCAGTGGTGGTGACAGGATCTTCAGAGGAGATGAAGTGACAGCATTAAGAGCTGCCTTGATTGCCTCCATACTGCCAGCTGATATGAGTGTGGCTTGCTGCCGGGGCTGCTGCTGCTGCGTCTGCTGCTGTTGTGGCTGCTGCTGCTGTGGTGGTTGTTGCTGCTGTTGTTGTTGCTGCTGGGCTTGCTGTACTTGTTGTTGAAGCATAGCAATATTGGGATGTGAGGCATGTAGGTCCACATCCATCGGAGCAACAGATGGAGGACGGGACATGTTCTGGGAGTCCACCAACATTGGCAATGAACCGGATGATGAGCTGAGCACAAGGCTCTTTGGCACAACCTGACTGGCAAGGGACACAATGTTTTGTGGAGATGCAATGTTCATATCCATGTCAGGTGACATGGGGCCCACAGAGTTCTGTGAGGCATTTAAGTCTACACTACTGCATGATGGTGACACGGGTGGTGTCCCGAAGGTCATGCTTGTTGAGTCCTCACTGGGCTGAACGCTCTGTGGTGTTAGTGGCTGAATGTTTATGATGTTACCTAGAGTCTGCATGCTCTGTGGAGACATCACTTGCATGTCAGTGAAGTTACTCCAACTACTGTTACTGCCTGGTGAAGTCATCGACGACACCGAGACTGTGTGTGGCTGGGGAGAGCTGACCGCACTACTGTTGGGATTATTTACACTGTTCAGAATTGCATCGGCATATGGCTTAAGACGCTCTAGCAATGCAGGCTTTGGTCCTGATACTATGAGGTTACGCTTTTTGCACTCAGCTTTCAGGTCTGCCACCTTGTAGTCCTCCAGTGTTTTAGGTTTGGTGCCACTTGTGACTGCAGGTGTAGGTGGAGGAGAGGTGACAGTGGGTGGGGGTGGAGGGGAAAACACTTTTGGGAAAGATGTGTTGCTGCTCTGGTCAGACCCTGCCGGTGAAGACGCCACAGGCAGTGAAGTCGTGGTAGGGCTTAGCACTGCAGACTGACTTTGTGAATCTGACCCAGCGGCTGCTGATGCGGCTGCTGCAGCAGCTGCGGCTGCAGCTTTCTGTTGTGCTGGCAACATGAATATGTTCTTTTGTTGGAACTCAAGTTGCCACTGCAGGAATAACTGTTGCTGTTGCAACATAACATGATATGGTGTGCCATCAGGGGCGGCGGGACAATTTGCTGTTGATTTCACAGCATTTGGTGGACCTTTGTACTCATGGAATTTGATAATTTTCGATTTGGGGTTACTTTTTGGCTTTGGCTTCTTTAACCTAGCTGCTTTTCCCCCACCACTAGAACTGGATCCATTGTTACTGCTTGTCCTATGACTTGATCCACCACTACTACTCACACTACCTACACTGGTAGTTGAATGTGGCGAGGAGGGTGAGAAGGAGGTTGAGGTAATGGTGGGCATGGTAGTGTGATGTGAAGTAAACATGTATGTCTTTCCACCAGAACTAGTTGCTTGCATCTTTTGCAAGAGTGGGGTAATGTCTGGTGGGGAGGGTATGTTCGAGTTGGCCGTGGCTGTGGCCAAGGCCTGGTCCGAGTCAGACCCTGACTGGAGGCCAAATGTCTGTGGTGAAGGCACTCCATCGCTCGAGTTACTGTCTTCCTCAAAGTTATAGGTCTTTGATCGCCGTTCTGCACCCACCTCAGATGTCTTTTGGAACAACAGCTTGCCACCTGGAGATAGAAGTGTAATGCTTAGAAATATATCTTATTCTAGGATATGTTCTGATGAGTACTCATATGTTCTGATGAGTACTCATAAACACATTCAGGAAATACGATGGAAACAGTAATCCAAAAAGACATTGCTGACGATGATTAATACAAACACCCTGGAAAAATTCCACTTGTTTGAGTGTTGCTTATCAAACCTATTATTAATGTTTTCATATTCTACCACCTCTAACCGTCCACACTAGAAGCAGAAAAAAATCGACCTAAAAACCAAGTTGGTTACCTCGGATGGCATCTTGTAGCTGTGGGTCAGTCTGTAGGATATTTCCTTCTACGAGTTCGAGAGGTCCTGGTCTGTTGGCCAAGCGGTCACTCAGGCTGTCCTGCAGGCGAGCGCGCTTCAGCTGCCTTTGCCTTACCTGTAGGGAAGGTGCTGCTGTGGAGTCTGTAAAAGATAATACAGGAAGAAGGTGTCAGTGGATGCGCAATTACACAGATCATGACATTAGAAAATACCCTAGAAAGTGTAGATAAATGATATAGTATTCTCGTATGTAATGTCGTTTATCAATTAAATTAAGTGTATTTTAAAAACTTCTAATCTTCTATCCTAACATATGTACATCAGCAGTCTATGTTTCATGATATTATATTCACAATATTGAGCACACAGTATCATACAGGTCTCACTATTCTAATTTAATTGGTTCCAAAGAATCTTATTTGACCTTGTGCATCTAATGGGTAAAATACACTAACAAAGGACATCAAACTTACCCTCCAAGATATGTTGTTGGACGAGTGCCTGTCGGTCAGGTCTCTGCTGGATCTTGTGTTTTAGCAAGTCAGCATTCTACAAGAGAAGAAACAAGAGGTGAGTTGACAAGACAGCAGGATGCTACGTGGTCACTGGGTGCCTGATATTCATGTGTCGCCTTGAACAACATTATACGATGTATCAACTTCGCCAACTCTTCAACATCCTTAAGATGTATGTACATGTAATTCTTTTGGTATAAACAGTATGTAACGGATAACCCATACCGCAACACGTGCGTGCACACCATTTACCTTTCTCTCCTATTTTTCAATTTAAAAGACTTTTATCATTTTTCAATTTAAAAGACTTTTATCATTTTTATGTGTGACATCACGCCATCTGTTTTCAGCCAAATACTAAATCTACACATCATGGCTTAAAATCCACCAGGTCCTGTTATCGCCATATACTCATTACTGGCAGTTCATATTTCATCCTGTACCTTAGTGCAGAACAAAAGGTGTTTCTCATTCCTCGTGGCTAAGGGACCCCTTGTCTATTTAACTGTGGTCTAGCCTAGAGCACTGTATAGCAAACACACTGGGCAATGTTTGTAATCGAAAACACTCCCACTCCCTCCTCAACACTCTCCACCTCCTGAACTGAACGAGACACCGAGGTCTTGAGTCTAGAACCTAGGGGTTGAGGTCAACACACTGCTCGGCGCAGCATTTCTAGAGGCAATACTTCACACTGTGCACGTTGTTTGGGAGGGGGTGGAAGGAGTGACAGTAGGATTGATAGAAGTAGCAGAATTCTAGGTTGCCTCTGTGGTGAACTACCACCATGACTTGAGGCGGATTGGTGCTATCTGTGGCAACTATTGGTGTGATATTGACGTAGAGCATATGATAGGAAATGCTCCATTAAAGGGTACTTACTATCAAGAAGAGGGGAAATCGTGCTTTTTTTCCAAAAGCAGTAGTGAAAACAACCAAAAGTAGTTTCCGAGCTTGGCAATAGTCATTCCAGCCATATTGAAAGTGTTCACATTTGCTAGAAGTCTACCCATTCAACATATGCGGTACATATAATGATGATAGACACTTACATTCAGCCCACCTTAACACACTATACTGTCTTGGTACCGTGCCTCATAATGGTATGTTACATTTCTGGTACAGAGTAAGCCAATCTTACGGCAAACCTTGTGGTGCATTTACGTCCCTTTATAGGTGCTACCCCTCCTCAAGCCTTATTCAACATCACATGCTCAACTATACACAAGACAAGGTTCTGACTACTAATGACTTAGACAATTATTCATACAAGATGCCAACTCTGGCCTTAATTGAGAAGTGGAAGAACTTATCACTCGTGTCTTATGAAACATGCACTTCCATGCGCCAACCTCCACTGACTGAATTGTAATTTCTATAGCACTGTCAGACAGATTGCCATACAAATGTTTTTGGGAATATCCCGTTTAAAACTGAGGACCTACTCAAATGCAGCCGTGACCAGGGTACAGGATACCAATTTTCCAATCATTTCATTTTCACTGATGCCTTATAAGATATAATAATCTGCATTGAGAATTCAAAATGAAAGGTTCCACGGCTACTTTGGCATGGCCTGTATGTGGCAGTAAGCTGCCATGTGTTGGTCACTACCGGCCAGTGGGGTGTAATACACACACACACATCTGAATACTGATATCATGAGCTGTTAATACCCAGCTCCAAGCTGCTCCTCCCAACCTGTTTTCCTACCGCTTATCACACCTCAGCTCTCCAACAATCAGCGCTCACATCGACAGGATGCTACCTGCTCCCGGAAGCCACCTGGCGGCCGCCTTACGGAACACATACAGCGCAGTCTGGTGCCTTTTTGTTATAACAACAATAACAGGGGGTGCTGCAGTAGGGATCGGGCTGATCTGAGGTATGGATAGTGTGGGAATTGCCGCTAGGGGAATGGTAGTGGTGAGAGCACTGCTACTCTTCAGGCTTCAATCCTAGGCAAGCATGGATCAAATTTTTTAATACCAATATCGATCACAAAGTCATCAATTAGAATATTCAATAACTGGTGACATTCAAGACTATCTGCATCTTAGCCGACTGCAAATGAATATTTATTGGGGCTGCCAATAAATGTGCTGCTCTCTCGGTGGTGGCATTGCTGACAGTTGCATGTGGGGTATGTTTATTTATCTGAGATAGTGCCACATGACATGTATCTGAACCACCTAAACAGCTCACCCAGGTGAGGTCCTGTTATGTGTTAAGGACCTGTTCTACACTATCTGATATGCACCCCAGTTAGTCTAATGCTGCTTCATTTAGCATCACATCAAGGGCTCCCACTAGACATAACTAGTTGGTGCTTTATAAGCCTGATACATAAACATTATGGTATTAATGCACTATATTCCCTAGCTTCATGTCATATCTAGTACCCTGGTCTAATATCAAGACATATACACATCTACTATAAAGTGAGTCATCACTTTCTTGCATTTGGACATTGTAAAGAAAAATTGCAAACAAAGTGAATTTCTCAAAAAGAAAAAAGAACAAATACATCTATCAAAAGAAGCAGTCAGATGGTCTCAGTAGCAGTTGGATGATGAGAAGTTCAATTGCATATCTGCGAGGAGTTCTGATATTGTCAAAGCCATAATCCATCAATACCGCGGGATCCAAAAGTGTGATGAGGGTGTAGGTAAGTTTAGGGTCTCGAGTACCATCAAGGCTCTTAACTTCTGTGCCTATGACTATGCATCAACCGTACGCTACTCTAATATGCTACATTATATATCATTATTAGTGTTGTCAACCTCAGGTTGTGTGAGTGAGTAATAGATGTTTAACGCCATTTCGACAGCTAAGGTCATATTCATGGCGAGAACTACATTACACAACCTCAGGTTGCGTAAAGCTCTAGTTGTGGGAAAGGTGGGGGTCACGCTGAGGGTTTAGGGTGTGGGAGGTATTGGCCAGTAGCTGGTCCCAGCGACACACACTGATAAGATGGGACCAGCATGTCCCTGGAAGTGGTTGTTAACCAGGGACAAGGTACTAATCATGGTATGTGTTATCAGTGGGTTTTAACTCAACCAGCGAAATTCAAAATGGCGGTTCCACTAGGTCTCCATACTGAGTCCTATAGTAAGATCACCCCTCTCTTATCACTGCTTATCAGCTTCTACTAGCTCCTACCTTTCTCTGTGTACAAACATTGCTGTCCGCTGGCAACAAGATCTGCCCTCGCCAGGTGACAGCGGATCCTGACGTACGTTAGTTCATAGGGCCATACTGTCCTACTTAAAGGAACACAGAACGAGAGGGAAGTAGGCTTCTAAACCCTAACAATAAGGTCACTGCGTTATATGTATGCTAGAAAATGTCAGGGTTCTGGCTGAACTTTCTACAAGCATGAAACAGTACATGGATATTGAACTAAAAAGGACCTAAGATTATTATTTTTATACACGTTTCTTCCCTCCATAACCCATGACTTCCGTTCGTTTTCCATAATATATCAGCGACATGTGCCTTTAGGTCACCAGGGACGTTGGCCCAGTGCATTTCTTAATGGTAAGTTGGTCAATAGGAAGAGTTGGTTCTAGGCGCCAACTTCAGCTGGCGTCTCCTGTGCGTCCTGCGCGGTGCACGACGGGAGCAGGGGCCTGGATATTACCTCCCCTAACTGAGCTTTGTTTTATTGGTGGAGTTAAACCATCACCAACTGGCAAAAACTGAATGAGGTACGTAAAATAAAACACTTAGAATCATTGTTTTTTTTTTGTTTGATAGACCGTATTTCATATGGAAATTCTTCAGATAAACAGTTTAATAATCTACAAGAGTTTGGCTTACACGACCTTACTCTTGGAGATTGGGGGGGGGGGGGGGTCATCAAGTATGTATGCAAACTTTCTGCAGAAACTGACCACCCACCCCATTTGGCGGCCTTGTACGCATTGGAAAATAAGGCTTATCCACGCAAATTACCCCCCCCCCACCTTAGTGCGCACATACTTTATGCAAGCCTGCTGCCAGGAACTGGTGAGCACTGCAGATGGTCAGTGAAGTTCCCAACCCCTTCTTCTCAAGCTATCATCAGAAAATTACATCAAGAACAGTTCCTACGCGCGCCGTCAGATGACACTGCTGTGCCGTAGGAGCCAGGAGCTTTGAGGTAGCGGTTGCTTCGGGACTTGGGTATAATACCGGGTACATGTAGTACTGTTAATGGCTGATGGCTGCCATGGTGGCCACAGGATGAGGGCTATTACATCGTCGAGTGGCTGCATTATGACCGATTTGCTGGCCGCATTCCGTGCCAGCAGCGTTTGTTTGTGAGCTGCTCCCTTCCCACTAAGGCTCACGTCCTGCTCACCAAATGCCGCTCCAGGTCCGGTCTGCTGCCACCTGCTGGCTCCTGCCTTAGGCTGCAGAACACTAATTATTTTTCCACTGTTGGCCTATATAGCTTTTGGGCGAAAATAAAATACTTGTGCAAGTATCTGGGCTTAGCCACTATTATTTTCTTGTAGATATACATTTTCCCAATAATTTGGGGCCATGGCATGTGGTACAATGTGATTAACTTTTGTGCTATATGCCTTAGAGTGTGGACATACCCAGATTTGGGGGTTTTGCAGTGAATGATTTCAATAAATTCTCCAATTAAATAGAGTGCACCCCCCTCAACTTACCATCAAATATCAGCCTAAATAACACTCAAATCGATTAATATACACCCTAAGGATTAATTTGATACCTGGTTTGCCTACCCACTGTCAGATTTTAGACCAATAATCATTGTACAACACCCTTCAGTGCGGAGTTACAAAGTGTCTCCTGCTGCCACCTCCCGTCAATTGGTGTTCTGCAACCCTTAGTCAACCACCCAGGACTCCCAGGGTCCTCAATCCTCCTGATCCCTCAACTTTACATACCTAGTAACCACTCGTCACCCACTCACTATTAGAGGACATTAGAAACCAATGTGAGCAGCTTCCTCTCATACCATTCACCATTATTTCTAATTCCTGGTAAAATTCACTGTACCAACTTACTTGTAGAACAACCATGTACACTGTTGCAAACTGCTGAGCATGTTATGTAGAAATATGGCCAGCATTATCTCCATCACCTTGAGCTCCTAAAGCAGCATGCATGGCAGTTCTATGAGCAGTTCACCCAGGAGGTCATGTATATTTGCTTTGTTGCAGGATCATCACTAGAGAAATGCGCCATAGTCGTACCTAACTCGGGAGAGGAGGGGTGGTGGACGGGGATGACATCAGCACACAGGCAAGAACTAGTTCTAAGCAGATATTAGATAGTGTAACCTGGTTGTAATATAGTCCTAACACCACAAAGCATCTGCTTGGAGAGCCAGTTATTGCCCATGGTGGTTAACAGCACCACAAAAGGGTGGGAAAACAGGTTTCCAAATGGAATGTATATACTTTAACATTGTAGCAAAGAAGCGTCACCTTGCAGTCATGGCAGGTATGCCTGCACTTTACCACTGATATCAGCTTAAGCCTTATCAAAATGAGATAATACAATAATATGTATACTCCCTGAGTCTATATACGTAGTAAAAGCTACATGGAGAACCCCAACATTATACAAATCATCACTGTTAAGACAGCTTTATTAGTCAAACCATTTCAACTTTCATCACATTTTTGCACCCCCTAAAAAGTCTTAATTCATGGTGGCTCCTATAACTCGTCCGAGTTAACAAGAGGCCCTCAGCAGAACTCTCAGCACCATCCTGCTCAACACGTCTCTAAACATTGGGTACATTGTGCACGCCATGACTTACTTTACTACCCTGCCCATACGAAATTCATAGAATTGCTAAGTATCCGTACCAGTTGGCTTTTTTGCCATCCTAGTACCATACATAATATTCTTCGACTAGTTACGACAGACACTAACTCGGAAAAGCCGCTCGGTGATTAATCGCACAAATATACATTTTCGGTATTCTCTCCAATGGTAGGTGCTATCATATCCACCACTTAGCAGTAGATTCTCTAATATACAAAAAGCAGAGGTATTGCCAACTCAGCAACTATATCTCTTCTTTTTCTTCTTCAGAAATCCACCTAACTGCCCCATGTACATGGGACTAAAGAATAATTCTAGGGCAAGAGTAAAACATACCCTTGCCAAGGCCAATTAACAGGATCTATCTCCCTAGAAAAAGAGGAGGCATAAAACATGGTGCATAGAGGGATATACACTGTATCGGAAAACAAGAAAAACATTGGTAGGGGAAAGTGGGAATGAATGCTATGTTCCCATAGGCCTCTGTATGATGTTCTAAGAGGGCGATAAAAACGGCAAATGAAAGCAGTATTATCTGTGATAGATACTACACAGGGGATGGGATGATTCAATGCAGGTGGAAAACTAACTGAGTCATGAATGAAGGGGACTATTCAACTTAACAGACCGAGACTTGTCTAAATCTGTGACATAAAATGGTAAATATATGTTCTTAAGAAACATATATTATTAACACAAGCAGACCAAATCATTACATTGCCGTTGCAAAACATGGTACAAGATACGCGAACTGATTTGTCCTATAAACCATATGTTATAACAGGTGGCTAATTTGGAACCTTCAAGGAGAACTGTTGCTATGGACCACACAACCTTTTCTCTATCTAACATAACATTCCCTACGCTAACCTGACCTGAACTATTCCCGGCCATGGAAGCCACTTTAGAAGCCACTTGAAAGCCCTACTGGTGTTGTGACCCACATGTTACATTGAGAATAAGTGGTGGGCGATCGAGTGTCATGTTTTGTACTCTCAAAAATGACAAATTTCCATTCACAAATTTAAAGTGAAATATTACACCATTTTACATGGCTCTAGGACCCAACATATAAGAGGAAGTATCGTCATCAATTAATGGTCACTGAATAAATTTGTAGACTTTGGCTACTTTTTGTGAACTGTGGCAGGGCTAACGTCATACAAGGACTAGCTATTAACCTAGGGATCCAGGAGGAGGTGCCAGTCAGCCTATACCACTTTATGGTAAACAAGGCGCCCATCTACACCCAAGAGGTAGGGGCTGTAGGTATTGAAAGGGTGGTGTGGTTGGTCACGGTGCCTTGCACTGTAAGGTACAACCTGTAAGGGTGCTGGAGGAACAGCCAGCCTATCAGCAACAGGAGGAGAAGGGACAAAGTGTAAGGAGACAGCAGCCCAGGGGTTATGTTACCCTACATTATGTTACATTACAACAGGCAAGGCATGTCGCTCTTGTTCTGTTTGGAAAGGGGAAGACAGTATGGATATATCATTTACAAACCAAGGTTCCAGGAATTTCTTTCACTTTTCCTTTTCTTTCAGACTCGTGGTCATATGTGTTCCCATCAGTCATTAGCAGAATTGAGGTATAAAAAAAAAAAACACAATAGAAAGGTCTCTTCCTGATGCTGGAATTCCGATAATAGCAGCTGGTGATGCACAGTAATGGACATGTCTACAGCGCTGCGTGCTGAGGCGGATCTCAGCAGAAGCGACGCTTGTAGATAAAGTAATACACAAAAATGTGTCTAAGTGCACTACTTTCTTTTGGATGAGCTAAGGGAGACAGAAGATGGCCAGTGTGAGGTGGCAGGGACTGTCTACGGGTAGATAAGGAGAAAGGGCGCTGGGAGTTCTATGACCTTTATATATGGAGGACACTCTGTAAGGTCCCACAGACAGACACGATGTAAGGTCCCACAGACATTGACCTAACTCTTCAGTACCTACCTCCCAACACTGGCTACTTACTCCTCTTCCCGTGCTCCTCTTAATCTTTTTTTTTTGTAGATAGATACCAGTGGTATCAAGCATTTCGAAACTAGCTCTCCCAAGTTATTGAAGAAATAAGGAAAACACCCTTCATGTTTCGGGTTTGATGTATAAAAAAAAACAAAAAAACAACAAAACCGGCTGGAGATATAAGTCAGTGATCAACTGATTCCAATCATAGCTGCCCATTGCTACAAACAGGGTCCTACACCTGCACATATGTTTAGAGAGTGAGAGGGGTTGGAAGTAGTGTTGAGATGGAGAGAAGGCACTGGGGGTAAATTCAAAGTGGGCTTGGTGCCAGGAGAGCCGTCCACAAGCAGCCCAACCTATACTACTATTACTACTACGATAGGTCCTGCTAGTACCCCCATTCCACACCCTGACATGTGTAGGACTTAGGGGATCCCCAATGCCATACAATGCTTTAATTTCTGGACTTATGCTGATCTGTACGAGATCATGCAGTTTTTCTGCTTTCAGTTTTATGAACTCGCCGAATTGCAAGTGAATACAATATGATATAGCAGCTAACGTCTTACTCTTACTGCTATAGTGTCTGCTGTTTTATCTACTTAATTCATTTATCATTATATCTTATGCCATTACATAATATCTCTCTTGTCTTTATGAGGGAAAGTACGTTTTTTTATATGGATGACACATAGCGGGGTATAATGTAACAGATGAGATTGTGTTAAGTTTAAAAGCAGCATTGTTGGATCAGCTGCACTAAATGCTATCTAGACAACACCACGTTTTGACCTTTTAATTCCCTGCGATTTTCGAATAATCATCTTTCTTACCTTTGCTCTTTCTAGCTGCTTTCTTTGCTCCGCGTGGGCCGGTGGTGTTTTCAACGCTGGAAAAGGGAAAACAGAACCAGTGTGAGAGACTTAGTTTCAACAAATAGAGACAGTAACAGAATACTACTTCAAATTCATCCATATCAAGACCCTTGGCCACTTTACTAATATTATAATCTCAAGAACCTATCAAAGACAACAGGGAAGTGGACGGTTTTCATAGCACTGCAACAACATTGTATGGACTACATGACACAGGCTAGACTAGTCAAGAGTCCTTGCACTACCGTGAGATTTCTCAAGCTTGTTATCACATGAAATGTACACACTATCCGATGTATAGCTATAGGAACAAGTCTAGCTACGACCCTGGATTGTCACCTATGACCCTTGGCCACAATGTGAGGAGTATGCTCTCCCGCTGCACCTGGGTTTCCCAACCATCCCCTCTTCCATATCAGCTGCTATCTCTCTACAGCGAACACTTCCCCCAATTCTACTCACAATCCTATAAAATATTTGCATTTTTATGGACATCAAAGGAGGTCATTGATTTCAAGAGATGACTAAATGTACTTGCCATTGGTTTAAGACCTTCATTATTTGTCTGTAAGATACATTTGATACTTTTAGAAAATACTGATTATTATTACAAAACATATCTTTTTCACGTGTAAAGGCCTTAATTACTTTTGGGGTGTGCCTTATGCGCATGTTTTTCAACTATTAATTACAACTAAAGTGACCAAAACCTACTTCCATGTGAACCTTATAGGATGGGCCGTATACGCTGTGCATTACGACATTTGTATTTGTAAAGTGCATTGTAATGCATATCCTGGAGCTGTAGGGCACTGCCTAACAATGCCTATCCTAGAGCTGCTGAGCACTGCATATAGTAGTACCCTCTCTTACTACATGAGGGCCAGTGGTGATAACCCCTTCCTGTTATTTCTCCAAACAGGCGTCACCATCCACCCTTGTGGAGATTCCAACTGGCTGACCAGCCGAGCTGCTCTGCTCTTTGTCGGCGCCATCTTTATCATTGACCTTTGTGAGTTGCTCACTTGTACCAGCTCCTGACCAGCGTCCTCCGTTGCCTAGCGACTGTTGCTAGGAAACGGCGCGTGGCGGCCTTGGTTGTCATGGTAGGTAATCCTGGTTTATCTGTATTCAGAGACAACAAGCCGAGCTTATCCTTGTGAGGAAGTGGTGTGAGCTGCTCTGAGCAATACAAACAAGGTCTGACCCCGGTCTGGTGCAACGGGCTTTGGTTTAGGGGGCTGCTGGTTGTGGGGAGCAGCTCATGGATGGATGGACGGTCATATAAACTATTAGGGAGCCAGGGTCCTCGCACATGTTAAACCTTGGGGTTATATGTTATATCACAGACTTGCATTCTTACATGGTCTGCTGCCAACTTCTACTTTCAGGCCAATGCAGGGGCTCTCCCACTGAGGCAAGGTATTTAACACAGGTTATAATGTATAAATTCAAAACCCGTGTATGTACTTTTAGATACAGGGCATACTATATGTACATGTAACTCTTTCAAATACTTGCTATATTTACTAAGAAATTAAATGAATTTGTAGATTACCTCCCCCTTCTCGAGGGTCCCCAAAGAAGTGGACGTTAACACACCATGGCTTTTTCACAGGGGCATGAAACTGTTGCCCCCGCCCAGTCAAACAACCAACCCCCCTCTTCCTCTTGTGAAAAAAAAATTACTCCCGAATGTAGTTTGGCAACATTAATACCATTAGAATGTATTTCTTGATGCATTGTTGGATCTTTGAGCCTGGGAAATGCAAAGAACTTTTATTTTATGTGAATAACTTCTTCCCGTAGAGATAGCATTGCGCTGCCGATCCGCACACCCCCAGTGGCGTAACGTGTGCCGATCCACCACAGCGGCCGATCCACCACTGCAGCCTCGTTCTGGGTGCATGTAAACATTCAAAATGGCGGACCGGTGCTTTTACGGGGAACTACGGTACCGGATTTTGATAATTTTTCCTTAGTTAAACCTCTAATAACATAAAATACATATAGAACTAAACTCCCCTGGTGTCCTCGGTGGCTGATCCACCCCTCGGGGGGGGGGGGGGGTCTCCCCCTCGTGGTGGATCGGCCACCTCGTACACCACGGTCGTTTAGTTCTATCTATTTCTCATCCCCCAATCCCTTTTAACTCATGCTTATCTACATAGAATATTTTCTAAAACACTAGCCCAGCTAATACTTATCACACAGCCGTGTAGGATTAGATCGTGTGGGGCAGAGCCGCTTTCCTCACCTGGGGGAATTCATGAATACCCGATACCTGCATCTTCTACTTGCGGTTTCCCAATTTTCCCCTCCTTTCTCCATATCTAGATGATGAATAAGACAAAGACCTAACACCCTGTATAAGTTCAAAATAAGTCTATTTCCTTCTTTGTGAAGAACTTCAAGCTTCATCCTTAATATCTACCTATACTGGCACACATTTTTCCCAACCGCGCCAGGCAATCTATGGTCTCTACACAGGGATGATTAACATATATGTTATCATATATCTCTAATCTCTAATGCACAGCCAAGAAGCCAACTGATTTAAACTGCAAAAACAACCAGGTTCTAGCTAATAATCTTTACTGTATCAGCCTATACCCCTTTACTGTCAGAAAATAACAGATCGCTATCTCGTCTAGTCTACCTGTTCTTCTACAGGGGGTCCCTGGACCAGTCCCCCCAGCTGGTAGCACCTGGGGAGGTGGGGGCTAGTAACAGGGGTAGCATGTAATATGGATCACAGTGGAAATCCCCTAGTACCTTCAGCCTAGATTCCGTACCTCCATACCTCTAGTTCTTATCCTGCATGCTCAGGGTAAGTTTCATGGTAAGACTACCTAAAGGTGTTGAGGTGTTGGTAGGTAAATATTTTCAGCGTACCTGCCCCACAGCGCAGACTGTTTACCTCTAGTTTTTACTCAGATAAAGCACGTCTATGGATAGTCTTGGACCATTCGGGTTTATTTTGGTTTAACTGCGATGACCTCCAATGCCCTCATGAAGGGTCGACTGCAGAGGTTGAGGAATACACGAAGGACAGGAGGAAGTCGGATAAAGTCGAAGAGCCATATCCCATATCTTCAAACAGCTTCTTCACTGGCTTTCAATGAATGTAGAGGCCACTGACTTTCAGAATTGCTTCTACACCAGTTAAGTTTCATGAGGAAGATATTCAAAAGTTCTTCGACAGTGGCTTTGTTGGGGACACCTTGCAAATCGGCCTATAATAGAATGCAGGGATACACCACCATCGTGGGATCTACAGTTGTTTCATTTTATAGGAAGAGATATTCAGCATGCCTTCGACAGGGAAACCGCTGTGGATGGGGGCTACAGTGGCTTCTAAAGTTAGAGTTAAAGACATGAGAGGTACACATTCAAGATGGCCTAGATAGTAGATTCTGATGAGAGCTGGGTACAGACTTTGGGGATTGTTTCTACACTTGTTTCTTATGGGAAGGAGAGAAACAATCATATTTAGCATTGCTTCTACAATAAGCAATGGCTTCTTAGGAGGGAACAGACATACAGGATGGCTTCTGAAGTGGCTTCTAATGGGAGGGAGGGATTACCATTCTGAAATTCAGAAAACCTTCAGCAGTACTTCAAAATAGAGTTAAGGATTGACATGAAGAACGAATCTCCTCTATCACTCTCTATAGGGAGGGAGGGATTGACATTCACAATTGTTGTTGCATTAATTTTAAGGAGGGATTGGAAATCAAAATGGCTTCTAAGTTCTAGTGTGTATCTATAGGGAGGGAGGGACTGGCATTCCCAATTGGTGTTGCATTAAATTTGAGGAAGGATTGGAAATCAAAATGGCTTCTAGTGTGTGTGTGTGTGTGTGTGTGTGTGTGTGTGTGTGTGTGTGTGTGTGTGTGTGTGTGTGTGTGTGTGTGTGTATGTATGTATGTATGTATGTATGTATGTATGTATGTATGTATGTATATATATATATATATATATATATATATATATAGAGAGAGAGAGAGAGAGAGAGAGAGAGAGAGAGAGAGAGAGAGAGAGAGAGTAATATGCAGCGTGGCTAGGTTAAGGCATCTTGGGTGGTCACTTTATGGGGCTATCTATGTGAGCTAGTAGTCATGTAGTCACATTACATGATGGTGAGCCCACCTGACACACACTGGCCCCCAACAAAACACCTCCCAAAACTGCACACCTGTCGACGCCCTGCAAGGTAAGGGGTAAGGGTGTGGCCCTCACCTCCCTCCTCTAGTAGATCACCTGTGAGCCTTTTTCTTTTATCTTCCACCACCTACACACTTCCAGGAAGAAGGAGGCATGTGTCCATTTAGATGTGAGCTAGTGTAGGTGCGTGGACATGGGAATAGCAATGGGCATATGTGCTTATTTTATAAAGTCTTGATTGGTTAAATACTACAGATAGAAATTGCTAGATCGCTGGAAATATACATGAAATACTATAATGCAAAAGGAGCATAACATGCATCTCTGCCATTTAGGTCCCTCTGAGAACGTGGCCAGCAGCCCCTATACATGTGCACTACACTCATGAGAGGAGAAATGCCTGGGTGCATCTGCCCCTCCCATGTCTCCCACCACCCTCACAGGTACTTGAGGCAGAGATGACTACCAGATGTGCACGTCAGGGGATCCAGGGCCAGAGTCCAAACCTGAGGATTCCAACAGCAAGATCCAGCAGTGGCTTAATTTGGATCCTGATATAGAGGATTTCAGTAAAACTGATACACAAATCAGTTCATGTCTACCATATTGGCCCTTGATTAGGTAGTCAATGAGCTCTAATACAACGTAGCATATTCAAAATCCAGAATCCAGGTTAAATTGATATTTGGATTGAATATATTGCATAGCCGTTTCGATCGTTTAATGCTGAGCAGTACAGGTTATGAAATTGCTCGGCCCACTTCCATATACCCGGGGGTACCTGTCTTTCTCAGAAACACTCTAACCTAAAATGACAAATTACCAACATCCAGTGAGAGCAGCACGAGGGACCACACCCTACTGGCCTACACTACATGTATTACCAAAGGCTGTCTGATCAACACGGGCCGTAGGGGGGCACCCTGCAGGCACCTACCGTGCACTCACAGACCTTATTATCGCCCAGTCCTATTACAGCTCTCCGGTGACGGAGGAAACTTTTTGGTCACCGGAAATTCTAGGAATGCGCCTTGCTCAGCTCTTTTCCCACAATGCACTTGGGAGGCGGAAGGTGTTTTTGCCATACATGACGTTGAGAGGGGGGCAGCCCCTCCCCTTTTACGTCATATAAACATGTATGGTAGAGGCAGAGTGACTTGGATGCCATCTACAAGTAAGCACTGTGTATATGTATGAGGAGGCTTTCTCTTTATGCCACTCTAACTCTGCCACTCTGGGGCCATGTGGGGACTGGCAGCATTATGACTGTGTATTTTAGTAATAGTCACCAGTCTCCTGGCATGCAAAGTATGGTGCTGACCTTTTGCACTAAGCACTTGGCAGGTTGGCAGTATACCTACTTGCTATGAGCGTGTCAGGCTAGGATATGTGGATGGGGGAGACGGACACGCAATATGGGGATGAACCCATGTTCAAGTTCTATAATTTTCTTCTTGGCTTTATCTTGGGACTGACAAATCACCCAACCCAGGATTTAGTCTTAGGACGGTCTATTGTCGAGTGCATGATTGGAATGCACAAGAACCAGAAAGGGAAGGCCTTAGGGTTATGTCATACCCTATACATTTAAGTATAATCTACCATCCCATGTCCAATATTAACGCCTCCACTTCAATGGATTTAGCAATTGTATCATTATCTAAATAGCCCAATGCATTGTATGTATGGCATATAAGCAGGGCAATTATACTGATTGGTAGAATACAGAAGCCTTTTCTTTGCCCTTTACTTTGTTAAGTTAAGGTAAAAGATACTCTCCAGAGAAAGAATATAAAATAAGGTTATATTGATTTCTTCTCGAAAATACATATACCTCAGTTACATTAGATACCAGACAGAATGCGGTATAGAATAGTGAAATATGGACCATCCTGTTCCGACTGACCTAGATCGTCACGGGTCCTTGAGCCGCTCGGTCCCCGGCCTGTCCGCATCATGTAGGTCACCGTGTGGCGAGTTGCTCACCTCAATGAGCTGCTCCCCGTGTGTAATATACATGTACACATACATATATATGTACATCTGTATAATAGACAGGTCCCTACCTTTCACTAGAGCTAATTCAATGTAATACCATAGATAGCAATTCCAGGAGGTATGAGTTTATAATATATCAAGGAGATAGCATTTTGTATCCTGTGTTCAGGTTTACTTCTTGAGGTCCTGTATGCATGTCTGTGTGTACATGTATATTATATACATAGATATTGTCTAGGCATATGTAGTCTAATGAGTGCCACGTAATTTGAGGCTTGTTCCTACTGGAGATATTATGCGCACAATTCACCGTTTGCTATACATGTGTAAGCTGACCATACTCATAATTCAAGTATAATTCACCACCAAATGCTTGATGTATAATATAATAAATAGGGACGGTGTGTCTGAAGTCTCGTCATATGTAAAACGTTTCACACTCCAACAGTTCCTTGCTACATGTCCACACTGTAAATCGCAGTCTCTGTATTGGTGATATATGGGCATGTAGAACAAACTAAGGAACATGTATACAGTCGACCTTGACGGCATGTCCCATTTTGCACGAATTTAAGTGACAAAGCCTGATATACTTTGTACATGGTCTACAGTCCACGTAACAAAGCATATCCTCCATGTGTGCATTTCTATATCCTCCATGTGCAGCTATAACATCTTCCTATGTACACTGGTGAATATTTGGACTACATGGCAACAGTAGCTATACATCTACACAAGATCCCAGTCACTGTCAACTGGTGGCCAAAAGCCCCTTATCAGAGATGGATCCACCATTTAGCGAGTGTCCTTCCGGGTATGCTGTAAGCAATATTACTGGTCTCATGGGGGTCGAGGAAAGGGGAGGTTAATAGTTCTGTGTGTGGGTTAGGGGGGGGGGTAGCATCCACTCAAATATCATATGCAAACACAGACTTGGAGTATCTAAGTCTATGATCCAGTCTAAACCTCACGTACAAAAATGCGTATAATACTTCAACATTGGTGATGGGAATATCTATGTATGTATTACTATAGGATATGGAGTATTTTGGCACTTCATATATCCTGTTTCAGAATTCCATCACCAGTTCCTTTCAACACTTCTCACAGCAAATCAGAAAACGCTTATAATGGCTAAGCTTAAAGAAAAGGGCAAATTGGTCTACTTTTAAAGATATACCCTTGGTACTTAAATATATCATGATGAAACTGCCTGCAGTTACCTTATTCAATCTACCATTGTTTCTTTGCCCTACCCGGTGTTGCCTGCATTGCATACATCTCCAATGTTTTAGTTACGATAAAAATGTCACAGGTGAAGGACTCAGTCCTAAGGAACAGGCTTCAATGTCAAATGTCAACTGTCTATTGACAAGTGGTCAGTGATAGTATGGAGCTACTGACATATTTTGATTAGTTACTGACAAATAGTGACTAAGTAGTGATATATTTTGGCTAATTGCTGACAAATAGTGACTAAGTACTGACATGTTTTAACTAAGTGCTGAAAAACAGTGACTATTACTGACATATTATGACTATTTGCTGACAAATAGTGACTAATTACTGACATATTTTGACTAATTGCCAACAAATAATGATTAGGCACTGACATTTTAACAAGACAGTGTAAGTTCAACACGGGCCTCCCTAGCCCACTTAAAAGGGTCTATTTCTCCTCTTTCCTATCCCCTCGGGATGTGTGTGGTGCACATATGCACGGGCACTGACACATTCCCCTGTGAAATTGTGTAATGTAATTCTCGCCATGAATATGACCTTAGTTGTCGAAATGGCGTTAAACATCTATTACTCACTCACTGTAAGTTCAACACACATTTTTTACAGTGTAGGAATAACAAAGTACTGACATACCGGTACATTGACTTATTGCCGACAAAATGTGAGTAAATACTGACATATTGACTAATTGCTGACAAATTGCGAGTAATTACTGACATATATTGACTAATTGCTGACTAATTTTGAGTAATTACTGACATATATGGACTAAGTGTTGTTATATAATGACTAAGTACTGGCATATATTGACTGATTGCTGACAAATAGTGAGTAAATACTGTCATATATTGACTAATTGCTGACAAATTGTGAGTAAATACTGATATATATATTGACTATTTGCTGACAAATAGTGAGTAATGACTAATATATATTGAATAATTGCTGACAAATAGTGAGCAAATACTAACATAGACTAATTGCTGACAAATAGTGAGCAATTACTAACATATATTGACTAAATACTGATAAAATGTAAGTAACTACTACCATGTATTGACTTATTGCTGACGAATAGTGAACAATTACTAACATATATTAACTAATTGCTGACAAATAGTCCATAGATACTGACATATTTTGACAAATATCAGTCAAGACAGGATGCACAATTGAATCAATGGCTATTTCTCTGTTATATATTGACTAATTGCTGACAGGTTATGAGTAAATAGTGTCATGTATTGATAATTGCTGATAGTCACTATATATATATATATATATATATATATATATATATATATATATATATATATATATATATATATATAGTGACTACGTACTGACATATATTGATTAATTACTGACAAATAGTGAGTAATTACTAATATATATTGACTAATTGCTGATAAATGGCGAGTAATTACTGACATATATTGACTAATATCTGACAAATTGTGAGTAGTTACTGACATATGTAGACTAAGTGTTATGAAATTAAGCAAAATAAAATTTTGGACTGGGACAAATTTTTGTCAAAACCCCAAATAGGTGTCAGTAGTGTATAATTGCAAGCATATGAATTCTATAAGGGAGCAATGACACACATCTATACATATGGAAAAGTACGAAGATACTGGATAATTATGCTAATTATGCAAATAATATGCATGGATATGGAATGTTTGGTATCAATCTGGGGTGTTTCGTCCCCCTAAAGAACATACCCCCCTAAAAAATTTGTTTCAGAAAAGAATAAGCGAATAATTTTTTTAACTAGCGGCCTTTTCGGCCTGGGCCGGTCCACCTGCGCCCTACCTCCTGCGCTCTACCTCCTGCCAAAACCTATCTGTTTTAAGTGTCACCGGCGAAAAAGGGCAGGTTTGAGGAAGGAATGGATCGAAATATAGGCTTTTTTGGGACGCGGGGGCAGACGCCAGTCCAGGCACTGGCAGAGAGGTCCAAGAACTGGCAGTTTTACAAAATAAATCGTATCTCCCTTAATAATAGGAGTTTCCCATAGTGTGACCTATAGATAAAGGGTAGCTCGAGCTGGCGAACGTCATGGCGGTCTTTATTTTCAGATCTGCACAATGGGGACAAAGTTATCAATGTTTTAAAGCTATGACATCACAAAAATGGCCATAACTTTCCACCAAATCGTCGTAGGAAAAAAATTCAAACAGCTATGGACTCCTCTGGAAAATCGTTTTTCTCTCGGAACCCTATTATCGCCCAACGATATCTCTCTGTTTTCAGGCCTTTTTGGCCTTTCCCCAGCATTTTTGGCCTCTACAGCGATGTTTTGAGGGTATTCATGAAAGAATGATACAGACCTGTTCTCGGACCACCAATGGGGCCGCGCAGCAGGCAGTGTCATGATTTGTTCAAATCGAACAATTTCCTGCAATTTCTCGGTACCATGCGGCAAACAAGGACAAGTTGTGATAATAATCCATGTGTACTGCGACAATAAAGCAAGATTTCTTTCAAATAACATCACATTTGGGCCAAAAAAACGGACACATCGCTGCATTGTAAACAAACAGCACTTTTGCTGGTGCTGCAGCAGTACCAGCGAACACGTGGCTTCTGGCGCGAAAAAACTGGGTCAGGCCACTACCAACAGTCAATCAAATGGTGAGTATGCACCAGGGTGACGGATCACGCCACTCCGTCAGCCAATTAAAGACGGGGACGCTGTAAACACTTTTGCTGGTGCTGCAGCTACTGCAGCAATACCAGCGGTACCAGCGAACACGTGGCTTTTGGCGCGAAGAAACTGGATCAGGCCACTACCAACAGCCAATCAAACGGCGAGTATGCATGAGGGTGACGGATCACGCCACTCCGTCAGCCAATTAAAGACGGGGACGCACGGTCAATGCGTCCTGCGTCCGGCTGGGTAAACTGCCATAAATCGACCATCTATCAGCAGCGGGATCACCAGTTAGTCAGTGATAGACTAATTGCTGACAAATAGTGCACAAGTACTGACTGATTTGGCTCATTGCTGACAAATATTATTTACTCACAATCTGTCAGCAAATAGTCAATATATATAACAGAGAAATAGCCATTGATTCAATTGTGCATCTTGCCTTGACTGGTATTTGTCAAAATATATCAGTGGGGCCTGGGGGTGTGGATGGGGGGTCCCCCATGTCACATGTCGATTTTAAAAAATGGTCATGGCACTTGTCACTTAAATCCCCATGTCCCATGTCACCTCTAAGAGCGTAGCATGCCAGTTCTTGGACCTCTCTGCCAGTGCCTGGACTGGCATCTGTCCCGGCGTCCCAAAAAAGCCTATATTTCCATCCATTCCTTCCTCAAAATTTTATTTCGCTTAATTTCATAACAACACTTAGTCTACATATGTCAGTAACTACTCACAATTTGTCAGATATTAGTCAATATATGTCAGTAATTGCTTGCCATTTATCAGCAATTAGTCAATATATATTAGTAATTACTATTTGTCAGTAATTAATCAATATATGTCAGTACTTAGTCACTATATATATATCAGCAATTATCAATACATGTCACTATTTACTCATAATCTGTCAGCAATTAGTCAATATATAACAGAGAAATAGGCATTGATTCAATTGTGCATCCTGTCTTGACAGGTATTTGTCAAAATATGTCAGTATCTATGGACTATTGGTCAGCAATTAGTTAATATGTGTTTGTAATTGTTCACTTTTTGTCAGCAATTAGTCAATAGATGGTAGTAATTGCTCACTATTTGTCAGCAATTAGTATATATGTTAGTATTTGTCAGCAATTAGTCTATCACTGACTAACTGCTGAGCAATTACTAACATATATTGACTAAATGCTGATAAAATGTAAGTAATTACTACCATGTATTGACTTTTTGCTGACAAAAAGTGAATAAATACTAGTATATAATAACTAATTTCTTACAAATAGTCCATAGATACTGATATGGGTATGGACCACTAAATTCGACACGGTGACATGGCCATTTCTTAAAATCGACATGTGACATGGGCCTTAGTGACATGAGGCAAAACAATTAGTGACATGACATAGGTGCTTTCTTAAATTCGACATCGGACATGATAGGCTCTTAGAGGTGACATGGGACATGGGGATTTAAGTGACAAGTGCCATGACCATTTTTTAAAATCGACATGTGACATGGGGGACCCCCCATCCACACCCCCACTGATATATTTTAACAAATACTAGTCAAGGCAAGATGCACAATTGAATCAATGGTTATTTCTCTGTTATATATATTGACTATTTGCTGACAGATTGTGAGTAAATAATATTTGTCAGCAATGAGCCAAATCAGTCAGTACTTGTGCACTATTTGTCAGCAATTAGTCTATCACTGACTAACTGGTGATCCCGCTGCTGATAGATGGTCGATTTATGGCAGTTTACCCAGCCGTGCATCCTGACGGGGAAGCACTGGGCTGTGGTAAACTGACATAAATCGCCCATCTATCAGCAGTTAGTCAGTGCTATTAGTGCTATTTATTGATACAATAGCACAGGTCGACTCATGGGAAATTGGACTGTCCGATTCCGTGTGCAATCGACGTCCCATGTGAGTGCAATGGAACAGGCTAGAGCCTGTTCCAAAAATGAGTTAATCGGGGCGTTAGCACGATAACATCATAATGGTAAATCATATTCAATACGTCACAAACCCATATTATTTGCGTTACTGGTGTAATAACAAGGCCATTTAATTGATCACTTGGCGGGCACGAGTATATAATAGTATTTCCCGAGGATTAGGCTAATTAAAATGGCAAGTGGGTGGCTAGAACCCCACTTCCATTCATTCTGACCGAGAACTAGGACCAAGTTCCTTCTCAGTGTGGGTGGGTTTGTGGTCTGTATTTTGACACCTGACATCCTATGGTCAAGGCATCAGTTGTTACCTTAAAATTCGAGTCGTGTTATTGTTATTCCGTCAGTTTATATTCTCTGTGGTCATGTGGGCATCACAGACCGTCCTCCTCCTCTTAGACGTGCTTCCAGCCACCTGCACCAATAAGCACGTTCTCGTTGTGAGAAAAGAGAAATAGGGGCCTAAATTGGACAAAAAAAAAAGGCGTGACTTAAATGCTCGCTTCTGTTTTCGTCCTAATATTAATATTCTTTGTTATTTTCTCCTTCAGAGAGATGTGAAACAAAGGTCTCTGTGAATGTTCTTTTTGATTTCTCACAGGTATGAGTTTGGTCCAAATGTAGCCATAATCAAAACTGTAGGCTTATCCAGGGGCTATCTCTTCCAGCCCCTTGCTTATCTGAACAGAAATTTGAAGTTTAGCTACAATTTATTTTTTTTTATGTTTAAGTCTACCTGTGGCTCACGTTTACTTGAAAGCAGACAGGAGCTATGTATGGTGACGATAGGTGAAATGGAAAATGATCTCAAAACATATGGCGCAAAACAGTTTCTAATTCTCATTTCCGGTTATGTCATGTATCACTGTATATCCTCATAGACATAACAGGATAACTACAAATCCCATCATTATCTGCCATGGTCAGACAGCATATCTGATCGCATTGTTCCACAATTATCAGGTCTTCAGTATTTGCGTCTGCTCACAAATGCGCAGACGCAAATGCGTCTTCTGTGTGCTGTAACAGCAGAACTTCTTTGAAGAAGAAGAGAGGGCGTGGGTGTGACGATTTGTTGCCGGCTGGTGTGCAAGGTGTGTAGCTGAAGAGGGATGGCACACACCAGAATCTACGCGTCTTCACCTGTCACGTGATCCATTCCAGGAAGCATGCCGATGCCCGCTAGCGGCCTAGCCCAGTTTACCTGCTGACGTCACACAGATCCTAGTCCCACCTCGCGGCACTTGACAAGACTCGTCTTCTTCTAACCCCCCAAGTCTAGGACCCAGCCCCCATTTTCAGACAAAAACCGACACAGGTAACCGTAAGACAAGCAAGGAAAAACCATGCCCCTGTATCTATTTCTACTATTCACCCCAGTCAGAATTTCATTAGCAAATTATGCTAGCACTAAAGTCATGGTAGCCTCATTCAATACCTAAAGCAACCGTTGGTCCAATTTCTCTCATTGAGAGCCTTAATTTTGGATTTTCCCAGGACCATTTAGGACAACCCTCTTCTGCTTCTCTATCACCAAGAAGGGTATATTTTTGAATGCACAAAGAAAGTGAGAGCATAGCTCTTGTAAACTGCTGTCCACGAAGTTCAATAAATTATACCTCCCGCATAGCAGTCAATCTAGGACGGGTACCGCAGGGGAGGGAGGGAGCATTCCGGTTGGGCAAAGTGCATCTAGGGCAGACCGGACAGCGACCGGACAAAAGGGGGTATGAGCTCCCATTCTAATTCAATGTATGTTTGCTCCACTGGCCAAAATGACCAGTCAGGCCCCTACTATAGCCATCTAGATGGACGACAAGGGTGGGAGGGGAGGGAGAGACAAGTCAGATTCTATACTCGATTTCTGACGATTTGGATTCTAGGTAAACGGCGCTTTCCAGTATGGATGTATGTTTTTGCATAATTATGCTAATTATGCCAAAAAAATAATTGCAATAATGCATTGTAGGATATGGATCTGTGGTAGTTTCTCCCTCCGATTGACCTTGCACTATTGAAAATAGTCAGCCAATCAAAGAAAGGGACGTGGGGTGAATGCATCCATCTTACTGCCTCAGCGGCGTAGCAGCCAATCAAAGATGGGGACCGCAAGGGAGGGAGGGAGCGTTCCGGTTGGGCAACGTGCATCTAGGGCAGACTGGACAGAGACCGGAGCAAAAGGGTATGAGCTCCCATTCTAATTCAATGTAAGCTCCCTCCTCGGGCCAAAAAACGACCAGTCAGGCCCCTACTATAGCTGTATAGATGGACGACAAGGGTGGGAGGGGAGGGAGAGACCAGTCAGATTCTATACTCTATTTCTGATGATCCGGATTCCAGGTAAACGGCTCTTTCCAGTGTGGATGTAATTAAACTGCTGTCTCGACAGCAGTTTAATAAGGTAATTTACAATATAGGCCAAATGATTGTAGGTCAAAATATACTCTCTGTAATATAAGACTGCTTCAAGGTTAGGAAGGGTAGGTGGCTCAACCCGGTTATCTGCACTGCTGCTAGAAGGCGTGGTACAAGTTAGCAACACGTTATCTCAACTGGGTGTGCTGAATGGGGTACCAGTGAGAAGATAGGTCCCAGTTATTGTCTATGCAGTTAGGGTAAACGCTCCATACATGCCCCTGAGCTGCTCCCTAACAGGGAGCTGCTCTTTATCAGGATCTACTCGGAACCACACAGGCTCTGCAAATACAGACATCTCCACCTCCATAAAAAGAAAACCACAGGCTTGTCAGCCTATACGCATCGAACCGATTATTTTGTGAAGACTGTTTCCCATATTTCTGTATGAGGATATTTCATTACATGATTCAAAACATGAGGGGTCAGTGTAATTGTTAATGGCTCCTGTAGATGCTTTACGTACCGATATATAGCCACAATACAATAGACTTAGAAAATTATAAACGGATATATATATGTAAGAAATTTCTCACGGATATGCACATTTATGTACTTACGTGGATAGATCCCTTGATCAACCAACTCGTTCACAGACCGACGAAGGAGTAGTCTCCGCTTGAGAGCTGTAAGAAGAAAACACAGTTTTGATTATCTAATAACAGTGGTGCTAAAGGTGGTTATTTACATGTGGGCAAAGTGTTTATTTCATGGTATATTGCTATCTATATGTGCTCACAGAACTGTCATGGAATTATACACCACAGTAGTCTTAGTTAACGGATCTAACACATCTTGTGTATAAATGTGGATCATCATGCTTAAGATCCACATACATGTGACTTGTTGTGGTGAGAACGGAAGGGGAAAAGTTAATATGGAAGATCCTGGTTTCTACTAATTATAGAATCAATTCTAAGCTTATTATCAGGTCAACATAAAACTGTCTGTCTACAGGTCCGTCTCTGTAGGTAAAGGTTGTAGTTCAAGACTCCATGCCATTTTGGTACTTTCATTTTTTTTTAAATTACAAGCAAAACTTTTTAAACCAGGGGATGCTGCAGTGTCTATATGCATGGCCGAGGACACTCCTTCAGGGAAGTGCCTGGGATGGTGGACAGAGCCTGTCGCGGTCAGCCACCAGACTAATGGCTGGCAGCTAAAGGTCAGGTGTCATATAATGCAGGCAGAGTTTGGATAAGACCTAGCTACTCTAGGTGCTAGTTTGATATAGCCAACAGGAACTTCTATCTACCTTGTGGGGGATTAAGCTCCTTTCTGATGGCTTCCTTCTCCAGTAAGGAGCCAATGAACGACGTGTTTTATGTTAATAGATATTGCACTTAGCTTTTCTCTGTAACAGCCTTACAACAAGGCTAGTCATTTTGGATACTCGTATATATTTCTCTTTTTTACTACTCAGAAATAAGAAGAGACAACCTTTCTTTCTATTGTCTCTGTTGTCCCCATCCTGTGGCTGGACTCTTGGGCAGCTTTATTAAGTTTGTCTGTACTTTTCGCCAAAACAGACATCTTTTTTTCCCCATTAGGTTAGTTGTCAATTTGGTCTCGTTGGGACCTCCTCCTCCAGTTTATCCATGAACCAGATGCATGAAAGAGTATCGACGGCTAATGTGGAGAAGGGAGTGTGGGTCGGATGATGCTAAGGTGGCCACTTCCGTGTTATCATGACGGTATGTCTAGTGAGTGGTGAGTTGTAGGTCTGACCGGTCTGGTATGGAGAGCAGACACTGTGGGAGACAAGGCGGCCCAGGAGCAGCATAAGGAGGAGAATCGTATGGTAGGAAAGTGTAAAAACCACCTGGTAGGCCTATACCGGAGGAAGGTAGTGATGGCGGTACAGCATGTGGAAGTGACCCTAGCCTGTGACCTTCGCCTTCCATCAGGTGAAGGACGCTCTATGAGGAACGCAGGTAAACAGGAAGTCAGTTGCCCCACCCCTTTTCTCGCCCCGCAGACACGCTTCCCTTCTGCCGTGTTTTGTGCCCAGCCTTAAATGGCTTAAAGCTGACCCCACAAATGGAAGCCACATGGCTTCCTTCCAGTGCGGCCCAGACCCACTTGGATCCTTCAACCTTGGCGCCCCACCCTATCCTTGGCCTACTGCATGTAATCTATACCTTATTCAGTTTTGTAGTTGTAGTATTCCTAACAGACTTCTAACATAATTTATCTTCCGGTTACTGTCTATCCCTATCCTGTTTATCGCTGTGAAGTGCTCACGAGGGGAAGGGATAAACTACGGGAGAAGAGACTTTTTAACTGATTCCATGTACTATCTGCTTTTATTAGTTAGGCCGTGTAGGGTCGTCCCAAACAGAAAGGCGCTTACAAAAGTTACAGGGCAGGAGGTGGTCTACCGGCATCTATCAACATGAAGACCTACATGTAGCACGTATACTCCAACTGGTGATACTTAGGACTTCATTCTCCCAACTTTAACTTTCTGCGTTCCTGCAGTATCGTCAATCATCCTTTTCTCTCAAGTTTTCCGAGTTTAATTCAACATTTCTAAATGAGTTTTAACACACGTCTACTGCCAGTTAGTCTTTCAGCAGATTCGTGTATCATGACGCATACCACAAAAGGCATTTGAAGACACGTGCAATGTACATGTATTGTACATGTATACTATATGCATGAAACCCAGAGGGATCACTGTCCTGGTAGGCATTCATTCTATTTTTTCCCCCAAGGTGAACCAGGTATTGTGAATAAGGTGTCTACACCCGGGGTGTCTAATATACAGATATGGCATTATTAACGTCTGTAAACAAATGTGTATCATGAGGTTAAAGCGGATCACTACAATGGATAGAGTGCTATGTGCACAGTGCAGTCACTATTAGTCCCACTCGGTTTATTAGGTGATAACCGGGAACTATAGGAATGTCTGGTTAGGGTTGTTCAAATAAAGCTGCCAGCTTTTTAACCCCAGGGACTGGGTGCCGGTGGCATGACGTCACAGAGGGAGACCCCCTGTTTGGGAGGTGAGATGGAGGGTATGGCAAGGCCCCAGGGCCTTGTTTACACTCAGCATACTTCTACATTTAGCTTAGGGTAGGCACCAAATACTTCAATTAGAGCTACTCACTTTCAACACCAGTGGATCATTATCCCAGTTTAATATAAAGTCTTCAGAAAACACCATATCCCCTCTTTAACCCTCTACCATAGAATACCATAGTACATGGCTTTAATATACTACTATCATTCAATTTACATACACCTACCTATGCATGAACAGAATTAATTTTATTCTTGTTTCACCTTTTCCTGCGAAATCCTAATATTTCCCGTACCCAAACACTAATTTACACCTTTGCATAGGCTCTAAAGGGAATTTCAAGAAAGTAAGCCTGAGAGTGAGCAATGGTTACATCAGATTCCTGTAGAGGGCACAGTGGCGGAACTCATTACGCCTGCAGGAGGACGCAGGGGTCTGTAGCAGCAGAACCCAACACGGGCGGCTGACCAAATATTTGTGTTGCCCAACCATGGAGGCAGTCAGTGTATAGCCTCTGATGGGGGAGGAGGGGCAGGAGTGACCACACGTCCAAACAGTAGATGTGGCTGTCTTCTTAATTTCTATAAAGGGCGAACACTTTCCCTGCCACTATGTTTAAAGAACTTCTGCCATCATATTCACAATGGGAGAAAATAATATTCAGTGCAAAGGTAATGATGTCCAAATCCCGCAAGCTATAGAAGGCCTAAGTCTTTAAGTCCAAATGGAAATCTAAAGCAAAGAAAATAAGCATATCGCTTTCTGTGGCCAAAATCAAGCTAGTAAGAAAAAGCATGGGTGCATTGTGATCCTTAAGATGTATATGTGTGCAGGTAATTCTTTACTATTGGCTTCCAGGTACCCACGCAGCTAAGTGAGTCATTCTCTGTAAAAGAACGACAAGGGACCCAGACCCTACAGCTGGTTACCTCAGCAGTTAACCAACAGCATGTACTGCACGTCACCCTAAACATGAACCACTCAAAACAACTTACAGCAGGCCTCCTTTTATAAAATGTTCTGGGATATAGGTGTGCAGGCCAGGGGGTTACTGTAAACTGTATATATGACTAAACCAGTCCATAGTCACACAGGTCAATGTAATAAATCTGACTAAAATGTTAAGGACGACCAGCTCACTTCTCACAAAACCCTTTTAGCTTCTAGTGCATTTTCTCGCGGTTCTTTGGTTCTGCTCATCTTCAGTCTGTTCATCTTTTTCCTCTTTCTTGATCTTCGGCCCATGACTGTTTCCTACCATAAAGACATCCACTCTTTGCTATGAAGCTTTTGCATCGAGAGGCTATGTTAAACGTAAAATATATGATTGGTAGCATATTCCGTCTTATCTGCTACATATAATTCTGTAAAATGGCCTTGCCTGTAAGGCACACCAAGACTTAATCCAGCAAGGTACAACTGGGACTAAGGTTCATCTGCACAAGCAGTGCCTTATAGGTGAGGATTTACGTTACCTCTCATCTAAGTTCTAGATCATAGGGCTCCTGAACATGTTTCTTCTATCATCTTCTCATCACCCTAAATCACCTTCAATGTCAATACTCATGTTCTTATGTCTTAACTCCACATCTCACCCCTCGGCTCACCCAGCTATACCTTTTCCTGTATGTAGCCTGTGAGAGATGGCTGGCAATGTGCGCTGACAGAAGGTAGGGTAAAACCATGGTAGCCTCACTCATGCCCAAGGCCCAATTCATTATGTAGACAAGGGACATAGCCCACCACCAGAGTATACCACCACTTGCAGAGCAGGTCAGAAAGCTGCCTATTGAGCTGCTGCATATAGCGTGTTATCCCAATCACAGTCATAGAACATGAATTGGAGATCTAGGCATGGAGTGCAGCCTCCATAAAAAAAGGCCTTAATCTGTTGCGTGACCTGCTAAATTTCACTGACCCAAGGACACCTACAGCACAAAAGAAAGATTTAAAGTTCATATTTTAGAATTTACATTGAGCTTCTATGTTACAAGCCTCGGCTTATCTAGCCATCAACTAGAGATTTTACCATTAGACAGGTTGAGGAGTGACACAGGTGGATGGTGGCAGGGTGTCTGGTTCCAAGTAACATGGATCCTCTTGTGGGAGCAGATCTAGGCCTCGGTGTTGTGAAAAGAATACACTGGGTACCCTAGAAAACCCTGGATATCACTTATATATGGGAGCCTTGCGGGGTTCTGTGTAAAAAGTCTCTCAGAAGTTACGATCAAGGGAATTCTGAGCGCTATGATAAACTGCACTGTTAATCATGTGTATCACACTGTGCTCGGAAATCATGACTTTATTATCATACGCTATATTACATGAATGGAACTTGAGAAATGGTCATGGACTACCACCAGAAAATCCAAGATGGCCACCTCTGATGACTCTACTGATCATTCGGCGCAGCCTATTCCTGTGTACCTTGCCCTAGATAGTAACCACATTGGTAGAAACCTGCTACCTTCATCCCACCTTCTCATGGACCTTGTGCAAAGTAATATCAAAGACTACCTGCACCTTGCCCCCGCAATTCCTGACAGTCCATGCCACCACCACCACCTGCCGAGTTACCCAGTGTCTCAGGACATCAGGATATGGTGGTATGAGCAGCTCAGAGCTACTCGCAGCAGCTGTAGCTACATTTTCATATGCAGACGTGTGTGTGTGTGTGTGTGTGTGTGTGTGTGTGTGTCTGGGAAGGGATGTAGAAGGCAATAGCTTTGCCTTGGCAAAAGTGTCTGTCTTCTCTATTCCTGGATGTCTGCCATGTCTGGGTTAGAGTTTACAGATGTAATCATGTCGAAATCATGTACAATGAACATGAAAACTCCGGACAAGAACAAAACTGAGCCCTTGAAATTGAACAAAATTTTCCTTGCGATTCACTGATGAAAATAGGAGGGTCTGGGGGTAACTCCAAGGAAGAATTTGAATATTTCACTAAGACCCCCACGCCTAAAATATATTCCAAAATGGTACCTCACTCTGTTTGGACGAATCACAAAACTGACCCTGGCAGTTCTGAGCAAAACTGACGACTTTGCACCTATGTGTAAAATGAATGTGATAATTTGTGTAATCATAACATGTGTTCAACTAATAAATCACACGGATAAAAAAATACTGTTTTCAACTTAAACTGTTTCGTTGTGACGCTTTTTGTCAAAAGATTTAAAACCACTGCTTGTGGGAAATATCAGTGAAAGAAAGTTAAGTTGGCAGAGGTAGCAGGTCATGTGCAGCATTGCTTACCTATAATAAATAGTGGCTGGGAGAGGAGATGGCAGCAATCACCGAGAAGCCATTATTTCACTGCCTCCAGGGCAGCTTTCTTAGCAGCTAGTTCTTTACCACAAGAAAATTCCACCCACTAAACTTTACCCCTCGGTGGCGGTTATATATACACAGATTTCCTCAACATTGGGGCACATCTCTGTGATGTCCAATTTAATATATCCTCCAACCCTTTCTCGCTGCCTGCCATACATCCCCGCCCCTCTACCTTCTTTAAACACAAAAAATGCGTGTCTGCCACACCCCCCCACACCCACTTCTCCTCGAGTTCTTATGCCATCGGCATGCTTGGGGCCTGGGATCCCAGGTAAGATCCATGAAGAGTCTGGTGCCAACGTGGCAGACTCCAAGGTGACCTACCTGTTACCTTTCTTTTCTACACCCCTACATCTTTTTACATCCCCATCTAATATGTTCCTCTATCCACCCCGCACTCTGCCATACTCGGCCGCCCCCACAAGCTGCACTTTTTTTCTTCTGTCGGCAGACTTAGTAAGAACTATTGGAAGGTGAAGACGAAGGTTTACATTAGTTATCATCCCAGGTCAGGGTTCCCACAAAATCCCCAGACCCGAATTCCATGACATTTCCACGACAAAAATCAAAATTTTCCAAGACATTTTAAATGAATTTTGGACATTTTCGGGTTGACCTCACGGCAATTTTTTTTAAATCAAGGTGGGAAAAAGGGTCCACTCCAATGGATTTTGCAATAAATATTTATTTTTCTCATTTTCCATGACATAAAATAAAATTTTCCAAAAATTCCATGACATTCCATGACTTTCCCTGACAGCTTTTTATTCCATGACATTCCATGACGCGTGGGAACCCTGCAGGTATGACTTGATTAATGGTCAGACCTGCAGGAAAGGGTTAGAAAAAGCCCTGCAAACAGGACATTTCAGAGGTTTTGGTCCTTGAAGCCTTAAAATTACTTGTGGCTGTTTTGTACATGTGGCCATTTTGTCCTTAATCATAGCCAGCAGTCACATGTTTTTACATAGATAAATTGCTATTACCATGGCATAACTACTGCAGAATACTTCATCAGAGCAAGAAGGGGTAGGTCTTATGATCGCAAGTACCGGCATGGCCCTGCACACAAATAGTTATTCAGAGACAGCTTCTTCTATACTAGGAAGAGCTAAGAAATCGAAAGCCTTTGGTGTGTTAATAAATATCCATTGGTCGTGGTACTTTTTAATGGGGTAGACAATTTGACTGTCTAGGCTGTTGCTCAAACAATCTGTCATATAGGCGCCCTGTCCTGTACTCAAGAAAAGTGGTCAGGTTATTTTATCTGCATGTGTAGTCTGTACCACCTACTTTTTGTCAGCGGTAAGTAAGTGGGGGCAACGACCTATGTTCAGGGAGTAGAGGCTGTACTTCTGTGCTCTAACTGAGTTTGAGCCATTCAAGATATGCATTCTCACTGTATTCCGTTGTCACCTACAGAGGAGCCATTTAGGTATCACCTTCTTCTTTTCAGAAGGATGTGCAGGTGAATGTGACAACATATGGTGCAGTGCTGATAAATTTCTTTTCCAGACCTATGTCCGGTGTGCTTACCGGTCAAGATCAAGCAGGACTTGTGGCTTCGATAGTGGCTTCCTCTATTAGAATTGAATTTATTGGGAGGGGGGTGGGGGTAAGCATAAAGGCAGATTCTTTCTACTGACTGCTACCAATGACTATGCCATAACCCTTCATGCGGCTACAAATGGGACATGCCCATTATCCACTATTCCTAATCACGTTTCACCAGGAGCACGTCCTGGAAGCCACAACGCGCGCCAAGTTAATTAAAGACACAAAGCAGGAGAATTTTGATTGAACACCTCTCTGTGAGGCCTGTGGTAATAGGATCCGAATGACCTTTAGGAGGCAGTGTAGGTATGCTGGGATGTGCTGACAGGTATCAGAAGCTGGAGGAGAGGGGGTGGTTAGAGGGATAGAAGTGGAGGTAGGGAGGCTGAGGTGTACCCAGCAGCCAGACGCACTGCTCATGCCTTCCGGCCATTAGTATACCTCATGTGTCACATGACTTGAGGTGTGCAGTGAGCTGTGACGGGTGGGGAGTTGGTGGCCAGCATGTGCTCCACGTGCGGTGAACATCAATCTGTCTGCAAGCTGTCACCATGTGGGGAAGGTGAGTGACACCATGCACTGCAGACCAGTCTACGTGACAGCAGGTTAAACTAGTGCCACTGGCCGCAGTCAACTCGCCCCCACTCCTCCCTGTCAACACCTGGTAGCTGCCAGTCTATCTGCTTACCAGGTAAATGATCCAAGCTGAACACCCTCCTCTCCCCATTCCTCCAGTAACCCTCGTCCTAGGTAAGGTGGATCATAGGGCACCATCAGGCATCTCAGTCAGATCAAGGTGGGGCATGATGGTATCTAAATAGGTAGGCTTTAGTGGCTACATGTGCACAGGTCGAAAGATCAAGCTGCTATTGTACCAGGTAGCACTAGACATCGAAATGCCATATGTTAAAACCGTTGTGTCTGGCCAATTTTGTACCTTAATAAAACCATAGTGTTGTAGATTTTAATACAATAGTAGAGAATAGTCCTGTGAGACATGGCGCGGCGACTTGTAATCTTGTGTCTAGTTTCAGTTGGTGAGACAGATAGGGCATACTATCATCTGGGCTTTTGGTATTATATAGCACAAATTCAACCTGAACTACCCACTGCAGCTAAGTACTAATAGTCTGTAGACTGTCCATTCTGTATGCACCTCACTCAGCTGCCACATGGACCTGTCTTACTCAATGTTCAATGCCATAGTCAACAGGTGTGTCATTATGAGTGTACACTGTCTCAGATTGCCAGCCTGCTCTGCCCCCCGCCCCCCCTTACACACACACCCAACTGCCAATCACTTGTAATAGTCTGTACCTCGTCACAGGCCAGTGGTCAGTAAACCGGCCAGATCACTCCACCTCTAGAGGGGGAGCACAGTGTAAGTACCTCGGTGTACATACATGTTTTCAGTGTTCCACAAAATCGTTTATATAATGAAAGGAGTAATCAAATTAATCTTTCATCACCAATAGTAGATACATATTCTGAGATAGCATTATTTCAATGTAAACTAAAAGTTTTACACAGAAAAGAATGTAGCAGTTCCACAAGGTGGCCTTACACTTCAACCTCCTCTGATTTACAAAAATGCACATATGGCAACACACACTTTAGCACTGATTTCTCCATAGAGATCTTTGACAGTGAATACTTTGTTCAAATACAGAAATTATGATCCAATTGTACCATAACCCACTGAGATAAAACCTGTACTACATATATATAGTAGTTTCAAAACGAACCATTCTAAAACAAAGGCTACAGGGATGCATTTCTGAATCTTAAAATGCTCTAATGCTAATCTGCCATAGGGCTCCAAATGATGAAATGTCTTATCTGCGAATAAAATCAAAAGTATGAGATATATTCTGAAAATTCCTTCACTGATAAGTAAAGTACACACACTGTTGTTATTACATTAGAATAGTGAGCAGGAATAGTCCATAGCAGAGGAGCCACAAACAAAAATAGATTGCAAGGCCTCCCTATCCCTTACACCGTGGCGACTGTGAACCATACACTAGTCTACTCATCTCACGAGTAGTACTCACTAGTCGCCGCGCTAAAAAGCAGACATGTGCTGTTGCATGGAGGCCAAATCCGAAAAAAAGAAAATGAAATGAAATCGCCGAGGCCTTGCATGCACCTAAACCATCACAGACCAATTTGAGAATTGCTCTCTGAGTTGCACGTTGAACGAGGGCTGCTCTCTAAGTGACTTTGGGTGCATGACCTACCTCGTTTGGTGGACCTACATGTATATTGTATATGGAACTGGACTAGGGATAACTGGAGCAGGAAGCAAATATGATGGGTCCTGGGGTGAAAAGTGGCATCATAAAAACCTAACATTGGACGTATGTTTTCTCATACGGAATCTAAAATAGTTCTTGCACTATTTGTTCCACATTTGTATTCAAGCATTCTGTATACACATTTAGTTACCTTCCAATGTGAAACTACATGTACTTCCACAATACTCTATTATCAACATTGAACAAGTCTATGAAACTAACGCCTTAGTGGCAATGCCATACTTATTCTGAAATTCGGCTATTCCCTTTTGGGTGTATTTCATATGAAGCTAAAAGGGAACCGTCAAAAATTTCGAATTCTTCCCTTACTAAGCAAAAGTCAACTCTACCGCGCAGCTAGAAATGCACAACACTAAGTTCGTCATCTCCCTAAGGTCCATTTTGTTAATCCTTCAGCCTCCAGCTAGAGGTATACATTTTACATACACACCTGCCCATGCCTCCCTGTCCCCACGCTGCGTTCACATGTACACCCACAGACCCTGAAGTTATTTCGCTGACTCAGCATTTCAATGGCGGATTTAGAGGGGGGCCCCTTTTTCCTGTACTTAAGAGTTTACCTAATTTTTCCTACCCTAGAATTTAGCCAAAATTAGGGGCTAAATGAGGGGCGCCCCCCCCTTTTCAAAATCCTGGATCCGACTCCGACCCTGGCATTGCTACCTCCTCCTGCACCTTTCATCCATAGGGCCTCTAGGGAGAGGAGAGTGGCAGACTGCACCCATCACTAGGTGCATCTCTACCCCCTCATCTCTCCGTTTGGGATGTGAGAGATATCAGCTGTGTGGGTGCTCTCATTCCAAGAGGCTATGGACCTGTGGGTTAGGGCATGGGTACGGTACTAAAGTTGAGGAAGTCATGTTCATATCCATAAATGAGGAGTAAAATTGTTCCTCAATTCTCCTGAACCATCCTGCCCTTTGTAGTCAAGTCCAGATACCCCCAGTGGCCACGAGGCGTTTACATGCCATTATCTCACTGACTGACACAATACCCCATCAAGCAGAAAGGCACTGGGTCTAATGGTCGTGTGGGGCTTAGGTAGGGCGTGGGTTTAGGGGCTGCATGTAATGTCCAAACAAACTGGAGTGGGACAACAACAAACAGGGCAGTAGCATCTTAAACACCCTTCCAACCTGCTGGCAATAGCGCCCTCTTACAGGTGCCGAGGGCACCTTTAATACTACGATTGTAGTACGTACACACACACAAGGAATGCCCACAGAATTTCACAAGGTAGTTAGGTTGGGAACTCTTTACGAAGATGAAGCGGAGAAGAGCAATTTGAAGTATCAAACTGCTTATCACTAGAGGCTGTACTTTCATCTCTATTCTGTATTACATGTTCAAGCGCAGGTGTGCTTATATAATGTTCACTTCCTGTTCGTCCCTGCGTTTATACAGGACCTGAGTTAGTTTGAGACCATTCAAAGAGGATTTTTAAGTTCCATATGAGTTCTCTTCTTCACTGTCCAGAACCAGTTTAACCCTAATAGGCAGCACATGTATGTTTTAATACATTTATCTATGTATCCGATGGAAGCAGCCATTGCAGAAACTGGTTACTAGCGAGTAGTCACTGATAACAGCTCTCAGATGGGTAACAGTTGGCCCCATAAGAATTCCACAGTGACAAGGGGAGGTTATCATGTTGGTTGATAATTCACCCCGCTAGCTTGCTATGCAGCACGTACGAGTCTCTTACCGGCCGTGCTTAAATACTAGAAGTTTACTGGACCATGTAGTTGACTATACAGAAAAAAAGAAGATAAATTTATCATTGTGTCTCATTTCAGCAACACTCATAAATTGCTATTTCCTAAGGAAATTGTATTTCAGTTTTGTCACTAACACTGAGCTTGGGTTACAGGTCCTTCATTAACCTGAAAACCAGTATATGTCTAAATCTTTCCTTTTTAAGGGATGTAAGCAATGCATTTGCCCAAAATCAGGAAGCCATACATTTGCTTGATATAAAAGCCTTCTATTATTCCAAACAGCATAAGGAAAATTACGTCATTCAAAATTTTCAGAAATCAGCAAATCCTGAAAATGGAGCCCCCCCTAATGCGAATGTGCCAAAATGAAATGCCCCCCCCCCCCACACAAATACGAAATGCCCCCCCCCTTCGAATACCCCAAAATGAACACCTCCCCCTTTTGTGACATAGGCCTGAACATTGTGGTTCATCAAGTACTGGGTACACATACAGGCCCTCCAAGCACACCTGGGGATGGCACTAAGCATCCTCCTCCCCCCCCCCCACACACACAAACAGTGGGCATGACACCAGTGGAGCTTGCAAAATATAATAAACCCAAATCGAGCCTGATGGGTCAATACGAAACTGAATAGGACTGCGGACTCCCCTTGACACACATTTAGTGCAAGGAGCCCCAGGTACCTGAGGATAGATCTATCTATCCAACCAGAACTGCTGCAACCCTGACCAGATAACCCAAACACCAGATCAGGAACCAGAGCTACCCCAGGGTTGCAGCTTGTTCCTCTTGCCACACTTGACATGGATAAAGCACCTACAGTGCTTTTGTGGTCACTGTTACAATTCTTGGAAGCACACACCTTGCTCCATCCTTAAAATCAAGTACCGGGTATAAATGTTAAGAAATTAAGACCCATATGAACAGGTTGTCACTGCCTTTACTGGCTGCATTGCCAGGCATGACAACGGCCTATGAGCAAGAGGATGACACACTACCAGAAATTTCCTTGTATAAGCTGCAGCCCTCGATGAGCTGCAGCCACCATCACTCTCCTATATGTGGAGAGAGGAGTGGTCAGGTGACCATCCGACTGTCATCACTGCCCTGGAGCATGTTGACAGTTTAGCATCACCTTGCTCATAGGCCATCGTGAGGCCTGAAAATGCAATCAGTAAGGCAGTGACAATCTGTTCTGAGGGACAAAATTAACCAAGAGTAAAAACTTACACATTGCTAACCTACAAACTTAATGCAAATAATAAGTTGTGCAGGCCCACTTTGACTATTACAATGTGATCTGTGACAGACTCAAAGTCTAGAATGCCTAAAGCCAGGTCAACCATAAATATCATGATGTAATTACTGATATAAAAAATGTCTGATGTTGTCAGGCTCGATTGGATGTGTTACTGAAGAATAAACTGTTAATATAGTCACCGATGTTGATGAGATATAGAGACATTCCTACAACATTCATTGCTAGAAAAGCTTCTTGCACTGATTTCAGCTGATTCCTACTACCGTAATCTCCCGCGCACAAGACGCGGTGCGCGTATAAGATGCACCCCCAACTCAGATAGATCTGGTTCACGTACAAGACGCACCCACACTCTGAATAGGTTTTTGGAAAAACCCGCGTACAAGACGCACCCGCAATTTCAGAGACATGGTCCACGTACAAGACACACATATTACCACGAGTTAGAGAATGACTTACTTACTTACGAATTTTATCTCACCTCGTGCCTTCCTTGCGGCCGACACTCAAGGGTGAGAGGTCCCGCGGGTTGTATCCACACCGAAGTGAGATTACCCTTGTGGCGTTGCATGCCTGGACCCTAGTCTAATGGGGAGGGGGGATGATGGTGACCGCATCTATGGGAAGGTAGAAATCACGCCCCTACACATTTACCGAGGCAATGGTTCTTTAACATCCGTCACTACATAGGCATAGTGAGAGATGGACAGGCCTGTTTCAAGTCATTTGTCTGCCATGACCGCCGAGAGACTTTCCAGCACAGCCTAGCCAGAGCAGGGAGGAACTCAACCAACACCTTACGGCGACGTTTGGAACCACCACTATGCCCCGGCCGGGGCGGGAACCGAACCCACGACCTTACGGCCTGTGAGCGGACGCGCTACCGAATTCTACTTCATATTTTCTTGATAGTCACAGAATTGGTGTCAGAGTACCAGCTGGTTCTTTTTAGTGCATAAGAAATTATACTAGAGGTTTTAAAGACATGATCTTTTAATGTGGACATTGTGTTTAATGTTCCATTATGTGTTACTATGCTTTAAAAGAGTATTGTAACATATAATCACCCAAAAGTAACAGGGACTGTGGGAAAATGTCCTGAAATGTTGTAGTGCTGCCACCTGGTGTTTCAATTAGAATCTAGACCAGATGCTAGATAACTCAAAAGAATATCCAAACTATGATTTGATAATGTGATTACTCAGTCTAGGAATCATTCATAGAAGTGACACCAGGTAGAGACACTATACCATTCCTATGTAACTGGTATATATTTGATTCAAGAACAGATGTTAATCTATGTTTAGATAATATGGTGATTTTAATTCATTCCCAAGCATGCCACAATTTTGATGCACTGCTCAAATGTCGTAAAAAAAAAAAACAACACATAAAATTGATGACAGAATGTTAAAGTTATGTTCTATTTCTTTTCACATCTCATTTGTGGCATCCAAAAAGAATATGTTCTCAGCATTGTGGCCATTTGGAATCTCAAGTGATCCTGCGTACAAGATGCACCCCCTTCTTGTGAGAATGCTATAAGACGCACCAGCCTTTTGTTTGGCGTAGAGGATGCGTCTTATACGCGGGAGATTACGGTACATGTTGGGAGTCCAAGGGCTCTAATTGCAGCAGGGATCATTCATTCAGGCCTTTTCTCCACTTCACCCATGAAAAAAAAACACCAAAAAGAATACCCAATAACGAATCCCCCCCTACAGGAATACCTGAAAATGAAGTGCCCCCCGCCTACTAAAAACAAAACAAAACGAATTGCCCCCCCTACATGAATCCAAAATCAGGTGCCTCCCCCTCATGAATACCCCAAAAATGAACCCCCCTACCAAAATACAATCCCCCGGCCATAAATAAAGAACGTTCCCTAAGACCCCCCCCCCCCATTAATGTTGAAATTTCCGATTTTCCGGAAAATCCCATGCCTGTCAGTCCCTTTTGAATAGGGCAAAAGCCTGCTCCATATTTTCTTTTGTATTGCCTTTTGTTACTCAACATCAATCAAATGAAAAGGAACGTGAGACAATATGGGGGGGGGGGATTTTTAAGTAAAACCGCAACATAAATAAGCAATCACCCAAATAATAACCAGGAAAACAGCAGAAATACCAGCATAGTTATGTTCCGTTTCTGACACACACACAAACATAATGACTGTTCCGTCTCGGAAACATTGCTTCCACCCTCCCACACTACTCATTTTTGGTCATCAGGAGAGGCCTTCTTAGCCCCCATCTTCAATTTCATCGACAACCACTTGGTGGCCTTTGCCAACTGCCTGCTGTATATGGGTTTGTGAAGGCTGCTGCAGCTGCCTTCACATCCCTACTATTTCTACACTGTGGTGTTTTTAAAAGCCTGCTACTGGAGGAGGTTTGTCTAGGTGTCAGTATAATGTAGGATACTCAGGTTTCTTTGTGGGTGAGGTGACAGTAGGGACAGCAACTCCCCTCTCACCACTGCCACTCCACAAAAGGTCAGTACTATTTAGGCCTATTGCTGCTGGTGCTTCTAGGCTCAAGGCCTACCTCATGCTGTATTTATAGGACTGACGTCAGAGGTACCTCTGTAGCCAAAAGTGGACCTGTTCTCCTGGCCTTAATTCTTAACTGCTTAGCACCCGGAGGGAGGCTGAATGGATTAAGCAGTTTTTAATCATTGGGTTATTTTTTCTTTTCGGAAAATGGGAAAAAAGGTCCACAATTTCAAAGGACAAGAGCCCGGGGACAAGAGTAACCCTGGGGCAATTAAAACTGCTTTAAGGGTACCATGGTGGCATCGTGTTTCACTCCAGCTTTGATTTTGGACGTTTGTATAAGGACTCCCACTGCAATAATGCCTTTCCCAATAATGAACCTGGTAATCCTGTTAATTTGGCAATGGGATGTGTTTTTTTTTTAATATTGCCAAAAAGGTACATGTATTACTGTTTTATCTTATCATGAGTAAATTACTAATGTAAGATTGGCGCAATAACAACTTAACTTAGGCCCAACTTACATATCTTTCCTATCACGTAATTTTAGGGACTGACAACATTGCAGTTGCGTCCCTTGGTCGGCTCAGACCATGAGTTTGCAGGAAACAGAGCCTGTAGTGGCCGCTTAAGGGCCCAGGCGTTTTTGAATTTCAATTCTATGTACCCCGACCCTTATTTGAGATCCCGGCACTTTAATGAACATCAAATTTCCATATACAAAAGTGGCAATACTTACATTCTTTATTCTTGTCCATGGCACTGGCCAGGGAGCTGTCGTCTCCACTGAGGGGGGACAGGGGCGGTAGGAGGCCGTGGAAGCTGGACACAGAGGGAGCCGTAAGACCGTGAGGACTAGAGCTAAGGCCAGCAGAGGGGGAGGGCAGCCCACTGGACAATGCCGTAGAAGTAGCACTACTAGAAGTAGTGCTAGTGCTAGTGGTAGAGGTAGTAGAAGGAGTAGTAGTGTCTGGGTTTTCTTGACGACGCTCTTCCTCCATTCTACACTCCCGGCAGTAGATACGGTGGATATAGTTGATAGTGTCACTGTCCAACTTGGCGGTGCCACCGTTATACACCGGCGACCACGGCGCCGACACCGATGGCGGCCGACTTGTTTTGTCTGTGGGAGAAACAAAAACATCCATTTTATTTTGGGGTTTCAATTGATTCAAGTTCAAGGGACGCCCAGACATATAGCTTATCCATTTAAATATATTTGATTTTCAAGGGCGATTTTTATAATTTCTGACCACACTTATGCAAGACATTCAAATGTTAACTTGCATGGTGGCACTACCTTTTATGTCACTTGATATATCCAAAAGGTTTTACCAAAATTGACCCACACCACATCGTTTTTAACATTCGGACCTTTGTAAAATAGATTTCAAGATAGAAAATCGTATGTATATCCTTATATGATGTTATTACCCATTCAGAGGCGTAGGAAGCAAATCTTAATGGGGGGGGGGGAGCTGGGGGTCTACCTTGACCACCTTATATTGTCAGCTCAAGTGTGATGACGCCTACACATACCTATATACTGTAGTAGGTAAGTATTTTTTTGGTGAATTTTAGATCTGATTTGAGGCCAAGACACCCATTTTCCCTATCCTATTACCATATCAATCTAATTTAAGATGACAGTTTTAGCTTCTTATCCAATTTATTATGAATTCTTGGCATTTTTTTTTTATTTGGGGGGGGGGGGTATACCCAGACCCCACCTCCTTTATGATTGCCCCCCCCCTTTTCCTATGCCCCTGACTCATTACAATTACAGAAAAAAAATGAGACATAACTCAATCATGAAGGAGTTCGTGAGAACTGGCAAGTGTGGGCATGTATGTTAAGCCACTCCTGAATTCAGAAAAGAAAAACATCCATACATTTTCACCACTAAAAGGCATAAACACACTCCCACTGTATAATTAACTTAAAGGTTTGACTCCCGCAACTTCTCTGGAAATGTAAGATGCAAAAAGACAGTTGATGTCATTATCACACTTAGTCGGCTAGGATTAGTTAGTTGAATAATTCTGACACAGCATTCAGTAATCCCATAATGCCAGGCCATTTGACAAGCACAAGTTAGTTCAGCACTATCAGTTGGCAGCTGTTTATCTAGACTCCTTATTCTAAACTCTACAGTTAAGATGTAATTTTAACATATCTACGTCTAGCCATATAGACATTGATAACACCATTATCATCATGCTTGAGACGGTAATTGACGTCCTGACTCTAAGGTTCGTGACTGTCTGCACATATAATCTATGTACTTAAAAGCAATGGGTCCCTTACTTTAAAATTGGGATCTTTATATAGGACTGATTTTTTTTTTTCTTTCCATAAGATGCCATTTGCAATAGTACTTGATCATCAACCTCCAGGTGTACATGACTATTTTCAAGGTAATGGATAAAAGAAACACCAAAAAGTCCCAATCATTCTGATACATGCCTTTCCTCGCATTCTCTTTTGTGTGTACATATTTTCCCACTGAGCTGGTTTTTTTTTATCATCTGAAACTCTCTTTCTGTCTGCCCTCAACCTTATAAATAGTCAAAGATAATTATAGCCCCTGGTCAATTCTACAAACTCGGGACATTTCAGGACTTTGCAAATATCTAAACAATAAAGTACATGATGTAAAATAGAATTTTAGTGACGACATAATGGCAAAGAAGAAGGAAATAACTAACAGCCTGTTTATACTTCAGTGACTTTCAGCTGCGGCCCATGCACCTCAGAACTGCGCACTTACATACACCCATTTATTTCTTACCACGACCTACCCACATGGCGTCACTTCCTTCCTGCTCAGATATGTAATTCCATTTATAAGTATACAAATTTAATCCCTGTAATGGAAGTAAAGCTATATTGGCACGTGACCAAATGCTTTCTTATTCCTGAAATATCCAGAGGGTACATAAGACACACATATCAGGGATGTAAGTCAGGAATAGGCAAAAATCAGGAAGCCATACATTTACTTGATATAAAAGCCCTCTATTTTTCACAAATAGCCCTCCTTACCACTCATGTAAGGAAAATAAATGTTATTCAAAAATTTCAGAAATTAGGAAAACCTGATAAATCCTGAAGACTTACATCCCTGACATATACAGTTAGCCTCCCTCCCCCCAATCTCTTCGCCTAGTTCAGAATGAGTATGAGACAAGTTCTCCACATGGTGATTATAATGCGTTGCCATGGTAAGTAACAAAGCAGCCCCAAAAGACAGACGTCACTGTAGTCAGAAATAAACTGACATCATCGGTACAGGGCAGGCACGCTCTGATAGTCGGCTCCATGGGGAGGGAGGACGGGAATGGAGTTGATGTGTGCACTTTGATGGTTGGATTTAGTAATAGTAGGGGTGGGAAACAATCTTGGTACATGTATAGAAACAGGGAAAGCTACTGACAAGTCAACTGAACTTGAAGGTTGTGTACTTCCTATCATCTGTCCTCTCATCTCTAGTTCCCAGTCACCAGTGAGGCGTCCCTCAACTGAAGGCAGCACTACTGTGTCCAATTTTAAACAGCATAGTAGTATAGAGACTTTGGGGTATGGCGCAGGTTATCCTCCCCATAAAGTGTCATTGACGTCAAACATGACAACTCCTCTTTCTTCGATAGGCCTATAGTATAATCCTCCTGATAACACAGCAATGCCTCCTTCTCCAGGGGCTGACATCACTGAAAACATGACCTACTTTTGATTTGTTGATGTCATTGCTCCATTCGTTAATGTATGCTTCGTGTAGAGGTCGATAACCCGTCCTGCAGGCATGACCCGATTCCTGATTCACCCCTCCCCCTTTTAATGTTCACCCCTTGGTGGGGGATCCTTAAGTATCAGTACATATCAGGGGGTAAATCAGGTCCTGTGGCTAGTTTCCTGTGTGTTGTGAGCAGCTCGCAGTGAGGTGTGACGCCAGGTGAGTGGGCGGGACACAGGCCCACAGGTGATTGGCCGCTCAGATGGAGGTAGTAGAAAGGGGTCAGCGGTCAGCTTTCTCTATCTTACCTCATCTTATCTAACCATGCAGGGCAGCACCCAATCCTGTGCAACAATGTTTATGTCTGAGCTGCTCACTACATGGGCTCATATCTGGTCGGTGGGTGAGGGTATGTGTCTTGTGGGACGAAGAGTTACTGAAGAATACAGCTGTGATACACTGTCACACAGCCCCCGGGGTTGCAGGCAGATAGGGGGAGGTAGAGAGCAGCTCACTGCATGCTGCTCTTCCTCCAGGCGTGAACTGCTCGCCCCTGCCCTGTTCTCCTACCTGGGTGACTCTCCACCCACTCGCTACTGCACGTGTCAATGCTGTATGGTATACATGTACATTATGAGTGTAGACCATGGCACCAACTGCTGCTTGAGTGGAACAGTGGACCTAGACAATGAATCCTGTCTAAAGGCCCTATTGATGTGTGGCGCTATTGCCTATGAGACATGTGGACATAGCCGAGTCATGTATGAGACTACACGCTTCAATCATGTATTGCTATTTACTGACGGTGTATGGGACACGTCTGGGCGGGGGCACCTACTCTATTTGTCTAGATAAATCGTTGTAACTTACATCGCAATTAGACTATATCTGCAGTATGAAATCAATGACCATAAATCATGGACATGATGCATCAGATAGCACAATTTATGTAAGGCGTACTCGGTATGTGGTGTCCATCCAGACAATTGCCTATAACTGGATACTCTATATCGCTGTTCAATATGTTGCCCCATGTTCACATTGGTGTAATTGATAAGTCTCCAATATGTCGCCTGATGCATGTAGCTCTATCATGATATCAGCCTCGTATCTATCTTTCTCCTTGTCGTCTATTATTACACTAGTAACGGTTATCACAACGAATCTATATTCTATTCATTCTGCATAAAATCGTTCTAAGTTAACGTAGCCACCCATACAGCTAATGCAGACCTATTCAGAAAATAAATGCAGACCTATGCAAGTGGCAGAAAGTATGAAATGCAGATGACCTTTAAAGTGAATCATAGCGTGGGTCTGACACAAGGGGTATTTTACATCGGTCCCACAATAGACAACTTACAGGTTGCATCAAGCAAATATGTTTGTCTGTGGCAGGCCTCATGGCGATTAAAATGTTGGCTGGACATATACAAGCTGCTTTACATAAATCTGTACCATCTTAAGAAGTAATCTTCCGGCAAGTGAGTTCCAGCAATTAAAAAAGACGGACAATTATTATTTTTTTCAATTTTGCAGTTGGCTTTGCATGCTTTATAAGCACCAAATATCATAATATTTATTTTCAATCAAATAGATTTTCTTTCATTCTCTCATATATGAGATTCAACCGAATCAGCTTATATAGTATTGTAATACTGCTAGAATGAGTGGACCTTGAGTATTTATGCAGTAACACACCATACTCAATGATACAGGTAAAGGATGACGTACATATACCTCTACAGGGTACCTTTGACACTATGAGATAGCAGCAGACGGCCTACTTGTAGATAAGGCAGTGTGTGGATGTATCCACAACCCTATCCCCTAACACTCCTTCTGTACCTTGTCTACTGCTAGCCTGCCTCCTGTTTATACCACTCTATCCATTGTCCACACACCCCACCACCTCACCGAGTACAGAGGGCCAATGCCAAAGCTACTACTTTGGTATGTTGCATCCACCACTTGTTGGTTAACTATACTGTGGTGAGGGAAAGAACCCCTCGACGATAAGACAATTTATTTGAGGAATGGATTTTATTGGGTCGACTACATATGCCATTCTATCAGACTGGCATTTTGCGCTTTGAGTTCAAATACACACCGGTATTTTATAAATATTGTTTGCTTCACAGTGATCTCGACATATTTCTTAGGCCTTTGTTTCAGATTGGCTAACCCTACCTAATACAATAGGGCCGACCCTATCACTTTTCCCCTTAAAGTTTGGAAAAAAAAGAATGACATCATCTTTTTCAATTCGATTGTCAATGAGTACCTGCCACGACTTATAAGTCATCGGAGCCTATTTCTGAAAAAAAAAGACCTTTATAACTGCCATTCCATAGACGATGCAGAATAGACAATTTAGACATTGGTCCATGTCAATCATATGACACTAAGGTGTACCTAATACAGTGCTCGGTTATTGCTTTAAATTGTATAGACACTTGGTGGAACCTAAATGTTGAAACAGTTATCCTTGCAGATAGTATACACAGAAGGTACCTCGCTTTGCTAAACTTGGTTTTAACTGGGGTCCATGTTTAGAGTTTGATACAAACGCCCACTGTAGGGGGAGCTCGTGGATGTTACTTACTAGTATTCACATTCCCTTTGCCAATATTCTATCGTATACATATTACAATCTATTCTGTCAGCAAGGGGTCAGTCACTAATCTTCCATGGATTTATCTTTATTCAATAGATTTGAACTTCCATGAGAACAAACCAGGAACATGTCGTAATTTGTTGCATTTTCTATGTAGAATATCCTCAGAACCTGTAAGTTTAAGGCGAATTAAGGACATTTTCTTAATCACTTGATCCCTTGTTCTCGGATCTGAGAGAAGCTCTCCTAGACAAGTCCAGAGCAATTCTTCAACATGAACACTTGGGTGAGCAGCTGATGGTGGACCTTTGAGCTGCTCGGTGGCCACACAGGGTGCGCGGCGCGTTCCCCGCCTGTATTTGTAGGACGGTCGTGTGAACAGCTAAACGATAGCTACAGTGGCATGCAGGGCTGTGGCTTGGGTTGCTCAGGAACTGCTCACTGAGCTGCTCCACTGGTCGCCTGGGGCGCACGGCCGCCGACACTGGACACCCCTGTGTATAAGCCGGCGCAAATAGTGCGACGCATCCGACTCATAAACACTGGCATCTCCTCCAGAAGAAACTGCAGTTTAGCGGGAAAGAGGGAGGTGCGGGGGATAAAGTGTCCAGAAAGTGTGGCTGTCCAGACAGTCTTGTACTTACCACTGGATATTGCGTATTATAACTACTAGTAGCGGTGGCATCGAAGCCGAAGGGGAATGGGGGGGGGGGGTGGTGCGCCCCACCCCCTACAAACACAATATCAGCTTTGAACTCTAAAGTATAGTGGAATTTACCGATCTTTGCCCATCTCATCCTCCACATATATTCTCTGTGGCTGCCCCCCCCCCCTGCTACGCCACTGCTAATTTAGCTACTACTGGTCTGTTGACCAGTTTTCTTGGTTAAATTATATGAATGGCAATCAGCAGTCAATTATGCGTCCTCTGAACAAAACCAAAAACATTGCTTGGGGGAACCGACATCAGCAAATAATCCACACTTGTCGACCTGAGTTCTATGTACACGCTATTAGCTTTCTCCTGGCCCTTGTCCCGGTAATATACATAGCTATTACATTTCTCTTGTGTCCCTATACCTGTAATACAGAGCATGTCTAAGGCTATAAGATATACTACAGGATACCTGTAGTATAATACCAGACACAGCGGGCTTCCCTCCTCCATGGTGCCTCCAGTACAGACACACCTGGCAGCCCCTGCCTACCTGTCTCCAGTAGCCTGTGTGTGGTGTGGGGGGGGGGGGGGTAGGTAGAGTAGGGGAGTCTGGTGTTTGGGTGCGGGACGCCAGTGGCTGACCTCTGTCTGTGTTGCCGTCTGTGTTGCCCCATAACTACCTGTAACCCAATAACAAGCAGGCAACCCGAGGCTGCCTCCCTATACCCCTCTACCCACCACCCCCCTATACACTCTACACACAGTGCTCACACTCACAGCAAGGGCACAGGCACAGGATGAACACCTTTTTCAACATATTCTATCCTACCTTACTAAATAAATGACCACACCCTGCCATAATCCAGCCCATGCCTTGGAGCTACATGATAATGCAATGAACCGTCTTCATAGCAAATGCATGCAGGCGTTTTATGTCACAATTCATTTTGAAGTGAATTCCTACACTTCCCTTTGTTCTGGTGCCTGTGTATTTTCCAAAAAAGTTTTGCGATCATCTTATGGACAGTTCCCTCCGTTTTTGTTGACAAATTGTCAGAGGATTCCATTCTGTATGGCCAATACAATGCAGTTGTCTGCAGGTCCGTTGTATGGCCAAATGCACAAAATGATATGCATGCAAGAGTTTTCGCATGGGGCTATAAAGTATAATGGAGATCTTCAAACTTGATTTCTCCCTTATGGCAGATCAATAACGTTCTTTGTTTCTCCCTTTCCTTATAAATGCTGCCTCGGCCAACAAACCAAAATGACTTCCATTGACTGGCGATTACATTTAGTCACTTGATTCCTTGTTCTCGGATCGCCCATAACTAACATCTAAACATAGGTGCTGCAAATAATCATGGAGCACATTCAACGATAAATTAGACAACAGAAAATAGCACATAGACGTTTGAATAATACGGGTGTGCCCGACTAGAGTAGTGTCTACTGGCAGTATAGACTGTAAGCGGGACTGGAGCTGGTTCTTGGCGACAGGCACTGATAAGAGCTGATAGGATGGAACCAGCATGTCCCTGGAAGTAGGTGTTACCCAGGGACAATGTACCCATCATAATAGGTCTTATCAGTTGGGGTTACCTCAACCAGCGAAATTCAAAATGGTGGACACACAGGACGTCCATACTAAGCCCTATACCCTTGGCATTCACTTCCTTTCCACATCTACCCCTTCCCCCACCCTCACTCCTTCAGTGCAATCCCTCCTCACCTCCCTGCCGATTGGGAACACGTGCAGAACGTGTAGCCAGGTCGACAACATGGGCGGGGATTCGTCCCACCTCTGAGGAACATGTCAGGAACATGGTCCAGTATAAGGGAGGTGGAGTGGAGACTTTAGTCCTACCTGAAACGATTTCCTTGTGTGAACTCAATCACGAATGTCTGTGCTGGGTCAGACATTTTCCGGTTTGTTACTTTTGTCTTATCATGCTTTCTTCTGCGTTAAGACTGGTCTAACCATACATAACTCTAGTAAAACTGCATCTAACAGGATTCTTAATGTCTTAAATGCTTTTGCACCTGGATTATTTTACATGTAGCAGCATGGAGAAAATGCCTACAGGATCTATTTCTGTATTGCATAACCAGATAATGATCGTTGTTGTAATCAATCATAGAGTCGACCTGTGATTAGTCAGCTCCGATAAAAAAATAATAATAAAAAAGAAAAAAAAAAGAAAAGAAAAGAAAAAGAATCTAAAGGTTTAGCTATACCTGGAAGTCATCATCTATCCAAAGCTACACTACCCTGACCTGATTTCCCCAAGCACATACATAGAATGCTGAGAAACACTGACTTGAATACATGTCTATGGGAACTGGTGAATTTACTGTAGCCCAGTTGTAGGCTTTGAGGGTATTTTGATGTGCTTTATGAGTGTAATACCGTTAGACATAGGCATCATAAATGATAGTGAAGAAGACTGGCCACCTATATTTGCCAAATTACAATAGTATGTATACAAATTCATAGAGTCTTGTTTTTGATGTCCCTTTTAAAGGTCACCATGACCAGTCAGTTTAATATAATATTCTCCATTAGGGCATATATCTACATAATTATAATTGATATGCTGTTCTTTAGTCACCGATCACAGTAAGTAACTGAGCAGCGTCCGTTATAAAAATTCACCCAAATCAATAAGACTTGCCATGGATTATCTATCCCAACGATGGAATCATAAATCCGGTCTCTTAGAAAACGGCCCCATAATGATCGACACGAAATGCATGATGTGACGGTGTACATGGTCGCAATGTAATGCCATGCATGGCTTCACATCTGCCAGCAGGCAATACACAATGGCTTCTGCTGTCGCTTCTCTCTGTAGATATTCAGTTGAATAGGATCACTCTAATATTTAGGAGGGAAGGAAGGGTCTGGGCGAAGGGTGTAGAGAAAAGGGAACGAGACAGGGCTTGGCTCGAGGGAGAGGTACATACGCATACATGAAGGCCATAAGGATGGACAAGTTGGAAAGGAGAAAAGATCCAATGATGATCGAAAGTGGGATGGAATGGATGAAGGGGCAAAGAAACAATGAAATACGGGGCAAGGAGAAGGAAGGTGATAAAAAGGAGGATCGTACAGACAGAAGCACCTTTCTTTTGAACTCTCCAGCCATTCTGGCGTGGCTTCTCGTGTGTGGCTTCGCATGTGGCTTCAATTACTTCACCTGAGGGGGTCTTCTGCTTAAGGCGGGTCTCATTTGGAGGCATCTCACTCTAACTGATATGTATCTCAGTAACGAGATAGAGAGGGAATTCCAACCGTGCAGTATATGTCCATTTGGTCCACCCTGATATTCGTCACACGTGTAGGTTGTTTAAGTCCTTCATATGTTGGTACAAATGATCATATCAGGGTATATCTAGTTAGTACCATAAACTGCCAACACACACTTAAATCGCATTTTGGCTCCAGAATACATGTACACGTATATCCTAATGTACTGATCAGTCTGAAAATATGATTAAGCCTACACTCTAAAACCACATAACAGGTCCCTTTCAAGAATCTGGCACTACACACCACACCACAGCATATATATGCGGAAGGTCAATGTCTCACAGTACCCATACTACATGTATACATACTTTTAAGGATTCCCCATATGAATGGCCACCTACTCAGAAACCCTCTGATGGCAAAGCCCGGAGCAAAAGGACCCACCCCCCCTTCACAAACTAAAGGTTAATGCTGGTGCTCGACTTTAAATTGCGTCTTATCTATGTTGGCTGAGAGTTAATGGCTTCAGCAGGGGGTAACGATGATAAGACAGGGAGGCACAGTAGGGTAGGCGCTGATAAGCTTCCTCCCTGAAATGGTCAGAGGTATGAACTCAGCTTATTTGTACATTCGAATAAATGCTTTCGAGTGCCGGTTTTCAGCATTTTCGCACATCTTTTTAAAGACACGATTATTTTAAAGTATTTGATTAAGGGGAGTCTTAAAATAAGTGCCAGGACAAGAGTGGTGTTGACTCTTTTCTTTTCAATGATATATGGTAAACACCAATCTTTTTAAGGTTTTGAGTGAAGCCTACTCAATCTACCCAGGCATGTGCTGTGCGGCAATCAGACATGTACATAGATGGTTGGAGGGCATGGTTATCCTATCCTACCACTGTCCCCTTACCTACTTGTAAATCCTAAACTTGGGCTCAGACCAGCTTCCATCAAATAACAAGATATCTGGTCTTACGATTCCCAACATATTCCATCGTGAACCATTGAAAAGGCTGTGCAAATCATAGTGGCTTCTGCAGTGGCTTCAAAATTTTAGACGGAAGGAAAGAGGAAGAAGGTTACAAGGATTGTGGAAAGGAAGTGGCTGGGCACTGAAAAACTAGCCAATAATCCTGATTCGAGAGGTACCTAACATGCACAATGCGTGATCGGCCCAAAACCATCAGTAGGACAAGATGGGTTTTCCAAGTTCCAGTGCGAACCCGATAGTGAGGGTCGTTCCCAAATGTCTTGTATATGACCACGAATCATTATTTTATTATTAAATAACCTTTTTCTGACAAAAATGCCCCTGTATAGTTATGATGTATGCAATTATAGAGGACATGTATCGATTGTAAAAAAAGAAGAACTAGACAGCAATTTTAAGTGAGAGCAGTTCAAATGGTAACCAGTTACCAGTATGGGGGGCCATGGAATAAGAGAGCAGAGAAAGTGGGGGAAAAAAACAGGATTGCATCAGTCCAACCCTATAGTTATAGACAGCCTTACTGATATCTTAACATCAATCTACACCTGTAGCATATGATACAGGTATATATACGCTTACAGATATCTGAGATTGGTGTTGGATGAGACCCTCCCCCCTTCCACCAGCCTATTTTGATAGCCCCTGTGGTCATCTACTAAGCCACTGACCTTACTCCTGTCCAACCAGTACTACTGAGGCATGACTGATTAGTCCCCCACCCATCCAGGACTGCGGAGCAGAAGCTGAGTGTCCCCCCCCACCTCCTACACCCAGTGGTGTGCCTACCTGCCTACCTACCTACAACCACCCACCCACCCTCCCCCTGACTACTATACCCACTGGTGATTGTCTGATGGTGTCACACCTACCCACCCTGCCCCCTGCCTTCACACCCAACTGGCTTAATTTGCGTGGTGTCAAGTAGCTAATTATAGCTGTGTCTAGACCAATCAAACATCAGTCATGCTAGTCAGGTGTAGTAATCTACCTAAAACTGATCCATGCCCATATATGGTGAACAAGGCCCAAGCAAATGGTAGTGATTCTATTCCAATCTCCTCTCCTAGCATAGTTTTAGACCTTCAACCTGCAGGATATCACTACAACACAACTACCAGTTTCCACCTATGTACTATGTAAGGAGAATGAACACCCACATCTATTTACCATATTTAATGCATCAACACAACTCATTTGCACTGACCTTTGTAGGAGAATATTTTAAGATCACAGATACCTACCATGTTTCACCTCATACTATTATTTCGCCATGACAGATACCTGTTTCTTAATCCAACATTACTAATAAATACAGCCATACTGACTTCACATTACATAGAAACAGTACAAAAAACAAAAGAAAGACCTTTTTGGTCTATCTACAACTGTTAACTACACAATCTAGTATCTGTTCTTGAAACAACACTCTATTTCTTATGGCCTTATACTCAAATACAAAAGTGGAAATTTCTCAAAAACGGCCTATTAGATAGAAACATCTCAAATTTTTCACATCCATTCCATGTCCACTGATCTCACAACTTTCCCAAAATGAAGCTACTGATTACATTAATAAAAAAAAAAGTCAAATTACTATAGAGCTCTATGTACAATTTGGACAGCTTTCACAAACTTCTCTTTTTCTAAACTTTCCACATCAAATTTCAACAATTCCTGGAAATTGTACATACAAAATATGTTTAACTTTCTCATACTTCTCTCAGATTTCCTGCATTTACTTCCATATGTCTGCTATTAAGCACCAACTTTGGAGAAAATTAATAAGAGAGTAAAGTTAAGACTGATAATACATGCAACCTTTTCTTTACGACCCCGGTTATTTAACTTTAATTAAAGTGACTACCCTAAAGTCAAATCGTAGGCATGTAACAAGCTTCTCAAGAAGCTCGTGGTCGTGGATTGACCTGCACAGCGGCATGACTTAAAGTGAATTATGAGGCAAAACCCTCATTACTCTAACCCTAACCCTTAGTCCTACTCCAAACCCAAGAAAGGATCTCACCCCCCCCCCCTTTTACTGTACGGCGGTTTCCAAATCCACTTTCACCAACACTACCTCTAGTGCTCATGTCACTTAGGTTCTGCTAGTAGTGCTACCCACTGAACCACGCCACTATCTGGCTGCTGTCGTTACTACAGGAGCTTGCACTTTGTCATAGTTACCAAAGCTCACAATGATACCCCATAATCTCCCACCTACTGTACCTTCAAGGGTACTGTACTACTGTAGGTGATGGGGTGCTAGGCTAGATGTCTGGTAAAGGTGGCTCCTGAGACCCTTCAACATTACAACACATAGTCAGTTTAATCAGTGCCTCAATCCCTCTGCCTGACCTGCTCGATCCCTCATAACCTGCCCTCAGAGAGCAGGTGCCTGTGCAGCTCACCTCTCTATCACACCTCTCGTCTTACTATCAGCTCGCTCCACCACCAAAATGTGAGGAGCAGACAGCTTTGCTACTTTATAGACCGACTGCCCGGCCACAGCCTATAACCCAGGAGAGGCCGGAGGCAGGACGAATAGTGCAAGCACTTCGCACCAACAAGGGCAGCATGCCTTCATAGCAGAAATTAGCTCAGCAAATCTTTACTTTAGACGTTCGTAAAAACAGAGGAGAGGAAAAATAGTAAGGCTCCGTCCACTTTCAGTATCAATTTGCATTATGACACAGATAAAAGACATCTCTTCTCAAGATTCAACTATTTTCTAGTGATAAGCTTGTGATTATTACAAGGGGGTTGGATAGTATGCAATAGGAAATTAGACTAGACAAAACATTTGATCCTTTGGATAAGGAAAAATACTAATCCTATTGATTGCCACATTAATTTAGATGCTGGAACCTGTGAGTATCTTACCTTAAGAGAAAAAGGTAATAGATGCAGCAGTTTTAACCCCTGTATGTTGGTATTCCATTTTGATAGGTCAGGCACGGTATTTCCTTGATAGAAAGAAGAGTTGTACCATATATGTAAGGTATTCCTTCCAGCATAGGCTTGCCTCCGCTTGTCTTAGTGTCCTATGACGTCAACTTAAGTGTGAGGAACGACACAGCAGTTGATGGTGAGTAATGCCAACTGACAGGTTTTGAATAAACCACGCTAGAGATTCTAGGAACATAGCTGTTGTGCATAGGGTAGCATTATAGGAGTATGTATTTTGCAAAAGTCTATAGGCTGTCCCCCACTTAGAACCAACCACACATCCATTAGCTTGAGTGGATTTACAAAACTCAGCAGAAACAACTAGAATAGTATATCTCCAAAGCGGCGTAATTAGGGAAGTGCATCAACTACAGGCCAACTCCTCAAGAAATCTACATACATTCGCGTCATATTTCACAAGACTTCTCTGTCGGTATATCCAGTAGGGGTAAATGTCAAGGCTTATGTCGCAGACTAGATTCCAATTGTATTCGTTGCAATCAAGGTAAATGCCACCTCAATGCTCACCTACTTAGTGGTAAGCGCCTTGGACTGACCAAGTGAGTGCCCCTCCCCTAGGTGTTCACCTACTCAATTACTAGCAATGTCTTAAAATGGCGGAGTAAATAGTTGCTCAACCGACCATAATAATTGCTCACAGAATGTGAAATGCTGTCATTGATTGTTTTTTTCCCGATTCAGCCTTTCCCAGAAGTTCCAATATCCAGTCTTAGTCGGCTTAAGCTCCTTCACTGCTCAGGTGGTAATTATCCTCTTGCCTCACAGGTTTCCAAATCTTGTATACCAATGAATCTCCATAGGGAGTAACGATGGGGTCCCTTTATCTTCTGGGGTATTGACAATGGTACCTAGAATATACAAATTCCTCTTATTCTATATCTATATGTCCTAAATAGCACCTTATGAGCAGTTGTGAGCAGTTGACCATTTACCAGCCAGAATAATGAGCAGGGGGGTCAGCTCTTGTTTCTAGGCTCTGCGTTAGGTTATTGACCACAACAGGACACCAGGCTCCATCAACTCACCAAGACCACCAACTTGCTCAGCTTACACAGTGGGCAGCTCACCTGAGCAACTCACACAGGCCGCAGAAAGGGTTATGGGGACAGTGATTGGCGGAGAATCAGCAACAAGCCTACTGCCTTCATAAAATGTCACCTAGGCTGACTGCCGTCTTGGAGCTTTTTAGCAGCTTGGCCCTGTGCTGCTCCTTGCGGAATGGTTTGAGCTGCTCTGAGCCGAGCAGGAATAGCGACACAAAATGCCAGTTGAGGAGGAGGATGAGGAGGTCAGGTCCAGGACACAACAAACACAAACACCTGTTTCTGTCTTCACGCTCACATCACCTCCTCGGACACATCCTCCTTGTCTCGTTCTTCCTTTGAGTTCTCTGAATTCAAAGTAAGAACATCACAGAACCCTTGACGTGTTATGATACACGGGTTTGGGGTTTCTTTGTGGTGTAGACAGATTGCAGCCTGGGTTAGAATTGTGATTATGGGGAATAAATAATTGATTGCTAATCAAGTAGTGCTACATAGCATTTGCAGATTTAGCCTCAATTAGGGTACAAAGTGGTACATTGCGGTTCAGGCTCCTACCCCCATTGATACGAAATAAAGTTTAGAAATCATGTTATCGAAGAGCCGATTTTGTTTACATGACACATAGGACGACTAAAGCAAAAGATTTAACGTGTGATATATATCACATATGGCCCAGGGTCTACTACCATAAAACCCTCTATCAACCCTGTAGGGTCACAGGAATCAGCATTTGCGAAATATTGACTAATTACTTACAAATAGAGACTATTATCTATACATGTACTGACACCAGTCTGGCATAATCTTCTCTTACTAAACCCCTTGGACCGCTGGCCCCCTGGTGTGCTGGCCCCCGGACACCTGGCCCCTGGACACTTGGCCCCTGGACACCTGGCCCCCTGGACACCTGGCCCCCTGGAAACTTTATCCTTAGCATGCTTAGTTTATCGCTCAGTCCCCAATGTGTTATGTGTATAGCATGGACACTGTAAACATTGCCGGCTGAAAAAAAAGTGTCTCACTTGGTGATTACCCATAGGACTCCATGTGCTAATTTCATCGCCAAAATCTATCTGACCCATAGACCCAATGGTTAAAGAATTTGTAGTCAGTATAGCTCCCAAAAACATGGCATGAGTACAGCAGCTTTCTTCGTAGAGATAGACATCACTCACCATAAAGGACAAAATGTTGTCTGATAGATGAGATTTGAAACTTTCCTTTGGCTTTTGAAAAATGTGTAAACTAACAGTATATCACTGAATGATTACACCCTAAAGTTGGTGATTACAAATTTGTGGATCTGACTGAAAACCCGGCTCCAATAGCCCAGGGGATACCCTGGGCCAAAAAGGGTATTCTATTTAGGGGAGTCATTAACAGTCTGATAATTGGTTACTTCAGTCTAAATCACATTGCTGCATTAAATCTGCTACATTAAATCTTTTATCCAAACCAATGAAGACTGTTTTCTGTTAGCTTTCTTTTAGTGCCTACCTTTACTTCCTACATTTCAATGTATTTTAAAATTCCAACTCTCAAACACATTTCGTTGTCGAATGAAATTGTTGTCAGATGAAATCCCTTCGCAATTACACTTTAACTAAGCCACTTAAGTTATCAACGCAGCCACAAAGAAAAGAAAGGCGTAGGGTTTAATTTAATGCTACATAACAGGGAAGTCATTCATGGCCATATTCAGGCAGGGCTAACTTCTTCGAGAAGGTACTCTTTACAATAAACTATAGGGTAGAGTGACCTTGAGTCGTCCAGGTACCTTGAGTCAGCCATTTTGCTTGGTTTTGGGCCCAAAATGAATGGGTTAATGAATATATCAGTATATTCTAAGCTATTTGCACTGGTGCTATATGGCAAGATATGCTATAAGCTATCTTAGCATCTTTTGGAATATAAGTCTAGGACCTTCCAGGAGCTCTAGATGACACTAGAGTTTGTGATTTATTCTTGAAGTCACATATAGGTTTCCAATGATTTTCCAGCAACAAAATGATAGATGAGTGATAATGTGATATTGACCAAGTAACAGAGTTAAACCTAACTAAAATTTGAACAAAAGCATTGCATTCATATTCTGTCAAACATCATTTAACTTGAAATTATTCCTTTTATAGTGTTCAGTACAAAAGTCAACAATCTGCTGTATAGAAGTTGACTTGTGGTATGATAAGACTGACAGAAGGTGTCTTTAAGCAATACATGTACCTTGAGTCGGCCACTATACAAGTACCTTGAGTCAGCCACTATTGCTTTTTGGTCCAAAATGAACTTAGTAGTGACCTTTTCATTGGGTTCTAAGTTATTTACACTGCTAGAATATGTTGAGCTGTAGTACCTGCTATCTTCCCATCTTTGGGAAAGTGAATCTAGCACTATCCATTATTTTTCAACAAAATCAACTATATTCTACCAATTAGGTCGAGAGGTCTTCTGATAGATTGACAGCCACTTTAAAATGACGGACAGCTGATAAATGGGGATAAGTTTGCTATAATTGATGTTTACCTAAGGAATGGTATTAATCAGCACTATAATAAGTAAAATCATTCCAGAAACACTCTGACCAAGATCACTCAGCCGGGAATAAATGTTTTCCTTGTTTTGCTTCAAAAGCACACTTTACTATCAATTAGTTGAGTCATTTTATGATGTAACTGACTCAAGGTACCACAGTGGCTGAATCATGGTACTGATGAAAGAATATTCACATCTATTGAATAATGGGTGCTCAAAGAGTTCCATGACTATGGGTATGAAAATTGTAACATTGCTCGATGGAAAGAGTAAGACATCTGGGTAATATTTATATCCATTTTCAGATGACCCCTGCAAAATTTCCTATTACAAAAATCCTAGACTAACTAGTAGGTAGTAAGATGGCCCAGGTGGGCGACTCATGGTCACCTTACCCTAGACGAGATGATATACAGTTACTTCTTTTGGCCTACACAACAGTACACAGCTTAGCTAGAGGCAAGAGACGGGAGGCTAAGGCGGGGACTAGATCACAATAGAATATCAAATGCTGCTATTATAACAAACTGCAAAAGCTGAAAGGTTGGCAGATAACTTGACATTTCCCTCTGGCCAAAGCCTACAGAGCAGGCAGTGCCAGCAGGTGTATTAATAGAGGGGTAGAGCCGTTTCTTCTCCTACTTGATATTTACCTTAGCTTTGGGATCCTCACTTCTTTGTTTACCAACAAAATATTTCCAATGGCATCCCCATGTAGCAACCAAAGAAAAACCTCACAGCACAGCCTGCCTTGTTACACTGCAAAAATGGTGTTTACTGATACACACCATGTTATCTAAATCGTGTGTGAACCCTACACACCTAAGATATTCAAACACTTACAGCTAAACACCATCAGATTCTAAACACATAGTCTTAAACATACACACCTACTACTTACACGACTGAACACTTACATACCATAGTGTTTAGGTGTTTGGGTTTAAATACAGCCAGTCTCTATGTGTTTAGTCTAAAACATGTATTTGAAAGATAAACATGATAGATGATTAGCTATCTATTAGGAATGATAGAAGAAGTATATGTAGAATTTATAACTTAAAGGATAGTACTTAGGCTAATCGAAAAATCCTTTCTCTTTTTAGTAAGTATTTGTATCCAAAAAAACCATGTTACAAAATGTTTGAAAACGTTTCCGATGACTCCTTTGGGGGAGGGGCAGGTGGAGTGGGGAGGGCGGTAGGGATGGCTCTATGGGGCTGGTACACAGGAGGAGGTGCAGGAAGAGTGGGGAGGGAGGTAGGAGCGGCCCTTTGGGGCTGGTACACGGGAAGAGGGGCAGGAGGAGTGGGGAGGGAGGTAGAAGCGGCCCTATGGGGCTGGTACACGGGAGGAGGGGCAGGAGGAGTGGGGAGGGAGATAGGTTCAGAATCAACATATTGATCATTATGCAAGCTGATTTTGGTTTGGTTCCAACCAACGAATTTTTGAGGTTACTACAACGTAGGTTTTGGTCTGGTCTTGCCTACATATCAACCTAAAATAACGTTGATAATATATATCTACGTTCAGAATATATATATATATATATATATATATATATATATATATATATATGACTGGATCCATTGAACGATGTCACTTTTGGGATTTTGGGGTCTTTTTGGATACAGGAGGCTGTAGAATAAAAAGTACTTAACCATATTTCTTTTTTCTGGTCTCATTTGAGAGAAAACACTTGGGGCTTCAAAAAAAACTCAAATTTGTGTATGTCGGTCCATTATTTTTTGAGATGTGGTGGCCCAAAGTTGAAAAATGGTCCAAAATGACCTTTTTTTCCAATTTCCACCTCATTCTAGGCCATATATCAACTAGTCAAGCAGTAACAGATCATCATAATATTATTTATTCCATAGTAGGGGGTCATATCTATCATTTCAATGTGGTTTGGAGCAGATGTGTTTCAAATTTTTTTCACCATAGCCTTTCTTATATGCCAAAATAGCGTTGTTTGCCCGACTGATCAAAATCTGATACCTCTATAAGGCATATTAAAAAACTTTCCTCAGCATTTCTGTATCTACACACAGAGAGGGTCTATATAGGTTGTTTTTTGGGAAAAAAAAAAATTTGTGTATTGCGTATCGTTTGCGCGCAATACACATTCAAGTATTTTTCAAGTCAACCTCCCCAACCCCCCTCTAAATTAAACTTGTGCTTGTACAGCCCATATTTATCAATTTAGGACTATTTCACCTATCATACAGTGTGTATCTATTGATGAGGTATCAATTTAAAAAAAAAATCGAGTCTCTACGTGCCTCGGTTCCCCCAAACCAGACTGATTTGACTCCTCTTCGCGGTCGTTTGCCCGACTGATCAAAATCCCAAGGTTCTCGGCGGGAAAAGAAACTCACTGGTTCCTTTCCAACCGGAACCAGCTACATCCGGGTCTTTGCCCAAGTTGTTTACTGTTGGTTCCAGCTCGCTGAGGCCAGCATTTTTTAGGTGTTTGATCGCCGATCGACGTGCGAAATTGCCAAAACCGTGAGTAATATTCTTCTAAAATTGATGGAATCTTGTTTTTAAATGCCGATCGAATGTTTTGATGTGCTTTTTGTGTACCGAAAGTGTGTAAATAGTGAAGAATACGTCTCTAACGATCGGCCCGGGCGATAATGGGGACTGTGCAGCCAAGCTGGGCACCCCAGGGAGGTCGAAATGCGCTTGTTTGCGCGACTGATTTTTTCGGTAGCCCGACTGACCAAAATGATATTATGGCCTGTAGTGGCACATATATGGGCAAAGAGATGAATAACAGTGGTTAATACGATAGAATAAGGCCCTGGCTTCGATTTAGTGCAGGTTTTGTACCTTCTCCGCCATTTTGGAAGCCCCCAGCTATGCAAAATCATTTTTCCCCCCCTGCTGGCACTGTTTTAGGTACCATTTCGATCGATTTTCTCCAAAAATTCCCACTATTTACACACTTTTCTGTGGTTATGAACCATCCTCTATGTATTTCTCATTGTTTTATTGTTTTACATCGCTGCTGGGTTTGGTTATATTGGCACAGGGAGCAGTTTCAACCACTAACCATTATTTCGGTCAGTCGGGCAAACAAGAATCTAAAATCCTCTCCTATTTGGTCAATATACACAAACTTACACTTTTTTGGTGTTAATATCTTATTTAGGACTATTGTCCAACATCCTGGACAGAAAACATATAGGTTTGACAATAATTACCATGATTTTTGGAAGAATTCATTTTGATCAGTCGAGCTACAAAGCATGTTTTTTGCATATAAAAAGTACTTCCACTCCACTCAGGCCCCCCAAAATTTAACACAAGGTGCGCCTACAGTACCTCTGTCATCTAGAATGGTCATCCAGTCATTCCTGAGAAAAAAAATTTCATCGAATCTGGGGCTGGGGGGATTTTTTGATAAATTTTTACATATCGGCCATGTATTTATTCACTGGATCGTACAACGCACGGTCATACTTGCCAGGCCTTCAAGCATCATATATTCACCAATTATTCTGACTCTAGACCTACTTTTATGATTAAATTGTGCTATATTCACACTGTGTTTTGTACACCTTTTTTAATCAACTTTCTATCTTTCTTCAGACTATGGGTAGAAAGCGCAAGCCAGAGGGGGAGAAGGTCCCTCACAGTCTTGTACAGGCGGAGTACGAGCAGAGGCAGAGGGAGAAGGAGGGCGAGGAAGAATTCCTGGCTAGGCGGAATGCCGAGAAGCGGGCATCAAAGGCCAAACGGGATGCGGAGAAGACGCCCCGGGAACGCGAACGGACGCGGCGGATGTCCAAGTTCCGCGTCCAGAAGGCGCGGGAGGAGGAGAAGGCCAAGAAGGAAGGGAGGGAGCCTGCCGCCTGGACAACTATGACCAGCGGAGAGGTATATGATGATATATTAATTTAAATTATAATTTGAAATTATAATGTAAAATAACTCTTTATTAATTGTAAATCTTTGACTGGAGTTCTATTATAGCTTGGGTCAACATATTAGCGATACAATGCTTGTGAGTAACTCACCAGTATTTTATTACTGACAAATAATTTTGTATTTTGACCCTTTTCTTACACAGTTTGTAGACCAGGAGATGGCGCGGGAGGATGCTGGAGGGGAGGGGACCTCGGGGCAGGCTGCACCCTCGGCCAAGGTGGTGAAGCCAGCTGCTGCCACTGCCGCCACCGATGCCACTGCCACTGCCGCCACTCCTGCGACTCCCGCTGCAGCCCAGACACCGGCTCAGGGCAAGGGCAAGGGACTCGGGAAGTCAACGGCAAGGCAGACACCTGCAGGTCGGCCAGCGCCTCGACGTGGACGCGGGCGCGGCCTGCTGGTGCACAGCTCCCTGTTCACTCCCCGAGCCCCAAGCCCCCACCTTAAGCCGGTGTCTTATGACACGTACGGAGTGAGTATGAATTAAAAGTGTCATTCGGTAATTGGTATAAATCTAAGTGCAGAGATGCCACTTTTCCTGATATACCAGGATTTCCTGGTATTTATTCCTTGTTCTATCCATCACGCAACTAGTTAATTAAAAGTGTCATTTGGTAATTGGTTATCTAAGTAGAACTATACTTAAAGCGGAAAGTTGAACACTGCATTGGTGTATCATCAATAATTGGACTGTACATATAAATGTTTTCCTTGTTCTATACATCAGGAGACTGCCGAGGACCCCCAGTCTGTGTCCTCCGACGAGGACGAGCGGACGCTGGCAGGTGATGCCCCCGAGCACCCCCTCCTGCTGTCTGACGAGGAGGAGGTCCCCGCAGTGCCTGCACCACCGCCGCCTGCGGAGGCCCCAACACAGGAGGGGGACGCGGCAGCCCCGCTGGCGGAGTCCACCCGGCCGGTCCGCCAGGCTGCCCGGCGCACCTCACCTGAGAGGCGCCGCAGCGACCGCGTCCGGGAGGAGTCCCCAGCGGAGTACAACGTGTCGCTGCTTGAGGACATCGCGTAAGTATTTATATATCATAGTTCCTTCTTTTTGTGTTGTTATTTGTAAATAATCTTTAATAGTTAGAGAAATTTTAAAGTACATTGGCATTAATTAATTTAGTCAAATTCAATGTGTGATTTATTCCCAATTTCATAAACTGTTATCAACTTACAGCGCCACCGTCCGCAAAGACACGTCTAAGTGAATGTAATTATCTAAATATAAATGCATTTGATCTTACTTGTTTAATGGTTCCTTGCTTGTTTAACTGTTTCGCTTAGAATTAAGATTTCTGCATTGTTTACAACCATTTTAATTGTATATGAATATGTGATATCAATCGGTGTAGTAGAATTATGATGGGAAATGAATTAGTCTATCTATCATGTATTTATCTATGTTTAACGCTCGTTTGCGCGACTGATCGATATACGAAGAATCACCATGTAAAGATTTATAAATACATGTTTCATGATGATACTGAAAATTAATGATTGTTCATTGTTTGCAGCCCGCGTGCCGGACTGACCACACCGATGACAACCCTAGGACCGCCCACCACACCGATACTGACCACTCCTAAAAGCCTGACGATACGGAGAAGGAAGACCAACTCTCCCAGAACCAACCGCTTCTACTATCGACACGGGTTAATCACCAAGGACCTGACTGACGCACAGACAAAGATTGAGGAGTTGCAGGCTCAGCTTGCCCACGCCCAGTCAAACGGTCCACCCGTAGCCGAACCCACTGTAGCGCACACGGAGGAGCGCGTTGCAGTGGCTGCACAGGATGGTGAACCCACTGTAGCGCACACGGAGGAGCGCGTTGCAGTGGCTGCACAGGATGGTGAACCCACTGTAGCGCACACGGAGGAGCGCGTTGCAGTGGCTGCACAGGATGGTGAACCCACTGTAGCGCACACGGAGGAGCGCGTTGCAGTGGCTGCACAGGACTCAGCTAAGTTGGCAGCCAAAGCCAGGGGTGTGAAGGCTGTGATTGAAGGGTTGGCCAACCTTCCTAGCAAGGACAAAGCGTCTATTATGACCAAGGTGCTCTCGCCCGCTGTTATCAAAGAACAGCGCATCACTATGTCTTTGGCAGAGACCTTTGGCATCGACAGGCGGACGCTCACCAAAACCCCTTCAGACCAGCCTGGCACCCGGCAGTTGAACCATGCGGCAAAGGTAGAGAGTGTGCTGGCGTTCTTGTCTGACCCGGAGAACTCCAGCATGGCACCCGGCAAGCATGAGACCAAGACCGTCAACAAAGTGAAGCACCAGAAGATGTACCTTAATGACTTCATCTATGTGCTTCACAAGCGGTACCAGGAGACACACCCTGACTTGCCGGTCTGTCGCACTACCTTCTATGAGATACGCGACGAACACCCCTGGTTCATCCCCATCGACCTCCAGAGTGAGAAGGTCTGCTTGTGCCAGAAGCACCAGAACTTCTCGCTCAGGCTTCATGCTGTCAATATTAAGATGACTGATAAGATGTTTATCGATATGACCATGGATGACCTTGAAAAACGAATCTGTGACAAAGTCCCAGAGCAGTCTACTGTTGAGTACCAAGTGTGGAAAAACAAGGATGTGTTGTACGAGTCGGCAGGTGCAGACGGAACAAGGAAACAGTCCACCATCAAGAAGCTCCGCCCTTGTACAATGGTGCAATCACGGGCGGACTTCATCAAAACGACCCGACTCGAGTTCCTCACCATGTCTGCCCATGTTGACCGTGCACACAATCAACACCGCATCGTACGCGAGCTGCGAGCGGGGATGTCGTCGTTGGAGGTTACCATCCAGATGGACTTTGCAGAAAACTGGATGGTATCATACCCCGAGTCCCCACAGAGTACCTACTACGCGAAGGAGCCAGTGACCCTGCACCCTGCAGTCATCCACTACCGTGATGAGGACACTGGCACCACAAACCACTACTCTGTGGCTCTCTGCACCGACGACCGGAAGCACGACACTGGCGTCATCTTGGCATTTCTCCGCTGCCTGGCAGCATTCCTCCGGGAGAACCTGCCACATGTCAAGGTGGTGCACTACGCTTCCGATTCCCCCTCCAGCCAGTATCGAAACATCTCGGTGTTCTCGGTACTGGTGCGCCACACTGAACTGCTCAACGGTCTCAGAGCAACATGGACCTACTTCGAGGCGGGCCATGGAAAGGGCCCCTGCGATGGAGTCGGCGCTGCTGCTAAGCGCAACGCTGACAACATCGTCAAACGCCACAAGGACGGACATCCCGTCATCAATAATGCAGAGGAGTTCGCTGCCGAAGGTAACAAACTGGAAGGCAGCGTTCACTACATCCATGTCCCTCTGCAGGATGTCAGCTCCGCCCGCCTCACTGTCGGCCAAGTAGCAGCAGACAAATCAGTAAAGGGCACCATGAGTGTCCATGCTGCTGTGGTCAAGGAGGAAGGAAGGTCACTCTCTGTCCGTGACAAATCCTGCTTCGACCCCTGCTGCTGGCTCGACCTTAGGTCTGTGAATGGCTGCTCTGGATGGACAGACCATGTTCTTAAGTTCTCTGACAAGCAGAAGTCTCCCCCACCAAAGCAAACACGCCAGAAGAAAACGCGGCCTGCACGTGTCCCTGCTGCGGTGGACGACGCGGATGACAGCACTACTCCCCCGCCAAAGCAAGCCCTGGTTCAGATGAAAACGCGGCCTGCCAGGGCTCCTGCTGCGGCGGACGGCGACCCTGATTATGATCCTGTTGTGCGCACCACTGTCTGCAAGCGCACCAGGGACGGCTCACCAGTCGTGGCACGTAAGCGCACTCGAAGTGACCGGGTGCCAACTCCTGCCACGGCTGACAAGGAGAACGTTGCCCCGTGTGCTGCACGAAAGCGTGCCGCGGAGCGCGCCGTCGCCGTCCCTACCACCAAGCGAGCACGGCAGGATCCACCGACCTCGACCCTCCCTCAGGAGGATGTACAGCCCAAGGACACTATTGGAAAGTTGGTGCTGGTCCAGGACGAGTACCAGGTAGGTGACATCCTTGTCACTGCTAGCCTGGATGGCACCAACTCCGGTAATGACATATGGTTTTTGGGTAAGGTGGTAGCCAAGGACAATGGCTTCTATCTAGTGCACCATATGCTGCGGAACATCATGAAAACAGCAAAGAGAAGCTTCAAGTTGGGGACAAGCTTCATGTGGGGGAAGGAGACCATTGAAGCCAGAATCCACCACCTCAACATTCTTGGCAGGATCTCGCTTCCTAGGCCAAGTCGGTATGGACACACGAAGAAAGCCCTCTACAACCTCGATCCCATCACTATCCAACTGGCCGATCGAAAGCTCCTCAAGTACCGCAGCAAGTGCACTGATTAGATGTCATTGATCCTGGTTATCACCAGTTTAACTTTGCCCACTGTAACTTGTATTTCTCAAGCATTTATCTATGTTTTAACGCTCGTTTGCGCGACTGATCGCTATTATTTCTATTTCATTCTATTGCATGCGCACAGACCCAAGATAGGTAGATATTGTAGAGTTATTGGTTTTAAACAGTAGCCCAGGTGCACTAGTTACTCTGTATGTAAAGGCAAGATTATAGGACAGGTTTAAGTGCCTCCTTGAGGTGTTCATCTATACATAGACATGTTCTACTGCTCGTTTGCCCGACTGACCGGTATACGCATGGCCATGGTAAAATGTTTCTTGTTATTCTGTTAAAAGTGTGAGGTATTCTATTGTTATTTCATCTATTAGTAAACCTTTTTTACTAATAAATGAAGGCTAATAGGATGGTATTTTGTTAGATTTTGTCACTTATTGGTCCAGTCTTCGATGAAAATTTGCGAAAAAAAGCAAAACTTAATTTTCCGAGCATGCGCACAGACCCAAGATGGGTAGATATTGTAGAGTTATTGGTTTTAAACAGAAGCCCAGGTGCACTAGTTACTCTGTATGTAAAGGCAAGATTATAGGACAGGTTTAAGTGCCTCCTTGAGGTGTTCATCTATACACAGACATGTACTACTGGTCGTTTGCCCGACTGACCGGTATACGAGGTATTTGCATGGTCAAGGTAAAATGCTTCTTGTTATTCTGTTAGAAGTGTGAGGTATTCTATTGTTATTTCATCTATTAGTAAACCTTTTTTACTAATAAATGAAGGCTAATAGGATGGTATTTTGTTAGATTTTGTCACTTATTGGTCCAGTCTTCGATGAAAATTTGCGAAAAAAAGCAAAACTTAATTTTCCGAGCATGCGCACAGACCCAAGATGGGTAGATATTGTAGAGTTATTGGTTTTAAACAGTAGCCCAGGTGCACTAGTTACTCTGTATGTAATGGCAAGATTATAGGACAGGTTTAAGTGCCTCCTTGAGGTGTTCTGCTATGTACTACTGCTCGTTTGCCCGACTGACCGGTATACGAAGTATTTGCATGGTCATGGTAAAATGCTTCTTGTTATTGTGTTACAAGTGTGAGGTATTCTATTGTTATTTCATTTATTAGTAAACCTTTTTTACTAATAAATGAAGGCTAATAGGATGGTATTTTGTTAGATTTTGTCACTTATTGGTCCAGTCTTCGATGAAAATTTGCGAAAAAAAAGCAAAACTTAATTTTCCGAGCATGCGCACAGACCCAAGATGGGTAGATATTGTAGAGTTATTGGTTTTAAACAGTAGCCCAGGTGCACTAGTTACTCTGTATGTAATGGCAAGATTATAGGACAGGTTTAAGTGCCTCCTTGAGGTGTTCATCTATACATAGACATGTACTACTGGTCGTTTGCCCGACTGACCGGTATACGAGGTTTTTGCATGGTGATGGTAAAATGCTTCTTGTTATTCTGTTAGAAGTGTGAGGTATTCTATTGTTATTTCATCTAATAGTAAACCTTTTTTACTAATAAATGAAGGCTAATAGAATGGTATTTTGTGAGATTTTGTCACTTATTGGTCCAGTCTTCGATGAAAATTTGCGTAAAAAAAGCAAAACTTAATTTTCCGAGCATGCGCACAGACCCATGATGGGTAGATATTGTAGAGTTATTGGTTTTAAACAGTAGCCCAGGTGCACTAGTTACTCTGTATGTAATGGCAAGATTATAGGACAGGTTTAAGTGCCTCCTTGAGGTGTTCTGCTATGTACTACTGCTCGTTTGCCCGACTGACCGGTATACGAAGTATTTGCATGGTCATGGTAAAATGCTTCTTGTTATTGTGTTACAAGTGTGAGGTATTCTATTGTTATTTCATTTATTAGTAAACCTTTTTTACTAATAAATGAAGGCTAATAGGATGGTATTTTGTTAGATTTTGTCACTTATTGGTCCAGTCTTCGATGAAAATTTGCGAAAAAAAAGCAAAACTTAATTTTCCGAGCATGCGCACAGACCCAAGATGGGTAGATATTGTAGAGTTATTGGTTTTAAACAGTAGCCCAGGTGCACTAGTTACTCTGTATGTAAAGGCAAGATTATAGGACAGGTTTAATTGCCTCCTTGAGGTGTTCATCTATACATAGACATGTACTACTGGTCGTTTGCCCGACTGACCGGTATACGAGGTTTTTGCATGGTGATGGTAAAATGCTTCTTGTTATTCTGTTAGAAGTGTGAGGTATTCTATTGTTATTTCATCTAATAGTAAACCTTTTTTACTAATAAATGAAGGCTAATAGAATGGTATTTTGTGAGATTTTGTCACTTATTGGTCCAGTCTTCGATGAAAATTTGCGTAAAAAAAGCAAAACTTAATTTTCCGAGCATGCGCACAGACCCAAGATGGGTAGATATTGTAGAGTTATTGGTTTTAAACAGTAGCCCAGGTGCACTAGTTACTCTGTATGTAATGGCAAGATTATAGGACAGGTTCAAGTGCCTCCTTGAGGTGTTCTGCTATGTACTACTGCTCGTTTGCCCGACTGACCGAAATTCGCTATTCAGGGGGTCTATTTTGGCTACAGACTGCATGCAGAATGTATTTGATGAGTGGCAAATGATGTTGGTTTAAGCAAGAGTACATAGTGAGGATGTAATATAGTGATTTTCATGCATGTACAAAGAGTTTTAAGCCTGTGAGATCAAAGTTGAGAATGTGTGTTAAAATTTTCATCAAAATGAAAATCATAGAAAAATGAGAAATGTCATAACTTTGAAAGTTTATGTGCCTCAGTTCTACTTTTTGGTACACTTATACTAGACTATTAGATTAGTTTGGACATGCAATATGGTAATGATAGGAGGTTTATTGAAATAGTTACATGTATTATAAATTATTTCGATCAGTCGGGCAAACAAAATGATATGGTTTTACTGCGAGTGTGATAAAAACTGACCCCCTGGGAGTTAATGACTTGAATGAACCTTTTCATAAAGCCAAGATACAGGGCTATCAATAAAATAAAGTCTTAAAGTTTAATACTGACTTAGCCTGAATTACTCCTTGACCATGGAAAGTGACATAGTTGGGCGGATCCAGTCATATATATATATATATATATATATATATATATATATATATATATGTGACCCATCAAGGGAAAACACCCCTCCGCAGGGGATTTTTAATTCCCCATTTGGCCACCAGGGGGCATTGGAGGGCAAAGTTACTCTGAAATCATGATAAAAAAAACATTAAGCTATTTTTTTATGTAGAATTAAGTGGTTTCATTTAAAATGCACTATTTTCGGTAGAAATGGCCCATATTTGGATGGTAAAATGAACATTTTTCATGAGAAATCTGCAGATTTTTATACCAATTTTTGGGGATAATTAGCAAAAACCCAAAACTGAAAACAGAAATGGAAAATTCCTTCTAGATCAAAATCTATGACAAAAACCACTGTATTATTATGTATTTTATATTAAAAAGGCTGATTTATTGTGTTTTTAGACATTATTATGGTTTACAATGTATTTGGAGCTTAATCATTAATTTCAAATATGAATAATGACCTATGTTCAAGGAGGGGTTCTGACATAACTACTACCGGTAGGAATATTTAACCCAATGATGTCTCATTTTCAAGATCTTGAGATGAACTTTGATAATGAATTTCCCTGCAGAGGGGTGTTTTTGCTTGTCTGGTAATATATATATATATATATATATATATATATATATATATATATATATATATATATATATATTTATTTATATCAATAATCATGCAAGGCATTCTTTGGTGTGTATCGTCCTACTTGTGAACTGACCTACACTGTAAAAAATGTGTAGCAATTCATGTTTAGAATTTAAACATATTGACATCAAGTGTTTAGACATTAAACACAAGTGTTTAAATGTTTGGTTCCAGTCCAACTCACTAGGTGGTAGGGGATGATCATAATAGTACAACCATAATATTCTAATGGACACAAATGTCTGAATTGAGTATAGTTATGATAATACACAACACCTTGATAGTACCTGCTAGCATTGGCACTTCATCTCAGTATGAATTTGTAAAAGAAATGTTTACAAATTTACCCTCCCATTACCGTGATTTCAATGTGACCCATGGTAAACACCCATTTTGGTAGGGATTAATTCATACAACCTGGTCCAGATAACTCTGTCCATAAAAGTGCTTGGACTTGTTTTGACTTAATCTCAAGACTTGTGGGCATAGAACATTGAATCAATGTTGATGACTGAATGATCAACATCAATAAACAAGCTTTCAACATTGATCCAACATTCTGAACTGGCTGAGAGACATCCTTTAGTTCTAAACACATTGTTGATACAAACACTTAACAGATCTAAACATATCTATCTAAACAGTGATTTTCCTGAACACCGTAGTGTCTACACACATTATAATTACTTACCGTAATCTCCCGCGTAGAAGACGCGGTGCGCGTAGAAGACGCTCCCCAAACTCAGGGTATGCTGGTTCGCGTAGAAGACGCATCCAACCCCCCTGAATCGATTTGTAAAAAAAACCCCGTTCAAGACGCCCCCCCAACTCAGCAGGGGGGGGTTCGCGTATAAGACGCACCCCCCCCACCCTCCCCCCGAAATTTAAAAGAAATGTTAAGTCTATGCTGTCGTCGGCCCATGCGTTCCCTACACCCCGGCCAGCCATGCCGCTTTGTCTATAGTGTCAACCTGTTGAGTCTCTGCTGTCGTCGGCCCATGTGTCCCTACACCCCGGCAGGCGTGCGGACCATTCCCCGGTCTGCCGCGGCGCTAGCGCTGTGAGTCAATGCTGTCATCGGCCCACATGTTCCCTACACCCCGGCAAGCCATGCCGCTTTGTCTATAGTGTCAACCTGTTGAGTCGATGCTGTCATCGGCCCAGCCGTCCCCTACACCCCGGGGGAGCGTGTTAACACCTCCCGGTCTGCCGCGGCGCTGGCGCTATGAGTCGATGCTGTCATCGGCCCAGCCGTCCCCTACACCCCGGGGGAGCGCGTTAACACCTCCCGGTCTGCCGCGGTGCTGCCGCTATGAGTCGATGCTGTGAGGCGTTCAGGTAAGACTATGAGACGTTCAGGTAAGACTATGAGACGTTCAGGTAAGACTATGAGTCGTTCAGGTAAGATGTGAGGCATTCAGGTTAAGTACTGGAGGTGGGGAGGGGGGGGGGGGGTGGCACTATAAATGCTGTGGCACTGCCAACTCAAATCACACAGCATCCAGCAGCACAACCAGCTACAACTACACTCTAACCTGCTACAACTACACTACAACCAGCTACAACTACATCATGGGTCCCAAACGCATGAAGCACAGCATCCAGTTCAAGCTCAACGACATCAAGATGGCAGAAGATGTCTCCAACAGAAAGTCAGCTGCCCACTTTGGGGTCAATGAGTGCATGGTGCGGAAGTGGAGGAAGGTAATAACAATTTAATTTGTATTTTGGCGATTTATTGGCACAATTTCATGATTAATGGATGTTTTAGTAATTTTTTATGATTAATTGGCACAATGTCATGATTAATGGACATTTCAGTATTATTTTTGTGATTTATTGGCACAATGTCATGATTAATGGACATTTCAGTATTATTTTTGTGATTTATTGGCACAATGTCATGATTAATGGACATTTCAGTATTATTTTTGTGATTTATTGGCACAATGTCATGATTAATGGACATTTCAGTATTATTTTTGTGATTTATTGGTACAATGTCTTGATTATTGACACAGTATTTCTCTTTATTGTACTTTCAGGTCAAGGGTGCCCTCCTCCAGGAGTCCAAAAAGTCCTCCCGGCACCGTCTGATCAATCCCGACCTCCAGACCTCCAGGGCAGCACGCCATCAGGCCCTGGAGGACACCCTGCACGAGTGGGTCCAGGAAACCCGGGAGAAAGGCCGTGCAGTGTCTATACGGTCCCTCCAGGTGGAGGCCAGAAAGCAGGCAGCTAAGATGGAGCGCCAGGAGGCTAGAACCAGCAGCTCCTCCAGCACCAACAGGTAATTTATTTGGCTCTTTTATGATTAATGGACATTTCAGTATTTTTTTTTTGTGATTTATTGGCACAATTTCATGATTAATGGACATTTCAGTATTTTTTTTTTATTTATTGGCACAATGTTGTGATTAATGGACATTTCAGTATTTTTTGTGATTTATTGGCACAAGGTCGTGATTACATTTTTCAGTTCAACATGCACAGGGAAGCTGCGATTCAGGGCCAGCAATGGGTGGGCACGCAGATTCTGTAAGCGCAAGTTCCTGTCCACCCGGGTGGCCACCAGCATCGGACAGAAGATCCCCACGATGCAGCAGAAAAGGCAGAAGCCTTCCACACATTTGTCATCCAGACGAGAGAAAAATACCATGTCCATCCCAAAGACATCTGGAACATGGACGAAACGCCCCTCCAGTTTGACATGCCGGAGGGGCGGACTCTCGCCACCACTGGTAAGATATTTTTTAGTGTCATGATTAATGGATGTTTCAGTAATATTTTTGTGATTTATTGGCACAATTTCATGATTAATGACATTTCAGTATTTTTTTGTGATTTATTGGCACAATGTCGTGATTAATGGACATTTCAGTATTTTTTTTTTGATTTATTGGCACAATGTCGTGATTAATGGACATTTCAGTATTTTTTTTGATTTATTGGCACAAGGTTGTGATTACATTTTTCTTCTATTTTCAGGATCAAAGACTGTCTGCATCAAGACAAACAATGCAGAGAAGCGGGGACTGACAGCAATACTGGCAGTCAGTGCCGAGGGAGAAAGGATGCCGCCTATGCTCATCTTCAAGGGGAAGCGGGCCCTCAAATTTACATCCAATGGCTGCACTGTGCACGTTCAGGAGAAGGGGTACATTGACGAGGGGCTGTGTATCCGGTGGATCCGGGATAACTTCCCGCCCAGTGACTGGTACCGGCTCCTCATCTGGGACAGCTGCCGGGTACACCTCACAAAGGCAGTGCAGGATCATCTCGCCAAGAGGAAGATCCTGGTGGCTGTTATCCCCGAAGGCCTGACCCCCATCCTGCAGCCATTGGATGTGTCACTGAACAAGCCTTTCAAGGTAATTATTTTCAGTAATTTCTCGCTTCTAGTGATTAATTGGCACAATGTCATGATTAATGGACATTTCAGTATTTTTTTTGTGATTTATTGGCACAATGTCGTGATTATTAGACATTTCAGGATATTATTGACACAATTCTTGTCTTTTCAGGTAAGCATGCGCAGGTCCTGGGAAACGTGGATGCTGGAACATGAAGGGAAGAAGACTGACATGGGCAACAGGAAGGCCCCTGAGAAGCACCAGATCGCAGAATGGGCAGTGACTGCCTTCAACGAGCTGCCCCAGGAGATGATCAAGAAATCATTCCTGGTTACTGGCATCGCCAACAGTCTGGATGGGTCCGAGGACGAGATGCTGTGGCGGGACGATCTCGACATCCCAGAAGATGCTGCAGCTGATGACACCGCAGATGACACCGCAGATGACACCGCAGATGACTCTGACTCTGACTCCGTCGTCGAGATGGTTGACCTCACCGCTGACTCTGATGAGGAGGAGAACATAATCCCCGACTTCTTCATGAGCGATTCCGACTCTGATGGTGAACTCGACTTCCTCGGCTTCTGATAATTGATTGATGATTCCAATGACTGATGATTTATGATGATGATGATGATGATGATGATGATGATGATTGTAAATATTTTCCGTTTAAATAAATATATCTTTTGTAATTGCTTGTTGTTTGTGGCATTTTGTGATATTTTTTTTTGTGATTTATTTGCACAATTTCATGATTAATGGACATTTCAGTTATTTATTGGCACAATGTCGTGATTAATGGATATTTCAGTATTATTTTGATTTATTGGCACAATGTCATGATTAATAGATATTTCAGTATTTTTGTAATTTATTGGCACAATGTCATGATTAATGGATATTTCAGTACTTATTTATTGATAATTATTGTGATTTATTGTCACAATAATTATCAATTATGATTTGGGGGGGTTTTCCTGATCAAATCAGACTAATCCCCAAATGGAAAATCAAAAAACCCCGCGTATAAGACGCACCCCAAACTTCAAAAAAATCCTATAAGACGCACAAGGCATTTGTTTGGCGTAGAAGACGTGTCTTATACGCGGGAGATTACGGTAATACATCTGACATATCAGCACTTTCTGTGATAAACATTTAAATGTCTAAACATCTGATAATCCTAAACACTTTAGGGAAAGTGTTTAGGACAAAGTGTTAAAAAGTTGTTGCAAGAAAGTGTTTAGAAATGTGTTTAGGATCTAAACACATTTTTACAGTGTATTTGTAACCTTTGCACCAATACAATACCAAAATAAAAATATTTCGTCACGGTACCCATGGTTTATAGAAGACAATCATCATTTGGCCTATATATTTGACGCCCCATAAGCTACCATGGGAAGTTGTACTTACACAATTCTTTCTTGGAAATGATTACATAAATATAAATCTCACATTATCAATAAATACAACATCCTGAAACGTCATTGTGTGTTATATTACTATTTGGGCCTGGACAGTGCTTTTTTCTTATAACTCATGGTTCATTATCCAGCCATAACGCACTCTAAGACCTTTTGTTTGTCTTTAAGAAGGTGCTGGTTTCAACCTGGACATGTTAATAAATTGGCGAAGTATACAAAGTCAACTGCGCCATTAATTTCAGTTAAAACCGTTCAGGGTTCAACGGGGAATCGATCCCCGACATACCTGATGTTTACACACCTTGTTAGTATAGAATCCAATGGTGGAAGGTGGAGTTATTAACAGAGAAACATCCTTAGATATCCTAGATGAACATGCCATGCCTAATTTCTCCTTTTTCTTCCAAATAAATAAGAATCCAATGATTTTTCATATTGATACAGTCCCAATATACTACATGCTACCACATGGTTTCATGAATACACATGTGTCTAGCTGCTGGTACCACCAGTGATACATGCACCACTGGATATTTATAACTGGCCCCTATTGTTCCTGACTGGGAAAGGTGTGACTGGGTAGTGTGACTCTACTCTGGTTGACCCATATACCGAATTAGCTGGTTTAATTATCAGCCAATGAAATAACACCAGCTATTCACTGCGGTCTTCTTGGGGGGTAGTATTACCCATCAGCTAGCTGCTATCAGTGATAAGGGCTGGGAACCAGGTTCAGTAATGGCGGCACCCATTGGACAATCCGCTAAGTCGGTATACTACCCGCACTGTGTGTTATGTAAGGTGTGATACACCCCCACACCTTGACCCACATAGCCCCAAACATGTGACCTATATAGTTCAGCCAATAGGTAGAGCACAGGTGGCAGTTGACTGTTTGAATCAGTTAGAATGTTGAGGCACACTAAGGCACAAGGTAAGTGTATCCCCTATCCCCTTAGTCCCTCCTCCACCCCCTCAGTTCATCATCTACCCCTCAGTCCGACCCCCATCCCCTCAGTCTGTCCCCTAACCCCTTAGTCCCTCCTTCACCTCCTCAGTCCATCATCTACCCCTCAGTCCGTCTCCCATCCCCTCAATCTGTCCCCTATCCCCTTAGTCCTTCCTCCAACCCCTCAGTCCATCATCTACCTCTCAATCCGTCCCCCATCCCCTCACCCTGGTGAACAACCCTATGGCCCAAGGCTAGTACCTCCCTAATCTAAACACCATGTATTTAAATGCCTCCCACAGCTAAACACCATGTATCTGAATGCCTCCTGAAGCTAAACATCATGTATCTAAACACCTACTAAAACTAAACACTACCAATTTAAACACTTACTCATACTGCACACCTTAAAGCTAAACAGGTAACAAAACTAAACATTTGTTAAATCAAACACTTAATAGCTAAACATGTTTAAAGTTGAATGTGTTTGCCAAAAAATGTTTTAGAAAAGTGGGACAAGAATGTGTTTAGCTATGTGTTTATATCCTAAACACTGGTGTTTGGTTGCTTAACACCAAATTAACAGTGTATGTAAGGTTAATGACTTAAGGAAGCAGGGGAGGAGATTTGAGAAGCAGGTATGACAATCTGCCTGTTTGGTCAAAGGGGGAAGAGAAAGGAAGCCTGAAGAAATGGGAAAACACGTAATGCACTGTGTGTGTAATGAAGTTAATTCGGCGTGTTGGGAAGAGGTTCCCAGTCGTGAAATGGAATTAAATTTGGTTGGGCCTGTCCAAATTGTGTAGATACATTAGCTATGGATAAGTGGAAGGGTCCAAAATCAAGAATACCAGTATGTGCCCTTCTGTGCACAGGATGAAGTCGAACAGGTCTAGCGGATAGGGTTGTATGAAAGATTATTTCCTATTTTCAAGTATGCCTCATGGTTACATTTGAAGTATGGCCTGGGCATACCTCTGTGAAACTGAGTTAAGATGATACCACTTTGAGCAAGTCTGCGTTAAATTAAAAGTGGGTCAGTCGACAAGCCTATGTTCAAGTTACAGTAAAGAAGTGGCCACTTGAGCAAGATTTGTCTTAGCAGGACTAGAGGTCTCGGCAATCCATCTTGTATGAAACCGACTCTATATGAGCTGCTCCATGCCCGGTGAGCAGGTAAATGAATCGGCCCACGCGGCTACTTGTTGGCACATGAGAGGCTCCGTCAGTAAAACCCCCCTTCCTTAGCTGTCACAGGACCCCAGCTAGTCCGAAATCTCACGTATCAGAACTTTTTTTCAGTGTTGGCAGGACCATACCTACAGATTGCTGAGTGCTGCAGGGTATATACCTGAGAGGGCAGATAGTCTGAGGTGAGTCACTCCTGTGATTCAGACTCGTGAGTAGGCCATGATCCCCAACCCCCGTACTGGCATACCCATATTTTATATTTATATGCTTAGAGGAAAGGACAGAAATGCTATGAGGGAATAGTCTTCGTATGGCCGTAGTCTCGGCATACATGGAGAGGGAGAGGTTCGCGGGAATTGCTCATTTTGTTATCGCACAAATCTACTTTAAAATGTCTTTTTGATAAGGCGTTTGAGGTTATTTCTATGGCTTCATAGCGGAGTAGAGATCTGTGGAGAATGACATTTAGTTTTTTCACACCCCGACGAGGAAAGAAGAGGCTCCCTATGCTTAACTATAGACATAGTCGTTGTTAATATGGAATAAATTTGATTCCCCAACAGGAGGCTTGATCACACTGTTCGCACTGAATAATACTCAATGGGACCAAAACGCCCCCAATGGGCCGCCTACTCTTGAAAATATCCTACCTCATCTCAGCTATCATACGCATATGTAAACGCACTGCCACAGCCTCGGTGAGTTGCTCGCATATCTAATGCATAGCATGAGCTACATGATGGATCCTCCCCAGCTGTTTGTGGCAGGTGTATGTTAAACCTGCAATAAAACCCCTGAATGCTGAACATAAATACTGCATGTATGACCAAGCCAGGTGTCAGTCGTATCTGCTTATGTGATTCTACTCTAGCACCGTATGTCATAGGGTTGATACCAATACGGAAGGTAATAGAGGTGAATGTGTGAACAGGGGTGGGGGTGGGGTGTCTGACCCCACAGGTGGTCGCTATTTGGCTAGAACACCATACAACAGGGCATACCTTGACCTTGACCCTAGCTGGGACGTTAATGGGTCATTCTGACACCTCCCCAACTCCCAGCTTGGCATTTTCATATTCAAACAGCCGCACATATGAAGGTGTCATACCTACATGGGGGCGGGGCGGGGGAGGGTAGGGATCATGGTTCAAAAACTGCTACCCCTCTCCTCTTGACACCATAGCATTTTTTCCCTCAGGTAGACTCCTACTACCTGTAGCACCCCTCCCCCCCGAACCTAGCAGGGATGGATGAGCTACTCACCTGGCCATGTCTCACCTGGAGGAACAGCACGTGGCCTACCTGGCTTAGTACCCAGACCTATATACCTGGCTGTACATTGCAGTGGTATAGTGGCCGCCGGCGGCTGCTGCCAAGTAGGCCATCATCCCAACAGACACCTACTACCCACCTCCCAGTCCATGATCTGCTATCTCCACAGAGGTGATGGAAGGGGTGAGACTAGAGGTGTGGGTGGGGGATTTCCTCTGTATTGAGTCTAAGTCTACAGGTGTACTGGAAAAGTTTCATTCTAACTACACCTATCCAGTGGGAGGTGAGGTATGGCCATGGGATCCCCTTTTGTCAGTCCCATTGCTGATTGTGTGATATAGAGGCGCTGTGTACACTCAAAGACTTGCCCACCATTGACTGTACTTAATGTACTGGGAGAAGTAGAGGTCAGGATGAAGTGAGAGAGGGATCTATAGAGGCGCTAGTCCATAGTAACGATGGCTTGGGTTCAAGGTGAGGAGGATGGGTATACACTTTACCCTGACTCATACACAAATATAATGCAGCAATGTAAATTGCTGATAACTCGAAAAGTGAAAAGCCTGTGATTGGCTCCCATGAGTTGTGCACTCATCCTGTTGTATCAGCACTCTCTCACCCCAGGTTATTCGCACCACCAAGCTACTATTCGCGTAACTCCCACCAAAACTGCCCCATTCACACCACATTGCCAAAAAAGGCGGGAAAGTTGATAATGGGTCAACATCATATACCTTCACCATTGGAGGCAAGAGCGTCTTATGGCTGCCAACCAAATGAATCTGTACATTATTGACAATTTCTCAAAATTTACAAAAACTTTGTAATGAAATACCTTTTCCTGCAAGACCCCTACATCTCCTCCTTTAATGGCACTACAAATTCACTAAGTAATTCTGCCTCTTATATACAAAATTTCCATCTTTTTTTAAACTTATTCGCACCACCAAAATGACTGAAAGTGCAGGGCCCCAGGGTATCTCCTTATAACTCACTTTTCAAGTTAATGATTCACTGAGCTATACTGCCAATGACAACAGGATGAGTTCTGGACATCCTACTAAAGTATTTAGCATTAGGTGCCAACAAGAAGTGGGCTCTCAGGTCCAAAGATGCAAACTGAAAATGTATCTTTGACCACATCCCATAGGATGAAACACATTATTGTGGCTTCTCATGAAGCCAACAACAAAATCAAAAAGGATGGAAGAGATAGTTGAATTAGATTATGCTGATGATTGTATACAAGTTATATTGTGCTATAACATAGCTATAAAACATCAGTAGCTGACCTTCTGTGGTGTTTGTCTTATTTGAATCCGCAGTACTATCCACTCCCGCTGCACTCTTACCTGCAAGACATGGAAAATGAAACAGGTAAGTAATAAAATTTAAGCATTTTGAAGCAATGAAACCTAATAGATTTTCAGAAAGTAAACAGAAATTAGAGCATTTGATTGTCATTGTTGGGTAGATATAACAAAGGTGGAATACAACCAAACTTGAGGACGTGTTTTCTTGAACATAAACATCTACAATATTCATATTCTGTGAACTTCCTATTTTGGCATTACAGTATATACAGCTTCTTTCTTGTACCCACATGTATACTCTCATTTTGGAAGTAGCATCCTTCCTTGTGGGGTGAATCCTATCTACATGCATTTATTCAAGCAACTTAAGTTAAAGATTTCACAAGAAGTACCATGAATATGGATGTCGGGCCCATCGATTAAAGCTATCAAAGTAACTGTCACAATATCCAATATTACACACCCTGTGATGGCAGATAAAATGTACAAGTCTTGTTCAAATCCAGATGGATGGGTTATGAGAGGGGCGATGCTACTGATGTTCTGCAGACCTGTCAAATCCACCATGGTGGTTAGAGTGGCATCACGGGGATGAAATGGCCCATGTGAAGTCAAGGAAGGGATCTGTACTTCCTCCTCTACCAACATCATTCACATTATATAACTATGACCTGTACAGTGGAGGCCTGACCCATGTAACCCCCTCAAGTCTTATCCCTAACCTCTGCCCATAGGCTCGATGTAATTTAAGGCTGTCTGTTCTATTATAATGGAGGCATACCACTTTTCCGAGTTAGCAGGTTGTCCCATGGGCGCCGCCATTACTGAAGCTTGTTATCAGCGAGTTCTACTGATAACACATATCAGATGGGTACCAGTTGGCCCCCGAGAGGACCGCAGTAAATAGTTGGTGTCATTTCATTGGCTGATAATCAAAACAGCTAAGGCCGTATAGCAATATGATGATTCAATATCACTTGTGAAACTACCACACGTTGGAGGACACAGTGTCCTCTTACACCATTTTTATTTCCAAATAGCCCCCTCCCCCAAATAATTCAATCAAAATATATGTTGTCATCACCATTCAAATGTGACCCATTTATACATTTGGAGACCCCCACCTTGAGTATTATTTATTTCACAATATACTAGTACATAACGATGTGCCTGCGTTTAAATCTTGTTTTCCAAAAGATCCTGGACACCTCATACATAGACAAGAGTTCCCTAGTAGCACACGAGACAAATGAGGTCGTGACAGCAACCCTCGATCTGGTTGCTAAGCGACCACTTCCAGGCAGGGTCTCCTCTGGCTTGTGTCTATGCTCGAGCTATGGTAGTAACTGGTATAGAATGGAGAGGGGATGAGCTGTTTGGTAGGTCAGTGTAAACTTGCCTGCCCTTTAGGGAAACACGAGGCTGCATTGCAGTCACATGCTAACTTCATGGTTAAGTAAGGTCTGCTTACAATCTCACTGGCCGCCAAAAACCAGGAAAACTAGACTTTGGACATTATTTTCCCAGGGATTTAACATTATTTGATACAGAACTCTTGGAATTAAAACCAGGAAATCCTGGTTAACCAGGAAAAGTGGCATCTCTGCAATTCCCTCATCATTTCAGAGCTCTACCCCTACTCCTTCCTCTGTTAAAGGCCACGGAGAGGGCTTCAGTGTTCGAGTTACCTTTTGGGTAGGGTAACCGGTAGTTGTATCAGTGGCTAAATTACAAACATGTCCAGAAACAAGGCCACGAAAATTCTTCCCCATTTTTCATCTTACACATCAAAATACGTGTAACAGTATGTAAGAAAGAAAATTTCCTTTATTTTGGATATCTCATTCTGAATGCATATTTTCCAGGCCAAACGTACCGTATATCTGTGTTTCAAACACATTGCATATTAAGAGTGTTCCATTGCAGGGCCTTTATCTTCAGCTAAAATCAGATGATGTGTCTGATACGCGTTCAAAGCCACGTTGAGGTTTCACCGAAATTCCTTTCCCAGAAAGAGTCCCCGGCCGAAACAGGGGCTGGTTCTAGATGTCAACACGAGGTGGTAGCACTGTGCTGCGGAGTGGAAGGAGCCATGTGATAAAGCCTCAAAACGTCACCATGGTAACCAAGGAGGCGCGTGGCAGTAAACAATTCTGTAACAGTGTGGTGTAGGGTATCTAAAGACTAGATCAATTTCACTGATTCAGGTTGGCCAGAATGACTGAAGCATTTAGTGTGGCGAAATCTATTAAAAAAAAAAAAAAAAAAAGGATACGGATTGGAGCTTACCATGTACTCCACCTGGAATTAGGCGATATCGTTCTCTCTATATCCAGCAGATTACCCTTATCCGAAAAGTAGTTACATACAAAGGCAACAGTAGAAGGGTGTTGCTAACGGGGGCACCGAATGTTTGACTGGTGGTACCAACTGCGACCCTCCAACCCCCGTTTTGGCCATTTCACAGCCTCTTAAAATAGAGCTAAACCTTTGCAGCCCCCCTTTTTTGAAGCAGTCTGTTAAAAGCCCCCCTGTTTCGGGCCCTTTTCAACGTAAATTAAGGTACCTTGACAACAATACTCAGGAAATTAACAGCCCTAGAGTGATTACATAATATTCAAGTTACTTCCTTTAATAATAGGTTTTAACAGTCCCCTAATCTCAAGATGTAATCCATTTAACAGTCCCCCTTTTTACCCCCTTTGACGCATCGACAGCCAAAAGTCCACGGGGTCGGTACAACAGTTGGTACCAAAACCGAGGCTCAGTGCCCCCCCCCCCCCTCCGGGGTGTTGCTATACCCTAAGCATTATTCTGGGCTTGGTGAGTATGGTTTGAAGTAGGGGGGGGGGGGTAGTGCTGGTACTGGTGCTGTCACAGCAGTATCACAACATTGGGTCATGTGAGCAGCTCCCGGGAAAGCGGCAGCAGTAAGGTGTGAGGAGCAGCTCAGTGCTGACCTACTTGTGGTCTTGGTGACACGCGACCAAGTCCCGAGGCTGAGGGTGTGGGTTGGGCAGGACACCGGGGTGCCGCTCTCCGCTGTGGTTGGAATGTCTAGGGTGCCATAACAGGGTGCAATATGACACACGGTGTTCCTACCAATCGTTCATATCTCTAAACAGTGTGTATGCTGGTTTCAATAAAGGATATGCCTATGTCATAAAGGATCTACCGACATATGGCATCGTCTCGACACAATGAAGAGTGGTATGTAGTGCAATGGGGATTTTACCATTACTGCCACTACTCCGGTTGCTGAAAGTTGGGCACAATGGAAAGAGTAAACCTCTATCATATAGGAGAAAAGAATACCGAGGACACTTGAAGACCTAGGCCTAGATGTCTATATTCATATGACCCCTGCCACACCAGGTCCAGGAGAGCCGAGCTTTCGGATGAAGTTTGTATTCATGACACTTTAGACAATGTACAGTCATACTCAGAGACATCACTGATCCATTTATCTATACTTGACGTGGCTGTTCATGCCTTGTTCACCCTCAGAGGTGGATGGATCCCTCCCTGTACTCTGAGCAGCTCATCCTGGTGTAGTGGGAGTGACTAATGGTGAGCAAGTCTGGAGAGGATCCAGATTCAGAACCAGGACGGCTGTCTGCAAGCCATATGGGGAAATACTGCATATATATGTGTTTCTGTACCATTAACCCAAGTCTCTGCTTCGGTGTGCTGTGTAGGATGTGGGGATGGCACTCCAAACTGGTATATGCAGGGGTAGTCCAATATTGTAGCACTATATTCACAGGGATGAAAGTCACAGAGCACAAACATCCCTGAATTGGTCCAATATCGGCCCAAAAACCTCGGTTTTTATATGAATGTATAGGGCATTGGAACTTCAAAATCTCTGAAATCAGGGAAAGGACTTTCATCCCTGTATTCAATGAAACCGAGCCAAGTTTCAAATCAACCTCTCTCGGAAATACCACCATAACAAGCCATGCTAGCATATGGTTATTCACTTGGAGAGTTTAAACTAAGCGATTGGATAACGAGCAAATGTAATCATTTCCATGGACAAATCTGGTTTGAGGTTATTGAATATATAACGGCAATTGAATAAGCATGCCATTATTATTCGTGCTAGAATTATTATAGAGTGCCCCACGGGCTTCCAAAGCCCCCCTCTCCACCCCAAGGAACCGTTGGCATCCCCTATCTATATACCCCACCCTCTTTATCCCTACCTCAGCCCCTTTCCCACTAACTTAGAGGACTCCTCCTTATTTGCCTCCAGATGGTCTCCCACCCTTTACGGCATGCTGCCGACAGCCCCCGTGCCCAGCCGTGGGATCCAGAGCGCATGTCAGGGGGCGCTTTACCCAGCAACCTCTCCGTCAGCACGTGACGACGATAAATCACTTCCGGCCGCCGGCATTCTTCCAAGCATGCTTTAGTGGAGACCGGAAGTGCCCAGGTCACTGAGGACATCTGGCGGCGGCCGCCATTAACACCTAGTATAGAGTGTAGGTATAGGCCACAATAGGGTTAGAAGGCATAGGCGGGGCGTTGTTGATGGAGGATTGGGTTGGATATTGAAGGTAAGGCATTGAAAAGAATGTGAAGGGGAACAGGGCATAATGGAAGAAATGTGGGTTGGATTGCTGTGCAAAATTTTGGTAGAACGGTACAGGTTGGAAGACAACTCCAGAATAGAGGCACAGAAACTCGCGTTAGGGGGAGGCAAACAGGGATGACGTATTACTTGTTTTGTTTATGACGCTATAGCTAGGCGGGGGTGGTGGATCCAACTTTTCTTATATGGGTGGGGAAGTGCTTATACACTGTAAAAGGTTCCCAAGCCCTCACAGATAGAGCGGGCGGGGGTGAGAAAAATATACAGCATGAAATTTGAAATACGATGTTCCTGTTAGCTATTCTATACCCGTGGTCCAGGAAATGATTTGGGTATTGGGGTTGTGAGAGGTAGAGTGGTGATGTTAAGGAGCAGGAAGGTTTGGTGTTGGGTGCAGGAGCCTTCATTATCTAATACAAACAGTCTGGATACTCTCTCCCACACGAGGTGGGAAGGTGATGGGGGCTTATCAGCTTTGCCTGGTAGGGAAAGGGAGGTGGAGGAGAGTGGAACCATATTTTCCTGGCTTCCCAAATTCGGGCCTTTTACATTTGGCACTGACTCTGTAGGGAGAGGCAAAACAAAATGAGGCAAGCCCGCCTAAGAAGCCACTCGTGAGGCAAAGAACCAACATCGAGTCTATTAGACATTTTCTTCTTTTTGGGGCGTAAGCCTTATATGTCCAGCACCGACATGGATTCTCAATCTGGCCTGTCTTCCCAGAGAGCATATATTTGTAAAATGTTACCAGTGTCTGTGCTATCAATGTTAAAAGGCAATTGTCAGTGTGAGGACCAGACAACCTGTGTTGTGTAAGTCTGTGTAGGAGGGTGAAAGAGGATGCGCGCAGTCAACCTGTGTTGTGTAGGTCTGTGTAGGAGGATGAATGGTCAATGTGAGGACCAGTCAAGCCTGTATAGGAGGGTGAGTGTGAGGACCAGTCACACTGTGTTTTGCAAGTCTGTGTAGGAGGGTAAAGGGTCAATTTAATAAATAGTCAGTTGTGTTAATCTATGAAGCAGGCTGAGTGGTCAGCCTGAGAAACAGTCACTTTGTGTTTTGGCTATGTGTCTAGAAGTACATGTATGTGCATGGGCAGTGTTGTTAAAGTCAGTGGCCAGTTGGCGTGTGTTGTACAAGTCAGGGCAAGATGTTTCAATGGGTGGTAGACTGGCAGACCCCACATGACCAACATCAATATGTTTGCCATTGGCCCATAAGGCCCAAGTCCTAATAGACTTGCACTCCTAATACCTCACTATACCCAGCATATCGACGAATGTTCTTCTCTTTCATAGGACAGTATTCAGAATCTGTGTCGTGATATCAGATAATACCTTTACAACTGCCAATACGGGAGGCCATGTCAAGTCCCATCTACATGCTATACATTGTGATGCAAATTGAGAGGCTGCTTGGTCACTCTGTTAAAACACCATTCTTAGATAGACTTAGAGACTGGTGTAGAGGTGAGCAGTTCAGTCCGGGAGTTCAGTGCACAACAAGAGCAGTAGCAGGAGGAGTAGAAGTTGTGGGAGCAGCTCGTGTAGTGATACTGTGGGAGTGGGCGTTGTCCCTGCTCTGTTTGTAAACACGGCTCCTTACAGCCAGCAGTCACCAGTCACTGCTGCTAAAATGCTGCTGCTACCACATTTGCTACTGGCGCTACTGCTGCTAAGTCTGTTAATTTTATTCTTGTGCCTATACATGGGTAAAAAGTGACGGTTTTAAAAAGTGACGCTCGTGGGTTTTAAAAAGTGACGCTCATGACGCAGGGGTTTTAAAATGTGACGGACGGCAACACTATCAAAAGTTCCCAGTACATTGGCATATACATAAAAAGTGACGGAGTGACGTGCCATTCTCCCTAAAAAGTGACGGTGTGACGTCCTAAAAATTTTGAGCACCCATGTATAGGCACATTATTTGTTTCTCTCTCTTTTTAACATTATACAGCTGATGGTTCGTTGGCAAAGCTTGGCATTAATGTAGGGTACTGCTCTACATGTTGCACTCAGGTAACCGGTCGGGAATTTATACCTGTAGGGTAATTACAGGTAGGACACTTTTTTCTTATTATAATGACTTTGTTTATAACTTACCACGTGTTTGAGTACATTTAAAGGTAACTTATCACTTGCGATCCTACCCGTAACTTTTCTTTTATCTTTTCCCACAAGCCCTGCAATTTCTCCATGCCCATGAAAAATAAAGAACTTCTTCAAATATGTATTTTTCTTAACAGTTAATAGTTTTTGTCATTCCCCTAGTTTCCAGCTTTTTCCTGTGCTGTGAGGACCTGTATGAAACTGCTATATATCGCTGTATTTTCTTTTACATTCCCCGATAGATACGTTTGGGGAGTGACTTGTTGCAGGTGAGTTGTGCTTGGTGAGTGTAGAGTAAGGTGATGATGATAGTACACCTAGACATCAATACATGCAAGAGGCTAGTATGCGTTCTGCGGGTGGGGGAGTGGAAGAGGTGTTTACAAACGCAGGCACATGACTACTACACACCTTAGTGAGAGCGGTCAGCCGCCCCTCCCCTTCCTCCAATCCCTGACCAGGCTCAGGTCACACAGAGTAGGAAGTAGACCCCTGGCCTCCCAGCAGGATCGTGTGTGGGTACCTGGAGGAATACCTGCCACCCTGGAGTGACCGGGAGGGGGGTGGGTTAGACTTAGAGGAGGAAGCGGGGTCCTATCTTGTATGAAGGGCACGAGTATGTCCAGGTAGCCCTTGGTCTGATGTAGGTTAGCATTGAGACCAGCTGTATGCCTTCTTGTCTGTCTTTGGTTTTGACCAAGGCCAAATAAAAAAAAATGGGACGATGTGCTTTGGTACGCACAAATGGCTCAGGGCTGGTGCTGCAACCTATCATATTAAAATATAATGAAGAAGATATCGAGCAGCGCATGCGTGATGTTAACAAACAGGTCTACTCTAGGTAACTACTCTTACTAGTCTTAGTACATGATGTCGGCCAATGAAAATTGTTCTTTATGTTAGAGTATACCTAGGGGGTAGGTTAAGATGCTACCTGATAATAAACATTGTGGAGCTAATAACTTTTCCCGCGTTTTTTGAAAGCCGTCCAAACCGTCTGACTTTTAGACGCTGTTTTTGAAACAAATAGAAACAAAGAGAGAAAAGTCCAGCCCATAGGTAAACCTATGGAGGACTGGATTGGAGAAAATATTTTTATGAAATGACTTTTTTCTTTGTTCAATTTTGTATGAACTCATGCATGGACTTTTGAATTTTTTTCTTTACTGTTACTAAAGACTGATACATGAACTACTCATGTATGGTGATTTTATTTGCGTACATGCTTTGTTTCTTGTAGAAAGTTGAGATTGAAAATTGTATAACTGACATTTTCTCCAATGCCACCACCTACCCGACTCAGGGTGGTCCCTGAGCCAATAAAGTTGTGTTTCCAGTTACATGCCTCAAATATCTAGGGTCGGTAGGTCGGATTTTTTTTTTTCTTTTTTTTTGTTTGATTTTGTATAAAAATGTATGGGCAGACATGTTCGATTCTATGATTTTACAGTAGAATTATGAAAAACACAAGAAATGTGAAGCACATGTAAAAGATATGAATGACTGTTATGAACTCTATACCAATATATGAAGACCTAGATAAGCTCCACGAAAATTTATGAAAAAATATGAAAATTATGGGGAAAATGCCTAAAAACTGCCAAAAAATGACCAAAATTCACAAAAACAAAACAAAACCAACAATTATTCCAGGATCGACCCTGTTTTGCTAGGGTCGGTCGGGTAACTGGAAACAAACCTTTTTTCTAGGCCCAAGCATTTTGAGGGTTGCTGTAAAATGGAGTACTTCATTCTTAGTATACTTATACATGTACTGTAAATATTGTTCCAATCTACCTCTCCCCCACCCGATGTCGCTTTTGGCTTTAACAGGTAGACATTTCCTGAGATTTCGGCCAAGCACTGTAATACACTAATTAAGTTAGAAAGCAATCTTTAAAAGCCCCATATCTGTGACCTTCAACCTGGCCATTGCAAAAAGTAATGTCAGTCTGCTCATTACCAACCCACCCTCTGTGACTTATCGACACCGATGTGAGTCCTGCCATGGAATTGCTGCCTTGTTCCCTTGTGGGAACTATTGTGGGCCCGGGATTGTGGGTTTCTCATTTAATAGGAAGAATAAATCAGCAATTGTTAATTTACCGTTACATCACAGCTGTATTGACACAATCTACTTAAGAGCCTGTGCAAGAAATACTTATCGCCAAGGAAATATGAGTAAGTTACTAAAATACATCTGCTTAAGCCTAACTGAAAGGATATCACATCCTCTTCAAAAATTGAGTTCTGCATATCATCAAAGGCCACATATTAAAAGTAATCTTATTGGGCACGATGGCATGACTTATTTACAAGGGCAGTCTACCAATATCAAAATATGCTATATCATCAGTATATATATGCAAGTCTAGTGGTTACTTCACCATTAGCCTTAGTGCATGTCCTTGTGCATGCCCCTCCTACAGACAAGCGGCACACACAAGGATGTACAAGGCCAGGCTTGAAGGGTAGGAGGCATGCACAACCTCCAAATGTGATGGAGAGCAGCTCTGTATATAGAACAGCTCCTCAATGTGACCTGGTATGGGGTGAACACCCAGCTCAAAGTGACCCTGTATGGGGCCAGGCAGAATGAAATGTTGCTCCTGATAGGGTTTACATGTACATGTACGTACAGAGATTTATCATGGTTGATCCTACACGTATACTGTGATTGAAAAAGCCACAAACGAATATCTATTAGTTTGAATAGGAATGGGGCATGCCAGGGGGCATGTTGACATTCCAGTGAAATTGACCTTAATCGATTCAACTACCTCTAACATACCAGTGCAGAGTGTTTAATTTTATTGAAGTGGAAAGTTTCGGTATTTTCAATTACTGCTAATTATTATTCCGGAGATTATTTGTAAAGCACTGCTGATGAATAATGATGATTACTATCTTCTCTCAATTTGAATGAGCCATTTTCTGGTTATTCAATTAGTGAACTAATGTAGTAAACCCCACCATGATATGAGCTGTGCAGTAACAGGAATGGTGAGTACTACCATGAACTGTACAGAGTAACGCGTGTGACCTATATGGCTGACTATCTATTGCCTTTCCTAGCTGGGAAATCAGAACGACCTTGAGTTGGATAGCCCCCTAGTCCATCTTCAATTGATGTATGATATACAAAATGTACAATAATTTAACTCATTCTAACCTTATATCTTTATTACAACTAAATGCTCTAATGACTTGATAGAATTGTGCCAAAGTCACCCCTTTCTACACATATTATAAACAAAGGTACATGCTAAACATGGATCAACATACACAGCCAGATGTGGCACAGGTAATCTCCCCCTCCCCACACCTTCCCATCCCCGCATGAGATTACTGACCATTTATTTGTTTATAGACCACCCCAATCAGAGAACCCGTCCCTTTGGAGTCACCCTCTACCACAGAAGCCCATACCATATGGCCTCATGTCGTACATAGAACCTCTGTCCACTTCATGCATTCTGATCAAGCTTACTTTTACGTTATAAGGGTAGTATCTGGGGTTCAAAATCAATAGCAAACCATTCACAAAGGAAGCATAAACACCAAAGTAATCACCGGTTCTTCTACTGTCCTTTTCCGCTGCCTATGACTGTAAAGGTTTTTTAAACATGGAAAACCTTTCATACATATATTGAGTAGCCTGCCCATAGCAATCCATACATACCAAGTACCCTTCCCATTCCCAGACTTAAACAAAGTGCCACCGCCTGAAGCCACATTCAGAACAGGAACATGGCCTTAGACCATCGCCAGTGAACCCTGTGACCCCTGTGGGTCAGGGTCAGGGGCCTTAGTTCCAGTTGATGACCAAAGACGGCGAGCAGGAATCGTCATAAACGGGTGATCAATACAGGCGGTGCCCCTCAGATCCCTATCTAACCTGAAGACGTGAGCACAACAAACAAGTCAAGGGTATAACTCACGCCGGACGAGTCACTCAAAGAGGAACTGACCCGGTCAGAGGTCATGCAGATCCCTTAAATTGACAGTCATTGGAACCTCGTGTTTAATGCAATTTCACATTTTTCTACCACCCCAGGGCAGAGAAGACATCGGGCTGTTGGTGTGGAGACAGAAAATGCTGGTTCAAGGTATGGTAAAGACAATGATCACTATGAAGCCACCATGGAAGCCACTTGAAAAAGATTGAACACGACTGTCCCAGGTCTTCCGCTACCTACCATAGGGGACTGTCAATATAGTGACAGTGTGTCGGAATTGTCAATGGTTAAGGCTATGGAGAATGCACCCATTATCGCTTGTCATTTTCATTAGCAAATAACTCATCTCCTGGCAAGTTAACCATTCCATTGTATCAGCAGGTCTTAAATAAGGATCCATATTTTCCATAGAAAGGCATGAGACATTGTAATTCTCCTCTATTTTGTTATAATCAAGCAGTTTCGATAGCACCGTAAGACGATCTTCTCCCTGTCCGCCATTTTGGATTTGATGTTCTGTGCGCATGCGCGACCCGGCTCCTTGCCGGAAGTAGCATTTTCAATGGAGAAATGATAGATTCTATCGATTTGACTTGAAATTAATGAGTTTTAACATGTAATCCATGCATTTTGGGCAATAATAATCGATTTGACTCAAGAACACCACCTCAATTTCTTGTTAGATGAAAAATTAAAAGTGACGACCAGTCACTCTGCGCGCATGCGTCAAGTCTCCTTGCCGGAAGTGTGGCAGTCAACATAACAAAAATATGGTGGTCCGATTTACACACTCATATATAAATGGTCTTAACCCATCCTATACAGAGAATTCCACCTCCCCTGCTGAAAAAAGCGTCTTAATTGCCCTATTCCCATAGGAATCAATGTGTTATTTCGACCCCCTGTCGACTGCCGAAATTGACCGCGCAACGCTATCCTATGGGAGCCTCATTTTCGTGAAAAAGTAGGTCAAACATATCAGGTTTTTTCTTCAGCCTTTTTCATAGGTAAAAAAAAATTCTTTTTCAGGAATTGTGCATGTGCAATGAAAGACTAGATCCTAAAGAACATGTTTCCATGATTTTTTGTTTAATTATCCCCAAATTTCTACGATCAATTCCCACCTAAAGGTCCAATTCCCCATTGTCAGTTTTTAACTGAAAAGGCGCCGCCAATAGCCCAGGTAGACCTGGGCCAATAAACTAATATCAAACATCAAAGGACTCCTTCTCTTTCTCTATTTTCTTCTACAGAAGATACACATATTGAATATCAAACGCATTGTGGCATCGCCTTTACCCATAGAGATGAGTCAGTCAGATGGAAGCCTTTAACTTGTTGGCAGGAGTGGCATAAGCACTTCACCTGCATCAGACACTATGGGGATATCACTGACATTACCTCCACAAGGTTACGCCATAGACAGACCACCACCAGGGAATTCCACTTACTACTCCACGAACACTCTCCCAGCACATTTATAGCTGAAAGGTACTATCATTTGGAGCTTCTGTGTGAGGAGAACGAGACTGGGTCACTCCCACACACAGACAGACAGACAGACAGACAGGGGCACGTGCCGGCCGCGTGCCGTGCCCCAACCCGATACAACGCTGCTTCCCCATCTGTTCCCGGGTCCATAGCCATTAACCTGGTACCGCGGATCCCAGAGGATGCTGGGACGGCCTGGGCAGTGTTTACATGGTTGTAACGACAACCGGGGTTGTCAGTGTGGACATCCAATCGTCGTAAATAAAGAGGTAACGAAGGACAACCTCCCAGACCACCAAGTAAACACATATAAAAAAGTTGGATCAAATGGACCAGTTTATATCTAGTCCTATATACAGGTGTGGTGTCGGTACACCTGCTGTTGGTTGACATTTAGATACCCAAAGGCCAAGAACCAAGTGCACATTTTATGTACCGTATTTCATATGACCTGCCGATAGCTACCCTGTGTCACATTATAGAAGGGGTTCGGAAATGCCTTCAAGAAAATACGGGGCACACACACACACACACACACACACACACACACACACACACACACATATATATATATATATATATATATATATATATATATATATATATATATATATATATGCTATACTGTTTTGAGACTTAGATGATACTCTTTTCACTATTCATGAATTTATGATACCCCTACAAATCAGATAAATAGACATTTGAGCTTGAATCAGGGTTTGAATCAAAGTCAATGGCCCCCTGAAAACTTTTTTTTTCAGTGACGTAGCCTGTTTCAGTCTGGTAGTACATACATGTTATAAACACAAATGACAATGTCAGTGTTTTAACACGACCTCCTTATCTATCCATCAGTGATGCTCTAGAGGCCTGAAGATAAAGGTATGAGTGATGGTCATGCCCCCTTCCCTATCTATCTCACCTATGCTAGGTATAGGAAGGGGATCCTACCCCGGGGCAGTAGTTCCCACGACTTTCTCTCCAAAAGCAGTTTTCGAACGCTGCTATCAAAGTCTGAATGAGTGACTCACCGTGAGATGCTCTCAACGGGGGCGCCACCCCTGACCTGCTCTGGTTAAAAGACAAGAGGAGGCACCAAATGGGGTATAGGGGATCCCTGGGCTGCTCTGAGAAAGGCACCAATTGGGATTTAGGGAATGCCAGAACTGCTCTGAAGAGGCTTCCAGAGCTGACACCAATTTGGACATAGGGAATCATAGAACTTCTCTGAGGAACTTCAGGAAGACGCCAAATGGGACATTGAGAATCCAGGAACTGCCTTTAAGAGGTCAGCGAAACGGGAAAAGGGGATCCCTGAATCGCTCTGGTATAGAAAGGCCTCCAGCAGCTCTTCAGTTGCCAAAAAGCACCAAGTGGGGTATAGAGTATATCTGAACTACGGTTGTCGCTTATAGCATATGGTGCAGAAGTTGGTAGACACACTATAAGGCAGCAACTCGACCCCGACATGTGGGGTGTGATAAAAAGATGACAAGTTGTATTTTTAAGGAGGGGCACGCGACTTGTGACTCATGTAGGTGACACCCAAACAGGTAGACAAGAAACCGACACTAGTTGCTTCTTCCATCTAGAGGATTCCGACTGCCACTGAGAAGTAGGAACTTGACTTCCTTCTGCACAAAGTCAATAAAAGTTTAGAACTTCTTTAAACATCCAAACATAGACCAGACGCCCCAAACATACAGCACAGATAGTTTATAAATAGTAGCAGACTTTATTCATCCAGAACAGCAAAGTCCTTCTTGTTTTGCTCCATCCTAAGGAATGAAAAGCTTTTTGAAGCTAGATATCGCACATCTGCTAGGTCTAAGGAAGGCGTATTTGGAGAATAAGTTAACAAATTTCCAATAGCTGGCCTCATGAGTCACGTGTGCTGGCAATCAACGAAATATTTCACCTAATTCCTGCTCTGCAGCATTTCCACTGGTTGCTGGAACACTGCCTAGAGCATTGCCCTCTCAATATATCTGATTTTTCTTTCCATAGTACTTCGACTTAGCCAATAGCAAATCTCAAACTTTGTATTGCAATATGTCATCTATACTTAATATTGTTTAAAAGATACACAGTGAAGGTGTGCAGGAATAATATAGAAAAGATGTAAGTTCTACTCTAGATTAGCCACATACACTGATAAATTGTGTGGGCTGCAGATGGCTGACAAATGATAATAGGTATAGTGTGATATGGCTGCTGGCTAGGGGATATGAGATGATAGCTAAGGGTCGGGTGTGTGGAGGCACAGCCGGAAGACATTGGAGTTTAGGGTTGAGAAGGGTAGTGGGATATTATGGGCTCTTATCAGTGGCACGTGAATATCTATATGACTTATGGGGTTATCTTGTCTTATAGCACTGCAGGATATGAGGTGTGGATAGCTATTAATACATAGGACAGCACCCTTCTTTCAGGTATCTTCCCTATGTAATTTCTGAGGTGCACAAAAGAAATCAAATCAATCTTTGACTAACTTATAAAAGAGCCTTATATGAGGCTTATTATGGCCAACACTAGGGCGGCTAGGACAACTACGTCCACTCCTTTGCTTTAACATTTTGACAGTGCTGTTCTTTCAGCATTGAGATACTAAGGCACAAGAACTCGCCGTCCCCGCCTGGTTGGCAAAGTTACCAATCCTCACCAGTAGTCCAACCTTCAGACGCTAAAGCCCTTTCAAGAGCTTGTAAATTCATATCCAGTTTGACGTTTAGTACAATTCACCTGTAAATCACCATTATATTTTACCTACGTCCAAAGTGGTTTTCAGGACAGGAATACACTTTACGATGCCTATAATAGCCCGTCGTGTTGATTTATTGTAGTAATCATCCATTCACTGTGGGTATTAACCGCTTACAGTCAGCTCAGCCTCTGGCCCTGATCATTATTATGGACGCGTTTTAATGAAGACCAACCAGAGCCTCCCTCTCCCCCAGTTCCCCAACTCTAAGCTAGCTTATGAGCTGCTCATTGGTTAGCCAACTTAAAGGGAAAGGGTATATGGGTGCTGGTAATGGCCAAATGTGCACAGTAAGGTCGGTCAGATATACCCTGCAGGTAACATAAACAGAGTCACAAAGGGAGTCTAGGGTATAAACAGGGAGTCAATACTTCCCTGAATCCCTTTCTAGGCTATCTGACTCCCTTTTATTTCAGTCACAAGATCCTGACTCTCTTTTGACAAGGCCTAAGAAAGTCAGTGATGAACAAGTGAACTGGACTCTCCATGGGAGTCAGAGTATGCCAGGGGAAGCCAGGCAGTTAATTTCCACTAGGTGGAAGCACTATCTCCACAGGGGATTTATCTGGATGCACACATCTTTATTTTGATCAGAATATATGACAATGAAATTTGTAGGCAATTTGTATTGACAAAATTCAATTATTATAGAATCTATATATAGACATTTATACATACCCTCAAAATGAAATACAATAAAGTAACAAAAAGTAGTTAATATATGGGCAATTTAAATATATTCGAAAGCTTTAGACACCTATTCTGTACAGATAACAGAAAGCTAAATCCACAACCAGTCAACTGCTTTGTTATATCAACTAATGTACACTAAAGGTAGTTCAATATATCCCCTGCTATGTCTTTCATGATGCAGTGCAAAAGTGTACAAGATGAAGTATGGCTGGCATTACACTTTATATCTAGACCAGGGGGGTAGGAAGCAAATTTTTATTTGGGGGGTGGGGCAGGGGTCTCGGTTGGGGGGGCCTGCTATATTTTTATATAGGCTTATATAGGGAACCTCTTCATTATTAGGGGGCCCAGGCCCCCTGCCCCCCCTTTTCCTACGCCCCTGTAGACTAAGAGACTATGGGTCGAGATGTAAGATATTTAGAACAATTGTACCTTCCACAAAGGGAGTCAACAATAGGCTAGACTTTCTTTTGGAAGGGAGTCGAAGGTGACCTGAACTCTCCTTTGTGATAAAGAAGAGTCAATTTGAAGGCAAAACCTGGACTCCCTTAAGAGAGTCAGTTGACTCCCTTTCATCAGAAAGGGAAGTCAATCTGGAGGCAAGCCTGGACTCTCCTTTTGGTTCCCTTTATTTTCTCTGTGTAGTATCGGCGTATTGGATGGGTGTGGACCAATAAAATTGACATGGCGACATGTGCTATTTTAGGCTTAGTGACATGGGACATGAACAATTTCTTAAAATTGACATGGTGACATGAACAATTGCTTAAAATTGACATGTTGACATGACCATTTCTTAAAATTGACATGGGGACATGGCCATTTTTTTAAAATCGACATGTGACATGGGGGACCCCCATCCACACCCCCTATTGGAGGGAACCAGCTGAGATCACTCCAATCAGAGAAACAGGATGATAATGGTGGTACATGTACTACAATATGAGATTGGCGATCAGTCACAAAAGACAATGACCCTTTGACAAAAATGCCTCCAATACTACATAGTCCCTAACACTGCAAATTGAAGTTAGAGGCGCTTAGTGTGCGGAAGAGTTTGTGTGGGTGGCAGATGGCAGTCACTATGAGGGCAGTAGGGGAGTTGGCAGGGCGTGCAGGGTTATCAAACCCTCCATTCCTCCTTTTTGGAACCAAGCCATATTCCCAGGGGAAGAAAACAGGACTTCCCAAAGCAGCCCCCCCCCCACCCGAAGGCACTGCCTTACTTTTTAATTCTTGCTCTTAGTCTTTCTTAAGCCGTACCTTCCTATGGCTAAACCCGATTTTTAGTTTAACACTGACAGCCTATTTGTACTGGAGATTTGTGAAGGTCTCTTGTACATGACGTTGGGATATTTTGGGATGAATGGGATGAATAGAAAGGCTAGAGGTGATGAGTTTTGTGTTTGGCCGAGTCATCTGGGCATAAAGGCGTAGATGGTATAAGCAAGCGCCATACTCCAGGAACTTCCAGGCACAAGTAAAGCGTGAGAGCGAATCCTGGCCCTCCTACAAACAACCAAACCAATCTTAATGAACCTGTCGAACACATAAACTGTGCCAAATACATCATATAGGTAAGCCTTTGACAAATGACCTTCTTGGGGCCAGGAAAAGAAATGCACATAAAACCTCAGCTATGTTATGTTGACATTTGCCATCTCCATTTGACCCTTAATGGCCCTGTCCCTTTGGGCCTGTGAAGAAGCAGTATTTGCAGCTCAATTTCCCATAACATGCTAGGGTATACATAACCCTATTACTAGGCCCAAAGACCAGCCTGACCCCTTCGTACAATGTATTGTGTACTTTTAGTGCTATTCTCCTGATTGACTACTACCAGTGTCATTTCATCATGTTGGGCTTCCCTAGCCCACTTAAAAGGGTCTATTTCTCCTCTTTTCTATCCCCTCGAAAGTGTGTGGTGCACATATGCGAGGGCACTGACACATTCCTCTGTAAAATTGTGTAATGTAGTTCTCACCATGAATATGACCTTAGCTGTCGAAATGGCGTTAAACATCTATTACTCTCACTCAGAGAGTCAGAACCTCTGCCATCTCTGCACAATATCCCTCTGTTTGCTCTGCCCAAGGAGGCTATATAGGTTCTCATAGCCTCCCTGCTCTGCCAGAGACGGAAGGGGTGGAAAAAGGGGGGGGGGGGGTTATATGGCATAGGGGGTGTTAGTGTTAGAGGATAGAGGCCAATCACACTAGGAGTATCGGTATGCGGAAGACTTGGAGCCCTGGAGGCATGTGCCAAGAAATATTGCTTATCCAGACTCTGGAGCAGGATTCTCCTGTCAGTTTGAAAGTATAACCCTATACTTAATCTTAAGCCCTCTCTTAATGGGGTTAGCGGTCGTCATGTAGCCCTAAATCATAGTATGACTCTAGAAAGGATGAGAAGGCATGTTTTCCACAAAGTTCCAGCACACGGCTTTTTTTACTGTTGAGTCACCATATTATTCATAGAGAACACGATCTTAGAGGCTATAATACATAATTCTATAATACATTATATTACTCATTTACCTAATCCGTGTCTTTAGGGTGTGACTGTGCCTTGAATCAGTGGACAAGAAGTGATAACAGTTTATTGCCATAGCATTAAAATACATTTAAAAGATGCTGGGGATCACCAAGTAGTGATAAATTGGCAATTCTAGCCCTGACGCATTTCACCGACCCACCCACCTGGAGTGGGGAGAACAGGATGACCAATACTGTCTTCCTGTCGCTGTCTATCACGTGACCTGACCCTTATACATCGTGTTGCGCCGCCTGGTACCAGCTGGAGAAGGCTTCCAGACGCCGTGGTCAATGGAGGCTTTATTCCCCAGACACCTCTAGTGACCTCACAGAGAAACTCTTAAGAACAGATCATTGAGGTCTAAGAAATTTGTAACTTACTATGCTACCAATGAGAAGGTTAATCCAGACAACACGATGCTTATTTGCTGTAACATAAACCCTAAGAAATATTTGTTGAATGACTTGAATTTACAAGGCATCGTTGTAAAATTGAACAGTGAACCACCATATTTGTATTGCAGTGAAGCAGCCCAGGTGTAGTTTTTACAATGAAGCCCCAGATAGCAGTTCAGTAAATAACTGTGCACCGCAGTTTGGTAAAATAATACATTGTGTACTTCATTCCATCTGAACATGTGCATGACAAATCCGATTATATTTTGAATGACATTCAAAAACCTAAGATGTGCTTGGGTAATGACACACGCTACTATCCCAGCTTTGGGCCCCTTTAGCCTGTGGGCATGAATGGGGAGGCTACAGCCACGGTGTTGGTGTATTGGTGGGGTGTGAATTTCAGTGAAGTAGGCACTAAACAGGCGGCGCGTGGCGCTATGTGGTGTGTAGGGGTGGGGGTGGATTCTGTCTGAGAAGGAGCCCCGGCGGCAGCCCCCGCCTGGTTTATCTGACACGGTATGGGCACTTGTCCAGCAGCAGCCCCAGCCCTCACACCAGGTCAGGTCAGGGTGTCTGGGGCATGGAGAAGGAGGTTTACAGCTCTAGGTCAAGGTGAGACCAACAAATGATGTGTTTCAGTTGCACACAGTTCTAGATGAGAAGTCAACATTTGTTACACTGGGAGTAATAAAAAAAAAAATGGACTCTGTCGTGGTGGGAATACTCAGGAGTCCTGAGAAGCATACAATGTATCTCTTTTTCCTTCTGTTTTTTTTTCTTCTCACATTTGCTTTAGGGTAGGGAGAAGTATAGTTGTAGTAACGTCCTAGGAGTCAGTAGTAGAACCAGGTGAATGGGTTGTACAATACAAGACACACCCCTCGTACCATGTCAGTAGGACCTGGAAGGAGGAAGGTGAGTGCGTAGGTGGTGGTATCGGGGGTGCTGCTACTATATGTACTATGTCCTGGTACTCCTGGTACTGTACATGTAGTAGGATTTCTAAGGTTAGCATAAAGCTGTGGTCCTCCAGCTCAAGCCATTCCCAGACTAAAGTATTCATGGGTCGTAGGCGTATGGATGTATCCTTTTCACCGCACTGCAGTCCTTATAAAATGTCGCGGAAGAACCATGCAATAGTGCACAGGGGGTTATGCGCCGCCGCCCGGGCTTATGCCACCCAGTGTCACATGGCAATACGGCCCCTTTCCATATACTTCTCACATTGTCAACTACGTCATGGTATGGGTGTGGAGGTCCCCGACGTACGAGTGGAGGTATTAAAGCTGAATGCATAAAGCTATCAGGATATTTCCCTCTATTCACTACAGAATCATTTGAGTACATGACAGGGGCGTAGGAAGCAAATTTTTATTGGGGGGGGGGGGGTCCAGGGGTCTCGGTTGGGGGGGCCTGCAATATTTTTATATAGGCTTATATAGGGAACCTCCTCATTATTGGGGGGCCCAGGCCCCCCTGCCCCCCCCTTTTTCCTACGCCCCTGACATGTGTATATAACAACGGGTACCCAGCATGCTGGCTGTTGTCAGTGCGTATCTCGCCATGTACCAGATCAATCAATGGCGACCCCACTGGGCTGGTTACAAGTAAGGTTTGACAAGGGTTACTAAGATGGGCACCAGTTGCACCGTAAGAGTTTTGCGGTGAATACACATGTATATATAGGGAATCATCTCACTGGTTGATAATCCATCATCCCGCTAGCTGCCTGTAGGACATGCCGATGACAACCGGTCCCACCCTCCAACAGTGTTGAGCCCTATACCAGCAGCTTTATTCCTACCTGGGTGTCTCAGATACTGAACGATATATCATTGTAAGTTACTTTGGGTCTAGAGGGACGTTGATGGCATAGAGTACCTTGTACACCTTAACTTAACCTACAGTGTCTGGATATGAGAAGCTCATGTCCGACCACTTTATGAGGCATAGGACTTGGGAAATGCTCAAAAACAAGAGGAAATATCTTACATAAAGCAGACATTGGCACAGTTTCTAGACAGCCACTGAGCATTCTCATGTCTGTCTGTCTTGGATCTGGAGGTCTGCAGCATAAGTTTCCAGGTGTAAATCCACGTTACTAAACACCCAGTATAAGCATTCCAAGAAAGATGACCTTTTATTTTCAAATGTGCCTGGTATACGTGTTTACACCCATATATCTAAATGGTATCTTAAAATCAGATCATGTACCAAAGACACAGTGAGTGAGTGAGTGAGTGAGTAATAGATGTTTAACGCCATTTCGACAGCTAAGGTCATATTCATGGCGAGAACTACATTACACAATTTCACAGAGGAATGTGTCAGTGCCCGTGCATATGTGCACCACACACATCCCGAGGGGATAGGAAAGAGAAGAAATAGACCCTTTTAAGTGGGCTAGGGAAGCCCCACCAAAGACACAGAATGGGTACTTTGCTTTCTGCTATACCGAAATCGGTTGAGCTCCCTTGCATAGGAAGGCATTCGCAGATTTCTTCATAAATGACCCAGCAATTCTTTTTGGAATACCAAGTAATTCCATTTGATTCACATAGGCGTTAGCAGTAAATGGCATGTCAGGTAGTAGTCAACGACAAGTTCGTGGCCTTATCTCCAGGTAACCATTTAGCAAATGTAGGCGTGGTCGTTGCATGTGGGTGGGGTCAGGTCTGAGGAACTGTAGGGGTAGGGAGAGAGGGCCCTGCCCCCTCGTCCACTGACCACCTGCTGTACTCAGTGACCCCCTGCTGGCCAACCCCTACTACACCTGTTCTCCTATAAACCTCCAGGGTCCACCCAAAACTACCCAGGTATCCCTTCATCTCCAGACCTTTGAAGATAAATGGGACTGTGAAAAACACACATAGTCAGACATAAAAAGTGATACTACTGATAAAAATGGATAGGGAAAATATACATAGCTCACCCGAGAGTCTCAGTTGGGGGCCTGGTGTATACTGACCTCGCGAACGTTGCTTTTGTGTGTTTGGAGTTGTGAATATCACTTAAGCAATACATTCTCCATGGAGACACCACCATATAACTGTTTGTACTAATGCAATATGAGGCAAGAATGGAAGAACTGTGCATTCAAGTGTTCTTAGTAATACCTCCCACCATAATCTTGGTACGTCTGTGTCTCTTTGTTTCCAATATAGTTTCCATTAACATGAAAAAGGCACATCTGAATTTACGGAAAGTATCTATATAAGACGTCAGAAGTCTTCACAGGTTGACCAGATCCTGTCCTACCGGTAATCCATTAACCCTTTCCAAACGATTTGGACAGTGAGGCCCATTCATCATGCTAATTACTCTTCTAATTAATTAGTCACGTGGCCACTGATCCGGCACGTGACCCCCGTATTATCGCCCACAGATAACAGCGCACTCTGGTAGCAGCGTCCGTGTAGGAGGCCCGATGTAACAACCTTTCCGTCTCCAAGCACTTTATCTGATACAAACACAACTTTATACCTGTCTGCTGGATTTGTAGACGATGTGGCTAAAAGACTATGTAGCCAAGACCATGTGGCAAAAGTTGTGGACGATGTGGCCAAACTGGATGGACGATGTGGTCAATCTTTTCTAAGGCAATCTACCATAAGAATATGGGTTCTCCCAAGGGTTCTATAACGAACCCATTTACCTACCCTCACATAATTCTACCCTGGGACATATGCATGCATAATTTTCACAATATTCTTCCCAAATCTAACCCAAATTGATTCACCAATATCTGTGGACGATGTGGCCAAAAGACGATGTGGACAATAGACGATATGGCCAAAGTGAAAAAGAAGTGGTTTTGGTGTAAATCTATTTCTTAAATGGCCACATCGTCCATTTTCTCAGCTTGGCCACATGGTCCAGAAATTTGACCACATCATCCTTGGTTTGGCCACATAGTCCATTGTCCACATCGTCCATTGGCCACATCGTCCATCCACCGTCTGCTGCAGTGCTGGGGGAGTGTTGGAGATGGTGGTGTGGACGGCTAAGTGGGGTGTGTACAAGAGGAGGTATGTGTCTAGGTATGGTACACCCAGGTCCAGTATGTCCACTTAGATATGGGCTGTGCACATTGGGGGATTGCTGCAGACCAGCTGTGTGTAGGGAATACTGGAGAAGGCAATCTCAGATCATTATGGATCTACCACCGGGATCTACCACGTCTAAACCATACATAAAACTTTATGAAATGTTGAACATGAAAACCTACCTTTAACTCGGGATGGTGGGTTACATTATTGTATCCCTTTCCCATAATCCATACTCATATTCTGTGTTCAACATGTTTGGCAATCTAAAGTTTTCAAAAACTCTACCATAGGCTACATGCTCAGATACAAATAATATTGTTGGCTCATTCCATAAACGCCTCGATTTCCATTAGCAGACTGCTTCTATAATCTATTACAGAATGGGGGTGAGGGCCGGGTGTAAGGGCGTGATGGGGAGAGGGAGGGTAACATTCAAGGGTGTGGGCGTTGTTTATGTTGGCATGGCACATCCTCCCCTGCATAGCAGGCCTACCACCATTTCTAGGTGCCTCCATATTTGCTCTAAGGCACGTTAATGGAAGTCGAGATAGCAGCGTGTCTAGGGGGTCATATCTTAAAAAGGGTAATGCTAGTACCATGGGAAATATTTGCGGGGGAGACTACTCACTGAGCTAAGACTGCTCACTGAGCTAAGGTGAGCTATCCTGTAAATCTACGTGTACCACAGGTCAATGATGTATTTGTATGATAAATGCAGACCAACGAGTTATTCAGGATAAACCGTGAATAGGATCAGTACAATTACTTGCTCAGCCAAGCACGATATAGTGGATCTAGCACAACTGTTTGAGCCTTGACTTAGCAAGACAACTGCTAGTGTTGTGTAGTCTGATATATTTCTACAGGTATGTTTGTGCGAGAGTTACTCAGTCTTAATGACCTTGTTTTAGTATAGTGCATACTTCCCTATACTATATATGCTGCTGTATAATACTACAGTATACTCTGCAAAGAGAAGAGTTTCTGTATAAGGCAGCTTTATGGTAGGTGGGCATTGTGGCTAGGGGAGAGGCTTTTATACTCCTTTTGTGTGGTTTCATATGAGTTACCGGGTACTCATCTATTGTACAGAGAGCTGCATGCATGTTGCTTCACATAATTATTCTCGATGAGTGGTTGTTGGGTAAGGCAGACGGGCCATGCCTGCTGCTGTGTAAGCTGCTCTTCGCCTATGTGTAATGTTGCTAGTTGAGTTGGTCTGCATGCTGGCGTTGAGCTGCTCAGTATGGAATTTACCTACGTGGTGTGAGGGCAGACAGAGGGACCTCCTGTCACTCAGGGGCCACCCTCAAAGGGCTGGTGGTGTACCTGTGATTCTCTGCCCCCACTACTTACACAGCTGTGCTGGGGGTATAGGGGCACACCTCACCTCCTTACCGTCTCCCAGCCTGCCAGTCAACGGGTCGGTGGTAAGTGCATTACCTGAGAACATGTACAGGACAGCACTGACACAGACTGTGTAGAGGCTTGGAGCATACACCAAGAGTTTGTTTCCAGTTTGTGAGATTACTATGAAAATTGATGTTTTATCGGAACGAGAATGTAAAAATCTAAATTACCAGGAACTAAATCCTGTAGAATTACATTGATAACATCCTCATAAATTCTGTGTTATAGAAGTACCTGATAGGGCATATCAACCTGGGTGTTGGGGAGGGGGTATACCTTGCTTTGGTGGTGGCTACCCGGACACCTATAAATGACCCACTTTCACTTGCTCACCTGGTGTACGTGTACCACTGCAGTGTGAGCAGCTCATGAACATACACTTAGTACAAAGGGTGCTCCTAGCTACCATACAACGCTGATACAGTCAGTCACCTGCTAACCAGCCAATTTGCACTCACCTAATCTATACTGTCTGCCCCTCCTATACATGATTTGCTCAGACCCTGCATTATAAGTTATTGTCTTCCCCTCATCATATTTACTAATAGTATCTCTTATACTACCGCCCTGAATACACATATATTCACGATGTACATGTAGCTTTGTCTCTCTTCGTGTACCTCAATACAGGACCACATGTGGTGTAAATGGCATACTCGTACAAGTATATTCTATGGCATAACCCATACTACATTGTATATGTGACCCAATAACTCATCAGCCCTTCATATGGGCAGTGTTTATCAAAAGGCATACAGTATACTAATACTGTAAATACCGTGCAACAAGCTGGCGTTAGTCTTAGTTATAAACTAATGGAGATGAGAAGGACCAAACCATTTCCACTTTCTAAATCATAACTTCATCAATAGATGTATGTAGTGTCAAATGCGGCTTGGCATAAACACCTTTAACGATCTGAGTACCTCAATCCTAGATATTCCAACTTTATTCACCTGACACACTGCCACGGCGGCAAGCCCATGACACCATATATTGTATTTTTTTTGTCGGCAACGGGGTTTATATTCCAAAGTCTGTTGTGATTCCCAACCCACAGGAATAGATTCGAATTCGCTATAGGATAATGTGTCTCACCATTTACCATTTCACCCCGGGCCTGTGCACACATGGTAATCCTGTGTGGGCACACGCTATTCCCCATGATAATGCATGCATGCCGGTTGCCCTTGGAAAACTAGTCTACACTATATATCTTAGTGACATGCTGCTGGGAAGGAGTTACCATGGTAGCAGCAATGCATTCCCCATGGTTTGGCCGTTACCTTGGCGACGCCCCCCCCCCCCAAAAAAAAAAAACCTCCCACAGGGACTCTCATATAACGTCAGAAAACGGTAGTAACAAAGGAGTGCCAGTGACTAAGTGGATGATAGTTGAATCGTCCATTGTGCCTACATGCCCCCCCCCCCTGCCCCAGCCTCGCCACTACTATCTACTGAGATCACTTCACCTCCTCATCTAAGAGATCAGTCCGCATCCCTCCAGGTGTCATTTACCCCGGCATTTACCTCCTTCCTCCCGGGATCATTTCACTCCCTCCTTTTGGGAATCATTCCCCACTTCTCTAGGATATAAATACCGTCCTCCAAGATCTGACTCCCCTCTTCCAGGACTTTGACTTTATCATTCTAGCGGTCACCGCCCCCCCCCCCTTGGGAAAAGCGTATCCTGGCAGTGGGAAGGGTTGTGGTTAGGGAGTCATCAGAGAATGCCGGCTTGTGTGTTGCCGTGGCAACCTAATCATGGTAACCTTTAATCCGGCTCCTGTATGTGCATGTGGGGTAGTGTGTGTGTGTGTGTGTGGGGGGGGGTATACCCTACACTTCATTTTTAGGTTGAACCCATAGGTTCTAAAAAAATTACCCAAATTTAACAGCTCATCCGATCAGCTCACCCCCCCCCCAGGGACGCAGGAAAAGGGGGGCCCGGGGGGCCTGGGCCCCCCCAATAATAAGGAGGTTCCCTATATAAGCCTATATAAAAATATAGCAGCCCCCCCCAAACCGAGACCCCTGGGCCCCCCATACATTTCCGTTTGTTTCGTCCGACACTGTTTAACTGTCTGTCAAGGTATGTTGGGGCCTCGACATACGGCCACTCACCGACTGTCCACGCAGGGTGTTTCTGCATGCCACATAGTCTCTTAAGTGTGGGGGTCAATAGTAATAATTTAATGCATACACACGTGATAGATGATGATTGATATACTCGATATTATGTTTGTTTATACTACCACACCATTGGGCGGTTATTGGCAATGCTACACCCTCTTGTGACAAACCTGAAAGTAGTGGACTCTATTGATGGATGAATCGGAGAATTATACATTGTACTCTCAGTTCTGTAATCTCACACATGACAAAGTACACCCTTTGACTTACCGGAGGCGGCAGGAGTTTTAGGAGACGCGACAGGAAGTACTACTCCGGGAGTGACCGGCGTCGTTGGAGGCTGTGGTCTTGATGTTGGTGTTGGGCTGCGTATGGGGGCAGTAACTGGCAGGGCGGCCACTAGAGGCGCCACCTGTGCTGACGCTAACTTGCTGCGCTTCCAGAGCACGGAGCTAAGGCGCGCCCTAATGAGTCTCGACGACTGGGCCGCCGCCGACTCCGCAGTGATGACCGGCGACGATAGTGTGGTAGATACGGAAGTAGTGGCCGTGTGCGGCTTGCCGCTTCCGGTTTTACTTGTGCCCAGGGGACTGTGACTGTGGATACCAGAGGGCACCCTACAACTTGAGTTATTAGAGCTGGTTACAACAGTGCTGTTAGTCGGGGTTTGGGTAGTTGTCACAGTACCAGTGGTATTTGTGACAGAGCCACTGCTGGTACGTGGACAGGAAGTGGCAAGAGGCTTCTTGGGTAGCGCGGCCACCAGGTGCAGACGCGCCTTACCCCCTGTACACTGCAGCAGGCTCGCCGCCGACGACGCTGTACTTCCGGTAGCAACGACAACGGTAGTGCCCGACGTGCGGGCGATAGCCAATCCGCTTGAGGTGAGAGTGAACTGTGTGGCCCCACTGACACCCAACTTTGCAGCAGTAGCCGGGCTCACACTTAGTGTTGCACTTGTTCCAGCAGTGAGTCCTAATTTTGCAGCTAACGTTGAGTTAAGGCCTAACTTTGCAGCTGCTGCGCTAAAACCTAATTTTGCAGCTGTGGTAGGCGATGTGATTATGCTCAATTTGCCTGGAGTTCCTTTCACAAGTCCTAATTTTGCAGCGGCTGCGTTAAGACTTAACTTTGGAGCTCCTGTTTTACCTTCTAGCTTCGCAGCAACAGTGGTACTTGCGCCTAATTTTGCAGCCGCAGCCGTGACGCTTATCTTTGCAGCGGAGGCACTGGCGCTTATTACCTTTGCAGCACTACCACCACTGTGTTTACTACTGCTGGATGACTTGGACGAGGAACCAGAGCTGTGCTTGGAGACTTTGTGGCTCTGTTTGGAGGATCCAGAACTACTCTTACTGCTGCTTTTAGAAGTACTGCCAGATTTGGAAGACGATGATTTAGAGCTAGTGGAATTACTAGATTTGGTACTGGCGCTGCTCGCACTGGAGCAGGGACTTAGTAGGGTAGCCCCAGTGGTAGCTGTGAACTTCACCCCACCCCCTGCAGTCAGTTTCAGTCCCACAGCACTGCCATTGCTTAAAGATGCTGATTTAGAATTGCTGCTGCTGCTAGTACTGCTTGCAGTAGCAGAACTACTGGTAGTTGAACTGCCTTTATGAGTCTTGGAGCTCTTTGACTTACTTGCCTTGACAATGCCGTTCTTTACTGCACCAGCGGCGACGGCTTTGAGTATAAGTGCCTTGGTGGCAGCAGACACAGATGGCGGCCCCGACCCGTTACTACCGAGCGTTAGATGTGTCTTGCTCACAGCCTTCACCGACTTACCGGAAGACGTCGACGATTTTGGTGACAACGATGGTATTGGAGATAATGGCGGGAGAAGGGAGCGTACGGTGCTGCTTGCAGTGGATACACCGTTGGACACCGATGTCAGACGGAAACCGGAAGTCGACGACGACGATGATAGTTTCGCCTTTTTGGAGGGTGTGCCGCCGTCGCCGGCCGCGGATCCGGCCGCCCCGCCCCCGACAGTGGCGCTGTGCCCCGACGCGGGTTTGGCGGACGGCGGCCGCGGCCGCTTTTTGACTACCTTACTGCTGCCGCTGCCCCCGCTACCGGAAGTACCCCCGGAAACGGATGTCGAACCACCGGAAGTCGTGCTGGCTGCCGCAATCTTGTTCTTGACTTTGCCGCCAGCAAATCCAATGGTACGAGGATTGTCGCAAGCAATCGCGGCGGTACTAGAGGAAGGAATCGTGGTGGCGGTGGAGGTGGTGGACAGGGGATAGAGAGGGTGTTCGGCGCTCGGCTGTGGCCGCCTTTGTGGCCGCTACCGCCGCCGCTGTTATTCCTTTTCCTGCCGACGTCGACGTAGGCGGGCGTGGCACTGAGCTGGGTCGGCCTTGTGGACAACATGGGTAGGTCATGACCGGGACGCTCTGTCCTCTTGCAGTGTCTGTAAGACCTGCATGGCCGTGTGCTGTATCCGAATGGAGACTGCTGTTGGCACGAGGAGCGGATGAGAATCAAAATAAAATATCACCAATGAGGGAGGCGCGCTCGGCTTGGTGAAGCAAGCGTACCTCTCTAGGCACTGCCACCACTGTAAGGCGCTGTTCCACAAGCTGTGTGCCCTCTACTCCAGGGTTATCTCAGCATCATCATTCAACATGGACACGTACATCCAGGCTTGCATGTAGATCTCTGGTTATGGTTGTTCAGTTTGCCGTGCGTACATGTAATCCGGTAAAGATGAAGGACTGAAGACTAAGGTCTTCCTCCTCCCGTCATTACCAAATCCCAGGAAGCTTTGCTTCTGGGTATGAAGTATAGCCAAAATACTCACTATCCTGTGTGGAGTGGGTTAAAAGCCAACTGATCAGCGCTCCTCTCCTACCTTTACAATTAGTAGCAATGGTAGCAGATAGGTAAGGGTAACGGGTGGTACGGATCCCTGAGGATGGGAGACTGCCGAAGTAGATTAGCAAGAGGGCAGCCGGTGGTAGCTTCTGGAGGAAGGACACGCCAGGTCTCCAGGCCGCAGCAGGAGGAGACTACAACTGGCAGCAGCCCTGGAGGAGGTGGTTGCTGCTGTCCTGCTGCACACTGGAGTTCTTGCTACTGATGGTCCCTTTCCTCCCTTTCTCTCCCAGCTTTCTCTACTCCCTCCTCTGGATAGTACTCCCGCACGGCGCTTACTCTCACTCCTCAGTCTCCTGCCTTCCCCTCCAGATGCTGCAGCTTTTCCTCCTGGTCCTGTACTCCAGCGACTCTGCTCAGCCTACTCCTCAGCCACTGCCGGGCGTGTCCATGGCAACCGGGGGTGCCAGGAAGTAGGGACCCCCCCCCCTCACTTCCTCACCCGACCCCAATACTCACCATACACTCCTCCGTCTGGCTGGCCACTTCTAGGCACCACTTCCAAGGGATTTATATGTCTGTGCAAACAAGCACTTTTGAATCATGAAACTCCCAAGTTACGATGTTTACTCCTCAATGCCTATACCCACTCATGTTGGCGTTTTTATTCTTGAGCTTTTGGCGACCAACCAGATCTCATTGAACTCCTAGGCTGTACCCCACCCCCGTGCAACTCTCCCCCATCAGCTGCGAGCTAGTCCGGGGAGCTAGTTGAAACAGTTTGGCTTCCTCCCAACGACAGTGAGCAGACAGCACTGAATGAATGGATTCCTAGAATACTACAAATCGCTGCCACCAAACATGTGGCACGGACATTCAGAATTCATATCTACTCTTTAATTTTTCTATCAGTGTAAAGTGAAGTATGTTGTGAGATGGGGAGATAGGTGGGAGGGTGGGGCGGGGGCATTGTTGTTGTTGATACTGCCAGGAAGGCGGCTGGAAGTAGGGCAGCATGCCGTCGCCCCTCCTGTCTGTGGGGTGGTATCGCCCATGGTCTGCACCCCTCCCCCATCTCTCCTGGATGTAGGAGCAGGGCAAGCATGGAGGGAGTCGGCCCGGTAACGGCACATAACGGCCGCGCATCCCTCAATGTCAACACTACCTACACCCCCCTCCCTAACACACACACCAACCATGCAAGACCCCATACATACAGACCACATGCCCCCCTCCCCCCACACACACCCACAGCACGCGATCAGGATCCCTAAAGCACGCGCACGCCCGTGCCAGGCTAGAAGGGGAGGGGCATGTGTTGTGTGTGTTTGGTATGGTGGGGAAGGAGGGTGTATGCAAACCCTGGGGTGCATTGAGGATGGAGAGAGTTAAACGGGATTAGGACAAGTGGCTTACATTAGCCTTTTAAACCCTTTTAACTCCCATGTAGGGATAGGCAGTCAAGACGGAAATGGCAATGTCTTTATATTCTTAATCTGCCTTTACTAAACTTTGCTTTACATATTTGTTCTGCGTTATATAAGGGGGGTTAAGACCCTTTATTGATATAACTATTGATGCAATGAGACAATACATGACTATTGGATGATCTGACTGGATTGCTTGAAATCCCTTTAATAAAGCTTAGCTAGTGGATGTACGAACAGTTAAAAACATCAGGCTCAAAACCATAAAATAATCATGTACATCACAATTTTCCTTAGCCCTTTCCTAAATTACGAACCTACGTTGTATATAAAAAGTGAGAAAGTTGAAATTATACCACTGTAGGCAGGTACACAGTATTATGATATTAGGCAACCATTTGTTCATCTTTACCTTTTCATATTCAACACAAATGACCTAAAGCCCTTTTTTCTCTGGCTTCATTCTTCTAGGGGAGTGAGTACAGCACCTGGTGGGGGCACTCTCTATCTATACTGTAGTATCCATGTGCCCCCAATTTGGTATCCTTTCAAGGAGTCAAATATTGAAAATTTGGGACCCCGGGTTTGAGACCCTTTTTCGAGGGATAAAGCTGGTTTCAATCGACTAGAATCTTATATGGCCTAACCTATAGTACTGAACTTTACAAACTGGAATAGCATTTCATGAAATACGTAACAGTGACACTACTGAAGTAATCATTGGGCCGTGTACCAGAAGTGCTGGAGGCTGCTGCCACACTGGTTCTGCCCTCTGGTGTCATGCACACGTACCAACACCTCTATACACGTACATCAGACATGTTAGACTAAACATTTCGATTTTTATGCTGGAATTGGGGTGTAAGGTTTCTAAATGGCTCCCCTTCTCACCCCTGACTTTCGTATTGACCAAAAGAGATCCACCGTGGATGTCCCACACCCAAATTTTTTGCCCCTATGGAACAATCATCAAAGTTTCTAGAGATCAAACCATAAAATATGTTTCTACTTAATTTATGGTCAAGTCACTTTCAAAGCCTGAGTCTCCTTTGGGAAATTTTACCACAGTTCCACAAAAAACAGTAAATACGTTCCTTTATATCAATGGTGAAACGACCCTGCAGCGAAGTATAGAGGGGCCTGATATTTAGGCGCCCTTTCCATCATTATAGCTGACCAGTAATACGTGGGATGCCGGGAGAAGAGAATTTAGTGTAGCCTAGGGTGGTGATGGTATAATGAAAGTGGGAATGGTAGTAGTTATAGACAGGGGACTGGTGGGTGGCACCCGGGGCTGGCACCTTACCAACCACCTGGCCAGTAGCTGTCATCGACACTCAGCCACTGCAGTTGTTGTACATACTGCAGGCTGTGGATGAAAGTACAGGTCCATGTTGGTTTGGTATGAAGGAGGATATGGAGGAGGAGGAGGGGGAGAAGGGAGAATGGAGGATGGAGGATGGGAAGATGGAAAAAATTTCCTTTTTGGTGTTGAGGCGGGGCAGACACATATTACAGTATCATAAAGGCCACATTCCTCTGTGACCCCCCCCCCCCTTCCCTCCACGCTAGTGTGAGCGAGGAACAAGATTATCCCTCAACTTTTGATGCCGCCTTGGTCACTAATGGCTACTGCTATTACTCTATACTTCCATACAATTTGATTGGTCAATGATAAGTGAACCTCTTTTATAACAACATAAGAGACCGATAACCTGGACACTACACAGAGGTAAACACGATATCATTCAACTACCCTCCCTAAAGGCTGACCTGGCCTCAGGTTACCAAGAAGCCACTATGCACAGTGGCTTCATCCTCACATTCCACTGGCTTCCTCCCTCAGAATGGTTCATAAATCACACCACAGGGTGGCACCACCGCATGGGTATATGGAGCAATAACTGGTCAAATTGGGTAACCGGCCATCTTGCCCCCCCCCCTCTCCTTCCCCTGAGGGGACATATCACCCCAAAAGTAGTCTGCAAGAACTATGAGATATCTTTTGGAAACTGCTCTTTGCTGTACAGTGGCACTGAGGTTAACAGAGTACCTCTATAGTTGATGCGGTGAGGTCGTGACAGGAGATGGGTGGTGAGTTTCATGGTCGTGGTACACAGTCGGTGGTACTAATGGTTAATATTCTGGGTACAAGTAAGCATGGTAATGGGAGCATATACAGTAAAATTTTTGTTACCCCAAACTCATTGTTACAGGCATAAGGAATACATGTACGTTATATGTCTTACCAGATTTCGCTGTAACCAAGTTCAGCACTTCAATGAGAATTGAGGTATGGAAGCCGGGATTTAGGTGTGGTATCATGGGCCTTTAAAACAAAATGAAATTCTCTAATAATGCCCAATAAGGAAAGGCCCTCTTTTATCAAGGAAAATAAGTGACCTGAATACCCCTGGCGGAACACCGATTCATTTGATTTTCTTTCACAATGCAATGCACGTGGTCGATGGAAGCAATATGCCATTGCTTATATGTAGCCTCCTTGGTTGTAGGAAGTCCCGGATAGGAAGTAAATACCTGTGGGCAGTGGTCCTGCTCACTTGCATATAACAGACTTATTTAGCAGTTGCCTGTCCCAGGGTTGCCAGGCTATTCCCAGAGCCTAGGAGCGGCATTCAACACAAATTTTTGCTGTGTATTCCCTCCTCATAAATCGAAGAAAGGTGCATGATTTAGGCTATTTTTACTTACATGTTGGTTATGCTGACAGGAAAACTAAACATATTTTCCCTGATTGCAGGCAGGTCTAGTTTAGAATCAATTTACAGAGAAAAGTGTCCCTGGGAGAAATCCAGCACACACGTGCACTTTTTTCTATACAGATGTACCATTATAAATCACTTACCAGAGGAGATTCGGCATGCTATTTCCACTCACCTGGAAAAGGACAGATTATAAACATATTAGTGACCGTCAGTACACTTAACTGATTAATGATTATGATGTTCAAAAATAGACAAATGATGTGAAGTTTGTTTCATGTTTAATCCCTGCATAAGAAGATTACACCATTCTGCATGAAGTTTGGGCCTCAGCACCAGCAACTGTGATAAAAATTGAAGTTGTCAATTCCTATACAAAATCAGCTTTCTATACCGGCAAGAAAAACACACTGGTACGTGCTATATATATATAGCACGTACCAGTGGAATGTGAAGTCTTCTTACAGGTGAGAATATGATTGTTATCTTAAGAAATTGAACCGTCCTTCATGCACATGTAGGATCAGCATTTATAAAGCAGGCTTATGATCCGATGCTGGACGGTGAGTCGACACACACATAATGCTATATAGACCTGGAATGGCCGCCATTATCCTTTAGATTGTTCTGGGGACCGCCTACAATGAGATCCAGACTTCTAGGAACACCAGAAAATTGACTTCTTCCAGGAAGCAATCAGTTACTGGGGTACGTAAGGAGGATTGACCTAAATGAGGTTGCTCCTAGGAGCAGCTCTCTTCTACCCTGAGCAAACAGAGGCTTGCTCCAAGTGACCTGCATAGAGACTAATGTCTTCAGGGTCACAGTCCACTTCATGACCCACACCACTCTCCATTCGTATACTGGGTGAAGTAAGTGCAGTAAGTTTGATTTTCTGTGAGTTGAAATCTGTTTGGAGAGCTCCCTAGACATCTGGTTCTCAACGTGCTGAAACCATTGCAGTTAAACGGCAGTTAGCGCTGGTACCCAACTGGATGACAATTGTAGCCTTTGAACAGAGGTTAACTACACCAGGAACTAGTGACCTCAGCATGAGGGTGATCTCTTCCATAACCCATGTCAAACACTAAGCCATGTGTCCATTGGATTCTACATGGGTTCCATACCTTGAAAATCGTGCATTATCATAAACTTCCTCAATACTACATTCATAGACTTCCATAACACAACATAGTACTATGATCCACTGCTTGATCAGGACAATAATTTATATACATTGTAACTTTGGTTCGTCTAAGCATTGAGTTTCAGGCTGAAGGAAGCATCTCAGTAATTCAATAGAAACCTGGTGGAATATAGACACACTATAGTGTCTACATTTCTCAAATCTATCCTACAACATGCGAAAATCTATTGTAGACAGTAAGTACTTAGTTGATATAAACAATTTATCCTCTATGCAGATAGGTGATAACAGAGGGTATATTGGATAAAAGGAAGATGACCTTTAGACGATGTGATTTAAGGAGCAGTTTGGGGAGGAGCTCAGCGTCAACCTGAGCAGACAGATCATGGACCCCACACTTATTAGAGCCCTTTACTTATGGCAGACTGACGGGCTAAGTTAAGATTTACGATCACCTAATAGTGCTTGCTATTTACCCAAGGAAACTACACTGCTATTTCCGCAAATACAAACCATACCTCAACAATAGCCGTGTCAACAAACTTTTACTTGCATTAGACTAAAGACATGAAAGTGGGAGTTATAACCAACCAAGATGCAGGCAGTTATAACCAACCAAGATGCAGGCAAATCATTTTCTAAAAAAAAACATTAAATAAGGAATCTATTAAAGTTTTAAAGGGAAATAATATTGATCTAATAATTTACCACCCAAAAGTGCTCCAACCCATCTGCACTGCTGAAGAAGGGTGGTACTAGTCTAGTACAGTAATACAGACAGGCCGGCTATGCGCTGATTGGCAAGGGAGCTACCGGGTATGCAGTCGTCGACAACGGCCCATAATATAGGGGCTATATCCTTCCTCCTCTGTCCGCTAGGTATTTACAGTGGAGAAAAATCCACAGCTAGGCAAGGGGACCCCCGGCCCCCCCGGAGCTTACTTTGATACATCCGTACCCACCACGTGCCAGTCAGAAAAGAAACCTCCCAGTACATTACATCTAGAGTTCAAATAACGGAGAATGTTCTTAATTAGCAGCACAGTATGAGTGGGAAAACACACAGCGCTGGCTTATGGGGGACCATTACACCAACGGGGAGAGATTTCTCGTGTAAATAAACAAGTCCTATTATCATTTTTTTTCTTTCATAATAAAAGACCATGGACCCTAGTTTTGATATATAGCAAGGGCTCCTGTTCATAATGAACCAAGGAATACAAAACAATCGGTCTGCAGTGCTATGAATTGTCTTAAATACTGTGAATATATTTCTACAGGGTAGATGCACAATCTCCCCGGGTGAGACTCCGCCTTTGGGGATTACAGTAAAAACATATGATGGAATAATTTGGAACTACATAAAACAATTTTTCCATGGAATACATGTACGTACTTGGCCTACACATTAAATGGTTTGGATTATTATGAATATATCTGTTCAAGAATGACGCAAAAACAGCTCCCAGATAACACAATACACCATGAGCCAAAGATCATGCAATACCAGGATATTTTGAGATGGTGCGACGAAAGCAAATGCAGAAGACATCTGGGAGCAGGGTATTGGGGTTGGCATATTATGTAGGACGGTGATGGGCAAATGCTGTGGGCATACTCCATAGTTATGGTGATGGATATGCACTCCAACCCCCTCAACACTAACAGGTCGTTAGGGCAGCAGTAGATAGGCACGGCTGTGGGACAATGCACAATTTAGTCCTGCTCGATATTCCATTTTCATCCCACGCTGGGTGTTGTTGCTGCCAGTGATAAAAACACTTATTAGTGCAGCAATGGGGAAATCGAAGCCATCGTTATTTTCTTCTTTTTTTTCAAATTGGAACGGAGGAGAAGCTAAAATCCAGTGTGGGGCACTGTGTACAACCATGGGCAGAAACACAGAAACACAGCGTAGGGGCACTGATACCTGCTCGACCGCATGCACATGGCTTCAGTAGCCAAAAGGAAATGGTAGTTGAGACTTTATGTATTATGTCCCATTCATAAAGTCTAGCCAAACACCAAGTATGTTTGTTGTACTCAAGGTTAACCTGACAACCCACCTCAAACACCTGGACAACCCCAAATGAATGCCAACTGCCGCCCCCATACAACAGCTGGTAGTGTGAGTGATGTTTATTAATACAGTGTACTCTGATTTCTGAAAGATAACTGGGCATGTGAACGTCCTCAGGATTCACTGCTGATAACGGTGTTATGTATAGTATGACAAGAAAAGAATGCAAATGGAGAGTGCCAGCATGCCCATGGTGACTTCGTAAGTTAAATGTTACAGAGCACAGGTTTCCTAGAATTCATCAGTCAGCAAATAAAAATTTGCTAGGTTGCACGCTCTCTGAACCTACATTTTACTTTGAAACCAAACTCGTTTGAAGTGGCCATCTTGGATTGGTCCGCCATTTTGTGGTGGTGTATCGGCCAATCAGCACCCTTGTCAGCGGTCACCTGTCACATGAGGGCTGGTCCCTACCAGTCAACACACTTCCTACAGACCCCTTTAGAAAAACTCCCTTTCGGCGCCCCTGTTTTTGTCTCTTAACTTTATTTATTATTCTTTTCTGTTGCTTGGTTTATGTTTTGACGAGGTGGGTTATAGGGAGCCGCTGGAGGTGCACGTCTTCTGTACCTTCCAATGTTATCTTTATTGCAGGGCAGACCAGGCGCCGTGAGACACCGACAGTGCTGAGAGATGCTGTACGACCACGGTTGGTTCTAGTAGGTTGATTCTTGCATTGCCTTCTTGGGGGTCAAACTGGTACAAACAAATGCAAACGCCAAATTCGCTATTCAGAGAAACTCCTGCTTGATTTTCCACAGCACATTAGGGCAATGGCAGAGCACGAGTGAATGGTCTCGGATACAAATCTGCAGACTGATGTTGCATGAAACTCCCTATGCCTGCAAAAAGGCAATGGAATGATGTCAGATCCACGTGGAATCAACATATAGATAACAAACTAGAATTTCAGCTAGCTAGGATGCTGAATATCGTCTGCTGAGTTCTCCATAAAAATGATATACATATATTTAAGTGCCCTATTTTGAGTATTGCCTGCACAAAACAAGCCCCAGGTATTTCTTCTAGGATCAGCATATATATCTCTGTAGAAGACTTCATCATGAATATACCTAACCTCTTTTCCAGGCACGCTTTTGTGACTGCAGCAGGGATATTGGCCCTAACTGCATTGAAAGGGGCCAGGGACAGTTATCACCCAATTGCAATAGCTGTAGAGTTTTTTTTTATACCGCGTTCGCACTATCAAAATGTCGTCTGCTTAAAAAAGGTTAACAGTACGGAGGATGTAAAGACAACTGTAACCTGTTTTCGTACAAACACATATACATGCGTATTTCCTTTCATTATGTTTTGTTTAGGTATGTTTCTGTTTTTTTCTCATTCCTATCCCTACAGAGAAAACTTCACCCTTGCGATTGGGAAAGATAAATTTCCAGAACCTGGAAATGAGAATCATGCACACATCTACTACATATACCCGTGTTCAAGTATACATATTTTTGGTAATAAATCTCATTCTTAGTAATTTGCAGGCTTATAAAGATCTGATATAGCCACAACCACAGTCTTATTATAATATGGTTGCTCAAATTGACCTAGTGCCCAAAAACTTGTACATACGTTAACATTCAGGTCGCCTAGATAATGCCAATAACATTACCATAATCCATGAACTTAATGCAGAGTAAGTACTTCCACCACTTCGTCCTGAGCAATGGATTAGGCAGAGGATGTCCCCGGAGGAAATGTGAAAAGAAATGACAAAATGTGGTGACAGGTGAGATAAAAGGGTTCTAAATATAGGTAAAGCAGTACTGAGCGACTTATGATAGGCGTTTTTCAGCAGTGGGGGAAAAAGTAGCCAGTCTGAACCAAAGACCGTCCAATCAGATTCAATTGCCTGAGGGGACCGGTAGCAAAACACAGCAGTGGCGAGCATTTTTGTCATTATAACATTAGCAAGAAGTTTCATTTTACCTACGACTGGACACATTCCCTGCCAAGTGAATTCTGATCTGGTTAATCATGGGGAAAATTGCTGTGGAAAAGGGTCACTTTATGGTGATTACAGATGAATGGCTCACCTATTCTATCTATCAATGGAAGGTTACTGATGGAATCCTCAGTAAGATATACTACATTCAAATTTATGGTATGCTTCCCTTCCATGCGACATCATTCACAATCTTGTAAATATCAATCTCCATCAATTAAGTTTATTTGAATGGTTTGATGATTTTTCGCTAAAATGCTCATCTAGATTATTGGACTAGGCTGTGAATGTCTTCCCTTAGGCTTTGGACATTAACATAGCCTCAGTTTCACGTTTTTACTTTAAATTTATGTTGAACAAAGAAACAATGAGCTGCTCTGTGTGTGCCTCGCAATTATACGGATATCAAAACAGGAATATTATCCGAATTAAATCATGTTCATACCTAAAACAAAATTACCCCGACAGAGGCAATCTGTGCCACCAGTACTTATAAATACACGTATAGACAAGCATAGAAGAGCTGAGCGAGTTTGCAGGATGAGCAGCTCAGTGGGTTAGGTATGGCAGTCGCCTGGACTTCCCCTTTTTTCCCAGTACTTAAGAGTTTAACTACATATTTTGGACCCCAAAATTTGTCCAAAAAATAGGGGGTGCGCCCCCTCCTCCTTTTCCAAACCCTGGATCCGCCACTGATTGCTTCCGCTCCAGGTCTAATCACAACCTCCCCCCCCCCCAATACACAGGCACACATGCAGTCCTCCATATGTGGATCCTGTGCATGTGACGTAAAGGACGTGCGTACATAAGCTGTACTTGTGAGGGAAGTACATGTCATATATATTAGCATCGCTCTTGAAGGGACAGATGGATTCAGGTACAAATCACACTCGGAAATGCTTAATTCTAGAATGTCTCACAGCCTGTTGGGTTTGGGTAGTTTTTGTCTTTACCCTGATCGAGTGTTCCTCATAAGGTCAACATGTCTTGAACAGTCATGACTTATCCGCATTTTTGATGGGTTATCATTCCAAAGAACCCTAATTTATTCCTGAGTAATGACTACCAGTTCACAAAGTAATAAAGTATGCCCCTGTGAATGAATATTCCCCTAGCTTTTTAACGACATACTTTAAGACACAAGACATGCACTGCCATGAGCGGCTCCACAGCATAAGCGCTTCATGGGAGGTATTCTCAACATGTCTATGACCTTTTTGTATTTATTTCTCAGAAAGGAGGTCATGGGATGTGTATGGTGGCGGAGACAACTGCATTCTGGGAACATACCTTGAGGCACCACGTAACACGATGAGTGAGGAGGGGGTATGGGAGGGGCTCTGTAGTTTTCCTGAATACATTTAGCTAGAAAACCCTCTAGAGGCACAATTAAATGACGGATCTGTTAAGGTGATGAAACCAACGGTGAAGTAAATTCAAGTGAATATCGTGAATATTTGTACATAATAGTTTTTCATTGATCCTTCAGGTCCCTATAGTGCTGTAAAATCTAGAGATGTAAAACATGGACCCCCTGTACCTTCATGAACTCACCCTTCTGTCTCTCCACACAAACTTTGCCATAAAGATGAGTCAGGAGGTGGTGATAACCCCTGGTCAGGGCCTGTATCATGATATCTGTATCGTGATATGCTGGTATGCCCTCTTAGTACCCAGGGAAGTTTTTATTCTTGACCTAACTGATTTGATCTAGACAGCAATGTGTGGACGAGCAGATGGCAAAAGGTCCAGACACTTACACATAACAAGACAATATATTTAGCTAGTTACGATCCAGCTTGGAGGTGGGGGAGGGGATGAGATGTAGGTGCCATAAAAAAAGTCTTCCACCTGGAAGATAATTTAAAAATGAAAGCAAACACCTTACAGCATCTGAGTAAGGATAAGCTTGTGGATTTAGAAATTATCATGATCGAATTAAATGACAAACGGGAGAGGTAGCTTTTGAGCAAGCTTCAGGTATGATACATAGGCCACCTAACATCCATCTTCTTTCTTAGCATTCTGAGATGAAGAAACACCTGGGGAAGATATCAGAGATTATCCAACATATACAGTTGTCTAAAGCGAAAATCAGAACCGTCCCTACATGCTTTTGATGCAGCCACTCTGATGTTATAGAACACCAATCTGCCTGAATGTTTATTATATTCAGCCTTTTTTCTCTGTAATATCACCTCCTTTTTACATTAAAACTTTATTTTCGGGTCTGAGTTGGTGGTTCGGCTACATTCCCCTGGAGCAGCTCACTGGAAGTACTACCGTAAATCCTCGCGTATAGGACGCCCCTCGTGTATAGGACGCACCCTGATTTAGGTTGAATCATATAGGACACATCTTAGATCAAATTTTGATCATTTCAGTAATATTCTATAGTGTAAAATACCCGCATATAGGACGCACCTTGACTTGTGCTAAATCCTGTAGGACGCACATGATGTAATTTTGGTCTATAAGCCGCGTCCTTTACGCGAGGATTTACGGTAGTAACGATCTGCAGACACAGTGACAAGCCTGATGACTCCTGCTAGGTCCCACTGGTGGAAAAAAAACTTCACCCCACCCCCACCACTCCTGGAGGGGACTACTCAACTACCTAGAAAAGATGTGCTAGTTGACGGTTCACAAGTTCACAATAAATTATGTCAAAGCCGTAGGACAACCAACAGGGTTTTTACAACTGTATAATGTGTCACAACATTCATATCATTTCACAGCAGTGATTCGCAGTATGAAGATCGAATTTATAACGTTATGAATGTGATAAATGTGACAATAGTAAATAGTTATTGTTCTTTATTATAATATATGCGAACCATAGATATTATTGATTATGCTGATGTATGATAACATAAGGGGTGTATGTCAAATTTTGTTAAATCATCATCATCACCCTGTTGTCTGATTCACTTTAGGAGAAAGTACTTTTCTACATTGTATTAATGCCCCCCCCCCTCCACACACCCACCTTACCCCTCCTCCTTTCTGACGTGTTGACACCCTCCGTGACGTCAGTGCTACGTCTCCATGGTGATACACAACAAACAGACCCAGGCCCCTATCACCGACCCCTACCTCAAAAGTATAGCAGTAAAACTGGTAACCAGATGTATGCTGCAATCTTGTCCTATTACTAGTATAAGGGCATAATGTATGGCTGGGCTTCCACTCGGTCCTTTTATCCCAGATTAAGGACTGAGCCCGTAGGGCGAGGTCCTTTATCTAAGGGATAAAAGGACCGAGTGGAAGCCTAGCCATGCACTATGATGTTTATACCATGGTTTCCATCATTAAATTAATTGTTTTACCTAATAAATCTATTAAATCCAAAGATTTTTGTTGTGAGTCGATGTGAAGGGGCCGGTCCTATGCCATATTGGTTTCTTGCCAAGTCATCAGTATGCGAGCATAATATATACTCCATTTATACTGTAAATACAGCAAAGCTGGGGCTGTCATGAAGAGAGCTGAACATGTACAGCTATATTTAAGTCCCGGGGGGTAGAATCCATGATGGGATATGTATTTATCCTCAATTTAGACATTTTCTATCGACGACAGGGCTCCGCTTTGATTCAAAACAAGAAGCCTTTCTCGGCGAGTTGACCAGACTGCACAAATGCAAAATGTTACATCGACATGTGTCCCAGGGGCATTTTCATAGTAGAACCGCTGGTAAGGAGTGCGCGTGGCTGCCGGAATGACCTCAGATCATATGCCAACGTAACAACTTGTATCGAAATTTTTTCACAGTGCTTTAGCGCATGCTAAATCCATCGACCTATCATGGTCCGGCACCACAAACCAGTGCCTAAACATGATAACCATGGTATAAAAGCACATATATCATAGACAGAGCTTCAGTACTTTCAAAGTAGGTAAATAAGGGTCAATAGATATTGAAACACAAGAAAACTCGGTTTTGCCAAATTGCCGAGGCGACGAGTTAGGTTCTACTAGCTCATACTATACACCTGTAGAAGAACTAAGACATTACACTCTTTACACCCATTTTACTCGTGCTCGTATACAATGGGTCCCTACAGTACCTTAACATCTCTCCCCTCCTTATATCCCAACCCCCTTCCCTGACAGACAGTTTCTGGTAAATAATAACACCTGAGAGTGTTCACCTGTGGACTTAACGAGATGAGGCAGGTAGATGGGGACTACCTGTTGGGGTTTTAGTACCACCTGGTCTGCCTTCTACACACCTGTATCAAATACCTGAGTGACAGCCATGTCTTTGCCGGTACATCTTCCACCCAAAAGATATTAACAATACACGACATTCCAGGCACCTATATAGGCCTCACAGATATTGAGGAATCAACAACACGTGATCTAATAACCATCATTGATGGTGTGCTGAAACACCAGTTGACATAACTGTCCAAGTATTTTCATTTTTCCGCGTTTGTATCCTTTGCCAAAAAAGGGGGGGGGGGAAACATTGTAGTCGGAGTTTAAATCATTTGTAACACCCGGGGTGTAAAACGTGAAAGATCAATTTCTTTGAAGTGAATTATGCGTCTTTGTGGTGGTATGCAGCTAACATTTCACACTAAAATGAAGTCACTTAAATGTTAAATATTCAAATAATTTCAAATGCTAACCATTTTGTTATGTCAAAGAAGCTTAAAATCTACCAATGAGTCAGACCCCCCCCCTCCCCATGAAGGGTAAATTATGAATTATTTTTTCTACATTATTTACAGGGATCTCAGGAACTCTCCCGATGGAGATAAATGAAATCACGGAAATACGAGATTTCTCGGAAAATTTCACGCCCCTAGACACTACAGGTAAGAAGAAATGGACAGTAGATAGAGGGGCATCACAAGCTGGCGCTGAGCAGTGAGAAGGGACACTTCACATGTCGACCCAATTCTAGCTACACATGTTGAAGTGAGAAGGCTATTAGTTGCATGAATGTCCAGTATACTGCTGTACCTTAACACAAACCACCTGTACACTTACAGCACACCTTGTAAGAAACATGTCGGTCACATTAATGATTAAGAACATCACTGCTATTTCCAGCTCCAACCAATGCATCATAATTTAGCCTGTTGTCAGGTGCACGTTTGATTCGCCGCCCAATAAAACCAGGACCACTTGTTTCATTATGTAGTGTATACATATTTTTCTGGGTCGGCTTTCCTGCTGGTGGGGTATCTGGTGAGGGGCGCTGGCTGTGTGCCGGGCTTATCTGCCACAGAGATGAAAACCCATCTGGTGCTTATCTGTAGAAATATGTATGTTAGGTGCCCACCACTGGCAGTCGAAGCAAGATAAGAGTCAGGCTGCTGTCACTGTTGAGGTAGCCAGACGGCAGGTCAGGGGTGGGAATAAAGAAGAAGGATGTAGAAGGGAAATCTCTTGCTGCACATATCAGGGATGAAGGAATAGACAGAGTACAGAGGACAAGGAGAGGGGCACAGCAGATGCAATGACTTCCGATATGGCTTCATCTGGAAACCGATGGGATCAAACAGCAAGTGGACACTAGGGAGTGGGCAGGCAGGCAGCCAGACAGTCAGGGGAAACAGGGGGATTGCACACAAAGGAGGTAGGCAGGCAGGCACGGAGGGAGCTGACCGGCACTCTGGAAATGGCAATGAGCTGGGAATGTCCTATATGAGTTACAAACACTACTATAAAGTAAATGCAACTACACATAGTTGATGGGGAGATAGCTCAGTGGGCTAATGCACTGGGAAGTAATTAGAAGAACCCAAGTTTAAGTCCCTCCAGGGGCTGAAAATCTTCTTCACTGGGAGGTCGGGTAGTAGGAGTAACTACGCTATACGATTAACTATATCAGTAACAGAGACAGTGAATCTAAGAATTAGCAAGAACTTCCAAATCAATTCCCTTTTTAAGTTTATACGTTTGCAGATAAACACTAAGCAAAACCCAAAGGCAAATCTTCACCCGACTCTCAAGTGCTTATACAAAATCAACAACCACTACACAAAGAGTTCAATACCAATGAGCTTGCATCTCACACCTTGTTATTGTTGTGCTGCTGCTTTTTTTTAAAGATGCTCTGCCCTGGGAGGGTTAGGGAAGGTGTGTGGAGCAAGGTCCATGCACCACTCAAGATGAAACTGTAGAGAACCCCCCCCCCCTTCAAACTCACTCACATAGTCTCAAACCTAGAGCACCTCACGCGCCTACTTATACAAGACACAGGTATCCCCTGCTCGCTACAGGTGGCCCAGTTCCTAAAGCCAACTTTAACCCTTTGTTATGTAGCTAAGCGGGAATTTAGGACATTTAGGAGATGGCTGCATGTGCCCTGGGAGGTGGGTGAGCTGCTCATGGCGGTTGGTGGTGAGTTGGTCTGAGCATCTCAGCAGTTATCGACTCCACAAGTTACTACTATACTACATCCACCTCTCCACGCCAACCAGTGAAACCAGGCCGTGGGCCCAACACACACACGGACACGGACATTCTATGTCTCCGATGTCTGCTGTTGTTTTCTTTCAATCTCAATTTGGCCACCCATGTGATTATCCACACCTGTACATATTTTGACATGGGGGTTGTCAGAATGGTTGTAGGGTTAAAGGGAGGACAGGGAGTCTGCATGGCCTGATATAATCAATTACATTGTGCACGGTGCCACCATTTTATAGGTAAAAACTATCATTTTTTAAACATATCAGCCTCTTTTGGTTTGCATAATTGATTTGACTACATTGGCTGTACCAAACCCATAACATTACTCATCAGCAATCAGAAAAAGTCTGTACCCTCAAACATACCTCTTACATCATACCCCCCCCCCCACACACACACACATACACACTCAACTTCCTCACTCAGGTGGTTGGCCCCAACCCACACACATCAGCAGCCTGTTCCACAGATGATGGCGACCTGAGAAATGTTTACTCTCTAGTCGACTTTGAAGCATCTCAGAATGTAACATGTAGACTGAAGTGTCAGCCCCTTTCCACTATCATTATTCCTGCTTAACGTTCTATGTCTGGTGGGCAGGGTGTTCTGTGTTATGGAACTTGCAAGAGCAATATCTCCCTGAAGGTGGTCTGTCTTTTCTGCAGGCTTGATGAGCATAGCCATGTCTGGAGGAATCTCTAGGAATTCTACCCCCAAGACAATTACCCCCTGGACATTTACCCCCAGACCTTTACCCACATGCCATTTACCCCCAATGACATTCACCCCCTTGGATATTTACCCCCTCAGACATGTGTCCCCTCGGACTTTTACCCCCTAACTCTTCTACCCCTAGGACATTTACCCTCTCCATATTCATGTAGTCCTTGAGACTAGAAATGTAGTTGTGGGGACTAGAAACCTAGTCCTCAGGACTACGCTGTAGTCCTCAGGACTACTACGTATACTTCAGGACTAGTTCATTATACTATCAATAAAGTTGCATTGGGGACTAGATTCTAAGTCCCATGGATTACCTGTTTAGTCATGAGGAAAGGACTACCACTTGGTCCTCAGGACAAAAAGACAGAATGGTAGGCATGGGGACTATATGGAGTAGTCCAGTACTATACTAACTTAAATCTATTGGTGAGTGAGTAATAGATGTTTAACGCTAAGGTCATATTCATGGCGAGAACTACATTACACAATTTTTCAGAGGAATGTGTCAGTGCCCGCACATATGTGCACCACACACATCCTGAGGGGATAGTAAAGAGGAGATATAGACCCTTTTAAGTGGGCTAGGGAAGCCCTAAATCTATTGGTAAATCTATTGCCAAAAGCAAACTAAGTATATTGAATAAAAGTACAATTAGGCCCAGGGACTAGAATCCTAGTCTTAGGGACTAAAAGTGAAGTCCTCAGGGCAGAGAATTTTGTGTATGGCTGAATGTAGTCCTTGGGACTAGATCAATAGACCTAGGGAATAAAGGGTAGTCATCAGGACTGGATCCTGGTCTGGTCCTGAACTCTACTGAGTTAGTTAGTTAGTTAGTGTTTTACGGCACGTCAGCTACTGGTGATGGCTATTTGTGCCTAAAGGTTTTATGGAAGAAAGTTTCTACTGTTTAAATTTGACTGTAGTATCCTAGGTTCTTGACATATGCAAGTATTGTATCCGGTCTGCAGGTATCAAATAACTCTTTCAGTGTTGTACATTGATGGTATTGTGCCCTGATGGGGCACTGGCTACATTCCACAAGGAAATGTTCCACCGTCAGGTGTTTTTGACACCTGTTGCAAAGCGGTCTGGGTTCTCTCTTCATGAGGTGTGAATGCGTTAGTCTGGTGTGGCCTATTCTTAGTCTGTTCATGACAATTTCTTCTCTTCTGCTCTTGCATTTGGCTTTCTTGGTTGTGCCTATCTTGGGCTGTATTTTGTAGAGTTTATTGTGTCTTTCAGCGTCCCATAACTCTTGCCACTTTTGTTGGATGTATTTTGAACTCTACTGAGTAGTCTTTAGGACCACAATATAGTCCTGAGGACTGACTTTCTAATCCCAGGGACTATGAAACCTTGACTGTTTCTAGTACCCAGGGTTGTACCCGTTTGAATACACATATAATATAACTAGATGTGATCCTGGAAATAGTGTCCTAGTCCCAAGGACTATTATTCTAGCCACAAGGACCATGTTCTAGTCCTCAGAACTATACTTTAGTCCCTGGGACTATTCTTTATAGTCCACAGGACTATGTTTTAATGAGTAGATTATAATAGTCCCTATGTTACATTGCTCGATACTGAACTCATAGTCCCAGGGACTAACTCTGTTTAGTCCTGAGGACTAAAAGTGTACATGCATAGTCCTCAGGACTAATGTGTAGTTCACAAACCATTCCTCTAGTCCATAGGACTATAAAAGGTATCCGTCAGCCTAAAATGATAGCCCTGGGGACTAAAAATTAGTCCTCAGGACTAGATCCAGATAGTCATGGGGACTACACCTTTATAGTCCCAACTGCATTAGGCATCAATAGAATAATTCATAATCCTGAGTACATGCACCACATATTAGTCCTGAGGACTACTCTTTAGCCCCCAGGACTACATTTAGTACTTAGGACTATCCGTCCAGTTTCAATGACTACACCTTCATTTGCAGAGGCAAATGGCATAGGCCTGAGGACTATATTCTAGTCCTGAGGATTACACCTGCTGTGGCAGGCGGCTTAGTCCCAGCGACTAGTTAAACCGAAGTCATTGGTATCCTGCTTAAGGCAATCTATATGCCCTGGGGGCATCGTCCTCACCATGAATGTCATGGGGGCACTTTCCAACCCTGCCCTTTAATAATACAGGGGGCAGGGGTAAGTGTCTGATGGGGGATGTGGGGGTAAATGTCCATTGGGGTGGATGTCATTGGGGGTGGATGACCTTGGGGGTAAATGTCCATGGGGGTAAATGATTTGGGGGTAGATGTCTGGGGGTAAATGTCCAGGGGGTAAAGGTCCTGCTACCGAGGAATCTTACTTCCTTTGACGGAATCCCAACCAGCATTCATTCAATTTTCTTCATCTCTAGGCTTTTAAGTGAGTGTTTAAGAATTATCACCATATGAGTGGACAATTACGATTTATACATAGCAGATTTCGCTCGTCTATTCGATTGTTGCCCCCCCCCCCCCACGCCCCCAATCAAGATTTGGGCTTCTTCATCGTGTGGATGGGGGCATCCCTTCGACACCAACCGCCCCTTCCTCTCTTTTTTCCTGTGCAACTGCTCTGGGAAGAGGGTTGACACGGTATTACAATTTACATGTGCATGTACTGCAGTCTTGCAGAGCTATCGGGAGTCTGGAGTTATAAGTCGGCAGCCGTCATATCTTCATAATGACAATGATAGCACAGCGCCAACGTCGTGCCGCAGACAGGTTAATGACGTTACGTCATCCCTCCATACCCTTGTTGTTGATAATGTAAACCCCACAGAGGGAGGATCTGTTTACCCTACGTTTCGTCATTGAAGAGATGCCACCAGAAGTTGGCAGTGCCGCTGCAATCCTGTGGGCCGTGTGCCAGGGCTATAATCTGGGATCAGGGGAATAATCACTCAAAGGCCCACCCCTCCATCAACCAATTCCCTCAGGTGACCTGTCAGGGTGTCTATGGAGCTCCCCCCAAACACATTGCAATGATAGGACTACCTTGTAATACATAGGTTTATGCCCATGACATCATGATGCTTTCTCTGATATATGCAGTCAGAAAGCTAGATGGTGCCATTTGCACTGCTATGGGCTGTCAGAAAGCTAGATGGTGTCATTTGCACTGCTATAGGCAGAAGGCCAGATGGTATATCATTGGTTGACATATCATTTGCCAGTTGCGAGTATTTGAAGGTCTGTAGTCGGCTGGGAAGCCTCTAGCATACTCCAGTACAAATGCATTTGAGGCTCCCATGCATAACATAGCACTTTGAAAGCCACCCGGCAGCCTTGCACCGACTATACTTGCATGCTCATGATTGATGCATCATTGGAAGTCACTGAGCCATTGCGGCTGAAGCCATTATATAGTAGACAATGTACCACAGCTGAAGCCAGAAGACAGTCAACACACTGAGATGCAACTTAGTTGTTAGCCTCCAAGGTTAGTCTACTTTGGAAGCCATTACATTTCTCACTATAAAATCGGTCACAGGCTAAGACATTGAACCATCTGCCACATGAAAGCCACTGGCGCACTCATTTCCAGAAAACTCGGAAGCCACTTCAGTCTGTCATCTGGAGGCAATGCCTACATATATACATAGCAACCAGGCTGTCTGTCACGGGGAAATCACTTGGAACCGTCATCGGTAGCTCTCTATTATTAACCTCATGAGCAACAGACACCACCGACAGAAGATCCGACAGAAAATCAATGAATCTTTATCCTTATAGACTCCCTATTTGGATGAATCAAACGTGAAAACCAAACGTACATGTGTGCTATGCGTGGATTCTGAATGCAGTATTCTGTAATATTAGATAGTTGTTGGTAGAAACAGGGTTTAGGGTTTGCCAGGCGGTAGTTGGGGGATTAAGTCAACATAGTACGGAGATTTGAGTATGGGTGGGACACGGACGGAGGAGGATTGGCCCAGGTGAGAGGTGCACCTGGAGGCGGGTGTGAGAAACAACCACATAAGTGATCCCACACCGTATTCTACATCCCCATTCCCTCTGGTCCATTTACACTGTCAGCTCTGCAATGATATAAACCTGTTTTACACACACACATGCACACATATATATGCCCATAGGACAGGTTGTCTTCATTACTGTTAGACCTCTCAACCTCCCGAGTTCTACTTCATCCGATACAAAATGTTAAACCTTAACCACATTATTGGTTATGCAGATATAACATTCCAGCTGGGATTTGTAATCTTCTAACTCTTTAGGCAAATCCCTTTGCACTTGTCTTAGAGTAAAGTGTCTTTGAGTCATGCATGTACCTTGTCTTTTGCTCGCCTTTGGTGCCATATTGAAATAGCAAATGACCATAACACTGATTTTTGTTTTGGACTTGCTCATTGCATTAATGAACTGCTATGTTCATTTAAATAATGCTATAGAGCAGACCAAGTTTTATTGATTTTTCAAAGGAAAGTCACAAATGAAACAGTACAACAACTTCATGGATCTTGACAAATGTCAATATGAACACAATCAGGAGATGGAAAAATAGGGACTGGCAATATTCACTCAATAGGTTATTAACATAGAAAGTACAGACAACCAAACTAAAAGCAAAAAGAAATAGATAGTAAATAATATGTCATACATAGAGATTTGTGTCTCTACACATTATTTCAGTACATCATGATTACAGCTAGATACACCTTGTCTTGAGTTCAAATAAGTGATAATCAAAGTTGGTGGTATATGCTGTTATATGCATATGGGAACATCAGCAATATTAATATGGATGTAAACATGAAAGAGGATATGAATGTGAGTATGAATATGAATATGAAGCGGCACGGTTTCCACACCTGCTTCTCATTGTCAATTATAACCTAATTTCAGGTTCAACCTTATATTTTCTATCTTCATCACACCCTCTTTGAATTTTACCTTTGTCGTAGCTTTCTGAATCTCCTCAGGTAGAGTATTCCAGAGAGCCACCCCTCTGTACCATGGCGATCTTTTATAGTGTCTAGTAATAACCCTAGGTAGTTCAAAAACAATCTTCTTTTGAGACCTTGTATTATAAGATTGTGGTCTATTTAACACAGTCTTTGATTTCTTATACATTAAGCATAATAATAGCATGTCAAATCTTTTCTCTAACACTGGAACCTTACAAATTTCATGCAACTCCTTCACACTATACTGTCTGATATTGCATTTCACACAAACTCTAAGAGCTCTATTTTGCAGTCGTTGTAATGCCGCAAGACCATCCTCATTACAACTAGTACTTATAAATGAACAATATTCTATAATTGATCTGATTGTACAACAGTATATCTTTACACTTTGCTCTTGTGTTAAAAACTTTCTTAACTTAGCAAACCTAAATAGTTTATTGCATACATTTCTTTTAATAATTTTATTCTGTTTATCAAAACTAAGTTTACTGTCAATATGTACACCTAGATATAGAAAGAAGGTGACAGTTTGCACAGTGCTGCCATTGAAGTCTATAGTAGAATCCGGACATCTTTTTAATTTATGAGCACTACAAAACCACATAAATTTTGTTTTAGTTGGATTTACTGTTAGTCTGTTTTCGATAACCCAATGCTTAAAGTTAAATTACATCTTCATTCAAATTCTCATTAACCAAGTCTACATCTTTGTTAGAACTATAAATCACAATGTCATCAGCATACAGTTTAATCTTGCATTTTTTTAAGACCTTAACAACATCATCAATATATAGGACATACAACAGGGGACGTAAAACTGATCCTTGAGGGACACCGTAATCAATATCTTGGTTTGAGGACAATTTATTACCATAGCCAGTTCGTTGCTTTCTATTTTCCAGGTAACTTTTAAACCATAGAAAATTAGATTTACTCAAACCAAGTTTACTGAGTTTAATTAGCAATTTTGAATGTAATATACTGTCAAATGCTTTAGTGAAGTCTATAAATAGAGCCCCTGTTATCAGACCATTGTTTCTACATTCATAAAGCTCATTAACAAAGTCAAAAGTGGCATCACCAGTACCTGTCCCTTTTTTGTAACCATATTGGTTTTCACAAAAAGTACCATTTTTCTTCATACTTTCACATAAGTAATAATACATAATTTTCTCAATGACTTTGGACGGCATTGGTAATATTGATATGGGTCTCCAATTTTTTACCATTGCTAAGTTTCCATCCTTAGGTAATAGTCTTACAACTGCCATTGCCCAACATTTTGGAAAATACCCCTGTCCAGACTAATTTGTATCAGATGAGTGAATTGATTTATCAACAACGATAATGCACAATGTAGTATATCTCCCCTTATTCCGTCTATGCCTGATGACTTATTTTTATCAATTTCCTTTAGAGCAAAATGGACATCCCACTTATTAACCTTAATATTCTGATCTAAGACGTTTTCATTTGCCAATAGTTCATCTATATCTAGATTATTATCCACAAGATATTGATCAGTTCCAACAGCAGCAATATGCAGATCCTTACCAATATTACAAAAATAGTCATTTACATATTCACATACATCATCAGAAATTACATCAGCACCAGTTATATGATGTCTCATGTCTGGATACATAATAGAATTCGAATTTTTAAACAAGTCATTTATGTGTTTCCAGAATTTTTTGGGATTACCATAACATATTTGCAATTCTTGCATGACACCACCAATTTGATTTGCTTTAATTTTCTTTCTAATTTTTCTTCGACAATCCTTTATGGCTTGCTTTTCCTGAACACTTTTATTGGCACTATAGAGACTTAACCATCCTTCTCTTTCAAATACTAAATCCATAATTTATCATCAATCCATGATTTCCTATTTTTTTTAATGTATCGTTCAACAAGAGGGTGAAAAGTGTCCAAATACTCAATTAACGGAGTCAATAACATATCCCATAATATATCAGGATCATCAGTAATATTATAATAGGTTTCTAGTCACATGATTCTAAAAAATCTCTAAATCTGTCTTCATTAAAGTTTCTATAATCTCTTCCTCTATACTTAGTGCTAACATAACTGATATTCTCATGTCCTCTACAACCAAAAACTGGGAGGTGATCAGAAATTAGGGCACAGACCGTACTTGCATTAGTTACATCTAAGCTATTTGTAATTATGTTATCAATACAAGTACCACTAAATGGTCTTGTCACCTCATTAATTAGTATTTTCCATCCAATATCCTTGCACACATTTCTGAAACTTTCACACCCTGCATCATTTTCATCATACATATCGAGATTAAAATCACCTAAGATCCAAGTCTCATGCCTACCATGATTGTTGTTATATTCGTAACCAGCGATGGATCGTAAGAAATTAATAAAATTTGGTACATTCGTATTTGGGATTCTATAGATAGAGACAATCAATAAATCCTTTTCACCAGGAAGGTTTAACATAATAGCAATACTTTCATAATCGATGGTCTGTATGGTAAAGTCATTTACAACTCTAATATACTGCCCTAGGCAAGCCCTCACACTTAGGCCAACTCCTCTACAATTTTTACCAATTCTATCATTCCTATACAGTAACCTATCCTCTCTATTAATCAGGCCATCAGGTGAGGCAGGCTTCAGCCAGGTTTCACATAGACATATTATGTCACTCCTTCCTAATATCTCTTAGATTTCATTATATTTGTCTTCAAAACTACGACAATTTATTGATGAAATTACCAGTCCCCTCCTCTCCCTAAAATCACTAACACCACAAACCATAAGTTTAATTGTATGTAATACTTAAACAATGAATATATACACATGTGAAAAAGCATCAACAAAAGAACAACAAATAAATGACTAATTACAGAATATACAAATCCTCTTCCACAAATTATCCTCGTAGAAGGGGTGACTGATTATACCAGCTTACCTATGTCAGCTATGTGGCTAATCAGAGAAAAATCCCCCCGACTTAGAAACTCCTTGGCGACTTAAGATCTTATAACTGGGTATCGCTAGGGTTAATGATATTAAAGGACAGCAAAAGTGACACTTAAGATTATTAACCTAATTTAGAATTAAGAAAAGAATTTAATGCATTTTGTCAAATATCATAATTGATCCAGTTTTAAAGAAGCAAAAACAATAGAGAAGGGAATATATTGGATTACTACTGAAACCAACCTGTGGAAACATTGATTAATTCAACTTCATTAAACAGCCAGCATCTCTATAGTCACCAATTAGCAAGATAAGATATTTTAACCAAAGCGTAGGTAGCATTGATTGATTTGTTTAACGTCCTAATGCCCGATTTCAAGCTATTTACATTATTATGTTTTACAGACATTTTAACATTTTGTTAATCTGAGCTTAGCTCCCTCCTCTAGGTCTCAAAGACACCATCTCTGAGGGAATAGTCATGTAGGTGGGGTTTTGAAACTTTTTCGGGAATTTTGAAATTAAGTGCAGTAGTATTAAATCTTCCACACAGTTCTATTGACTACGAAACATTCTCAAACCAACAAATTGCATCCATTAAGTGCCGGTGGTAGATTTAGACGAAGGGGGCAGGGTCGATCGGGCACCCCCTCTTTTTGGCATGAAATTAAGAGATATTCATCTAAACTTCAATCCCAGATTACCACCAAAATGGGCTCTGCGCCCCTGCTTTCATGCCTATACAACTTCGTACTCCATATCGTGGACCTGCCATTCTCGTATTCTCTAATGTGTGTCTATTAAGAAAGGTGCATGTTGCCTTATCACCGCCCTAGTCAGAAATATCGTCATTTGAGATTTCTTTTTCTTTTATTCTATTAGAGAATAATGTACTAAGGAATGAACAAAGTAGTTAATGTTGGTATCAAATGAAAGCTTATAGTCTAGGGAATACAGCTGACTATCAACAATAGACATTATCACACTTCTAAAATGTCAATGATAACTTTACTATTGAAATGTAGTTTTTCAGAAATTCTGAGACACGCCAGTCCATGATAGGCCCACAATGATAACAGGCTGTGATGAACTGCTTAGGCTAAAAAAAATAAAATCCTCCCTCATAACTTGTGACAAAACTTGGAAAACCATGACATTAGGGGAAAATCCCTTTTTCTAAATCTGTCTTCAGCTACATTTCGGTACTTTGCATGATGGAATACTCCAAATAGCTACAGAAACATAATATCTCAAACATCGTAGAGAAATTCAGGATAGCCCTTAACTTAATCACATATTGAACTATTGTAGCATAACGAATAAAAATGCCATTATTGGAAAAAAAAACATTTTTTAAACATAATTATCCATAATTTTGGATCTAGAAGGGATAATTCAATTCTGTTTCAGTTATGGAAACCTTATGGACAGGTTAATAAAATAGAGTAACTTTTTGTTCAAAAAGAACAAAATCATGGTTTCCATAGCAACCGAATTTCAACAATTGTGCTATATATTTAGGGAAAAACATTCTTTTTGGATTCTGAATAAGGTCATTTTAGAAGGAAAATAAGAGTCTTGGCTATAGCATTATCAGATTCTTCAGAAAAAGTTATCCTAGACTTGTTTTCACTTAGTGTTTTACTCTGTTGGTCATATTTCCTTAAATATCATATTTTGAGCATTTGTGGGTATTCCCCTTTATGTTATTTTCCCTGTTTCGTCACACTTTATCATGACTTGGTGATGAGAAACAAATTTTGTTTTTAGAGTCCTTACATATCATAGCTTAAACTATATCACTTATCAAACTAAATGCTATAGATCGGTTGAATAGCAACTAGTGACATGATGTCCATGGGAGTCAGTGCCCAAAGTTAAAGATGGGTACGATAGGATCTCAAAAGCTTTTTTAGTGGGTGGGGGAAAGCCCACATCAGCCATACACCCCCTCCTGAGCCGTTCATCCACCCACAGCAACTATCTGGGTCTGGCCAAGCATCAACTTAGATCCAAGTCATTGTGCTTCCGCCAGTTTCATTCGGAAACTGCCTGTGTGTTTCCAATTTAGCCAATAAAACTTCTCTGCAGCGACATAGCATTAAGACTAACATAGTGACTTAAGGACAGTCTGTGTGTTTCAATTTAGAGGTAAATAGAAAGATTGTCTGTTGGAAAATAGTAAAATGAGCATATCTATGCAGATTACCGAATGCACCCAAGAGGTTGGGGATTTCCAATATCACCTTTTTTTTTTACGCAAAACATAAACCCCTACAACCAACCCACTCCTCTGGACGACGCCCAACTTTGTAAACAAGACTCACATCAATGAAATGCCTGCAGTACAACTATACACATCCCTGAACCGCCAGCCAAGAGGCCATGGAATCGATCAGCACAAAAAATTGGCATAACCTCATTTAAAATTCATTTTATATGCATTTTATTAGAGTTTCATATCATAAAGACACATATAACACTCACACAGGCTGTAAATGATTGCTTCGCAAATGCGGAAAAATCACAACTAAATTTGAGGCCTTAAGATGCGTAATTTAGATCCGAGTCTTTCTGTCTAACCGTCAGGTTATTCCTCAAACTGAAAATTCCCCTTTGATTTCTAGGATTGAATCTCTCTCTATATGTCTTACATAGGCAAGTCTGCTCCTAAAATTTATCAATACATCCTATACAGTCTGTACATGCATACACGCCTATCATACAGCTTTAACAGTGCTGAGACAAACTGGATACTGCGCTTATTAGACACCGAAATCATTCATGAATTATGAAATAAAAAGAAAAGTTTGATAAAATGAATGTACCCAGACCAAGGATCCCTCCCATTTACCATGATTATCACAATAACATTACACCTGGAGGTATTATAAATGGGAAGGTGAGACCCGACATGCCGTGAGCTTCCTGTGGCTATAGGAAGGGGTGGAGGGGGTGTTCAGGTGTGGGGTATGTAGTGCTGATTACCTAATCGTCACCAGGCGTCTGCCTACCTCACTCTACCATCAGGGGGCAGTCTGCATCCTGCAGCATGGGATGGGGGAGGGGGTGAAAGGTCTGCTTATACTGGTGGTAAAAGGAGAGAGGTATGTTGAATTAGGTAAGGCAGAGGCTGTGAAGTGGGACAGGGGATGCTATAGACACCTGTGGGCCACAACGCAATTTCAATGAATGCTGGAATTTTCTGATTTTTCCATCAGCCTTCTTTGAAGGGGACACATGGTTTGGTTGTTTAAGACCCACGAATAGTGGAATGGTATACGAGGTATTTCTGCAGGCACGAATTCCCAATGCATATACATGTATATACACAAAGTGTACTGTGTAGGTGTATACACATAGCTATATGGACGATATCATATCCAAGTCCCTGTCTTATGGTCCCAGTCCTGGCCAGAATGGTACAACTCAAACTTAATGTTGTGAAATGTAATAGATGTTTGATGAAAATGCATGCCCTAAATCTGTTTTCAGGCACTTCATGGCCCCTGAAGTTCCCATAGTAAGAAGTGCCACAGGGAAAGGAGGATAAGCCTTATGGTATGAGGGTAGCAGGAAAGCAGAAGGGGAGAGGGCTTAACGTGGCATCTATAGAGGCAACACGTGGTCTGTAAGATCCAACAGCAAGAACATAGGGTCGAACCGAGTAGATGTATAGAACGTGTGGACCGACGCCAAGCAGGCAGATTTAAACAAAGATGCCACTCTGCAAAATAAACTTTAACCACAGTCTACTAACCACGCACCAAAACCGACCCCCACCTTCTCAAAGGACATGGTAATGTAGCCTACATTATCAGGACGACTACAGTGATAACAGTACTCCTGCAAACCTCAGCACCTCCCACCTAGAGTCCGGACTGCTACTTGAATGCACTTACATGTTTGGCTGAAGTTACTTCAACCAATCATATACATGTAAGTGCATGTATACCATGTACAAAGAATTGCATTGTCTTCAAAAAGAGACATATGGGCTTAGCCGAAAAAAAAAGCCTTTCGGTGCAAAGATAATCTATTAGCTATCTAAACGAAGTTCGCCTTATCACGGTTGGTCTATTCTGTTTTCTATTACATGGTATGTATTGAAGACAGTTATATTCTATATAGGTATCATATAGCACTTCACACTGTACTCCATGGGGCTGGGACAGATCCCAGAGGATGTCATATGCTTTCAGCAGAGAACATACCTTAACCATGTTCTCTGCTTTCAGATTGGGAAAAGGACGTGTAGAGTCTTAAGAAAACATAATCGGCTGATTTTCTAGTACATTGTATAGAGATCCAGCATCATAACCCGAGCCTGCCGACTACCACCCCTGATTACATCGAAACCGGAAGGAGCTAATCACCGGCCACGTGAAGCTGATGAGCGGAAGGACGCAGTTATGTCAGACATTTTGGGAGGCGCACCCCAACTCAGGTAATAATATTTGCTTAGACGAAAGGAAGGCAGAGTGGGTATGGGAACAGGCTTTATCTTATGTTCACGCTTCTGCCTTGCAAACGCATCATGCTCCAGGGTGTGTGCTACCTACACTAAATGGGACCATGTGAATGAGGACTTTATTAACAAAGAACTCCATATTGCTATACCAGTATATATATATATATATATATATATATATATATATATATATATATATATATATATATATATATATATATATATATATATATGCTCCATAACTCAATTATTAAGTATATATGCTCCCCCCCGCCACAATTTTACCACATAGCTGATTCTATATAATATCATACTGATCTACATATCTTTTTCCCAGGAATTCAGTGGCTTTGATTCACCAACAGGTATTCTATCAATATCTCCAGATGATAAATGAGAAACGCGTATTTGTCTACAAATCAGTCTGTCAAGTTACGCTAATGGACAAAATACAAGTGCTTGAACATACTGGTATATTCTCATAATTAAGTAATATCATATCTTACTTAATACATTTTGGAAAATGTCATCTAGGCGAACATTAAATTGATTTACAACAAAAGCAAACGAGCTGGGTGGTCGCTCCTTGAATTATGATTTGTTGTACAGACACCGGGAACCTTTTTTTCTTCTGAAAAACGGTAGCAGGAAAGCTACATGTTATCTCATTCAAGAGTCTATGGTCATACGTTTGGGAAAACCATCTCAATGTCGCAGACATTCGATGGATACAGCAGGGGTATATAGTCCGGATCATTCCCACCGAAAGAAGCTATTTTTTTACCTCAGTCTTTAACATCATATTGAATGACGTTTGTGAATGTGTCAACACGGTAATCATTCCAGTATTTCCCATAATGTTGTCATTTCAGGTTAGTACGTGCTGAAAAGAACTGGGAGTAGTGCTCAGGTGTTTTTGTTGTTTTTGTTGTTTTTGTTGTTGTTGTTGTTGTTGTTGTTGTTGTTTTAAATTAGTTATCCTCCCTTGCCACAATGGAGGACAAAAATGTCTCAGGACTTGTTGGTGACTCAATCGAACATGAAATCACTGACTAAATCATCTCCAAGCCATGTGATTTTTTTTTTTTTGATTTTTTTTTTTTTTTCGAAATTGAAGAGAACATTCTCTTTAGGCTTAGTCACTTTGTAGCATGAGGGAGAATAATATGGAGGACGTTGCAATACATATAATTCTAAACTAAATATTCCCTATAATGCATATATGCTCAACAAGAAATCCCTTCTTTCTTAGCATGTTTTCTTGACCGGGGTTATTTTTATTTTTAGTCTGAACTCAGATATGATTGATGACCCATTGATGTATCTCCTTATCTGCAAACTACCCCCGTAGCCTTTCTGATTGATTAAAGAAATCCCCATATTGGACACAGTTTGAGGATTAGCTGTACTAGTATACATCAGTACTGATTATGATCAGCTCATTATGGAACTTTTGAGATACTCACTTCTGCCTGGCTGTATCCAGTTACCCGACCGACCCTAGCAAAATAGGGCCTTACAAAACACCGAAGATGTGTCAGGGCTCGACAAATCAGTTTGGAGACTGTGTGCCCACTGGGCACAAGGGCAAAAAAATGTTGTGCCCAATAGGCAAGGTCGGTGCCCAACACCTTTGCTTTATATACTCAAAATTACATATTTAGATAAAGGGAACACACATAGTTTTAAGATGGCTTTAGTAGCTTTTGGACAGCTGTGCCCATTGGGCACAACCTGAATTTTTTTTTGTGCCCAGTGATTTTTTTTTGAGTCACGGGCATTGGGCACAGGGATTTGTCGAGCCCTGTGTGTTCTCAGTAAGTTCCTCCTCAAAATGGCCGTTTGTCATTACGATCACTCTATTTCCTTTAGCTATAATTATGGCTTATCTACTAGTAGTGCATTTCATGTTTTCAATTCCCATTAGGATTGTATAAAGCTCAATCAAACTTTGAAACGCAGGTATCAAAGAAAATATCGTGTACAAAGGCACTCATGATTCAAACTATATATGATGTAGATAACATAGGATCTAGGGCATCGAGGGTACACCCATTATCATAAATATATCCCTATCTATAGGGAATTAGCATATTAGGCTATGGAGGCTGCCATCTTGGTTAGGCCCCCGACTCCAGAGCAGAGCATTCTGGGTAAATTTCTTATTAGCCCCCAGAACAATGGTAAGTGATAACACTGATAAGCTGTACCCACCCCTTATCTTAATCACCCCAAGTACCCCTCTATTGTTTCAGGTGTGAAGTAAGGTGATAACCCTGATAAGGAGACAATGCCTTGATTGGCTTACCTGTGGTATCAAACAGAAATTTCAATGATCTATTGGTCTTTAATTTTAAATATTTAATCTATTTCTAGATTATCTACTTAAAGATGTTGATATGGAGAATCCACACTTATGATTTATAGAAAAATCCCATCGGTAGTAATAAATTGGCAGGTTGTCAAATTAGACTATACAAAGAGGCCAAATGATTATCTAGCCTCCGACTACATGAGCCACCTAGCTGATTTCCTTAGTACCAGCAATGTGCTAGTCCCGTATAATCGATCTTCTTATAATACTTCTAGAAGTACATACATCATTTCTTATCATCTTGTCCTGCCATGAAAAGCCACTCACTCAATCTTCATAAATCTTAAAAATTGGAATACACATGTAAAGATTTCTCAGTTTCCTGTACATGTAAGCAATGAACTGAAAGAGAAAGCAATGCATGCATGACGTGTGCATGCGGGAGACATGGTGGCTTGATGTGAGAGAAGGTAGAACTGAGTTTTATAGTATTGAGTCAGACTTCATGCGTTAGGGAGGGGGAGGCCGGGTTCGGTCCGTTTAGTTTATCTACCTGAGGGCCCACCGTCCGTCAGACAGCTAAGTAACCCTGTCTACCTCACCTGGTTGCCATGCCAACATGGCCCTTTGATGTATACCGGCCCCAAGGTAGGAATGTGCAAAGTATGCAAAAAAGCCCAGGTCCACTGTTGTAGCAGCAGCAGCAGCATCCGCCGCCTACACCAGAGCATGCATGGCACACGGCACCACCACTAACACCCAGCCTGCCACCACTCACTCATCTAGTCTGTCTACAGGTGCCTCTCTGTAACTGCTTTATTTTAAATATTATATATCCTTGGCTATCATACTTTCGTATACCTGTATGTCCTTACTTTCCAAGCTATTTCCTTTAAATCATCTGTATCATATTTCTAACCATCAGAGCTTTCTCCCTAACACACGAATTATACTCCAGGCCACGAAGGCTACGTCCCCAATAAATTTACATTATTTGAATGTCCTAGCATTCAAAGTTGTCTCGCCAAAATCTTTAATTTTAAATTGATATTTACTATGTATATAGCTTAAAAAGATACAGTTCTCTAACCAAGACAGTCATGACCCATCTTGATCAATCACTACCAGTAGTCCATATCCCCAATGACAACAATTAACAAGGGATCTCTCGGTTTCTTGTCGATGCTCCTTCCAAATAGTACATTTGTATACCAGTTCTTGAATAAGCCCCATACATTTTAAACATTGTCAATCTACTGCTGTCACTATTCCAATTTCTTCAAGGCATTAATTTAATCCTACCCTTGACACATCCTGCTAAGCCAAAATGATTTGGGTCAGTTCCCAAAAAGAGCCCTCATATGTTATATCACTGATGCGAGCAGGTAAGCCTGAGCAGTTCTGTACGAGCACCTGTAGCCTGCGTTGCAGCTACTGTTGCAGCTTCTGAGCTGCTCGTTCTCCAAGTGAGGACTGCCTACAGCACTGTCCCCAAGTTGTTTACATCGAAGTCTACATCAAAGTAAGGTCCTCTATTTTCCATGAAAGATAATCTGTAGGAACGGTGTGTGGGCTAGATTATATCCAGGCTCAGTAGATTGATAAGATAGTTATTCACATATCATGAGGTAAAACGCACAGATTGCACTACATCAAATTACTTTATGACAGAGACACACAGCAGTGGCACATAACTCCAACAAAGCCCTGTGTGGAGAGTGGTTTTTGAGCTTCTCCTGCCCGGAGTCAAGTTTCCTGTGTATATATTGTGTTTGCCTCAGTAGCCAGACGGGAGTCCTTTTTCTCCATACAAATCGCTGCAGCTGACTCCCACCACTGACATTGCTACCACTAACCACCATCTCCAACCACCAACCGATGTCACATTTTTCTACATCATATCCCTCGACCCATACTCATCTATACAGAGATGTCAGTTCAATATTTGGCGAAACTCTGAAAATTATTTTTGGGCACTTCAAAAGTGGGGTTATACCCTAATCAGAGTGACAAATACCTTCAAAATTAATCACTTAGGGTTGGGTGTATCTTTAAGGATTATCAGAATTATAAAATATTCATTTTAATTTTTTTTTCTTATTATTTCTGTAGTAAAATATCACCTTTGAAACTCTGAAATCAGAGAAAATCTGAAAGTCTGTCATCTCTGTCTATACTCAAGTGTAGGTCAATAACTCACTAGTACGAACATAACATTCTTCCTCAAGATCCATGTGTATTATATTTTCATAACTCATTCATGATTTATCTCATATCAATTTCAATACCATCGTTTATTGATTTTCATACTTTCTGAACAATCTACCCCTTTACAGATTTTATTAGCAATTTCAACATTTCTATATACTGGTGGCAGAGACCTTACCTCTAAATATTCGTTTTCATATTCATATTCATTTATACTGGGAAGGTGGAGGGGGGGGGGGAACTACCCCAGTATGCTGTAATTGAGGTATAGAGTTGTACATTCTCTTCCTGGTTGGAGATGTTATCATATAGCAAAGAAAGATAACCACTGGACAAATATACTGGTACCTGGATCCTTGGATGGGGTCTGCTTTTGTTAGGATCATTTCCATTATTGCTTTCCGTTTTTATAGGTGTTAAGTGATAATGATAGCCTGATACGCTTACAACACATGTAGCTTGAGGGTTATGAATGGTAGACAAGGAAAATGGCATTTCCTTTACTCTTCTTTTTAGTTTGGTTAGCATACGGCGCAGTAGGGTAGGGTAATGTATACCTGTGTCCTTTTGTTAGACAAGCTGCCAAAAATGAAAAATCTTAGTGATCTGCAGAAACAGGGTGGTATGTTGTGCTACTTCCTTGATCCTGCCCGTCCGAAGCAAACACCCTCCCCTTTCCACCACCACCAAACCTAACAGGCTTACCTGAAACTCTTTCAACCCACTTATACCCTCACACCAACGGATCATTCAAACACCCCCCCCCTCCCCTCATCCAACTACCTAAAACCCTCTGTTCCTCCATGTCCACTCCTTGCCATGTTCAGGCCATTGCCCTCATCGTAATCCCACCTAACGTTCCGGCTTCAACTATGCTTCACAAGCCTAGAGCTTTTCTCACCTTAACCCCTCAACCTTACAACCCCGCCCCCGCCTCCACCCCTAGCCTCACCTCAGCGCTCCTGACCGTCAGGTCCATCTGTCACACCATGCCTAACCTATATACTTTAAGCTAGCTGAGTCTGTAAAGCACCCAACTTACGATCCCAACCTGATCGATCTAATAACACACATGCGCAGGCAACAAGTAGACCGTGTACTATATTTCAATATATCATATGAAACCCTAGTTTCTAAGTATATCGGGTGCCATAATAAAGGGCAAAGCTAAAGAAACCAGGTGTCGCTGTAGAGAGGAACATGTCCAAAATCTAGTTAGGTCTGAGACAAAGTTTGAGGAAGCCGTCTTGAAGTCTTAGTCTGGGTCATATTTCCAAACAGATGTGATGCTATGTCACACATCCTTACTTTAACAGATTTATTGAATTTGACAAAGACCTAAAACCATGCCATGACTCTAAGAGTCATTGAAGGATTGCCTGTGACTTATAGTGAAGCAACTTCAAAGGCCCAAACCTAAGTCACTTAGCAGGTCTGGGCATGAAGTGAAGACACAATTACAAATACGATATATCAGGAAATTAATAACCAACGATCTTACGTCTCATATAGTCCTATGTGGATATGCTCTGAAATATGGCAGAGCCAACCATTAATATCCATTTGCGACGTTTTAGATTTGAAGCCACGCATATGCTATGAAGCTGATTTTAAGTGGGAATGCATCTATTTGAATATGTTAGGCTAGATGGATATCAAGACATATGCCTAGTAAACTAAGGCTTACGCAGAAGCAACCTATATCAATTTTAAGTAGAAAGTTCTTATTCACGTAGTGAAAGATCATCCCAGCCATGTACAACAGACTCCATACGTGCTAATCAAGTATTTGAACAGTGCCAATTGTGCCTTAACTAAATGGCCATAAAGGCACCATTCAGGGAGGATGGAAATTGAAAGCATCATGCCACTTGACGCACCAAGTAGACTTAATCCGATAATGTGCAGAAGCCAAGCAAACAAAAACTTACTGTGTTAAAGAGAGGCCACTGCAGAAGCCGCTGTAGACACCACTGCAGAAAACAAACTGAACCAAATAGTGATGTGTCAGACAACAAGAAATTAAGCCTTTGCAGAGGTCAACTGGACCAAAAAGTGCTGTGTCATAAAACAAAAGATGAAGCCACTGCAGAAGCCAACTGAAACAAATATTGCTGTGTCAAAGAACAAGAAGCCAATCGAAATGACATAAAAATTCTGCAGAAGCTACTGTAGACGCCACTGCATAAGCCACTGCAGAAACCAGCTGTAGAAACAAACTGAACAAAATAGTGATGTGTCATAAAAAAAAAAAAAAAATGAAGCCATTGCAGAAGCCAACTGAAACAAATATTGCTGTGTTAAAGAACAAGAGATCAAGCCAATGCAGAAGCCAACTGACCAGTAGCCAACTGAATTATATAGTGATGTTTTGCAGAACAGAACTGAGGCCAATGCGGATGCCAATCGAACCAAATAGTGCCATGTCAGATGAAAGAACTGAAGCCACTATAGAAGCCAGCTGAACCAAACAGTGCTGTAGCAGAGAAGAGAGCTTCAGTCATTACTGCGGTCAAGTGACCAAAGAGTGTTGTCAGGGCTGAATCCACCGCACAAGGTACCAAGGTAATTGAACCAAAATGCTGTGTCAGAGAACACAATTAAAGCCAACCTAACCAAATAGCATTATAACGAAGAGAGGCCTACGGAATCTTTTAACTAGTGCTGTCTCTGATAAAAGAATTGAAGTCACTTCAGAAGCCAGCTAACCAAACAGTAATGTGTCAGAGAACAGAGCTGAAGCCAATACAAAAGCCAACTGAATTAAACAGGTAGCTGTCAGAGAATGGATCTACATATATCAAGTTACCAAAGAGTGCTGTGTCAGAGAACATAAATGAAGCTACACAGAAGCCAACTGAACTAAATGGTGCTGTTTAGGAGAACAGAGCTGAAGACACTCTAGAAACCAACTGACCAAAGTGCACTATGTCAGAGAACAGAGCTAACGGCATAGCAGAGGCCAATTCAACCAAATAGTGCTGTTTCAGATAGCAGAACTGAAGCCACTGTGGAAGCCACCTGAACCAAATATCGTTGTGTCAGAGAAGAGTTAATGCCATTGCGAGATGGATCTACATATGGCAAATATACTTCATATACTTTTTTGTGAGGACAGGGACGTAGAAAAAGGGGGGCCAGGGGGGCCTGGGCCCCCCCCCCATTAGAAAGGAGGTGGGGGCCTGAGTATATCTGGGCCCCCAAATTTGCCAAGAACCCATAACAAAATTGAAAATAAGCTAAAACTTTGATTCTCAAATTAGATTAACAGGGTGATGGGATAGGGAATATCGGGGCTTAGGCTAAAATCATCCAAAATTCACCAAAAATTACTATTCTATATAAATTCTACATACATATGTATAGGCCTCATCGCCCTTGCGCCGAAAATTCAAGCTGGTCACGAAGGGGCCCTCGATGGGCACCCCCAATGAAGATTTGCTTCCTCTGGAGGAGGATACTTCATATTATTGACACTTATAGAGAGAGCTAGATAGGAGTGAATTTTGTACATAGACAAATTACTGAGACCTCCTTTCCAGTGTGGACGCTAATAGTGGTGGCTCAGCAGGTGTCTGGGTGTGGGGTTGATTTACTACATAAAGCCTAATCTACCACCATGGATGGTATACCCCTCATAATGGAAGGTGTAGGCTGAAGGTTTAAGAATATGGTTCAAATTAACACGTCATAATATGAATACTGTTGGACTAATAATACCATTAATATTACGCAATTATGATACAAACATAGGTAGGCAAATCACCAACATTATCTGGCCTGTACAATATTCTCGAGTTAATAACCAATCACTGTAATAGCTTCTAGTTTCTCCTACATGGGTAAGTAGAAGTTACCAAATGTACAGTCATAGCTCTCTATTCCATTTAGTAAATGCCATAGCATTAAGAAACTCTGTAATTGACATATCTCCAATTAGATCATGCCCAACCAATTTCAAAATCATTGAATAGGCATTGCATTTCTAATAATACAGGACCGCTTAACTACACGTCTTGATGTTTTTTTCTTAAAATTACTCTCAATGATATAAGCATAGACAAGATGTATCAACATTTGCCAGGGACAAAAACAATATCATAAATCATGTGCATAAAATTGCCAACATTCAACCCTGTTCGAGAGTACTACCCTTGAATTGAAGGTCTCCTGGAGTAAGTATGTGCAGTCCCACTGGTATTAGGGTAAGGTCCATTTGTCATTCACAGCTTATACTTCTGGTAAGGCAGAACATCCCTCCCAGCCCCATCCCCTCACTCCAAAAACCTCAACAGGCCCGGGAGAGGAGGAATGGGCTTAGGCATGTACAAATGCACTGCTATCAGCAGGATCGGCACCAGCAAAAGGTGCAGTGACTTTTATTAATGGCGGCATATGTGGCTGGCGTCCTCTTCAGCTAGGACCGGGGCTTTGATCCTTCAAGCCTAAGCAGTAAATCTTTAATATCAAATAGGTATGATCCCTGAGCCCAGGGGTCAGTTCAGGATCGGAGGGGGTCAGTACCTGTAGTAAGTAGGGGAGAGTGGATTGGGATGAGCGGAAGGCCTGAGGTTGCAGGTGGGGGCTATAAACCACTGCACAACCGGATGCGTTTTTTTCCCAAGCAATTTAATCTGCAACTCTCGCCATGGTGAAACTCCACTGTGCCTATCAATTATAAATATGTACTGTATATATCCCAAGGACACATGTCAGGAAAGAGGTAGAAAGAGCTGTGAACAGGACAGCGTCCAAATACCTTGTAGCTCACACTTTCAGGTAAAAATTTATTCCGTCATCAGGGATGTGATTTCATTTTGGACATTGTGGAGGAAACTAGATCTAAAGAGTTGGCCTCTTACTTGGAAATTGAAAAGCCCCCCTCCCCCCCCCCCCCAAAAAAAAAGAAGCTAAGTTTCTCATTGGATTTGGGTTAATCACGAGGGTCAAAGGTGTAGGACATCCTACAGATGCAGGCTGCTGGCATATCAAAGCTTGCAAATTATGTTGTTTGTTTTCTAAATAATACAATGAGATCGACTATACCTTTCTCAGTGATGGTGCACTGCGATAATAATGTCAGAGAATACTCTAACTGGGCCAAAGCATGCCTCAAGGGCGTGGGAAGCAGTTTCAGAGTGGGTGGGACCAGGGGGGTTTTCTGCAATTTTTGACCTCCTTTGCTTGACCTTTTAGTTTTGACGCTTTGAGGAGTTGGCCAAAAGTGGGGGGGGGGACATGTCCCCCCTGCTTTCCACGCCCATGATGCCTTCCACGTGCATGCCAAGTATGCATTGCTAGTTTTTGTTCTTCAGCTTTTCTTTCTTCCTCCCTCTGATGGAGCAGGGGATGGAAGAAAAACCGCGCCATAGACTTCACCCCAGCCTACCTCCTCTTGGTTCCAGCTGAAAAAGGTCCCCACATATATCAGCTCATGGGTAACTGCCATAATTCGTGACGGGCGCAGCAGATTAAGACAGCTAGCGGCCATTGTTTGCCTGAGGCGCCCCCTAGTGAGAAAAGACTTGAGTTGGCCCTGGGCGTGCACCTAGCTGGTAAACACCAGCCTGGTAGTGTTAGGGAGTGATCATTTTTTAACAACGGGGGGGGGGGGGGCTGGTGGGATTGCGTGCAGACGCGGGAAAAAAATTCTGCCCCCCCTCTTGAGGAATCAAAATTATTTTTAAAGCGCCATTTTAACCTATAGTAATGCGCTGGCTTTTCTGCTGAAAACAGTGAAATTATTCTGACCCCCCCCCCTGGTCAGGGGGTCGAAAAAATTCTGACCCCCTCTCAAACCCACCAGCCCCCCCCCCCCCGTTGTTAAAAAATGATCACTCCCTTAGAGGTGTAGGACGGGTACTAACACAGAAAAGTACCTCACAACACCAGGACAACCCTCAAATCGAGGCCGAGCTTTAACAGACTGCCTATATGCTACAACTCCTCATCTTCCTATCTCTGTCTGAGTGTCTCTCCTATCCTCCTCTCTGTTGTGCCTTGGATGTTTCACCATGACCCAACAAGCATACAATTTCCACAAACACAAAATGGTTTACTTCCCTTTGGGCACAGAGGAGACCATTATGGTTACTTCAAAAACGGGGTTAGCCTATGCATAAGGTTTATGAGGGTGAGATTTTTTCAGACCCATAAGGGAGGGAAGGAAAAAGGTTTGTGTAAAAAAGATTTGGTAAGCATGGCCAGCATGCATCTGCTATCACGTTTTAAATTTGGGGAATCGGAAACCTAGAATCTTGTACTGAGAGACTATAATTTCTCAAACTCAAATAAAAAAAAAACTTCTCAAAAAAAGAAATTACATCAGGCCTCTGGACAGGAAACGAGCATATTTTAAGGGTGGCCTTGAACCCAGGACGTGGAGGGCCCGACCTTTATGCATTATTAACATGACGCTATTTCAGGGTGACCTTTGAGCAGCACATGGCGACATCCTCTCCCCCTTCCTCAGGTACACCCCTCACTCGAGTGAGTGCACTACGGTGGTGGTCTCCAGGTTAGTTAATGTGTATCATGACTCTTGTGTCAAACGTTGGTCGGCATATTTGGCATCCCTTTTCTCATAAGTTAACCCTAACCTAATATCATGTTCGCTATGGCTACTGGTCCTAATCCCCAAAGGAGTAAACTGTCTATCCTTTTTTCTAGTCTGAAAATGGTAGGCTGGTGGACTAATTTTTGTATGAGCATTGGTTGTTGGTGGGGGGGGGGGGGCTTATTGCAGAAACTAAACCAGCAAATTGAAATGGACATCTGGAGTTATACTGCGCTGCCTCTTTAAATTTATATAAGTAGAGTGGCACACACCGAGGTTAAGGTTTAAACCCAGTTTGCTGGGGTTATCCCTAACATGTGGACTGTCTAGAATTGCCAATTGTTTCTAACATGAATACAAATATGTGTAGTTAACTGCCACATGCCCCTCCGTCCTACCACTCCAGGTTACATTTTTGTGTGAAGTTACAAATGATCGCAAGTTGGACTTAAAAAATTGACCATATGATTTACAGGATATCTGACTCTGGAAACTCAGAAACCCCTTGAATGTTTAATATATAGGTAATTCACCACCCTTTAATGCCTTGCAGTCTACGAACCCCAGACCTGACTTTTCACAACCTTATGCTTTATCGTACCAAAAAACATTTACATACTTTGATTGGCCAGCTCAGAATACATATGAAACCCTCCTATAAATTAAGTAGGGGTGTGTCAGCGTATGTGCTTGACCAGGTGGGGGCCAACTTGTTTTATTTTTCCCATAAAAAGTATTACATCATCATTTCAACTGTAGTTCCACGAGCAGCCCCTTCGTGCCTTTAAATGAGCAGCTATTGCAAAGGCTTCAGTACATTAATCTACTGGAAAAGGCTGTAGAAGGCCTCCATTAGAAAGTCCAGGAGTCCCTCCCTCTCTGTATCTATTTGTTTATAGTGTGCGTCTTTTTCACTGCCTGCACGCATCTGCCTGAGAAGACGGGCCAGGCAGCCTGGGTGTCAGTGTTGGTGGTAAAGGTACGGTGGTGTGTTCTGGTCTTCATGCTACAGCTCTCCATCATGCCCTTCTGTGTGGAAAAATGTCATTATTGGTAGCAACACTTTCAATGGCGTGGCATAGGGTGACCAAAACTATCTAGCAAAGCAAATAAAACAAGGTGGCCCTAAAGCTTTTGGATCCAAGTATTAGAACTTATACATTTTTTTGGCTTTTTTTAAAGTTTGGATACCAATAGGGTAATCTGGAAGCTCATGAGTTAGGGCAATCTTATCGTGATTAAACACCATGATTGAGGAAGTCGATTCTCTCACAATTTAGATCTACTTTTATGAAGTTTCAAATATTTGTTCTTTTGCCTTTCAATTCTCCTTGAATCAATGCTGTGAATTATGAGAATGTATGGCCAACAAGCCAATTTATAGGTAATCTTGAGAAAAGAAACTGAAAAGTCTGATCTACCCTAATACCTTGCATATAAGGCACATCCCACGTTTTAGACGCACCCCGGCTAAAGAGGATGGTAATGTTCTTATGAGTCTTGAATTGAAGCACTTTAGTATTCTTCTAAAGTATGATATTCTTGTCGATAAGCGCACCCCTCTTGCTGGTACCATAAGTCACAAGGGCAATGGGTACTAAATAGGGATCCACTCAATGAAACCTGATATAGAACTGAATAAAAAGTAACTTAATGGTAGAAACTGTCATGATGCTGAAAAAGAGCAATCATTGTCCGCGCTATCCCCCTTGGTGATCACCCCCATTGCCGATAACAGCAACATGGCGACGGTATCCTGTGGTCCCTCACATTGATCAGCAGCATGGTGTAAGAAAGAGATCTTGTCTATGGAAGGACATCCCTACCCATCGTGCCACACTGTTTTGGCTGCTCTGCTACTGTTGATTAAGGTAAACTAGGGTACTATCCTTGCATATTATATGCTAGTCTATATTCCATTACCTATACACAAGGTATTCCTGTACTACCTGCCCTATTCTGTATTAAGGTCTTGCAACTTGATACAGGCTAGGTATGAATTAGATCATCTCTCTTTGATCCCACCATCTCCTCACTGTTGATATAGTAATATGAACATGAAAATATCATTTATATTTCATCCCCCTTCCAGGCAATATGCCCGGGCCCGTGCAGGGACACTACCCAATGGATTTACACCTACACCCTCAGATGATGGGGAGGCTCCAGCAGCAGCTCTCAGGTGGGACCAGTACTGCAGACTGATTGCTTTTGATGATGCCACATTCCACAGGTGTTCTGGTGGTGCCTGGGCAGGCTGTTGGTTACCCTAAATCAACACGCCACTAGACGGCAGCACTACACGCAGCAGCAGCTCTGCGCTGCACTCTGGCGGTGGTGACAGGCAGAAGGAGGAGAAGCCTTCTGGTACCTCAAGCACTACTATAAGCTGCATTCTAGCCAAATAGATAAGTGTCCTGATGGCGCAACCTATTGGTATCAATCAGAAGTTGCGGAGGCGTAGGAAAAGGGGGGGCCAGGGGGGCCTGGGCCCCCCAATCATGAAGGACGTGGGGCCTGAGTATGTCTGGGACCCCCCCAATATTTTCCAAGAACTCATAAACACAATGGAAAAGAAGCTAAGACTTTACATCTCAAATTAGATTATTATGGTGATGTCATAGGGAAAATGGGGGTCTGAGCCTAAAGTCAGATCCAAAATTTACCAAAAAATTACTTTTCTATATGAATTCTATATACACATTATATAGACGCCATCACGCATCAGCCGACAATTCAAGGTGGTCGCGATGGTGCCCTCGCTGGGCCCCTCCAATGAAGATTTGCTTCCTACGCCTCTGAGTTGATATGAGTAGAATTTAAACTCACATGAGCTGCAAACTACTGCATGTATTTGGACATTATAGAGAACAATGGCAAATACAAGACAGTGATATAGTGCTGGTATCTACAATAACTGCTAAGGACAAGTATTTTTATCACCTGGAGACAAATAGGTACCAACTGGGTGATGGAGAACTCAATGGACATGATAATGTCACATGATACTACTGGTACTGTCAGCGCTACAAAGAAGTTACTCAATGGTAGAAACTGTCATGATGCTTGAAAAGAGCAGTCATTGTCTGTGCTATCCCCCTAGGTGATCACCCCCATTGGCGATAACATGAACATGGCGATGGTCTGTGGTCCCTCACATTGATCAGCAGCAGGGCATTAGAAAGAGATCTTGTGTATGGAAGAACATCCTTACCCAGCGTGCCCCTAGCCAGTGCCACCCATTTTACCCCAATTTAACAAGTTAGGCCACTTACTTATTTCCCATACATATTCCGGTATGAGCATGTATGCTGAATTATATGCAAATGAAAACAACCGAAGATCACAATTGGGAAAGCAGGTTTCTTTCCTGGTGCCCTTCAAATGAAGATTTCCTTCCTATGCCCTTGGTTATGTAGGCCTTCAGAGAAGGATAAATATACAGGATGAAGGTTTAAGTTTAGGCCATTGGCCTATGTTGCCATTGACATTTATGTTCTATGTCATTTTCTATGTCCTATGTCTTTGCTGCATGAGTTAGACAACGAATGGGCATTTATGCACTATTGGCCCTTAAAGGGTTAAGCTGTTCCTTAAGGGGTTATGTTGAGTGAGCTGGAACTAATCCTCCTCCTTGCACCTTTCTTTGTTTGTGCCATATCATAATGAGAGCTATAGTAAACATTCACAAGTCATGTTACATACCTCTTCATGTGCCAAACTTATTAGACTACATGAAACACTCACTCAGCATTTGACTATATTTAAATGTGCCCATGATAGCCAAACTGCACACCATCAGTACATGTAGTTACTGCCCATACAAGTGTGTAATTTTTTTCTATGTTCTATTGTAGCAGAATCAGGGTCCAGTTACTATGCATATAAATATGCCATTGACCCGAGTCAATGGCATAAAAATACTATTGGGTAGTACAAAGATACAGATACAATTACAGAAAAATAAAAAGGTGGATAGTGGAAATTAGCTGGATTATGTAGCCCTAGTACTTTATTGAGAAATCCTAACATCTGTGAATAGCAAACTTCAAAACAAGAAGCAGGGTGATGACCAAGAGTGCATAGCCACACTTTACTCTAATCCCTCCGCATCCCCATAGCTTCTTTCATTACCTACTGGTCGACACCTTTCGCCTCCCATCAACCTTTTCTGCCTAAAACCCCATACCTCTGCTCATTAGATGCACCCCTAGCAAAAACCTATACCAGATGCCAGTGTCAGGCCTCCACTCACATCCATTACTGCCCCAGACTTTGCCACTGCCTTTAATCGGTGTGTATACAGGTCTGACATGGTCCCACCCACACGGCCCTTAACCTTTACTTTTATACCAACCACACCTTCTATCACCCTTAATGAGTCTACCTTTTTACAGTATACAGGTGTTAAATGATTATGCCGCCATTTCCATCGCGCTTAAACCCCTTACTGCGCTAAAACCCAGATAGCACCAAATACTGTTTGCATTTAGCTGAAGATGTTGGGTGACATTCTGGAGGTATGATTTGCCAGCTTGTAAATCTTTTCAGTTTAAATCAATTTGACCGGATGAAGTTCTAAATCTCATTTGGATAAGAAATATGTACGTTTATTACTTTATTTTCCATAAAGTGAAAATTGATCATACCGTAAACTCCCGCGTATAAGACGCGTCCTCTAGGCCAAACAAAATGCTGGGGGGTCTTATAGGATGTACTGAAATTGGGGGTGCGTCTTATACGAGGGGTAATTTTACTATAGAAATGTACTGAATTTACAAAATTGAGCATTAAAATGTGCGTCTTATACGCGAAAATGCATGTGCTGAGTTTGGGGTGTGTCTTATACGCGCAGCGCGTCTTCTACGCGGGAGATTACGGTAATTACATTTGCCAGATTTTAAACACCACAAAGCTAAATTTAACGCTCTTGGAATTTTCGATTAATGAACATGGCTATTTAATAGCATTAAACGATATGAATGTCTAACAAAAAAAAAATTTGCTTTGAAATTAAAATTGGCCAGAGGTCTGTGCTTTAAAACAGTATTCACATGTGTACACAATTTCGACCTAGAACATGATGGATGTGTGTGGCTGTGGGTGGGGGTGGGGGAGGTAGACATTGAAACAAATGGGTAAGAGCCCTCCACTAGGTTCTAGCATCCCTATCAATTAAGTAGGAAAGCTCCTGGTCTATCCACAGGTACAACCCCTAGGTGGTGACATAAGAAACAGTGCATTACACAGCCACTTTATGGCACAGGTTCAGCCTATACCGGTATACCACCAATACCATACACTCCACACTTAACCCATAAGAAACTCACATCCACCTTGAGGGTAAAACACAGAAGACACCCGTTTTTTAGCCCATCCTGCTTACTTCTTTTAAGAGACTAGAGCTCCAACTCCTGATCTTCTGATAAAAATTTATGGTTGCTGATGACTAAGTAGGAGTGGGCCTTTCAAGCTCTGTCTGCGCCGGGCTGCAGGGGCAGAGGCAGCTACAGGTGAGGCTGGTGACCAGGTGTGCTGGGGGTAGCAGGGGAGCTGGAGCAGGGTGGGGGGGGGGGGGAGATAGTATGTATTTTGAGTTGTAGGGTATAGTGTATGGGTGGTATATAGTGTACGGCCTGTGCATGTGTAAGATTTAGTGTGTTCGTGCTTGTGACCTGCTCATCGACATCAGTAGTATAGTTTTTACGTATAGCTGTGAAACAATGTAATATGTAAATAGCAAAATATTTAAATGCATTAGATATGGTCATGTTCTCTGTAATGTACCATAGATATTTGTGGTATTCTGCTTTCTCTATACTCCATAGAGTTCCCTAATGTACAATACTATTAGTGTAAACCACCTGCATCAAAACCCTGCATATAAAGAAATATATCACATGTTTATGTGTAATCCCCCTGTGCAGTCAGGGTGAATTGTTAGCGTCATATTATGTATATATGGTATGTTTAAGGTGTGTTTAAGGGGGTGTTATGTTCAGAGAAACTTTGTTCAAAGAAACTTGACTGGCTTTGCACTCTCATCGCCTCACACAACCCTACATCACCTGATGCACTACTGACCTCGAGCTGCTCCCCAGTTCTCACCAGGTGGCATGTGAGTAGCTCACTATGGGGTAACGCCATTATCTTCCCCCAATTCAGCTCCACCTGGATTTTAAAGCTGGACTAGATTTGGGCAAAGGTGCCTTCTCTGAGCTACTACCTGAAACATCTTATTATCTTTGTAATCTTTCTTTTTCACTTGTTACTTAGACATAATTTATATGCACCCCAATGTGGACTACATGCAGAGCCTCCTGTGTGTATAGTCAGGTAGATATTGGGTACAGAACCCCATTCCTGCACATCAAGATTAGTTCCACAGGTAGGGCCGATCCGTCAACCTAGAACCCCCAGAGAAGCAGCCCATAGGGATGGTGATTCATGTACAGGAATTCTCAGATTCTGGGTGAAACATAAAGTGATGGTTGTGGCAGTTACACAGGTATAAGTGGGTGTAATAAGGGTAGAAGTGGGTGGTGGGCGGGATTTAAGTCAGATTAAATAAAGCCAAGAGATGGCTCACCCATGGCCATGGCTGCAAAGTTCTAACTCTGCACAGGCACGAATGCCATCTATTGCTAATCTGATCAAATATTTTCGACATGAAGAGCCTATTCATTTGGCTTAGTCTGCAGTGGCTAAAAGACATATGGAAACATGTATGAGGTATGGAGAGGCATATGGTAATCTGTATGAGCTAGTAAGGGTAGGTTTGGGTCGGCCTTTCTTCTTTTTTCTGTCTAATTTACAACCACCGCTACACTATATACACATCACCAACGTCGTTTTGTGTGGTAACACCCCTCAAGATAGGGTCCCTGCTGCACCTGTAGGTTGGGTGACTAACAACTTGAAAGACAAACATATAGATCAGTAAAACATCTCTACCAAAACAGAAAAGTGTCCCTTAGGTGTTGGAGGTGTACACATTCAATGTAACTGCAATTACATTCACATTTTTATTCATACATAAAACATTGGTTTCATACATCGAATCAGCCGCTTAGACCGTTAATCAAACCATTATCATAATATAAACCTAGTCGGCAATATTGGCCCTTCTTTCTTGGGTGGATCTAGGCAGTGTAGTCAGAATATCTAACGTGAACTTTGCATTTACCATTATAAGATCTAACCCTAAATGTACAAGTATATGTATTAGAATCTAGAAGCATCCAGATATAGTCATTAAATTTTTCTTCTGCCATTCCATACACTGCTCTGCCGTCTCAATGTCGGCTTTATAACCACATACCTAGGTGTTTTCCGGCAATCTTTAAGAGGGTAGTGCTTGGTGAAATAAGTTCAGAATTTATGTGGGTTTCAGTGAAAACCCTCAGACTTTTATGGACACTTGAGGTTGCAGAACACCAATTGATGGGAGGTGGCAGCAGGAGACACTTTGTAGCTCCGACTTGAAGGGTGTTGTACAATGATTATTGGTCTAAAATCTGACAGTGAGTACGCAAACCGGGCATCAAATTACTCCTTAGGATGTATATTAATCGATTTAAGTGTTATTTAGGCTGATATTTGAGGGTAAGTTCAGGGGGGTGCACTCTTTTCAATTACAGAATTTATTGCAAACATTCACTGCAAAACCCCCAAATCTGGGTATGTCCACACTCTATGGCTGATAGCGGAAAAGTTAATCACATTGTACCACATCTCATGGCCCTAAATTAATGGGAAAATGTGTCCCTACAAGAAAAAAAAACAGTGGCTAAGCCCAGAAATTCACACAAATATTTAATTTTTGACCATATGCTATATAAGCCAACAGTGAAAAAATAATGAGTGTCCTGCAGCCTCTACGTTACCAGCACCCGCCAACCCACGTGCCACCTACCCGACAGGCATGGTCAGCAGTGCGCATGCTCCTGACTGGTCATGTGGTACAATGTGGTCATGTGGTTACTGCTTCCGGGATGGCATAATATACTAATCTAGCAAGGAAAATTAACCTTTTTACCGGATGTATTTCTATAGATTGAATTATAGTAGCCAAAAGGTTCAAGGCTCCCTTGTTCAGCACAAGCCTCTCCTCGATGAGGATGGCTTTGGATCAAATTTAACCCCAAATTGAGATTCTTGACTGATTTGATTGAACTTACCACCATCGTCTACGGCGGTCAGCCAGACTTGCATTACCACCAACTGCAGTTTCCTACTCACCTGAAAACCATACAAAAGTACAACATTTTACGTACATCAATCCTTATGGAGAGGTCATTAAGACATCAGTTGAAGCTAGTGGACTATGAAAGGCATAAGACGTGGGGTTGGAAGGAAGGGGGTGGGGGTAATGAGTGAGTGAGTAATAGATGTTTAATGCCATTTCGACAGCTAAGGTCATATTCATGGCCAGAACGACATTACACAATATCACAGAGGAATGTGTCAGTGCCCGCGCATATGTGCACCACACACATCCCGAGGGGATATGAAAGATGAGAAGTAGACCCTTTTAAGTGGGCTAGGGATGCCCGTGGGGGTAATGTCCACCGACCCTCTCTCTTTGTCAAGTGATGGCTGCTCCCTGATACAGACAGTTATAGTTTGGAATGCTGGGACAGAGAATGTGTAGCTAACCTTCATGGTAGATGGTATTATTTTTTCATATCATAATTTCTCAAAGTGGAAGCATAGTTTTACAGTTTGAATACATGTATTTACTAAGAAGGGACGTTTTATATATCATGTATTGCAACGTATATCCCCTGTACTCTGTTTTGGGTGCAAGAAGACAAGGGGAGGTTACTGAAGAGGAAGTAAATGAAGAGAGGTAACTGAAGAGGGGTCCGGTAGGGTGTGTATGCCATAAGGCTACCCCACAGTGTAGGGGTATTTGTTTGAGTCGAGGCCTTTTTCTTTCAGCCTTGCTACCATACAATACAGGTCCTCTGTACTGTGTTTGTACACACTGGGATTGCCTTGTCAACAGAGCACTATGTCTTCTTACACCGTTATAGGTAGGCGGGTGTACCACTTACAAATATCATAGGGAATAGGACTGAATGTAAAATTCAACAACAGCTAGAGTGACAAGTCTATGGAAAGGCATTTGGTTGTTTCGGTTATTGCGTTTCTGTTGTGGAACATACTATAGCCTCAGATCTACATAATCTTGACGGATATTGCATTTACGTTAGGAAAGAGAACTCAACTCAGCCTCGTTGACTAACTAGCACCCACATAGATTAGATGCTCTATACACGTTAATGCTTATATACCTGGGAGCTAATACCCAGAACTGTGTACACGGACCCCTAGGCCGTGACCTCAGAATGAGTTACTGTACCTGCTCACGACCTGCTCACCTGAGGTAGGAGTGGGCAGAGTAAGGGGAAGGGTCCGCATTGGCTAGGAGCTAGAGTGAGGGGTTGGGGGTAGTAAGAGAGGTTTTAATAGTTTATGGGTGCTCGGCCAGCAAATAAACCCCTACCTGGCCACCATCCATTACTTCCAGGTAGACAGGGTCAGCAGGCAGCTCTTGTTGCCTGCCACTCTAAGTACCAACTGTTACAAATACCTCTATTATCGCCTACCCTGTAGATTATCCCATCATTATCTCTCACATCTAATACTATGTTTCAGTTATCAACTATTGACACAGACTAATCACCTCCTAAATTTACCATTATCCTGCTTATACATTTATGCCATGTATCTCTCATAACAGTCTCATATATCAAGTATCAGATGGGAGGGTGAGATTATAGAGCTCAACTTTTCCCAGTTCACACAAGGACATAGCTAATGAGCATCACCTTCAATCTGATTGGATGACACAAGCTAAAAGGATAGCGTTACTTTTGCTATTAGTATTAGCCACATTGCGAATTGCAGGTTATACAATTGTGCTGGGTAATTGTATCAGATATTGCAATCTAGAACAGTACATGTATAGCCCTATTCAAAAGCGACAGCATACTTATTAGCTTAATGTAAAGTAAATAATGTGTATGTAGTGCATTCACATTAAATGAGGGACATGTAAATTCATGCTAACTGAAGGCTAAATGTACTAGTTAAATACTTTGTCCACCTGAAGATGGGTGATGGGGCAGGGTAAGCGAGGGGAAAGGCAGAGAGCGAGCTAAGCCCATTACTCTGTCCAAGTTGAAACTTCTTCTTGGTAGGTTGATAATGTGGACCTTCTCATGGTAGAGGTAAGACGAGGGGTAAAAACGATCTGCTCTAGATACCCTCAACCTTAGAGACCCATTGAACCTACTGTAATCTCCGGCGTCTTATACGGGGGGGGGGGTTTAATTCTTATTGCATCCACAAGTGGGACTCCAAGACCTTTCTTTTGATATGTTACATGCCCCTTTAGCCATGACAGGATATATGGGGGCCCAGCGGGGTCCATGGGGCCCAAGTTAGACATAGGTCTTTGAATTTTGAAAATTCATTCAGTAGAACCAAAGTTATGAATTTTTCATTTTTTTGAAAATTTTCCAAAACTCTAGGTGCGCCTTATACGTGGGCTGCGCCTTATATGCGGGAGATTACGGTAGATCAGTTTTTCCACACCCAGTAAAGTGCAACACTAAAATCATTATACTGTTCTTAAAGCCTAGACAGCACAGAATGACCCATGCTCAAGAATTGACTATTTCCACCATGCTGATTCTATTTTTCACACTTCAATTCCATATTCCTGATGGATTCAGAGATAGATTGCATCATGCCAATCAGGGCATGATGCACTAATGAATCAATGCCTACTTCTTAGCTGTTTATTGACAGATTTCAAAGTGTAATATATCAATTTTAATGTTTTCCTGCATACTGATTCAATTTTGTCAACTTATATACCCATATTCTTGATGCTTTCTGAGATAGAGTGCATCATGCCAGGCAAAGCATGATGCATTAATGAATCATTGTCCATTACTCTATAGTTTATTGGAATATTTTGACATGTAATATATCAATTTCAAGGTTTTCAACCATGCAGATTCCATTTTTTTAGATCCATATTCCTGATGGATTTAGAGATAGAGTGCATCATGCCAATCTGATAACCTTTGAAGATCAAAATTGCCCTGGCTCCCTGTGTTTCCTTAAACCAAGATGGCCACCACACATGGAAAACAATAGAATTAGGTTTGTTTGTTTAGTTTTACGTCTGGGGGCCATCGAGGAACTCAGACATTCAAGGGTTATCGGACATTAAGTCCTTTCTTTTCTTTTTGGACAGGTATTTATATGCTGCTTGCCCGACACAGCAGTGACCGTATCTATGAATGACCGAATCTATGAGATGAATGACCGAATCTATGAGGAGGGGTGAGGGGGGAAACCGCTAACGGGGCTTCATTCCCCTACTCTTTTCAAAGGATAGCAATTGTTCTTTTATTTGCCTGATCCTATAGGCAGGGCCAGACAAACCACAGCCTTTGATCACTCAGACGTGGTAAAAGACAAGCATGTAGACCCGGGCCCACGCATGGACACCAGCTGCCCACATGCTCACCCCAAATAAATCTGGTATGCCAACTGTCAGTATGGAAGGAGATTTCTCCTTGCGGACTCCCAATAAATTTATTCTGCTCCTCCATGTCCTCACATGAAGGTCCCCACTCCACAGGGGGAATAGAATTAGATAGTTGAGGTGTCCCAATGGTCACTAACATTCATCTGATAACTTTTGAAGATCAAAATTGACCATATATGGCCTGGATCCCTGTGTTTCCTAAAACCAATATGGCCGACACACATGGAAAACAATAAAATTAGGTAGTTGAGGTGTCCCAAAGGTCACTAAGATCCAAATGATAACTTTTGAAGATCAAAATTGACCATATATGACCTGGATCCTTGTGTTTCCGAAAACCAAGATGGCTGACACACATGGAAAACAACACGAGGGGACAAAAGGTTATGATTTTTATATGATCATTTTCAAGGAAGTAATGCGGCAGAGCCGCAGTGCCATCTTTCTTTAGGACAATAGGAAAGGATTAATAGATTAAAAGATTTCTAAGAATGAACAATGTAATGCGAGTCAGATTATGTTATGATTTTATATTAGGAGGTGTAGTGGCATCTTTCATTTGGATATACATGATCATTTTCAATGAAGCAGCCCAGCATAGCTGCAGTGCCATCTTTTCATTATGATTCATATTCTAATTGCTGACAAATAGTGAGTAAGTGCTGACATATTTTGAGTAATTGCTGACAAATAGTGACAAAGTACTAACATATATTGACTTATTGCTGACCAAATGCAAGTAAATACTGACATATATTGACTAATTGCTGACAAATTGTGAGTAAATACTGACATATATTGCCTAATTGCTGATATATAGTAACTAGGTACTAGCATACATTGACTAATTGCTGACAAATAGTGCATTATTACTGACATATTTTGACTAATTTCTGACAAATTGTGAGTAAATACTGACATGTATTGACTAATTGCTGATATATAGTGACTAAGTACTGACATATATTGACTAATTGCTGACAAATAGTGAGTAATTACTTACATATATCAACTAATTGCTGACAAATAGTGAGTAAGTGCTGACATATTTTGACTAATTGCTGACAAAATGCAAGTAAATACTGACATATATTGACTAATTGCTGACAAAATTGTGAGTAAATACTGACACGTGTTGGCTAATTTCTGACAAATTTTGAGTAAATACTGACATATATTGACTAATTTCTGACAAATTGTGAGTAAGTACTGACATATATTGACTAATTGCTGACAAATTGTTCATAGCTACTGACATATTTAGACTACTCCAGCCAAGGCATGGTGCACCAATGACTATTTCTCTACTGTTTATCTACAGATTGTAATACATAAATTTCAAGATTTTCCACTATGCCAGTTGTATTTGTTAAACTTTCACACCCATTTTGCTAATGGTTGCTGACATGTAGTGATTAATCGCTGACATATTGACTAATTGCTGAAAAAATAGTGACTTAGTACTGACATATATTTGACTAATAACTGACAAATAGTGAGTGAGCGCTGACATATATTGACTAAGTTCTGACAAATAGTGAGTAATTACTGACATATATAGACTAGGAGCTGACAAATAGTGCATTATTACTGGCATATTTTGACTAATTGCTGAAAAATTGTGACAAAGTACTGACATATATTGACTGATTGCTGACGAATTGTGAGTAAATACTGACATGTATTGACTAATTGCTGATATATACAGGGATGAAAGTCACAGGGCATAAAAATCCCTGAAATTGGACAATATTGGCCCAAAAACCTGGGTTTTTATAAGAATGTATAGGGCCCCAGAACTTCAAAATCCCTGAAATCAGGGAAATCCTTGAAGACTTCCATCCCTGTATATAGTGACTAAGTACTGACATATGTTGACTAATTGCTGAAAAATGTTGAATAATTTCATGTATAGACTGATTGCTGACAAATAGTGCACAGATACTGACATTTTGACAAATATCAGTCAAGGTCAAGGCATGATGCACAAATGAATCAATGGTTCTTTCTCTGCAGGTTTCAACATGTAATATATCAATTTCAAGGTTTTCCACTATGCCAATTCTATTTTTTAAACTTTCAGACCCATATTCCTGATGGATTCAGAGGTAGAGTGCATCATGCCAATCTGGGCATGATTCACCAATCAATCTACACACTTTTCTCTAAACAGGTATCTGTATCAACAGATTTCAAAGTATAATCTATCAATTTTAAGGTTTTCCACCATGCCGATTCCTTTTTTTAATTTTTTAGATCCATATTCCTGATGGATTCAGAGATAGAGTGCATCATGCCAATCTGGGCATGATGCACCAATGAATCAACACACTTTTCTCTGCTGTTTATCAACAAATTTAAAAGTCAAGGCATGATGCACCAATGAATCAATACACTTTTCTCTGCTGTTTATCAACAGATTTCAAAGTGTAATATATCAATTTTAAGGTTTTCCACCATGCCGATTCCATTTTTCAAACTTTTAGATCCACATTCCTGATGGTTTCTGAGATAGAGTGCATCATGCAAGCTAAGGCATGATACACCAATTGATTAAAGGCTATTAATCTTTTTAATATCAATACTTAGTCACCATACGTCAGTAGTTTATATTTAGTTTATATTTAGATTCTATAAGGGAGCAACGGAACATGACCCCCAAAACAGATTAAAAACAGACCCAAAACAGACCCTTGGGTCTGCTGTCACTATTAATTATTTCATGGCCAAATACAATTTTGTAGGAGTGTATCAAACTTATGTTTAGTGTACTTTGCTCTTTCGTCATTATGATGCATGAATGCAGCCCTGGTGAGTAACCAGAGATTATTATACAGTCCTAGCATCACTGCAATACTATAGCAAAGTGCAGAAGTATCATAACAAAATTGTAAGCTCACAGAGACAACCTGGGACAAAAACAATCCAAAACACTACCACCCACCCCCTCCCTCCCTGGGAATGGCACGCTTGTTTTAGGTACCTGGCCTTCTAATATGACAATGGTATGTCAGTTTGAACTCCAAGTAAGTACATGAGGGCTGTGCCACTTGGCTATGGCTGAGGTTGTCAGGGGCTGGGAAGAGGTGTGAAAACATTGGTATTAGCGCTAACCCTTTAAGGGCAGTATAGGGCATACTTATAATGACAGGATATACACTAGAGAAACGCTACTAGAATCAAAGGGGGGCATATGATGTAGCCCTTAAATGGTTATGGGAGCAGCAGAGCAGAGGGCAGAGTGTTCACGTGATAGGGGTCTCTGTGTTACATAACTCTAAAGGCCTACTTCCATCCAAGCAGTACTCTATCATGACATATCATTTCTAAGTGTATTATTATACATGTATTAAAAATATTGTCAAAAACCAATAACAACATAAAATGGACCATTCAACCTGATGAAATCTTCATGAATATTTCATTCTATTATGATGGAAATCTGAAATACGAATTTCTCAAAAATGGCTATCATGAAGTCTACCCTTCAGAAGTCCACCAGAGTCCTCCCTTGGTCACATGACCAATCATACCAAGGGAAGTAGACTTGCACATTGTCCTAAACTGGAAACAATCCATCAATTAACTAGGGTTGTATAGATCAGATTATTCTCTATTTATATAGCATAGACTGTAGCAAGTCTAGGTCATTAAGGGCGAGCATATCCAGATGAGTTCTATCAAAACAAGCTGAGACTCCAGAAATAGTCAATTCTTTAGCATGGGTCATTATGTGCTGTCTAGGCTTTAACAATAGTATCATGATTTTAGTGTTGCACTTTACTGGGTGTGGAAAACTGATCTAGGTTCAATGGGTCTCTAAGGTTGGGGGTACCTAGAGCAGATCTGAAGGTGCAATCTGATCATGAAAAAGGGGCTCGCCCTGACTGATGCATTATATTGACTAATTGCTGACAAATAGTAAATTTATTTCTCAATCATTATTGTGCCATCTGCTACTACAGCAATTCAGTATGCAATGATTATTTGGTAATTGCCATGTACCGATGAATCTTTATCTTTAGTACTGAGTCCTTCACCAGTCTCATTTTTTCCTCATTATTTTACAGTTATTTTGAAGACTACTCATTTTATCATTGTGTCTGTGGAAAAAAAATCCGTCATTACAGCTTTGCTGTACTCCATCAGAAAATCTCATTTAAGATCATGATATCTATTTCTGAAAAAAAAATTCGATCATGAAAATTGGACTCGACGGATTATCATATAATGACGGATTATCATATAATGATAATCTGTCAATAAGGGCAATAGGGGGATACCTTCAGATGGCTTTGAATCGTTTAGCTAAGCAGTAAACCTCATGATTACATTTTTTTTTGGCTAACCTTCGCTAAGCTTGTGTAGCAGAAATGTTTCCTATCATAGAGCTTCAAAAGTGCGTTTCCAAATGTATTTCATTAACTCAGTTAAATGAACTTTATTGTAAAGAGGGTGAAATCAGAAGATTAATGAGACTGATGAAAACCCATGTCTTGTAGGATGAGGATTCATACTACCTGAACCCTGGAGCTGAAGACAAACGATCGTGCAGTGTTCCTCAAAGAACCTGGTCCCCTGGACCAGCATGTTAGTGTTCCCCACTACAAGCACAAATGTATCCACTCAACTTTATTTGTTTGGGTAACTTCAAGTCACATGGACCCTATAACTTTCTGTATACATATAGTCTAATTTATAAGAGGCGAAGCTACTTTTCTTCCAATATCACACTAGAAACTCGACCATGCAGCTCTGGAAAGGTATGAGGGTTCATAAGTCTTTCTTCATATTTTATCTAAAGTGCAGTTCCCATGAAATGTGTCCGGTTCCTGAAGATGAATAAGATGAACGACATTTTCTGCTCACTTTTTCGACATTTCCAGCTCTCCTTATCATAACAATTGATAAGATACAAGAACATGAAGAAGCCAGTACATGTCCAGTTGTGAACATGCACCCATTAACTCCTGACTTCTGTATGCAGTTAAGTACATAGCGCTTTCTGATTGGACAGAAATATGGTGCGTTGGTAATAAAAATCAAGGTACCTCCCATCACCAACGCATTTCACATACCCGTCTAAAATAGCGGTGCAAAAAGGGCAAGTAAGTGGTGATAAAATTTTGAAATACTGTAAATCTCTGCGATAAGCAGCAACTTATAGGCAAGTCAATAGCTTACTGGAGCTTACAGGGTCTTCCTTAACTTTGGGTGTGGCTTAAACTTTTTTTTCAATCACGGTAGTAAAGAACAGTTCTAAACCTTTTTGTGCAAAGCCATAAACTCAGAGTGCTGTGTTACACAGGATTTTATCATTTAGAGCCAGTTAAAGGTATATTCCACCATCTATGCCATCGCCACCTGGTGGCCAAAGTTTTAAACTACCAAAACTTATGATTTATGCTCGTTTCCCTTTTGTATATACCCTTAATCACTATCAACCTGTTGAACAATAGATTCTTGCATTCTTCCTACCACAGCACTAAGATTCACCACTGGTCAACTTATTGGATTTTAGTCGTAGAGGAAAAAGAAAATATTTTCATAAATCTGTCAATTCTAGATTCTGCAAGTAACCTTACAATTCTTTGCTCATAAAATGTTCATGATGATTGGATCTCAATCCCTGCAAAGTCTGGTGAACAAATTCTGGGCACTTTCTTTCCTGTTTTGTGAAACATTAAAAATTAGAATAGCTTTCATTTGCACTTTTTTCGATAAATCAATCATGGCTCTTTCGTTTGTCCAATGACCACCTGTTTTTATCGCGTGATCATGGTACACATGATGTGTGCTAGACGTATGAGAAGTTTAGTTAAGATAGCCATAGTCAATTTTTCAATATTAGAGAAAATGTTGAAAAATGGGGTTTTCTCCCACTAGCAGCAATAGTTAAGGACTCCCCATCTTCAGATATCAATAAATCTGAAACTAGTAGAATGAACCATTGTTTTTATTGCTTTGGCTATCTCATAATATAGAAAACTTATATAATCCCAAGTCATTTGGAGAAACTGATGGTAGTTTTTGATTTATTGAATAGTGGAATATACCTTTAATTTGAGCAACCTGTATAACCTTGAAACCTTGAAGTGCATTTTCCAGTGATAACCTCTAGCTCTACATGGTATTCTTATGTCCGAAACTGATACATGAAGTACCGACAGTATCCAAAAACTGCCTTTGTAGTCATCTCAGTGGATTCGCGGGATGATAAATATCTTATATTATTACAATAATCGACCGAAGTGAGAGCCAGCCTGGAGAAATTAGTTCGAAAGCCTCCCCAAATTCCTAATACACTATACTACAGGCACAAAAACATGGGTACAACCTTGCATGAAGGAAGAGAAGAAGCACCCCTACATTGCCCACCCATCCCCATATGTCTAAAATTTCTTATAACGAAGCCCCAACCCTCGTGCCCCTTCCCTACTCTACCTACCTGGCTGTATACCACTACGTCAAAGGAGTCCTCCCCTCGCCCTGTACACAGAGTTTCGCTTTCACTTTGTGTAAACGTCTGCTCCAAGATGACCTCTTTTTGATGCTACTTTTCACTGTTTCCTGGAGAAAAATTGCTCATATCAAGAGAGCATTTGATACACTTGTGGGAGAGATAGGAGGTCCATTGTGAGGGCTCCTGTGACAGGGTTTATTTAGACATGGTGGATTTACTACCTGATAGCTACTACCGCCTACCCCTACCTGCCTTGTGATTATATCATCTCAATATTCACAATAGGAAGTTTATTAGTGTAAAAAACTGCCTGTTTATGTAGCTATAGTTTGGGGAATGTACCCCCTATCTCTTGTCTATCCAACCCATAGCAATGCTGGAACTATGTGTACAAACATTGAGTACCATGGCTATTTGCAAACCTGAAAAATGTACATATGCCTAAAAATAGCAAGTTTGTATGCTTTCTCCACTTGTGGACAATATGGCAATTGGAAAATAGTAGTATGGCAGTTGTGATAGTACTATTTTCCTTGAAACAGTTATTTATCATATTCAAACACCAGTGCACCTCACAAAAAAAAAGGTCAAAAATGGGGTAAACCTCGCTTGATTTCCCCCTGCTCTGAACTTGCTTCATATTGACATTTATGCATTTCTCATCAATCTAGATCCATGTTCACAGGACAAATTTACAGCTTTCAAAGTATTAAAATTATGCCGTTTGCATGTACCTCGGTTCGCTATAAAAAACATTACTGCCTGGAAGCAAGTCAACTGAAGGGATGTTTGACTTTTTCTGTAATGTACCGGGCTGCTGTGCTATCATTCATGTTGCTATGAAAATCCCCACCTATGGTTTTACGACCCATATAAACACATCCACCTATGTTTACTTGTGTATTACAAACCACTTTGCATGCCCCTCTGAGCTTTACTGCTTTGCTGCCCTTTAACGTGTATCTAGTTAGCCTCCCCTACAGATGGTCCATAACCATGGGGGAGCTTTGGGGCCTGGTTAATCGTAAAGCCAAAGGTCGCCCTAATGGTATACTTATATGCCATCTTGGAGTCATAAAGAGAAAAGCCCAGTAGGGAGCAGGGCAGGGATTCTAGGGCTTTACATGCATGTACTTTATGACCCCTGCCCTGATGGAAGGATGGTAGTGATGGTAGTGACCTCTGCTGTGACTACCTGACAACAGGTGTGTGCTGCGAGGTTGTGTGTATGCTGGGGAGGTGAATGGGGTTGGGGCTGGGGTTGTGACAGAATCTAACCATTGCTGCTCACATGTTCTGCCATGTACTCAGAAGTGATGTATGACTGGAAACCTACTGACGTCTACATCACCATACAGTCTACCACTGTCTAATTACTGTACATGAAACCTGTCATCAGTTGGGGAGCAAAAATGGAATGTTCATTAACTTTCAAAAAGTATCAGATTCCCTGTTAAAACACATAGCTTGTGACTCTTTTGAGTATATCAAAAGTCAGATATCTGATTTCAGAATGGAATCTTGATGCAACTGCAAAAATTTCGATCAATGGTCTATGTATTAAACACCAAGCCATGTAGTTACTGGTACATCTATTGCATATTATAAATGTATGTAATGAAAAGGAAATGATCTGAACAATGCACCAAGACCTGCCCTGTCTTCCCTTGTACACCCACACCTTTCATTCCTCTACATCCAAACCACCCACGCTGACTTACAAACATACCGCTTTACAAGTGAACACATCTGCCCAAAACTGTTTGATAGCCATGGAGAGCCTGTTCCTAAGCCACAAAGATGAGGGAGAAATTTGACCTGAGGGACACATGTTGACAAAAATAAAAGAGGAAGCGTAGTGAAGAGGCAGCAAAAAACCAGCAAACGAGCAAATTAGGAGAGTAGGAAACCTCAGCTGGCTTCACTAGCCTAGATGACACCCCACCTGTTGGTGGACTTCTGCTGATGACGCCATACCTAGTTACCATGGCAACAAGCAATTGTGACGATCAAACACTTGTGGCTTCGTGGTAGAGAAACGGATACTGGGAAGAGCAACAGTCCTTTCTGAGTTCTGTGTTTGAAATGTGACCCGTAGCCAATTCTATCGTGGTCTGTAAGTTTGTAGAGATTGCGAATATGCCCTTGCCAGTATCTTGGGGTAGGTTGTTAATTATAGGTCTCCGAAATGGCCATTGGGAAAAATGAATCTTGCCATTTAGAAATGGTCCCTGGTGTACAGTTTATAGCAAAATGTTACAATACATTGTCATTGGACAGAGGAATTAGGCTGAAAAGTATTGATTGGATGGTTGATTGATTGATTAGATTGATTGATTGATGAAGTGAGTTAACAGGCGGATGAGCTTGTAAAATGAGTGAGCAAAGTAGGACAGGATTAAAGGGGGAGGGTACAAGTAAAGGTAGGGTATGCTGGCGTGGATGAGGGGGCGATAAAGAAGGAAGCCTAAAAGCGGATGAGAAAAGCATCATTTCGGACATAGGCCATGTAGCCCGGGGTGGGGGGGGGGGGGCACTGACTATCTATGTAGGTGACCCTAAACTGCCGCCCTACCGCCCGATCTCCCAGTGATCTAAGAATCTGACCACCTACTTGACTGATAAGCTGGACATTGACCGCCCCCCCCCCTTTTTCCACAATCCCAAATATTGACTGGACCGCACCGCCCTTCAATCCCACACCCTCCACCAAACTGCCTATTGCACCCATGTACATGTATGGACGAGCATTTACACATGTGGTTATAAGGGGTAACTTGAAAGTTTTAACATAACCTGCTTGAGGTATGTGCACCTCAATACCTGAAGCCTGACCTGTCTATGAGAGGTGAGAGATGGGCAGCAGTGTGCCTTACTCTCACCAGGGGCGCTGTCAGGCGTAGTTCCCTTTGCCTCAGACCCCATACTGAAGGTCTGGGGCAGTAGGACTTTGCAAGCATAGTGGGATAAACACACAGCCTCTACATGAGATGGGTGGGCAAGGCACAGGTGGCATAGCCACATAACTCAGGGATATTTGGCTAGGGCTTTTTGCACATTTTCAAAATGAGCGTTTTCTTATTTTGTATGTCAGTTCCCTCGGGGGTTGACATCAGTCTAGGAAAGTAACTGTAAACTAGGTTAGGTTTTATAAGTATGCACAAACCCGACTGTTTTACTCAGTGTCCTTCGCCTCTTCTATCATTAAAAACATAGTCTTTCCAGACTGATTCTATGTTCTTCTTTATCTATACCTGTGCCAAACATGCTTGATGGAGACCTCTTGTATATCTATAGGGAAGTAGGAGGTAAAAAGAATGGACAAAATGTGCCCATACCTAAGGACATCTCAGGATCTAATTGATAATATTTTGAGTTACTTAAAATACAAAAGATGTTATGTTTTATGCCATTCTGAACAAGCTGCAGGATATGCTATAACAAACACAACAAACTTTTCTGTAGGACTCCAGTTATGCGTATTTGTGTAATCATTTTATGTTTATACCCTTCCCATGTTCATATGTGTTTTACACATCTCCTCTTAGGGGCCATCCACAAAAGCCGTCATGCTGAAGGAGGGGAGGGGGTCTGAGGAAATAAATTTTCCGTATACCTTCAGCGTTGGCAAATTGGAAAAAAAAAACATGACGAGGGGGGGGGGGTAAAAAAAGGTCAAATTTTCCATGACGTCATTTATGGATGGCCCCTTATTGGATTTCCCAGATACAATGTTCCCCACAGGAGGCTACACAGAAGTGGTAATTCCACAGAAGAGGTAATTCAAGTTCAGCTTAGCTTAGATTAACGCTAGAATACATTATCCCAAAATATAATTGATCCCATCCAAGTGCTTTGAACTATTAAAGTTTACATTCAGATCATTAGTTTATAAAAGCATTAGCTTCTCAGCTATAGTCTACATCTCAGGACCAGTATCTCAACAAGTGTAAAGACACATGTACATCCACATACATGAAGATACAGCCCCAACATACATCAAGATACAGGTGTCAACCTGTTCCAGGTATTATAGGTTTTTATCTATGCACTTATGTAAATGATAGCACTAGTGAGGGCCTAGTGTATTGCTGTGCTGTGGTATATAGTTAAATCTTATCTGCGCATACTCTCCACGGCACATGCCCCACCTTATCCACGGGTGCTGTAAGTGTCGCTTGATGCATATTCTAGCCTACCTGTGACAGATCCTTCCTCACATACTGGGTTAATTTGAAAACAAGAAAGCGTTTAGTTTAAAACAGTTGAGTCGAGAGTATGTCTTTGAGAGACAAAGGAAACGAGGCAAGGGTACAGAGCCTAGGCTAGATGACTTGCCCATGACTTACCCACCATGTCATTAAGGACACATGTATGTACCTGCTTGACTGTCTTCCTCCCCCTCCCAACACAACTACCAGCAGAGCTCTGAGTATTGAGGCATGACTGAGTACCCCCCCCCCCAACCCACCTAGTGGTGTGCCTACTTACCATTCCCTCTGGCTACCACACCTACTGGTGATTGTCTGGTGGTGTCACCACCTACCCTGCCTGCCCCTGCCTTTAGACCCAACTGCCTTAATTTGTGTGTTACTAGTAATAAGTAGGTATTTATAGCTTTGTCTAGACCAATCAAACATCAGTCATAGCTTTCCCTGGTCTTCAAGGCCAACCCATGTAGCCATGCTTCAGCTTGTCTACTTTTAACAATAATAACTACATGATTCTGAATTCCACATTACCTACAAATGCATCCATAATGACTATCTTCTACATACAAAACACTACAAACAAAATGAGACAAGGTGTCGTTTCCTCAAACATTATCTTAGTTGTTTGTCTGTATTACAAAAAGGAATGCGTCCAGTACTATGACCTTCTCCGGGGTGGACAAGGTCCCAAAGACCCAAAAAGGTCCCAAGGTAAAAAAAAAAAAGGACCAAAAGTATTGAAAGGTCCTATAAAGGTCCCAAGGTCACAAAAAGGTCTTATAGTCCTGAAAAAGTCCCAGCCCTGAAAAAGTTTTGAAAAGGGCCCAAAGTCCTAAAAAGGTCCCAATATACCAAAAAGGTCCTAAAAAGGTCCCAAGATACCATAATGTTCCATAAAATTCAATAAAGATTCATTGGGTTCAATAAAGATCCATAAAGACCATAAAACCAAATAAAGATCTGTGGTGTTCGATAAAGATCCGTAAAGTCACATAAAAATCCATAAAACCCTATAAAGATCTGTAGAGTCACATAAAGTTCAACAAAGTATATAAACCTGATAAAGATCCATAAAGTTCAATAGAGATCCATAGTTTAATAAAGATCCATAAAGTTCAATAAAGATCCATAAAGTTCCCTCCCCACCCCCACCCCATCCCATGTCTACTCCCACCCCATGTCACACTTCCTGGTCACATCCTTCCATCTGCCAGGTGTTCAGATCAGAAGGCCTTCAAAATCAACTATATCAAAAAATATTTGCCCAGATAACCATGGCGCGCACTGCCCCCATACGGTACCTACTCTATGCCCTCCTCTTCTAAAAATCTGAAATCTGTCTCTAAGTGGGGTTAAAGACAGTTTGATTACCCTTTTATTTAGGGTAAAAAGAGCCCTAAATCCCATGCATTTCTCCATAAGAAAAAAACCAACAGTAATTACCATGTCAAAGCCATCAAAGTACACCTTAAATGCTAATTCTATTACATGGATAGCTTTGTCCTACTTTGTGTCTTATTACAGTGAAACTTGGTTATAAGAAACTCCATTATAAGGAAATTGGGATATAGCAAACCAAAATGCCCGATCACAAACTTTTGCTATACATTTCTATAGTAAAATAACTTGGTAAGAACGAAGTGCTATTGGCATGAACTTGTTTATAACGAAGTACAATAGAGCCGGGCACAGAACCCCTTACCCAGCTAACCGGGCCCTAGGATATTTCATTCAGAGGCCCAGCAATTGATGTCCACTGAAACCAGGTCCCATGGGTTTGAGGGCAGTTTGTGGCCAAATAAAGCCTGTGTGCATTAATACAACTAGTCCTGTGTGTTGTCTTGACGTTTATGATGATTTCCTACTTACTGTGATAATTTGTAATTGTCAATATATCCTCCCTGTTGGTTGAAATTGATCACACATGTCTCAAATGTCAACAAAACATCTCGTCCAACTATTTGGGCTTGAACTTCCTGTCCCTAGATGGTCCCTAGGTGGCAGGCCTTTACAGTTTATATTTTACTCACCAGAGGGACCTTGTGTCCCTCCCACCTGTACCACCACAAAGACAACAGTCAGACCGACCAGGAACCAGCACTTGCCACCTTGCCCAACATGTCTGACTGAGTTCTAGATATCAGGTTACAAAAAACAAAGGCATGGCATATGATGTTACATTTCAAAACAATACACAACAAGTAGGTAGGTCTTAGAGTTAAGATATCAAAGACCACCCCCACATAAGACTAGGGACCCAGTTTTTATTGGGGGCTTGGGAAACTACTCTGAAAGTTCCACCACCACAACACCAGTGCCACCGCTTGCCATCGCTCCTTTTAGCGATGGTTCCGTCTAAGAACCCCTATCACACCCCCTAACACCTCTCAGACCGCTACTGCCAATAAGGGTTTAATACAGCCGCACACAGAAGCCCTATCACACTTCCTAATACCACTTAGATCTCTCAGACCGCTACTGCCACTAAGGGTTCAATAGAGCCGGTCACAGAAGCCCTATCACACCCCCTAACACCTCTCAGATCTCACAGACTGCTGCTGCTTCTAAGGGATAAATAGGGACGGTTTAGATGCCCTCTCACACCCCCTGACAGCCCCACCCCCATACCTCCCATACCCATGTACATGTAGCCGTTGAGGGTGCAATAGAAGAGGCTGTAGATGCCCTATGACACCCCCTGACACCTCTCACATAACTTACTATAGAATGGATTGGGGAAATTTGGGACAAGTTTATTTGTTTGTTTTAACCAAGACTTATACATCATAATCATAATAAAAATATTATACAGTATATATAAATGTATGGGGTTGTTATAGGGCAATGTGATTTGTGTGTTAAAGGTGAAATTTCACTGTATGTGTATCAGCAGTAAATTAACCCTCCCCCATCATGGTGAACTTGGTTACAACGAAATTTGGTTATAACGAATTTTTTATGCTTGTAATAAGAGGTTTGCTGATAAGTTTTACTGTATATGACAATTTTTGGGGGTTCAGTTGTAATGGAAATAGGGCTAAATGACAGGTTTTGATGGTCTATGCGAATACTTGGAATCTCAATATAAGAAAAGCATACCCCATGAAATGTTTTTTTGATCATTTATCGAAAGATTTTCATGTAAATAGAAATATGACTCATGGGATCTTTGAAGGGTGTGATAGGGCATATGCTGTGTAATGGAATAGTTCTTTGGTGGTGCATGTAATCTGCTAGAGGCCAAAATAGCAATTGAAACTTGGTAATCATAAGAAACTCAGCTAAGGGCTAGTAGACAAGAGGTCAGAAACAAAGGCCCTTGCCTTGTTTAACAAACTTTCAAAAATGTTAGCTTTGCTGAAACATATAAGATCAATCATCATAAATAAAATGTCACAGGTGAAGGACTCAGTCCTAAAGAACAGGCCTCAATTTCATGTCAAATTACACATTTTCTAGGGTGGACCGACAAATATACCGGTATATATATTTACTGATTGCTGACAAAGAGTGAGTAATTATTGACATATATTGACTAATTTCTGATAAATATTGAGTAATTACTGACATATATTGACTTATTGCTGACAAAGTGAGTAATTACTGACATATATTGACTAATTGCTGGTATATAGTGACTAAGTACTAACATATATTGACTAATTGCTGACAAATAGTGAGAAATTACTAAGATGTATTGACCAATTGCAAGTGAGTAATTACTAACATTTATTCATTAAAATGTGATTAAATACTGACATATATAGACTAATTGCTGATGAATTCTGAGTAAATACTGACATGTATTGACTAATTGCTGATATTGAATAATTACTGACATATATGGACTAATTGCTGACAAAAAGTGAGTAATTACTGATATATTTTGACCAATTTGTCAGTGATTAGTCAAAATATATCAATATATCTTAGTACTTAGTCACTATATAAAAGCAATTAGTCAATATATGTCAGTAATTACTCACTTTGTAATTACTCACACTTTGTCAGATATTAGTCAATAGTGAGCAATTACTAACATATATTGACTAAATGCTGATAAAATGTAAGTAACTTCTATCATGTATTGCTATTTCGAGATGCACCTTAATATCGAGACAACTATATTATCGAAGCAATAACTAGTCGGTTCGAGTAGGTTTCAGAATCACTTTATTACAGTACTTGTTACAGAAGGACTGCGAACACGTTTCAACCTTTCGTATGCCTATAGTCTATACCCCGAAGGAGGTAAAGCTCTCGTTATAACATTCATTAGGCCGTTCTAGAGACCAGATCAGTCTACCAGCCCGGTAGCTCTGCGAGTCCCGATCATAGGAGGACGGCGGAATATATACTCCTCGTCATGGTTGATTAGTTCCGCGCTGAGCGCCCTCTGGTCCGCCTCCCGTACTACACTGCCCGAGACCACGCGTGGTGCCCTCTTACGAGTAGCATAGGAGACGCTCCCGAAGAGCGCCTATCCTACTACGAGACGGTACATAACGAGGGGATAATTGTTAAATTATTTTTTTAAGAAATTTAAATGCTAAGAAATCTAAGAAGGCACAGCATAGCTGTGATGTCAGTTGGCATTCATGATTAATTTCAAAGATATCTATATGATGAAATAAATATCTTAAATTTATAAAGATTAATAAAGCTATTTCTATAATTTCTTATATTGAATATTAAAGTTTAATACAGTGGAATTATAGGAATGTATGGGCATATAGTTAAAATGCATTTTTCTATCACTTTTCGTAATCAAATCAAATGCTAACTAATTGAAAAATGGCAATTGGCAAATAGCAATTGGCAAGAGAATGGCGCATCGGACTTCCATACTGCTGAAATGTAGATGCATTGGTTGAGCCAATTGAAAAATGGCAATTGGCAAATAGCAATTGGCAAGAGAATGGCGCACCGGCCTTCCATATGCTTATAATCTCATTGGTTGAGCAATTGGCAAATAGCAATTGGCAAGAGAATGGCGCATCGGACTTCCATACTGCTGAAATACAGATGCATTGGTTGAGCCAATTGAAAAATGGCAATTGGCAAATAGCAATTGGCAAGAGAATGACGCACCAGCCTTCCATATGCTTATAATCTCATTGGTTGAGCCAATTGGCAAATAGCAATTGGCAAGAGCATGGCGCACCGTCCGTCCTTGGTTAAGCCAATTGGCAAATGGCAATTTGCAAATAGCAATTGGCAAGAGAATGGCACACCAGCCTTCCATACTCTAAGAATCTCATTGTGGAATTATAGGAATGTATGGGCATATAGTTAAAATGCATTTTTCTAACACTTTTCGTAATCAAATCAAATGCTAACTAATTGAAAAATGGCAATTGGCAAATAGCAATTGGCAAGAGAATGGCACACCGGCCTTCCATATGCTTATAATCTCATTGGTTGAGGCAATTGGCAAATAACAATTGGCAAGAGAATGGCGCATGGGACTTCCATACTGCTGAAATGTAGATGAATTGGTTGAGCCAATTGAAAAATGGCAATTGAAAAATGGCAATTGACAAATAGCAATTGGCAAGAGAATGGCGCACCAGCCTTCCATATGCTTATAATCTCATTGCTTGAGCAATTGGCAAATAGCAATTGGCAAGAGAATGGCGCATCGGACTTCTATACTGCTGAAATTGAAAAATGGCAATTGGCAAATAGCAATTGGCAAGAGAATGAGGCACCGGCTTTCCATACTCTTGGGCAGGGGAGGGGGGTGGATAAAGGAGCCATGTCCTACTAACCCTGTAAGGACCACAGTGTGAATTAATGCATCATAAACCCTATGCACTAACCTATGTATACCCCTATAAAAAACAGACACCATTGCCTTAAAGTGTTAACATGGGTTTTCACGCCTATATGCAGGGTGGGTAGACTTTCTTTGTCCTAGCACTAATTGCCAATATTAAAAGGATAGGCCAGTCCCTCTGTAATCCTATGAATCAACAAAATATTCATGAGCTAAGGGTCTAAGGGTTCTAAAGCCATGGTCAAGTCTACAGTGGACAAAACCTGGCGACGTCTACATTAATGAACAATGGTCAGTTGCCAGGAGGCAACTGACAATAATAGTCTCGACTACATTCAAGCCTCGATTCATAGCGACTGCGATTCCCTACAACTAATTGCTAACAAATGGTGAATAATTACTAACATATATTAACTAATTGCTGACAAATAGTCCATAGATACTGACATATTTTAACAAATACCAGTCAAGGCAGGATACACAATTGAATCCATGGCTATTTCTCTGTTATATATTGACTAATTGCTGACAGATTGTGAGTAAATACTGACATGTATTGATAATTGCTGATAATTAAAACTCGGACCAAACAGTCACTGGCGGCGTTCTGGGACAAAAACAATTCACTACAGGTACTTGGAGGCACCTAGATCTGGTGTATAAGCTATCAGCCCGCCCCAGAACGACCTGGGACAATAACAATTCACTACAGGTATTTGGAGGCGCCTAGATCTGGTGTAGAAGCTATCAGCCCGCCCCAGAACGACCTGGGACAATAAAAATTCACTACAGGTATTTGGAGGCAGTGTTGGAGAGTTCACAGCTATGCCAAACATGGGGATTAGTGACGGGGCACCTGCCAGGGAAAGGGTAGGGTAAATATACCATAATCAAACTACTTACCAGCATTATGTACTGGTATTTAGGCTATGCATCATTTTACAAATGCACTGGTCGACTCAGGCAATTTCACTAGGCAATTTTTCAGGGAATGCAAAACCTGTCAAGAGGTAAATAGAACAGGCAGGGCCTGTTCTAATATATGTTCAAGAGAGGGATGTCTATCTTCGGTTAAGCCTACTGGTAGATGGAATTCATACATGTACTCGTGTCCGAAATGCTTCATGAGCATTAAATCTTGCATTTTTATGCACCTGCTTTTCCTGAAATCAATTCATAACTTCAGCACGTCAATGTTTATCAGTCAGTTACCCGAGGTATAGGGAACAGAGCCATTCCTGTATGGAGGTGGCCATCTTAAAATCAGTTATGTAACAGCCCCCCCCCAATGACCATCTTGGATCTGGCAGAGGATTATGGGTTAATCTCTTATCTTCCCCTCCACCAACAGAAAACAATGGGAATTGATAAGACTGATAAGCTGCCCCTGCCTCTATCTTAATCACCTTAAGTAACTGTCCATTGTTTTAGGTGTGAATGGAGGGGATTAGCCTGATAGGGAGACAATGGCCTGGTTTTACTTAGCCTGGATTATATGTGCCCTCTAAGAAGACTTTTAAAGTTTAATTTCTCTTGTATTTGAAGTACTAAGTCTATATAAAGCTTATATTGTTTGAGTTTAAAGTATTTGCTATCCAAAGGTATAGATTTTTAGAATAAAGCTTCATATAGACCATCAGTAAAGGCCAACCAAAGTAAACTGTACAAAGAGGCCAACTGCTGATCTAGCCCCCGACTACATAAGCCACCTAGCTAATTTGTTTAGTACTAGCAATGGCTCTGTCCCGTATATTTTGGCACATATATAGATCCCTATGCAGACATCCGCCAGTTTCCAGTTGTTGCAAATGTAAATGAATAAGCCACGGCTATGGGGTTGGGGGTATGGGGGAGGTTTGGTTTACTGGAAGAACATGCTTAATCTGATTAGGAAGGAAACAAAATACACTGTTTTATGCAGCTCCTCTCTATGTATGTGTTTTGTCAGTAGCGGATCCAGGGGTGACACAGGGGGCACGTCACCCCCCCTAGACCCCCTGAAAATGGGCCTTAGTTAGGCCTCGTAACTATAGAAAATGTGGGGTGGAACCCTAGCTGTGCTCCCCCCCCCCCCAATAGATCAGATTTTCTTGACTGTGCCCCCCTAGATCAGCCCTTCTGGATCCGCCCCTGTTTGTTCGCTTTTCCCCCAGTGGCTACAGTGATTTTCTTTGGATACTTATTTAGAAGATAAAATAAGTCATCTCAGTTTACAGATAGAAATATAGGGCAGCAATGTGCATTGCTCGTAACTCGAAAAAGAAATTAAATAAAAAATTTTTGGCAGATGTTATGTACCATAAATTCTTTGATTTGAGGTTCATATCATATTTGAATCGAATCAAAAGTGTAGTTCATTGCAAGGTCAGTAATGCAGGTAATGTTGCTTGTATCAGAGAATTTAAAGTGTAGTTCATTGCAAGGTCAGTAATGCAGGTAATGTTGCTTGTATCAGAGAATTTAAGGTAATTGCAATTAGTTAGACTCTCTGCTGTCCCAAAGCTCTGGCCGCTTTTTACTGGATAGTCTTTTCCATTACATTGTTTCTCCAGGATTAAAATCAATAGCCTTGAGCAAGTCTAGCTTGTGGTCTGACATTAGCACTCCCTTTTAACAGACAGGAACCAACTCCAAGCAGGTGTTAAGTAGTGTTATAGTCCTATACTTTCACAAGACATCTGCTTGGAGGACCAAATTCCTATACCTTCATCATTACAAGCAAAAAGTGTCTTATGGCAGTTGAACAAGTGACTGTATACAATATAGAGAATTACTCAAAATTAACAAAACTTGTTACTGAAATGGCTTTTCCTGCAAGACCCCTACATCTCCTCCTGCAATACCACTACACATTCCTGAACTAATTCTGCCTCTTATACATAAAATTTCCATCTTTTTTTACACTTATTCCCACCACCCAAATGACTGAAAATGAGGGGCCCATCCTCACCTCCTATAACTCTCTTTTCGAGTTAACAAGAAAAGGACATAAACTACCCTTCACAGGGGATTATGTTGTGTTGACTGCATGGCTTCAGGTGGTGACCTGTCTTTTGTTGAGTAATACTTTGAGTTATGGTGAGCAGCTCTTCCGCTCTTGATACAGCTATACTTCCGCTCTTGATACAGCTACACCTATACCATCTGTAACACACTTAGCTGTCAGTCTTAGCTCTTTGTAGTTGCATGTACATGGTATACACAAATTCTGAAGATGCACATAGCAATTCTGAATTCATTGTAAAATACCCGGTACTACAAATATTTGACCCAAGAAAGGAAAGATGGGTAAATCTATACATTCTATAGGCGTGTTCAACTCTGACTATTCTAAAATCAGACAACATTTTGAACAATTTCCCAAATGAATGCATTTTGCCTCGGCCATACGTGTTCGTCCGCTGACACCATCTAAGTACCACTTCTTTATTATTGATAATACTGCCACCGTATCATCCCATATGAGTGTTGTAAAAGAAATTAAAAGTGTTACTGGTCTGGATCCCTGAGCACAGTGTACAGTCTGAGGTACAGGCCCACATGCCCTCTGAGTGCCCTACCACCTGGTGGTCGTGTTAATTAGTGATTCATGTACCTGAAGGAGGAGTCTACCCCCTGCTGACTGTCCTGCCACCTAGCGGAAGGACTGTGTACACAAACAGCTCACTTTGGACCGATCCTCAGACAAGTAAGTAGTTTGGAGAATGGGGTGGTCAGGATGTGTTAGCATTTATCCCTCATTTTTTGTAATCAAATCACAATTGAATTGCATTTGTTTGGAATGCCATATAATTTGCGATGCCAGAATTATATGGCCACAAAACAAACTGGTTGAACAGAAAACACTTTAATATAGAATATATTTGAACTACATTTGACTATTCCAAATGACAATTTAATGGGTACGATTTGAATCATCCTTCTATGCAGAAAACCATACGTTTCACTTACCACACAGCTCTGAGTCAAGTCCATTCATATCTCATGATAAAATGCGTTTTTGGCCTCGTAAAGTTCAATGCAGATACTGTCTGCGTTTTAAAGAAATACTCGGGATAGTGCCAAAATCACTTCTCCGAGTGATATTTGAGAGGAATTGTATAGGGTACACTAAGCCCCATTGACTGAACTTCTCATAATTTTTACTATGTGCAGCATAGGAATGATTCATCTAGATCTTCAAGTTAACTGTAGTGATGAACCAACACCCCACCCCCAAAGAAAATTAATGAATGAATAAACAATCCTAAGCTTAGAGATTTCCCTGATTAGGCAGAGCATAAAAGCCAACCTCAAGACAGCATCATTTCCTTTTCCACATAATTTTTTTCTCAGATACAAATCTTTGTATCATATTCTGAAGAGAGGTAGAACACGATGGCCAACCTTAAGGCAGTATAAGTTCTTCTTCCACACGTAACTTCCCTTTTTCTTAATGTTCATTTTTGTAACATTTTCTGCAGTCTGCTATTTCATCCCCATCCCACTTCAATAAAGACCTTTCATCAGGTGCCAGACTTCAGCCACCAGCAATAGATCGGGTTCCACCTCGGGCACCCTGCCTTTCTGTATATTACTTTCAGAAAACTAGACAAAAACAATCTCAGGCAGGTGCTACTCTTCTTCAAGGTGATTTATTCAAACCCAGAGAGGAATATCCACTGGTTTGATTGCAACTGATAACCCAAATTATGGCAAATACCCCAAATTTTATTGGTAGAAAAAAAAATCAACAAGGAATCTAAGAATAGCTAGAAAAGGGTGCATTTGAATGCTTTTGGCATAAGCTGAGACTGGAAAACAGATGATGGTGCGGAATACTTTAAATGCCATCTTGGCTAAAAAATATTATGACTCTTACAATACTTTATTATGTTTCTTTTAATGTGTGTGGCTGAGGATAGCTCATTCAGGGGCAGCCACTCCAATATTTAACAAACTAAGGTGGTATACAGTGGTACCACTATACGTATATGATATTTGGGAAAGAAAGATGTCCTTTCACAATCTTCTTTTCTCTCTTCTTTTTTTCTCTCTCCTCTCGCAGGGGGTGTTATGTGTGATGATGGACGCAAGACCTGACACCAAGTGGCAGATAAGGAAGGCGCCCACCACCAGGCAGCGCTCAGGTAGACATGGCGGCTCCCGTTTACTGCTGTCACCTGCAGCTGTCAATCAGCTGTCAACACACTGTCAATCAGACTACAGGATCAGGGTGTTGTAACTGCTACCTGAGAGACTCCCCAGCCCTATCACAGGGCAGACCGAAGGCTAGGGGAGGGGTACCTGCTCACACACACGTAGGAAACAGAGATGTCAGTCTGATGGCTTCATTTTTACCCACAGTATCCTGTAATACTTGCTGCGATAATAACAGTAGGTTTTAGATATTCTTGTGATTTGTGATGCTGTAGTTTGAGGTTTTGATACTTTGAGTTTAGCAAGGAGGACAGGTGTGTGGATCTGTGAATGGCTTCCAAGGATCTCATGGACAAATTTTACATTTTAGAAGCAAAAGAAGAATTCCCTGGCCGGATGTAAATAAAATTTGTTTTTATATGCAACCTGACAGTGTTATAAAAGCAAAGTATGATATTTGGAGAGAGTTATATTTGTGTTTAATCAATGTATCTACGGTATGATGAATGGTTACATACCACATCCGGCGAGGGAACGGGAGCTTGATAAACGGCCTTACCTACAAAACAAAGCAATAACCTTTAGACGAGATAAAAAGTTGATATTATAGTATATTTAGAACTGTTCAACACACTACAAAGGTAGAGCATCATAATAAAGTACAATAAATGTGACACACCACACCTGCTTTCAGTTCAGCTTGTTCTTAAATCGAAATTTTTAACAAGCAGTTCCTCATTTTCCTTTTTTCTTTAACTCTTTATATCTAATCCTCACCACCCACTCAAATTCAATTTTCAGATTCACAATAAACATTTCTTTTATTTTCAATGAGCATTAAGTTACGTCAGGTATCTTTTTTACTTGATAGCAAATGATAATAATCTAACAATGAACATTTGTCCCTTGCTGAGTCAACTAAATCAGCAGTCTAGGAGGTGGGAATAAGTAAAGTTAGCTAATATTTTCTGGTATAATACGCTACTGCAGTATGCCCCAGGAGCAGCTATCACACCACAGGGCCTACACAAACATCCCCACCTTGAAGCAATAGCCCCGTTATTGCTGCCTGCCCAGATCTCTATGTGTCCCAGCCACCCTTATGCAAAGTCAGGATCTCAGATCTGAAGATGAACACATTACATAAGCAGCCTACAGCCTGGCCTGCTTGCACATACCAGACAGTGGGCAAAAAGCCAGACATTGCCCAGATTCATGATTATTCAGAGTGTCTCTCCTCCACCTCTTGTTGTTTTTCAGCGGCGGTGTGTTATTTGTACTGCAGATATAAGCGTATACTGGGCGCATGTTAGCCTGCCACCCTCTCAGTGTGAGGTTCAATTATGCCCACCTGATGCCAACTTTTATACACATCACAGGTGCACACTGGGGAGGGAAGCCACCTGGGAAGCCATTTGTACGGTGGAAGCCATTTCCGAAGACTGACACCTGCCATACACTACCCAACAAATACTACCAAATCACCATAAATTGACCAACTGACTGTATAGCCTCCCCCCCCCCCCCTTTTGTTTTTTGGTGCTAGTCCTTATGTCTTCTAGCCATTTGTCATGTTAATATAGGCTTTTGATGTATCAGATACTGAAATGGAATAATCAATCGAGGTGTGAAGGGAAGTAAAAAATGAAACATATACGTTTACCAAAATGAAACATAAAAACTTTTTTTTCAACTAGACCTTCTTTTTAAATGTTATTTATAATCATAAATTGAGAATATACACTGGTGAGTGGGGTTTAAACCAATAATTGCTATGGCAAACTTTCAAAGTTTAACTTTGCATACACACAAACCCACACCAGCTGCCAGCCACATGTGATGGGTCGGTATATATGCCCATCTAGGTCCAGCCCCGATGTCTACATGCACTGTAAAGGTCTGTGAGAATAAGGGAAAGTTAGGGGAGGGGGGGGGGGCTTCCTCTTGTTACCTTTTCATGCATACCAGGTCAATGGCTTCATTAAGACTACTATACGACTGGAACCAACGTCCTCACCACATGCTAGAACCCTGGCTGTCACATTAACACTGATTTACACACTCCAGCCTTAGGCCCATAGATACTAGAAAAGCATAATCTGACCTCTAGCCAATCATAACGCTGGGTGGCCTGCCAATCACCCCCTTTATCTCAGGATTCTGGCTTAAAATGTAAATTATGTTTCAAGAAACAGGCTGATAAACATTAGCTGGGTTGATCATATATGAACCCATTTCTTTTTTTTTCTTTTCTTTTTTTTTTTTTTTTTTTTTGGGGGGGGGGGGGGGTTGGGGGCATCAATACAAAAGATCATCAAAAACAAATAACAGTAGTTAAGTATGTTATTGTGGGCAATGCTTGACTGGGTAGGTTTGGATTACTTGAAACACCACTCATTTTCTTGTGCCTTATGTGGGTGTGTGTGGGTTCCGGGTGTGGTATGGTCATCGACACAGTATCACGTTTATTGGGTACTCAATGCAACTTGATATAGACATCAAAGGGAAGTAAGCATGTTTGTCGGCCATCTCATCACCAATCCAGGAACACTTTCTCGGAGCAAACCCTACTCCTCGAAGCTACCACAAATGCACACATCAGTGGTCCAAACCATCAAAATACAGGTCTGGTGGGGAAATAGAACCCATAAGGGCTATACGGGGAAACCTGACATGTCTGCACGTGGCAAAGGTATTTTAGCTAGGCCTAACTAAGTACATTCTTAACGCCCTATAGTTAATAGCAATATGTCATACATCTTTTTAGAAATAAACAGTGCCAATAAACATTGCTATCAATTTGAACACTATTTCAACTTGTAAATTAAATGGCACATTTGTGCATCGACTCAGAAAGTCGAAAATCTGGGTCCACATGCTTTAGTTAGATATCTTGCAGAATCACCTAACTTCTGGGGAGATGGTTAATACATAACAAGAGTGCAAAGACATTATTTTCCTTCAACTTTGCTCCCAGCAGCACAAGTCAAGTGGTCGGATTTACTCAGCCATGCAGGTTTGCAGTGGTTTTCATGCAGAGAGGTATGCCGCCTGGGGGTGTGCAGTAGATCCTGTATTGGGACCTTGATTAAGAGGACCATAGTGAGAAGGGTGTGGTCTGAGGTTGGACGTTTACGATGTACATGTTGTACTCATAACATATACTCACAACCCACCCACAACATGCTCTCATTGACTCCCATAACTAAAGCACTCACATACCTCAGAATCTATATCAGAGGCGTAGGAAGCAAATCTTTATTGGGGCACACCGATTACTTTGAATCATCGCCTTGAAGACGCTGATGGTGATACATAGCCGTGTGGGATTTGCATAGAAAAGGTATGCCTTCTTTAACATTGTAGCAAAGAAGCGTCACCTAACAGTGATGGCAGGTATGGTTTCACAATTTCACTGATAACAGCTTATCTAAAGCAAATCCTGGACTGTATTATACCTCTATGATCTATAAATTCAAGGCTACATGGACACTACAAAATCTTTATTAGTGTACACTGGGATAACCCTTTTATTTGATGAAGAATGTGAAATTTTGCCCCAAATTTGAGCTGTCTGAAAAGTCATAATCCATGGTGGCTCCTATAACTCTTCCGAGATAATAATAATCATTACCACATAAAAAGTTTTCGGTAACACTGCTCTAACTGTGGCAGATTTTAGAATAATTCTCTTCCTGTAAGCCATTAAGAAAATGTATATATTTCTGATTAGGGACAGTGTTATCAGGAATATAGTCGCGGTGTACAGAGACCTGACAGTTTATGGACGGGAATTTGGGGAGAATGGCAAGACTCTACATCTATACACTGACATGTTGGTGATAACATGTACATTATATACATACAACTATCACACAAGTTTGAGGGATGTCTGCTCTTATAATAGTTATCACATATAGCACTCCCGGACCAAAATGCAGTAGAAAAGCAGTACTAAAGCAGCTGAGAAACAGTGTGGTGTGACAGTAGTGATTCAGTGTGAAAGCAGCACCAGAAACAGTATTGTATCAGCATCTACTGGCATTCTACTGCTCAGTACCACAGAAATTGCAGCAGTGGTTCAGTAGTAGAGCAGTAGTATTAGCAGCATGCAAGCAGTATTGAATCAGTTGTCCCAATTATGTAAAATAGATGGCAGCATTTGAACAGTGTCTACTTATTTAATGCTGCATGACCATATATGGGGTTGGGGCAGTGTTCAATCAGCACTACTGCATGAGTGCTGCTATAGCAGTAGGTGAGCAGTAGTCTCAGTATGGTCTGTTTTAGTACTGTCACTACCAATGTCTTTCTAGGTGGTCCTTGCTGGATTTGAACTTATGATCTTCTGATTACTGTACCAACGCATTAGCCCCCTGAGCCACCACCCCATCAGCTATGTGGAGCTGTCAATACTCCCTAGTACTGCATGCAACTCATATAGGAGGGGGCAGTGTTGATTCAGTAGTACTGGGTAACTTCTACCATAGCAAGAGTGTATGAGTAGACCTGATAAAGTGCTGCTATAGTAGAATCCCTTGCACTTTATTGAGCTTTGTAATTATCAATGATACATGTACATGTATACTATGTATACACCCTGACATCCATGTTTATCCATTAGGCCCCCTACTGACACTCAATAACATAATAATATACAAAGGTATAAGTATGCTTTTCTTCACAAACACTGAATAGTTTCAGAATTTCATTACTGAATCTTTTGATTACTGTTCACAACCATACTGACATTTACACTGAACTGTCTCAGAAGCATCAGGTCAGTAGCCCAGTAAATAATCCATGAATGGAGTGATACCAGTAGATGGTCAGTAGACTACTGCATCTATGCTGCTACACAGAGTGTGACAATTTTGGTACCTATTAACATTCAGTTGAGAGTCAGTAGACTACTGATTCTAGCCTGAAAATGCAGTGCATGTTTAGTTGATAGTCAGTACAATACTGAGTCTATGCTGAAAATGCAGTGTAAAGTCAGCTGTTTCAGAAGTATTTCAGCAGTGCCTACTGCAAAATGCAGTTGTTGATCAGCATATTCTCAGTAGCTACTGATAGGAGAAGCAGATACTGCCTTCTGATCCGGGGCTATTAATGTCCATGACCCACCCCCTTCCCCCCACCTCTGTCTTCCGCACCTACCTCTAAGAGAGCTATTGGGTAGGAGTGCAAGCTGGGCATGGCTGTGAGATGCCCCTTGATGTTATCAGTAACGCTATCACCCTTACAATCTATTCTACATGTGTAGGCCTGCGGCATCCCTCCTCATCCACTCCCCACAGGTATCTCATCACCAATCGCTGCATTCACCTAGTGCCCTCTGCCTCACCTGAGGGTAGCCATAACACGACAATCACTCACCTGGACCCCACACCTCACCTTCATCTCACCTGGGGCATTACCATTAAAGCCTGTCTCGCATCACATGATATACACTGACTAGCTAGCACCATACTCTAACATATAGGCTAACTTTGACACTGTATTAGGATGCTGGAATTCCCACTCCCAATGATATGGGGGTTACATTTGGGGTTGTAATGTATGTTCTATCTATGAACCCAGATTAAATATTTGGACAAAGCATTAACTATGATGAAAAGGATAAATTTGGTTCAAGCTTCGTAGGGGTTGTCTATACATGTACATTAGTATGGCATACATCTAACCAGAATATGTATTTACTTTACACAATGTCTTCAAAAGTCTTGATACCCCGGTACCCGATTCACCTGAAAACTAAGAGTCCACATGCATTCAACGATATGGTTGGCAGGTATACATGTATAAAGACAAAGTCTACTGATCTCCCCTCTCCACAGTATGAAATAGATGGGCGACGATGGGCGTGGGTGGGCCCAGGTACAGTCACGCCACCTGCACTAAGTTGGCCGAACTATATACCCTGTACACTACTGCATTACCAAAAAAAAACTGTTGATGATAAAGGCTAATGAACTGCGAGTGTTTCTACTAATTGTGAGTCTTTTTGTCAACTTCACATCAGACATACTGAACCGATGTTAATAGAGAATTTGGTATTTGCAGCAGTCGTTTTTTTTTTAACACATTACATACCACATTGTATTGTACTTAAATGGATACCATACAATAAGATTGTAAAAGCTGAGGGAATCAATCGAAGTTGGAATGCTGTGGAGTGATACTGCAATATGGCGACTTCACGGAGCTCGCTTTTTGTTTCGAGCTAAAACAGAGCTCCATTTTTGTTTCGGGCTACAACAAAGATGGTTTCCCTCGCTGACAATGCACAATGATTCACAAGGGTTTATGTGAGCCAAGTAGGTGAGGGGTGAGCAAAAAAAAAATTTAAAAAAATTGCCCTCTCCACATGTTATCTTTGCAAAATCCATAGACAAATAAATTTTCCTAGAAAAATAAAATAAAAATGTTGCCCTCCCGCCCCATTTTCTAAAAGAGAAAATCCATAGACCAATCTTTTAATTTGGTGTGGCCTTAGTTCCTAGAACAGATACCCTCTTTTTCGATATGGTTGTCGGCTCTGGGAGAGGAGGGTATATAGAGGGACCCTGGCCTAAAACTGGCACACTGAGTGTGTACATGTTGTATACGTGTCCCTATGGTGGGAGGAGATGACGGCACGGCCTAGACTCAACACTGTCAAACTAGGGGGCGCTCCTGCACGCCTCCCAATCAACACTATCCTCACTTCCTCCCGGCAAAAAGGGCAAAAATGTGGTGTCGGATGGACAGGTGGCACCCCGTTACAAGGATGAGGACGAGGCTTTTGAGGCTGCAGGGCGGCAGTAGAAGTAGGGATGTAGGGGTGAGATATGAGGATCTGAGGTTTTAAGTGGAAGGGTAAGTTATAATGAGGAAATTGTATATTTCTGATGTATTCTAAATTCTAAGGGTGAGTGGTCTTGATTTCATTGTATACTAGTAATAAACTTAGGGTGAGCACACAAAAGATAGTCAAGTGCCATAGGCATTAAAACATCCTGCATGCATTTGTTTTCTTGCATTATGTTTTTTTTTTTTTTTTTTTTTTTTTTTTTTTTGCAAAAGATGGTGGTATCAGGAAAACATTGTTGGATGAAATTCAGTATATGAATGGATACCATACTATAAGATGGTAAGAGCTGAGGGATACTGCAAAGAACAAAGCAAAGGCCTTGTTGGGATCAAAGTGTGAAAACCAAATTGGAGTCCTGAGGAACATAAGTGTATGGTGGAAGCTGGGAGGGGGGTGGATACGGTTTACATCCCCAAACGAGGAAGCGTATTTTTGAGGAATTAAGGAAATTGTGAGGAAGGCACAGCATTGCTGTGGTGATTTATTTGTTATGGTTAAGAAACAAAATGATCAGCTTTTTTTTTTTAATAATAAAATCAAGTTTGAAGAAGTAGCACAGCATGGCTATTAAAATACAAAAAATGTTTAAGAATAACACCGCTAAGGTGATGATATATGAAAGTAATGATGATATTAATCATAGGTTGAATATATAACATTGTATTGTAAGAAAGAACAAAAGTGTTATAAATATTTTTTATCATTTATTATATAATCTTATATACTGGCTTTTCACAAAGGAAACTGTCAAGAAAAAATTATCACACTATAGTGCATTATCATAAGAACTTGATATTCACATCAAAATTGAACTTCATAATCATTGCGAACAATCGTATGGTCATTTTGGAACTCGTTTGCAGACATGAAGTGAATGGTAAGTCTAAAATGCCAAAGAAAGTAGAGCTTTTCACAAATGAAATTGTCAAGAAAAAAAAGGAGGCATGTATTTGATGGATTAAGGAAATCAGTTAAGCATGACATAGCTGTGGTAATGTATTTTGTCATGGTTAATGATAATGCTTAAAGTGTGCATCAATGTAGCAGGTCACCCATAAAGGGTTAACTGTGCATCAATGCATCATGCCATCCATGAATGTTTAAGTGTGCATCAATGCATCATGCCATCCATAAAAGGTTAAGTGTGCATCATTTCATCATGCTATCCATAAAGGGTTAAGTGTGCATCAATTCATCATGCAATCTATATAGGGTTAAGTGTGCATCAATACATCCCTAAAGGGTTAAGTGTGCACCAATGCATCATGTCATCCATAAAGGGTTAAGTGTGCATCAATGCATCAGGCTATCCATAAAGGTCTAAGTGTGCACCAATGTATCATGTCATCCATAAAGGTTTCAGTGTGCATCAATGCATCATGCCATCCATAAAGGGTTAAGTGTGCATCAATGCATCATGCCATCCACAAAGGGTTAAGTGTGCATCAATGCATCATGCCATCCACAAAGGGTTAAGTGTGCATCAATGCATCATACCATCCATAAAGGGTTAAGTGTGCATCAATGCATCATGCTATCCATAAAGATTTAAGTATGCATCATGCTATCCCTAAAGGGTTAAGTGTGCATCAATGCATCATGCAATCTATAAAGGGTTAAGTGTGCATCAATGCATCAGGCTATCCATAAAGGGTTAAGTGTGCACCAATGTATCATGTCATCCATAAAGGTTTCAGTGTGCATCAATGCATCATGCCATCCATAAAGGGTTAAGTGTGCATAAATGCATCATGCAATATATAAAGGGTTAAGTGTGCATCAATACATCCCTAAAGGGTTAAGTGTGCACCAATGCATCATGTCATCCATAAAGGGTTAAGTGTGCATCAATGCATCAGGCTATCCATAAAGGTCTAAGTGTGCACCAATGTATCATGTCATCCATAAAGGTTTCAGTGTGCATCAATGCATCATGCCATCCATAAAGGTTTCAGTGTGCATCAATGCATCATGCCATCCACAAAGGGTTAAGTGTGCATCAATGCATCATGCCATCCATAAAGGGTTAAGTGTGCATCAATGCATCATACCATCCATAAAGGGTTAAGTGTGCATCAATGCATCATACCATCCATAAAGGGTTAAGTGTGCATCAATGCATCATGCCATCCATAAAATGTTAAATGTGCATCATTGCATCATGCTATCCATAAAGGTTTAAGTATGCATCATGCTATCCCTAAAGGGTTAAGTGTGCATCAATGCAATCTATAAAGGGTTAAGTGTGCATCAATGCATCAGGCTATCCATAAAGGGTTAAGTGTGCACCAATGTATCATGTCATCCATAAAGGTTTCAGTGTGCATCAATGCATCATGCCATCCATAAAGGGTTAAGTGTGCATCAATGCATCATGCAATCTATAAAGGGTTAAGTGTGCATCAATACATCCCTAAAGGGTTAAGTGTGCAACAATGCATCATGCTATCTATAAAGGGTTAAGTGTGCATCAATGCATAAGGCTACCCATAAAGGTCTAAGTGTGCACCAATGCATCATGCCATCCATAAAGGGTTAAGTGTGCATCAATGCATCATGCCATCCATAAAAGGTTAAGTGTGCATCAATGTATCATGTCATCCATAAAGGTTTCAGTGTGCATCAATGCATCATGCCATCCATAAAGGGTTAAGTGTGCATCAATGCATCATGTCATCCATAAAGGTGTAAATGTGCATCAGTTCATCATGCCACCCATAAAGGGTTAAGTGTGCTTTTTTGAAGATGTTCGTCTTGATGCTTCAATGAAGAGCTGGCAAGACATCATGATGTGCATCATGACCCCCTTAAATAGCTAATTGGGGCCATGCGCAATGTATCATGATGCACCAATGCAGTGGTAATGATTCTACTCACCAGCACTGTTTTAGTGCATCATGATGCCCTTAAATAGCTAACTGAGGCCCTGCACAATGTATCATGATACACCAATGCAGTGGTAATGATTCTACTCACCAGCCCTGTTTTAGTGCATTACTGCACAGCCTAGAGGCTATAATCATCTACTTGTCAGTGTGTTTGGAGTGCTTGGGACAGATTGTTATGGTGTATAGGGACTGCACAGCCTAAAGGCTATAATCATCTACCTGTCCACAAGTTTGGAGTGTTTGTGACAGATTGCTATGGTGTACACGGGCATAAAGTAGGTAGGTCTACCTGATTTCAATGGGAACTAAACACTACACCATGTGCTAGGCGCTATGATTCATCTAGTAAGTCTATGCCCGTGGAGGTCTAGGATTTCAGTAGATGAGCTATTGGTCAAAATTTTGAACACATGGTGGCTGATGTAAAATGATTTATTTTATGAATAAAATAAATCAACAAACACACGAGACAGACCCACACATACAAATCAACCGGTGAATAAGGGCACTAGATAAAGGAATGGGAGGGACAGATCACAAGACTAGCAGCAGGTATCGCAGTGGGGGCTACCTCGAGTAAGCAGGGTTGCACTGGTCAGAGATGAAAACCCCAAGACAGGAATCCAAGGCATCTGTTTAGGTTGGCACCTGTGGGCGACACCATCCCCCACCCCGACCCACCAAGAGCAATGAGAGCAGACAGGCATGCCTTTCCCCTTTTTTCTCACTGATCCCCCTCCCCTAGTCTCTTTGAGCCCCCCTCCACCCCTGGACTGTAGCCTAAGCAGCAAGTGGTTAGAGGTAGATGTGGCTGCAAAGACAGAGTACCCCTCACATACTGCGTAGAAAAAATGGGCAGGCGCCCAATAGTGTACTCTCTCCACGTGAAAGCAGCAGGGGTTCGAGGACCGAAGCAGGACAAGGGTTCTGAATACGGTGGAATAGGGGAGGTGGGGGCTAAAGGAGAGAGAGGCTGTTGACCCGGGCTTCGTGAATGGCTTCCCATGAAGGTTGAGAATAAGGAAGGGGTGAGGGCAATGCGATTGGGGCAAGATTTGGGAAGGGAAAAGAAACAGATGTGGGATGAATAGGCGAACTGCAGATTCATCAGCACAACGCCTTCCTGTCCATGTACCCCCCCCCCCCCCCCGCTTGTATATTAGTATTCAGTAAATGCTCTGTTCAGCAAAGCTAGTGAGAGAGATAGAGAAAGCAGGGACAAAGGTCATTGAAGAGATGCACGAAGGATTGGAGGAAAACAACGAACAGAGCGACATGCAGGATCTACACCATCTGGCAAGAGGTTTGTAGAAATTAATATCATGTCTTCCCAAGTGGCTTCATTTCGGGCTACCAAAAACAAAGAAAAGATGACAAACAACGGCTGCATTCGATGCCAATAGGCATAATTATCATGTGTTTTGAGCACTCAAGAGAGCCTAAACCATTATTGGAAAAAAAGTCACATCACGGGGCTAGAGGACCAGGACCAAAAAGGGGACCTCACCTATGACGAGGGGAAGTTAAACACCGAAGGTATGGTAAGGGGGTACCTGAGTGAGACGCCGGCATCTCTAACGAGGACAGACGCCTAGTGACGTCATATTGTCACTCTCCTCTTACCCATCAGGTAGTATCTGGGTGGCTTCCTGTCCCAAACCACCAAGCTCCCACACTACATCTTCTCATAATCTTTTTCACACCAATTACCTGATATTTGAGTCCTACCCTATTACTAGATGCGCTTCTTTCGACTGTTGCTTTCCTGTCTGATTAGCAGGGATAAAGAGCACCAAGTGAAGAAGAGGGGTATAAGTAACGGCATGTGGTTCATATACAACCTCTATTTGCTAGCGAAGGCATTTCTTTAACATGAAGCAAAGAGGGTTTGCGACTCTCATCACAGGCTAAGCAGTTCTACTTATTGTACAAAAATGTACATGTATTTAGAAACCTACATGATCTCACTATCCTCCCACTGACACCATCACCCCAGGCAATTCAGGAACTGGCCATCATTTATCAACAGGGGGTGATGGGTGATGGGGGGGGGCGTAAAAATATTTGAGCATAACCAAATTTAGCCCCTTTTTGGAAGAAAAAAAGGCCCCGCACTACAATAGATCAAAGAGGAGCGTGATAATTTTCCACCGCGTTGGAGGGGGCGTAAATATATTTTGACCCTTATCGGGGGGGGGGGGTGTAAAAAGTTAAGTGACTTCAGGGCCTGGGCTTTACGGACATCCTGTAAACTGTAGTGGGGCTCCGAGTTGCCCCATAGTCGCAGAGTATATATATATATATATATATATATATATATATATATATATATATATATATATATATATATATATATATATATATGTCGTTTTTCACAATGATACTGGAATTGGTAAGGGTCCTCCTATATGCGCCTATGACTTCACATGTACTTCCTTGGCTCTTTCACCTAATTATTTTTCTTGTCTCCCTCTACCTGGTCCTGGAGACCTCACAGAACTGCTCGCCTTAGATGCATGCCCACAAAACACACAGTGTTCATGGTGTTACTCACAATGATACTCCAAGACCGTTTTGTTCTTCCTTGGCTCTTTCACCTAAATGCAAACTAACAACAGACACCGGCAGTTGTTCCTGGTTGCTCCTAATATGCACCTTCCCCAACATACCCAGATGGACCACCGGGCTGGTACCAAATAAACAGTTAACAGGATTGTCTAACAAATAACATCCTGGTCTTGGCACATCGGTGCCACCTCACCCGAGCCCGATTCATGCCCGATCTGAAGCCGATCCACATTGACACATGTGAATGGGGTTTAGGATCACAAACATGGACACCAGAGAGCAGCTTTTGACAACTGGAGAGTCGCTCAGGCCGGAGCAGCTCCGTGAGATAAGCATGGGTTAGTGTGCGAGCAAATGGTTTCTTTGCAGCTTTTATTTCAATCTCAGAGACCAGGGATGTTTTCATTGTGTCACAGAGACAGTGGTGAAGCAGCAGGATGCAAGGCCAAGGGTAGCATACTCCACTCCCTGACCCTATCACACATAAACCCCAGACATTGGAGACCCCTACTGGCTTCTCAGACGTCTACAGATATTTAAAATTCACTTGAGGATGTTCGACTGCCAAAATTTGTGCATTTTCCAAACCTGTTTTAGCATCCCCCAATTTCAGTCCCGCTCGCCCATCTTTTGACACTGGTAAAACACTACCCTGCAATTTCATGGGTAAGGCGCCCCAGACAAAACCCCAATACCAACAACCATGCGGCGCCTGCCGACCCTTCTCTGCAGCACTTCCTTTCCCAAGAAACACAAAAGTACATCATTTTTCTTGTCTCCCTCTACCTGGTCCTGGAGACCTCACAGAGAACTGCTCGCCTTAGATGCATGCCCACAAAACACACAGTGGGTGTGGTAAACTAGCCGTAGGCCCTCTCTGTAAGGAACCCTGATACTATTAGTACTGACCTAACAGGCCTGGGGCACAGTTGTAGGAGAAAGAGGTGCAAAAAGGTAGGTCTGGTAGCCTACTACCGCCTGTGGGGTATTTCCCCTTTTGTCTAAGCACGTCCACATAGCAGGTCCTTAAACTAACACATCTCTGTGGGACTGGGACTCGCCCTGCTGGGCGTGTTAGAGGAACAGACTCTGTTCATCTGACTCCTTTACAAACTATAAAACAAGTGAGAAACACCTCTGGGCAACCTCCCCCCCCCCCAACGACACACCCTCCAAGTTTCTGCCTACTCACTGACACACAAACCCATCTTGCCTTCACGCAAAAGCACCTCACAGCTACATAGCTATATATACAATATGTTTATTATACATATAACTGGTGCCATTTTCCTCAACAGAAGGCCCAACTAAGTACATGTGAATGTATTTGAGCAATAGCTTGGCTTGAAAAAACAGGTCTTCCTAATACAGATCATGTGCCTCCTAGCCTTTGCATTTTTATAACTGACATGAATGAGATCTGCTAGCCTTGTCCACACAATTGACGGTTATACGGTGTGAATTTGCACAGTTAAGTGTTAATTTTAATGTACCATGTTCATTCTAATTAAAGCACAAGTGTGTGGAGACAAAAGTCACGCTTAAAACCCAAGGGAAAAATTAATTCTGATAAGTGCACTTCCCGCGACCCACCAAATTCTTCTCTATTTCAAGATCTCTCTTGACATTTTGGGATGTGCGTTTATCTAAAAAAATGGAGGTGTGCGCTTATTAGGGCATCTTCACTTGCAGTATATCGAAAATAAAACGTTCCCAATTTTTGGCAGCCTATAAGGCACACCTGGGGTTTCAATATGTGCTATTCATTTGCAAATGAGTATGTGAAATACTGGGTGTAAGACACACTCTGACCTTGTGCGTATCCTGTAATCTGCAATGACTCATGTAAAAGGCATGGTCTATATCCTAAACACTAAAGTAATCTTTGATGTGAATGTCCTCAATATCCTGCATCATTTCCTGAAATGGAGATCAAGTTTCGATTCATCTATGTATCAGTAAATGGGAATGCAATGTCCAGATGTACAGATCAGAGAAATTCTTGGCGAAAAGGACGAAGGAAAGATTATCCCAGACTGCTGGAAAGTAAATATATACAAAAACAAAAGTGATCCAGTCTGTCATCAACCGATCTATAAATACAATGTTACATGTATCTTTCCTATAACCCTTTCAAGCCAGTATCACATAAAGAAACACCCCACTACCTAAAAAATATAAACTAGGCTCTCAAAATGGATATTAAAATGTACTTTACAACAGCATCTCTCCCCATACACTTGTCTGTCTTTTTTATTTATTTTGACATAGGATTTACCAGAAGGTGACATGTTAATGGGGCTTACTTTGCTGTAGGTAGAGAGGAGGGTAATTCTGCTGAGTGTATCATATACCCTGAGTAATATTTGTATGTTTGTTATGGCTGGAACTGAACCCCCCACCATCGGCCTACCACGGAGAGCTGCAAATGTAGGACTCCTAGTAGTCAAAGGCAAATCCTGTAAGACACCAGCTATACACCAGCTATAGGTGGTACACTCTGCTCGACTGACAAGAAGCCTTGCTGGCTGGAATCTTTTGGCTACTTCTCAGTTCTAGCTCGCCAATCTTTGTATCAAAGTATTCTAGATATTATCGAGACGACTTATTAGAGCATGCTAACCTTACAATACAGCAGTTTATATTAATTAAGTCCTACAAATATCATTCTGACAGAATATAAGTTCTGCAGTCCAAATCTAGGACCAAGAAGAACTTTGGCCTGGTTTCCAACAACTGGGACAAAGTGGGAAAGCCATTTCCAACGTGTTGTAAAAGAACGATTTTAGTGGTTTAAAATCTATCCCGCCAGGTCAGGTGGGATAGATTTTGGATCGATCAAATAATCCCTTGTAATTATAGCTGAATTCTTAGGGTGCAACTAGTAACCGTTGTTATGGCTGTTTTTCAGTTATCATTTCGCCACTTCCAGCTTCAGGTATGGGTTCGTTCATTCAGGTTAACCCCCATAGGAGACTAGAACCATGTCTGACCATTTTGAATTTCCTTAGATCTTCCGAAAGTGGCAAAAGAAACCAAGACAAGCCATGATGGGTACTATCCACTTTGAAGAGTTTCTGTGAGCAGTGGCAGTCTGCATTTTTGTAATATGTAATTACATTGTCAGGGCTGGAGATGTCTGTTGAAAAAGGTCCCTGCTTAAGGAGGAGCTCTGCGAATGCACCGAGTAGCCCCGGGCCTCTTGTAGTTCCCTTGTCTATGCGGATCCATTCTTTCTGTATGCCAGCTGGCAAGAATTCCAAGGTAAACAGGGGAGAAAGCATAACTAGTGCTGTTGAAACCAACAACAGATGTAAACAAACATGATGCGAACATAAACAAATAGGACGCTGTGCCGCAAGCATAAACAGAGAGCCACAGACAAGCGTATCACACTCACACATGTACACACACTGACACACGTATGTGCTCATGCACACAATCACACTCATACTGAATCATAAAAAGGGTGTGAGGAGTATACCTCTTCACAGTCTCTGACCTACACATCTCATAAACACACACCTACACCCAAAACCTTACTCTGTCCCATACTACCACTCCAAACCCATCATCCACACTCCTTCAGCCAAGCTATCCTTCAGGTCTTTCTTATACGGTTTTATACAACCCTTGTATGAGAGGTGTTTGATCAACGATCCATATATATTTTTTTTTCATAGAAATGAAGGTTAAGTTTAGGCCATTGGCCTATGTGGCCATTGACATTTATGTTCTATGTCATTGTCTATATCCTATGTCATTGCTGCATGAGTTAAACAACAAATGGACATGTATGCACTATTGGCCTTTAAAGGGTTTAGGTGTTCCTTAAAGGGTTAATGGTCAGTCGTCATTTGACATGCCCCAGGACAATGGGTGTAAACCTTAACAGCCACAGAGTTAATCCTCCTCGCACCTTTCTTTGTTTATACTTTACTATAATGACACATGTTAGCTACCTGGTCTATCAGCACGAGTTATGGGTAGCTTTGAATGAATTACATGTAGATTCTCTCTTTGTGAAGTTTGTGGTGCACACAAAATATTCATGCAAATGCAAGTGTGTAATTTTTCTCTATGTTCTATTGTAGCAGAATCGGGGTCCAGTGACCATATATTTAATTATGCCATTGACTCGAGTCAATGGCATAATGATATTCCACATTTGTATACCTCATTATCATATCTTATGCTAAATCGTGGTTCAGAAGCACCAGAAGGTGTGAGTTGTTCAGAAGATGGGCATGAAGTATACTGTAACGTAGAAGCCAATTCTTGTTATCCACATACGAGTTTGAATCAGAGATGTTTTTATTCTATATTCTTGCCCCTGTGTTCTACGGTAGTTAAGGTGACAACCTAGTACAACCACCAGCACTTACTAAAGGTTCCTGTAACAGCCTGCAGGTGGTGTACGTGCACAGGATACTCACGCCACTTGCTGATGAGGTGTGAGCAGAAGCTACCCTGGTCATGCAATTCTTGGGCATTTTTTTTCTTTTTTAGTTAAAGAGTCTCTTTTCTCTGTCCTGGATATACATTATCTTACCAGACTTTGAGGAGATAATGGTTGTAGACATGTTTAGTGGACGTGTAACTCCTCAATATTTATAGGGGTGTTCTGGACCGGCTCTGTTTTGGACATGTTTTCTGCATGTCCCTATCTCCTAATGTGCAAGGACCCTAAGTAGACAAGCAATGTTAATGCACCCAATGCAGATAAAAGTAGTTGTATTTAATAAAGTCTTTATAAGTTAGAGGAGGTCAGCTACCAATAACATTAATTTTGGGTTTTCCTTCGACTAATAATGGGAGAATTCTTGGCCAGTGGTGTCCACTGCTGCTTTATCCTGACATCTTATGCTCCTTGCCTCGGGGTATTACATACACCCATCAATGCACGCACCCACAACCTTACACCCCAATATCCTAAAGCAATGCACCCTATATCTCTTAATACCCTTTCGTCTCTCTACTGAATGTGTTCATGAAATAGCCTGCAGCATAGGTAATATGGCACTCAGAATGCATTATGCCAACAGAACAGGGTCCATGCAATCCTGATGGATGGGCGAAGAGAGGTTGTGAGTTTTCTGCTGGCAGAGTATTCATGGATCTTAAGAAGAAATTAACTCTCAGACATCATGCAGTCTTTAAGAGGTTAAGCTTATTCCATTCTCTACCAAACACCCCGTTCACAATCTAGTTCTACCATGGCCCGCCTCCTCTCATCCTTATCTCATCCTACTCTTCCCCAGTCTCAGCACCACATTGGTTGGCGCATGTTATCAGGCTCTCCGGGAGTTCCTCTGTCAGCACCCCTCCGAGCATCAAGGGGGAGGGGGTATTGGGCCTCCTACCCTACTGCTGACACAGCCCTGGTGCCTGAAGGTAGTAACTGCGGGTGGCCTGATGGCTTGTTATCAGCAGGTGGCTGTTCCAGAACTGGGCCCTCGATGAGCTTCTTTCTAAATGTGGCTTCAGCAATGGCTTCTGTTCGATACTTTTGGCTTCTGCAGAGCTTTTATTCTGTACAGCATTTTGGCTCCAATTGTCATTTTTATTTGCTAAGAGGCTACTGTGCAATGTCTATGGCTTCTATAAGGCCTCTACATATTCCATAGTTGCTGTGGCTTCGAAAGTGGCTCCTATTCAATAGCTATCCCTTTTATTCTATAACCAGCGCTGCATGACTTGGGTAATTTTGAAGCCAGGTCACTTTGGAATTAATGGGCACTTCATTTACCCAACTCAAGTTCAGTCGGGTGAAGTTGGATTCCTTTGGTCAGGGAGCTCGCAGTCAAAGTACAGTCGGATGCCATCTGGCTGCATTTGTCTACCAGTTTTCCTTTTTTCTCAAACCTGAGGTTCCAACTTCACCTTCACCTTCATGCCAGTGGTTCCATGTATCTTTTATCAAAGCTATGGAATAATCATGGATATGCCTCCATCCGAATGACAAACACACCATTTTTATAGTAGAAAGCAAGTGTGCCTGAAGCACAAAAAAATACAGCAGGACAAAACTCTTTTTCGGAAGGTGCACTTTTTGTGGTCATGGCCACTGGGAACGCTATGTTCATATCCGATTTCGCCAGCGCTGTAGTCATTGTAATTTAGATGTGGGCTATCAGGGATTGCATACTTATTGAGAAATACAAATCTGACAAAAGCGTTGGCAGACCAAAAGAGACAAGTACTCATTAACTCTAAGATTAGGCCAAAAAAAATAAAGGTGTGTTTGCAGTAACATGACTTGAAACGGTAGGGTCAGTAGGTCGGATTTTTTTTTATTTATTTTTTTTTTTTGATTTCATTGAAAAATAATGATGGGAAAATGACAACTGTGAGAAAGGGGAAGAACACGAAAAGGGTACAAGAAAAAAACTCAAAAAGTAATGAAAAAAAATCGTTAAAATGTGAAAAAATGAGACAAAATTCTTCAAAATCATAAAAAAAGTTTTTTTGCCCCTGTTTTGCTAGGGTCGGTCGGGTTATTGGAAACAAACCTTTTTTTTTATTTGGCCTTAGTTAAGTAAGTGACAGATTGTACTGCACTACTCACGATTGGAGGAATTTAGGGGTCAAGAAGGAGTCGGGCGTGCACGTCAGGCAAAATGTTGGATGCGCACTTACCTGGAAATAAAGATAGATACAAGTCATAACATTTAATGATAAAGTATTCATAAGAAATATTTTCTTTGGGTTAAGCAATGTTTTAGTTTGCAATCAAGTTCCACTTGTTATTTGATAAGGTGCCTTTCTACTTTGATTCATAAGACCAATGACTGAGGCCAGACCAAAGGAATGGATGTTGGTCTCCAGTGGCAAATGTTAGTAACAGCAGTGCCACCTAACAACTACCCCAAGCACTCCTCAAGGTACAGTGGAGTCCCCTAGCTGCTACTGGATGAAACTCTAAAGTGAGCTCATTGATGCTTGGCAGGCCATCTAGGCTATTTTTAGCTGTGACGACGTTAAGATTTGCTTAATAATATTAACTTTTGTAGGAGGGGATGTTTTATTAGTGTTGAGGGTCACGCCCAACGGCTAATTGTGTCTATGACGAGGTGAGGCCTATTCAGTAGGTTTATAATTGGCAGTTGTGGACGTCTGTGGACAGTGCTGCTCATTAACATCCACATTACCCGGTACTAAGCATTCGGTTATGAGCTTCATCAACATTTGGCACATACTAATGATACTTTGTACAGGCCCTATTTCCAGATGCCCAGTGCCCCCGCCTCTCCGCTCATGTTTCCTTCTGGTAGCGACACGGATGTAACTTCGTATTACGACATACACTGTGGCTGTAGAGTATGTGTTTTTATCCAGCCACTTGAGAGTACCATACTGCGTATTTTATTTTAATTCCCTTTATATTGTATCAAGAAGATTACTTTGTTTAAGCACTGTAATTTCTGTTGGTGATGTGAGATCAACAATTCCATATAATCGTTCAAAAAACAGTTTAATGCTTAGTACGTGTTACAACCTGCCAATTTTAACTGTCTGCTAAAATCATCCTTTGAATCACAACATTTATCCCAATTGTCCTACGTGATAGTTAGAAGGTTATAGGATTACAGGACTTCCTGTTAGCCCAATGTTCAATGGTGAGGTGGCATCATGATTTATGGCTTTATATAACGGTTACTGGTGATATACTGCTCCGGTGCTACAACAACACAAGTCCCATTAACACCTGTTATACCTGGGCCTATAGCCAGGTATCTGCATGTCATATAGGACTCAGTATGGAGGCCTAGTGGAGCTGCCATATTGAATTTCACTGGTTGAGGTAAAACCCACTGATAAGACAAACCATGATGGATACCTTGTCCCTGGTTAACACCCACTTCCAGGGACATGCTGGTCCCATCCTATCATTGTGTGTTGCTGGAACCAGCGCCAGACCAGCTTGTGGCCAATAGACATATAGCAAGGCAACTTCAGTGCTATCAGGGCAATGACAATAACATAGAAGGGAATTAAAGAGCAGACGGTAACATTGCTGAGATCTGTGATTGGCTATTCTCTAGTATTTGGCGACAAGTCACTGGGGGGGAAATGATGGCGATCAGGGAGCATATTGCACCTACTGGTACATAACTTGTATACCTGGGAGGGCACTACAGCCTGACACCTGACAGCAGACCACATCCCAGAGGTCAATCTACCTGGAGAGGTGGGGACAAGGTAGGGGATAGGGATGGCAGGGTGGCCCCCACCTGGGTAGGAAATGGGACTCAAAACTTAGAGGGGGAGGTGAACTGCTCGGCTCTTCACAGTAAAGAAACAAAGGGAGTGGTAGTTTATCAGCTGAGATTCTGAACACAGAATAGGCATTGTCCAATGTCGTCTTGATTGTTAGGATATGGCAGAGCCGGGATGACAGATCCTGTCTTGTGCCCCTTGATGTTGGCATGGTCTACATTCAAGTTCTTTAAGTAAAGTATTTTGTTGGGGGCACGGTTTGGGAAAGTAAGTAATACACGATATGAATATTCGGCATAGCAAACATTGAATCACATATTTATTTGGGGGCCCAGGGGTCTTGATTGGGGGCCTTGCTGTACTCTAGATAGGAAAACATATGGGACCTACCAATTATTGTGGGTGTGTGTGTGTGGGGGGGGGGGAGGTCCCCCTGACCCCGCCCCTGGTTTGCCTAAATTCATGGATTCAATAACTCTCTCTACTACGGCATTGACTCAGGCTTTCTCGCCTTGATATTCAAACACAGAGAAGATTGAATTCTTTAGCATCAAGAGACAAGTCTAACAACAAAGATTTGCATCGTGCATACATTCCTTCTTAGCCTTTACATTCTTGGCAAACTGTGAAGGAATGTTGAAATCAGCAGATTACTCCACTCGGCCAGGATTTTCCTCATACACATCGAGCAATTCATTCTGACAGTGGACTCCATAGGTCACCACAGGGTCTTAGGTTCTAACCCCCCCCTCCCCCCCCCAATCAATACATGCAAGGAGGTTGGGTAAAGAGACACTGTCAGTCAGGGTTCACGAAGCTTTGAAGGTGAGGGAGCGAGCAAGCTAGGTTTCTAGATGAATAAGACAGTTTTGGTCGACAGACTTGACCATACGATGACTGGACCTGATTGATTAAGGTAGTGTTGGGGCATCGAGGTCTACAAAACCTGATCAATTCAAATTATTTCTGATGACTATCAGACATACCTCTGCATTGGCTCAGCGTATATCACAACCGGAGTGTTTAGGTTGATACATACCCCCATGATTATATATAGCCAAGGTATATATGATGACATGCAGTGGCATTTAAACTATATCACTCAATGTCAAAGCTGAGATATGAACGATGTACTCACCAAAAATGCTCTGAGTATTTCATATGTGTGCAAGTATATACAACTCATGGAGAAACATTTCTATGATGCCCATAGCCAATATAGATGGCATCATAGTGATCTGACGTCCTACCCATCAATACAGCTATTATACATGATCGTCCGCATTGACCCCTCCCCTGCCTATTGCCAGCCCATCACAACCTACATTTATATATGGATGTACACGTATATAATGTGGAATAATCCCTATTAAACATAGAAACAGAATTGAATGTCTATACATACATATAGCTCAGCCCAAACCGTGTGTCTCCATCTTTAATGTGTATGCCATTTGAGTTACATTCACCACAGGATGTTTTGTTCGAGAGGTTTTATATATGGATCTCCCCACACTCTCTCAATACTAAAGGGTTTTTGGCCCATGGACGGACGAGTCCTATTGTTATTCAGTGAACAGGCAAAGGGCGTACTTTTAGTTGGGGCAGTCGACACTCGGGGGGGGGGGGCTGTTGTATAGATGGTGGGTGAGTATAGGCCACTGATTTACAGGGTCACTCTGCTATCAGCAGTTATACTTTATACCTATCGCAGTCCCTTGTTATACTTTATACCTATCGCAGTCCCTTGTTATACTTTATACCTATCGCAGTCCCTTGTTATACTTTATACCTATCGCAGTCCCTTGTTATACTTTATACCTATCGCAGTCCCTTGTTATACTTTATACCTATCGCAGTCCCTTGTTATACTTTATACCTATCGCAGTCCCTTGATTGATGGAGGCACTGATTGATGATGCCTTTATGGTCATTTGTCGCTATTCAATATGAACCAATGCATCACCAGTGAGTAACTCAACTGTGCTATATAGATACACCATGTGCACTCTTCAGGGGTTTATCAGGGTCGTAGTTTCATTGGCATTATCCATAATGCATAAATGTGATTTTGTACTCATGCAACATGATGTGGAATGGGCATAGTAATGTATAGGAAAGACTATATTGCAATCAGACATATCTGGCATACCCTTCAAATACTTCCATGGTAAAGCCAATGCCTTATAAATGACTACGGGAATAATTGAAAAGATTTCCATTACATGATCGACTGTTTTTAAATAGTCAAACACAAGGTACCGTAATCTCTGGCATAGAAGGCACAGCTCGTGTAGAAGGCGCACCCCCAACTCAGAGAACGCCTTTTCACGTAGAAGGCACACCCATAAAGGTTGAATTTTGTAATATTAATACTTTTCTATAATAAAAAAAAACTGCGTATATGGCGCACCCCCAACTCAAGGCAATGTCCCTCCCACGTATAAGACCCAGCAGCATTTTGTTTGGCGTAGAAGACGCGCCTTCTATGCGAGAGATTACGGTACTCCTTTTCTAGACGACAAAATGTACAACCTCTTGTGAGTGTTGGGGGGGGGGGGGGACTTCCAGCACAACAAACCGCCGGCACTATGAAAACTACCCAGATAGGACCAACGAATTCAGAACACATCAGCCTCTCTGTGATGAGCCTTGACCAATGACACAATAGTTTGATCAGCAATAAAAGTTCCAAATAAGCCTGACTGGACGATACATGTTGTTTGTAGACTTAGCCTATAAAACATATTATCGGTAACTTGGACAGTATTGGTGAGTTTGTGGTCGGCTGGCAGAGTTGACGAGTAAGTAGGAGGTAATTTACCCCTGAGGTATAACCAATAGACAGCAGCCCAAACTCACCAGTGAGACAATACACAGGCCCTGCTGCATATATACTACACAGCAGTCCTATTGTATTTTGTACAAAGAACTGTACAACCCCATGCAATCCTGGATCATAGTGTTAGGTACACCGATGAACAATAGCCTTTCACAAAGTATTGGATAGCCATACCCATAAGATAACCATCAGAAATCCATATATGAGGACCAACAGGGAAATACATGACTTTTCTGAATTTACTATATGGTTTTCAGGCACTCTTTCAATGCTCATACCTCAACATTAAGTGCACTCTGTAGATGAAACCTCCCCACCCTCAGCTCTCCAACCAAAGTTCTTTTGTGTTACCCTTTCTTCGTTTATGCAGGGTTTTATCATACTTATTTTAATGAAAGAGACTAGTTATAAATATTGCTGGTAATATTTGCTTCTTATCCTTCCATTCTACAAGTATACTATTTGTATCTCTGGGAGGTATACCATTAACTTAATGGCGATATCTTTTTATCAACACTATAACTTTTGTTCTAATGAATGGATTTTCAAAATTCAAAAAGCTATGTGCTGTTTGGACCCCCGTGACCCTCCTGGACCCCAAATACAGCAGATGAGCTTATATGGTAGTGTAACATATCAAAAGAAAGGTCTTGGTGTCCCCCTTGTGGATCCAATTAGAACTAACCCCCCCCCCCTGTATAAGACGCGCCTTATACGCGGGAGATTACGGTAGTAAAAAAGCAGGGCATTTGCAATGACTTGAAATAAAGAAAATAAATATTACCACAGACAGAAACCGGATCACTGAATGAGTGTTTTACCATGTACAATGATAGTAAGACAAATAGCGCCACCTGGTAAGGGATTTACAAGTCTAATTTACTTGTTACAGAGCTTAATAGAGGTAAGTTTTTATTTGAACATGTACAAGAGAAACAGAAGCTACAATAAAGCTGCTACCTGGTGAACCTTTGTCTTAGTAAACTCCACCTATAATGCAAACAATCATTTGATAAGTGTACAAGGGCCAAAGGAGACAAATCTTCATTTGGGTGGGGGGCGGGTCGGCAGACATACCCCCCCCCCCCCGGTTGGTATTGTCGACAAATATTTTTGAGTTCTTATTGGAAAAAGGTTGAAAAAAAATCAGGTAGGTTAGTTCGGACTTAGTGACACTTACTAAGAATTCTTAAAAACATATCATATTTCAATGTCACGTCCTCCATCCACCCCGGTGTTCATACTAGACCACTGATTACACGGGCCGATATAAGGTAAAAGTTGTAGGTAACTAACTAGAACAAGACAATGTACTATAGACAACACAGAAGCTTGTAAAGGTAGGTTTGTTTTAGTCTATGGACATCTGTTATTGACATACTGGTGTAGGCCCGTATGTTGACTGCAGATTAGGTGCGTAATGATACAGTGAGGGTACCACTGGGGTGCTGGGGGCAAAAAAGGTCTTAAGACCAAGCACGCTGTGTGTAAGATTGGGGCTGAGCCAGTTCTGGAAGAAAATCCTTAACAGAGAGGTGTTTCTCTCGAACATGTTCACTCTTAACTCCTCACATGGGGAATCTGGATTGAACAATGGGCACTGGTTACACCGAGGAATCCTATGGAAGTGTGGTTTAATTGATTTAACTCATGGTTATGGGATATAATCTGAAAAGTGAGATTATGCGGTAGTGCAAGCCCAAATTGATTCTGCACGACCAAATATCTTTTTTTGGACTGATTTTTGTGAGGAAAGAGATAATGAACGGAGGAGATAGAGCATTGTACTTCAATCATTGAACTAATTTAGATAACTAAATTCTGAGTAAATTTTACAAAATGGCAATGTTCTTGTTTTTTGCTTATTTTTGTTGTTTTTTTCCACACTGTAAAGCCCTTAATTTGATCTGACTCACACATAAAAACTGACATACCGTAATCTCCCGCGTATAAGGCACAGCTCGCCTATAAGGCGCACCCCCAACTCAGGGAGGTCTGTTTCACGTATAAGGCGCACCGTTGAGGGTAGATTTTTGTTAGTTTAGTACTGTTCTATAGTAAAAAATACCCCCCTATAAGGTGCACCCCAAACTCAAGGCAATTTACCTCCCACATATAAGACCCAGCAGCATTTTGTTGGGCCTATAAGACGCACCTTATACGCAGGAGATTACGGTATATCCCAAGATCCTGCAATCACACGTGATATAATTTGGTTCTGCAGTCTGACAATTTCTGTCGGCCCTGAAGACGCCCTGTCGGCATAACGGACTTAGCTGGTTTGATTATCAGCCAATCAAATGACACCAACTATTCACTGTGGTCCTCTCGGGGGCCAACTGGTACCCATCTGATAGGTGTTATCAGTAGAACTCGCTGGTAACAAGCTCCAGCAATGGCCGCACCCATGGGACAACCTGATACCTCGGAATAGCCAGGGTGCACCTCATACATGGGATACTCTTTATATAGGCCCACCGAGTTGGGTTGTCCCTAGATGAATTGTCCCCTGATTGGTCTGCCCCCTAGTAGTAGTTTGAGTGAATTGAGTGGTCAACTAGGGGAGCTGTATCATTAAGTGAGCTGCTTAATCTCTGACATGTTTATGTCGCAAATCCATTGTTTATATATGAATCGATAGTCTTTTTTTTTCTTTTATTCTTAAATATATGATCCTATGTAAAGGGCAAAAGTTTGAAAACTGGGTAAAAATGACCCCATTTTTCAAAGCTATTTGACTGACTGAATACACAGTATAATAAAGTTAGGTTTCTTGACTTCTGAAATGTAACAACTGGATCTTTGGTGTGGGTATCTTAATGACTTTTAATTTAAAATGTTTAAGGTTAGGGCTATTTCACAGCCCTAAGATGTTATTGGTTTCTATGTTCAAAGGGCTAGACTCTATATGAAATTACATGTACATGCAAAAGTGGTATGCTACATGCAAATATAATATAACATTTCACATCCTGCATCATAGCTACCGTCAATATAATACATGTATCATATGTTTATACTATTATAAATGTAGGTGGCCCTGAAGGGGTTAATGGTCACAGGTAAACAGTACAACCCACTCAACCCCTTGTGGAGCAAGCTGGAAACTCTCCTTCCAATAAGCCAATGACATAATTACTACCTAATTAAGAGGATTATATCTGGTCCATCCAGATGTGTGAGCATGTACATGGCTATTTCTCTTAAGGCTAAACTCACCTTGAGACAATCTGTGCATTTTACTTTTTCATCCCAATACATGTATAACTTCCATCTAACAAAGGAGTTTTGTCATTATAATGACTAATGACTTCTCCTCATCCTGACATTTTAAAATCCTCTTGTAACATGACAAATACCTCTTTCAGATTTGACATATTGAACTGAGTTTTGTCCTTAAAACTTTTAAGGAAGCTACCTCAACCCCTAGATCCAGGTACCTTAGACTTGTCCAAGCTACTTGTCTCAGTCTAATCCTATGTGAACACTAAGGACTTTTATGTGGGCAAGTCTACCCATTTGGCCACATTCCATTGCATCGACTTCCCTTACAAGACTATGTTATTGGCTAGCCAATAACATAAAAAGAAAAAAAAAAATATTTTATTGAACTTGAAGGAACACCTGAGGACATCCAGGACTGGTGCCTATACTTCATGGTTCAACCTAAGACAATTACTCTGAAACTTAAAAGGCAAAATCTTCCAAACTTTTTTCTTTAAGAATTAATAGCTTGGCTGCTACTCAACGGATTTCGATGATATAAACTGCATTTTCTTTCTCATGATTTGCACTATTACATGTATAAATGTAATTTTGATATCAACAAAATATGATTTTTGTTGTTTTATCCCTACTAATTTGTTAGCCCTATCCTAACTTTTTATTGGCCTTTTTGTGGAAAAAACTGATTTTTTTGGCACTTATCATTTATATCAAGATATGCAAGCTTTTTATGATCCCACACAAAAAATAGCTTCATGTAGGCGTTAAATTTATGGCCGGCCTTAAGAGATTCTCCAAAATTAAGAAAATTCTCCTACCTACCGCACCCTAATTTTGTTTATTAGACCCTGTTAAACACAACATTTTTTTTAAGGCCTGATGTGCTTTTAATATCCATCGTCTTTTCACTAGATCTACTCGCTGTTACTTTTACTTTATTCTTATGGTACATGTGGCTGATCAAGAAATTTATAAATGTGGACTTCTACTGAGCACCAAAATATGTTCATTAATACTGCTACTATTAAAGTCTAAGAATAGTAAGATCAAGCAATAGATTACAATACATATGACTGAAATATGAGAGTGCGGAATCTAGATGGTCACCTCAGCCCTGTGGTTTTTAGGATCTATGCAGGTTCCCTGCAGATTCAAAAATCACACCGTAAACCCAGAGCGAGACGATGTGCGGGCCATTATGCAAACTTAAGATAAAATAATTATGGGTTTGTTGCCCATTAGAGTGATATATGGTGGTTAAGATATTCATATTAGGAGATTTTTCCATCCTTTTCACAAGAAATTACATGTTTTGACCCAGGAAAAGTGCTAAAAGGGGCATAACTTTGGTTCTAATTGATGGATTTTCAAAATTTAAACATCTACAGAGAGCTAAAATGACACCGGCAGTGATTCTGGGTTATTTGACACCGGCGGTAGTAAAAATGATGCCGGCGGCCCACTGGTGTCATTGCAGTGTGGGGAGAACCCTGCAGTATGCCTTAGACTAAGGCCATGCCACATGTCACTAAATTTTCCCATAATGATAACCATATCCCTATCACAAAGTAAAAGGCATGTCTACTTTATATAGTTTTATAACCATGTCATTGCAGCTAACTGTTACTGTAGTAAGACTGAGCTTCATGTCACATGTCGATATCAAGGGTCTGGTCTTGAGACTAGAGACTATGTAGATATATAGTTGAATCAGAGTCTTACTTAAGTTACTATTAAAGCTATTAAAGGAGTACCAGTTAAAGTAAGAACTAAGACCACTTCTACCTTTCAGACTTCTCAAGGTTTCTGACATTAAAGGGTGGCTAGCACGGATAAGACGTACCCGCGTTAGCAAGTCACGTGACTACCCCTTGACCAATCAGGGTGTTTCAATTTTTTAGCTGATACCCGCGAATTTGTACACGATCTTTGAATCAGTACCCATGTTGAAATTTGCCGTGCTAGCCCCCCTTTAAAATTTAAAGTGAGGGAGTCGGCTTTGGTTCTGCTGACAGTGACAGGCCATCCCCCGGGGTCAACACAATATATTATTTACTGAAGTATTGTGCTAACCATGAATTGTGTTAATGATAATCGAGGTATTCAATAGACAAGGTAACTGTCAAAGGACACGGACTTTGCAATATATAAACAAAGATTACATGTCTTGGATTGACAGATAGTTTTGTGGTTTCACATTTTTTGTCAATCTCAGCGGTGCTATAGCTGGGGAGAAAGGGAGGGGCCGGGGGTAGCAGGCGAATAACCAGGCCCTATTTGAACATATATTGAAAATGTAAGCAAGCTAGCATGGTAATAGACTATGGAATAGTTGCAAAACTTGACATACCTTATTTTCAGTGAAGATTTCTGTGTGTCAGGCATCTTCCGCCAGTAAATAGAGCAGCCATTGCAGGTGCCCGGATATTGGAGCCAAGATGTGACGTCATGGTCTAAACATAGCCCGTAGGGAGGTTAGGAATTTGACCTTGTAATGAGTTCTCCATTTGTTTAGTCATCGTCTTTTAATTCTACATATATAATTTACTTTGTATTCATCGTGTATTAACGACTTACTTATTGTTATGGTGATATGTTCAGCAAAATCGACAGTACCTACGACTTTCCGAACACAAAACACTTTTTCGGGACCCGTGTGGGATTTGGGAACTGAGGATAATGTCGTAAAATGACAGCTAGCTGTACTTCCGCCTTCCAAGTTTTGATGGTCGAGCTCGTTGACGTCCTCGGGCGAGAGGACATCTCCAAAACTTGCTCATATTAAGAGCACTTGACAAGAATGGTAAGTATTTCTCTTCCAACTTAATGTAATACAGTCACACTTTCATCTATTGTGTGATACTTGGTCATATTGGTCCAAGAAAATGAATTAGCTACCACGTAAACAGTTGACAGGTACTAAGGGAAGACACTCACAGAGTCACACTGATAGGTACATCAGTCATCACATGAAAATTAAGATAATGAGATAAACCCCTGTGTCTATGTTGTGCAGGAGAGTGTGAGGAATTCAAATCTTTTGGAATCGTTGACATCTTATTTCATTCTCGCAGAATTGCAGATTCAAGATGGCTTTATTGCCAGTAATGGCAGTATCGACTCTGGGTTATCAATGTACAGTTTTGTACTGGTTGTATTTCTGAATATGTGCATCATTTAACCTTCTGTTTATATTGTTTTTGAGTGAGGACTTTGACCAAACATAAGGATCGAGCCAGATATTCTTACAACCGATTTTAAACAAGAGGTATTGGATATCTTTAAGCCATTGGTGGTTTTCACTCTTCATGGTAGAGAAGGCCTCATTCAGAATATGGTTTTTCGATCCATGCTCAAGCCTCAGCCAATATAGAATGTTCAGTACGATTATTTTGGATTCAATGGGAAATCTCCCTTACTCACCTAGTGCAAGAGTAGTACTTGCATATTTTGATATACCCAGAGCAAACTTGCAACTTGTAGAGTAAAACACTTCTACCGGACAGGCCTTTCTGATGCCTTCAGAGGTTAAGTCCTCAATTATAAGAGTTACCTGGTACCGGTTGCTTTCTGTACGCAGACAGGATTTTGATTTTGTCACAGATATTGGCTAGTCACATAAGCTACCTGTGTTTTCTTATAGAATCTACAAGATAATATGTTTATATCCTCGACACCTAACAGTTTAAATAGTGTTAACAGATCTCTTTTTGATTTTACCTCAGATCCACTTATAGATATAGAACAGTTACTAGATGGCATACCCCATACCGTAATCTCCCGCGTATAAGGCGCACCTAGAGTTTTGGAAAATTTTCAAAAAAATGAAAAATTCATAACTTTGGTTCTACTGAATGAATTTTCAAAATTCAAAAACCTATGGGTAGCTTGGGCCCTCCTGGGCCCCATTTTGTCCTTTTTTGACCAAGGGGGTATGTAAGATATCAAGAGAAAGGTCTTGGTGTCCCCCTTGTGGATCCAATGAGAACTAAAACCCCCCGTATAAGACGTGCCTTATACGCGGGAGATTACGGTACTGGGCATCCGTATAAAAGGATAGGGTCGATCTGCTTGTCAAACAGTGACATAAACAATTTAGGTCAGAATTAGTATCTAGAAATCTGACATTTTTTGGAATTGCAAGCCGCGTAAGCGGCCGGGAGTGTAGCGACCGTGCAACTTCATTATGTTTTCGTTTGCCAGTGACGTCATGGTCACCTTGTGATGCAATTTGTGACGTCATACGTCGGCCCTCACGTCACATGGCCATGACGTCACATGTCGGCCGCAGAGTGGCAACTCCTATCCGTGGTCCTTGCCACATTTTTCTTGTTGTCCCAAGTATTCAGGTCAAAAATCTGTTAATTGCTCCCAAAATTGGGGAGTCTGTAAAACAAGTTTATCTTAGCAGGTATTTTAAGTGTCACACCTATATGATGTACATGAGTCATGCAGTGACATTTTTAAAACTGCCAAATCACCACTGCGCACCTTTGACACAGGAAAATGTGATTTTTGAATTTATTTTGCAGTCCCCAGCTGTACTACTCAGTCCACCTGCACAAACTATACCTTATATGAACCGCCATGAAACATACTATTACTTTCTTTTATTTTCATTCTACTTTTTCATTTTGGACAACTTGATTTAGATGACCTTTTCAGTCATCCACTTCAGAAATCTACAAAAATGTCTAGAAATGGCCCATTTTCTGTGGGAAAATATCATATATGTAAAATGAACCATGATACACCAAAATAACTTCTTATATATGTTCATGTAATCTTTGTTTGAAGAATATGCCAATTTCAGTGCAGTTTAATTTCTAGTGCAGCAATTTGTTGGGTCACAAAAAATGCGTCACAAATGATGGACACTGCCAGGGGAGTGGTGCAGGTAGTGTTTGATGTACCTAACACTGACTCAGTCGAAAATTGATTGGGAAATAGGCCTAGAACCAGTAATCCTAGTCGACACCTTGGTTAGTAGGTTCAATGGTAGAGGCCTAGCCCTATGTACGTAAGCCTAGCCGCATAAGCCTAGATCTTTGGCAGCTGATCTACGGATACTTCATAGCTATTGGAATATTGAAAACAACATAGATTCGCTGAAACGAGGTGATGTGATTTAATAAGGGATTGGTCATTATTTATCAACAGGGGGTGGGGTTTTTTTCGTGCAGACACGCGAACAAATTTTACACTCCCCCTGCGACGGCATTTGAGCGCTGAGAATGTCCGCATTCCCGCTTTGATCTATCGTAGCGCGCCCCCCTCAAGAGGGGTCAAAAGTTTTTTAAACCCCCCCCCCCCACCCATTCGAACCCACCACTCCCTAATCTCCATCAAAATATCATGACGTAAGGCTTATCAGGGAGTGAGAGTGGTGAGTTTTTAACAACGGGGGGGGGGGGGGTACACTGGGTGTTCTATCCCTCCACTATAGTCTATACCCATAGGTAACAGGGTGTGTATTAAGGCCATTTACAGCCCTTACCTTCCATTTCTCAATGTATTGCAGCCTGAGTAGAGGGAAAAAATCCAATCATAGGTATTGCTATTGGAGAAGACTCATCCTGAACAGCCAATACAAACCTACCTTAAATCAGATTTTTATCGAGATCAAAGAGTGGCAATTAAAAGCAAATAATCTCACTGTGAATTTCCAGCATATCAAACTGGTATTGATTGGTCTTCGTGCACAAAGATTTTGGCAACACAGCTCCCCCTCCAAAAAATAAAAAATAAAAAATTGATGGTCTGCATGTAATGTTTCTTATATTTCCAGTCTGTGTCATCTCCACCCAACAGTCCCAATAGCACGGAGGCACCCTCAGCCTCCGTCAAAAAGAAAAAGCCAGATGATTTTATATTTGGAAAAGTTATTGGTGAGGGATCATACTCGACGGTGAGTATACAATATGTAGTAATTCCCAACATAAACAAACAAAAATATAATTAAAACAGACAAATCAATGATGTTTCAACTTCCACAAAATATCCACTTCCTCGTGGAAATCCGAAGGAATCGCTTTTTGTGTCTACATACAATTATTATTAGATTTTAAAGGATTGATAAATTCACTTGGATATGTATCGGCATGAAGATATAGTGGAGTTTATCGTGAATCTTAATTGGTGTCATTCGTGTAGAAGAATATCCAGTTAGACCATACACAATTAAAGTCTGTATTAGTACAAAGAATAGATTCCTGGTGTCAATGATTAGTTGATCAGCTCCCAACTTTAATGAGGTCTAAAGTTGAGAAAAAGGTTGACTTGAAAGGTTGACAGCAATGACAAGTCAACAATCAGCTGTTGCTTAAACATACTTTCTATGACATCATACCGATAATTGCACAATAAATTGTAGTCTACTGCATACCGCTGTATTACAGCGAATGATGTCGGGCCCTTCTGATTTTCCAGGTATTCCTTGCCAAAGAAGTATCCACTGGAAAAGAATTTGCGAGTAAGTATCCATGGAGTGGCTTCCCATCAGGTCAAAGCCCTTGCTCTGTTAAATGCCCCATAGTACTGTACAATCACTCTGTAAATTAGGGATATTTCAATGGAAAAAAGGGATTAATTCTCCCCTTTATCTGCGCTCAAAGCCTTAAATATTTCACAATATCGGACTGCAAAATTTATATATAGGTACAAAGTTTAAAGTCCTGCAGCTGCAACTTAACAAGTAACGTAGCCAATATCTTGCTCTGTAAACTAGAACATAATTTCAACCCTAGAGTTTATCATCTGTCTCTGTCATTATCTGGATTTCAATGAACTTTCTCAACGTTTTTTATGTGTATATTAGTATCCAAGATGTGAAGTCTTGGTTTTGTTTTTCAGTTAAGGTATTAGAGAAGCGGCACATTATGCGCGAGAAGAAGACAGCGTATGTAATGAGGGAGAGAGAAGTCTTCTCACGTCTCAACCATCCCTTCTTTGTGAAGCTCTACTTTACGTTCCAGGACTCCGACAGGCTGTGTATCCTTCCATGTTAAATTAAGCTCCTCACTCAATTTTGATAGATTTGTATAATCAAATTTGTCACATTACTTTTTTTCTGAAAGTCATTGTAAAAACTAAATTGCCCATAGCAAATTTACAGAATGATTTTTCTCCAATCCACTTCCCCATAGGCTTAGGTCCAGGTCCGACTTTTCTCTCTTTATTCTTATATGATTAAACAAAAGCGTCTTAATGTGAGACGCTTTTGTTCAATCATATAAGAATAAAGAGAGAAAAGTCAGACCAGGACCTTGGCTTGCTGTTAGAAAAAAAAAACACACAAAAAGTCATCGACCTACTCTGCGTTGTGCATGCACAAACCGACCCATATTTTCAGACGCTTGTCACTAACTCCAGGTGAATTGACATTTGACTTGCTCAAGTGAATAGATTTATGAGGGAGGGAGATTTGGGAGCGAGGGGGCTAGGTCACCAGGGGTCTAGCTGTCCAGGGGCCAGGTGTCTGGGGGCCAGCACGCCACAGGGCCAGCGTGCCAGGGGACCAGTGTTCCAAGGGGTTTAGTAAGAAGATTATGCCAGACTGGTGTCAGTACATGTATAGATAATAGTCTCTATTTGTAAGTAATTAGTCAATATTTCGCAAGTGCTGATTCCTGTGACCCTACAGGGTTGATAGAGGTTTTTACGGTACCTACCCTGAGCCTTCTGTGCTTCAATGCACAACGCCCTATTTTTTGGGAAACAGACAATTCGACAGATTGCCGATTTTACAGGATGATTCCAAAAGGACAAATTGACAGAAATTGAAAGGACTATTGGACAGATTTTTGGGATGATTCGACAGGGTGGACTTGACATAAATAACATGTAGAAATTATTATTTTACATTAAAAAGAGGTATTTTTTGGCATCCCATGACACTACGGCGTAGGGACAGTATCATTAGGGTTGTTGTCCTTTCAAATTCTATAAGAAGAGATGGATATTATCATGGTTTGCACTGCACCCAAATCTGTCGAATTGTCCAATAGAATACAAAATTCTGTCGAATTGGCAGACCTGGCAAACTGCCAATTTTTTCCCCATTTAATTGTCAACTGTTTTCCCGCCTTATGTTGAACAGGGGCATCTCAGAATTCATAAAGCACGTCATCCCTATAGCTTTCATGTTAGTGTTGCTGCCTTGACCTGTGGTTAGACTTTGGCTTGAGCTATGCATGCCGCGGTGAACTTCTCTCCTACATCAACAAGCTTGGCTGCTTTGATGAAAACTGCACCCGGTTCTACACAGCCGAACTGGTCCTGGCACTAGAGCATCTCCACAGTCTAGGCATTATCCACAGGTAGGCTCTAACCTAATGTAAAAAAAATGACTTTTTCAGATTGGGGAGGGCGGGAGGGCGAGTAGGCAAACATATATCACTTGGATGTATCAATCACAACAATGACTTAAGTACTTAGGTACCGGTAGTTCTGATACATGAAGAGAGTATAGCACCATTCATATTAGAGCAACAATATGTACAGTTTAAATCTACTAAATAGTGTTGTGACGAGAGCTGCTATGAAAATGAATTGATACAATATGTATTGGCTAATATATTTTGTCATATTTTTTCAGAGACTTAAAGCCTGAAAATATTCTCTTGGGCAGTGATATGCATATTCAAATAACAGACTTTGGCTCAGCAAAGATTTTAAATGAAAAAGGTAAGTAACTGATCCAGCTCTAGGTTTCGGGTGCACATCCTCCTAGGCCATTCCAGAAAAAAGACGTTTCTCAGTCGACAAACATTTGGTAAAACTTCGTTAGAGCGAGCAATAATTCGTTGTAAACAAGTTGAAATTATAAAGAAATGGTAGAAATGCCACTCGTTATTTCATACAACCAAATTTGCCATAATAAACTTCCACCAAGCAACCAGGATACTAAAATATGCCGAGATATGGATCCGATAATGCCAATTAACCCGAAACAAATGAAACATATTAATGGCATGGATTTCTTTTCAGTTGCACAAGTAAATTCACAACGAAGAAATTCCTTTGTGGGGACCGCACAATATGTATCACCCGAAGTACTTACTAGCAAAGATGCCTACTGCAGGTGAGTTAACCGTTAGCTTTTTTTTTTTTATTAATGGTCATGAAGGGGCGTACGCCACCAAAGTAGGCATGACCTTATGTTTAACATTATAGTAAAGTATCTGACCGTGGAAGATCTGGGGTTTTGGAAGAGGGGGGGGACACAGACCAAAAGGAGGTTGTGTCGCTCCTCTAATTCCATAAGATAATTTTGAAGCAAAATTCAGCAAACAAAATTTGAACACCTGGATAAAATGAGGTGGCCCTTGCCAGTAAATAAAGGCTCAATATTGATACTACAAAAGTCAGGTGCACCTTATGCGCGATGCGCGTTACTTGCAGGGTTTTGTAGTAGTTGTCATGAATGTACATTTTGTTAGTGATTGAATAATTTCAACAGCTAAATAACAAATACTCTGATTTACAGCTCAGACCTATGGGCGTTAGGTTGCATTATTTATCAACTACTGTCAGGTGAACTCCCGTTCTACGGAGGGTAAGTTTTCATTTCTTTCCCTTTTTTATTGCATGTGTACCGTGAGTTTTTGGTAAATATTCTATAACCACATTATTGACCAGAGAACGCAAGTTATAAACCAGAAAAAAAATCCAGAAACTGCTTCTTGGTAAGATCACAAAAAAAGTAAAACTGAATAGATGAATAGGCTGAATCAGACATGAGTTTAGTATTTTGCAATCCTTTAATTTAGAATTTCTAAGATGAGATCATTTTATCGGATATTAACAAAAGAAATTTTCATTACAGACACGAATACCAGATTTTCCAGAAGATCAGTAAGCTGGAATACGAGTTCCCCGAAGGATTTAACCCCCTAGCAAAAGACCTTGTAGAAAAGTTATTAGTAAGTAAGATTAAATGTGTCTCCCTGTCCAAAGTCAAAGTACATATTTTTGCGTAGGCCATGGCTAATTAGTGGCCACAACAGTGATAAGGCTACGTCTAAGGTAGAGTGAATATCCATTTATGATCATAATTTATATCTAACCTGAAGGAAGAAAAGTGTTTCAACAATTTAGATTCATATGCAGTGAATGAAATGTGTTCAATTATGACGTTGTCAATTAAACAGACTTAGTAGATTTCACTCTCGATTCCTGGTAGAGCTTATTGCAATATAATGGAAATTTTCGAGAGAAGGTTGCATATAGTAAAATTATACTGATTCTCCACCCTTATAGGTCATTGACCCAACAAAGCGTCTCGGGTGTGAGGAGATGGGTGGGTATGGTCCTCTTAAGGAACACCCATTCTTCAAGGGAGTAGATTGGGAAGCGGTGGATAAACAGAGTCCGCCAGAGCTATTACCATACCTACCTCCCGGTAAAGGCACTGACCAGGGCTATTGGAGCCAGTACAAGGTGAGTTCTGTTTTTTTTAATAAAAAAAATGAATGATAATTGAAAAAGAGGTGAACAAATTGAAAAATAACTTTTCAGATTCATATATTTTCACTTGAACAATCATCATAGGTTCAATCAATCAAGCGATAGTTTGTGTCTTGTGGCAGGATGGATTCCTGGTCAAGGCTATTAAACTACCCAAACAAAACAAGAATGATGTTAATATGTAACTGCAATTGCAACCCTGAAAAGCCATGATATTACATAGCGCTCCCCAACAGAATATTATCTCTTAAAACAGAAATCTTATTTTCATTTCATGCACACATGTATACAGTCAGGGATGTGATTAATCCTACATCTGTAGGATTTTCTACACTTTTGGGCCCAAAAGATGACATCGTGATTTTCCCAGATCCAATAAGAAAATTTTATATTTATCATACCTGCAAACTCCTCAATTTTTTCAGTTTTCTCCTTTTTTTTTAAAAGATCCACCAGGGTCATTCGTGTGATTCATCCAGATCCAATGAGTGAGTGAGTAATAGATGTTTAACGCCATTTCGACAGCTAAGGTCATATTCATGGCGAGAACTACATTACACAATTTCACAGGGGAATGTGTCAGTGCCCGCACATATGTGCAACACACACATACAGAGGGGATAGGAAAGAGAAGAAATAGACCCTTTTAAGTGGGCTAGGGAAGCCCGAGATCCAATGAGATCTCATTTTAACATTTATATAGGGGGGTGGTCTTAGTAAAATTCTTAATTGAGGGTAGCAAACATCTTCAAAAACTGCCTAAATACATATGATTGGCCTCTAGATTTACAAAATTTCTTGGACCGCTGGGGGGGGGGGACAGCCCTCAGACCCCCTATATTTACCCTCTCCTGCCTCGTTTTCAAATAAAACACAGTGGGTTTTGCAGGCTCAGTTTTTTTCTCGCCTCGAGTTTGCAGGTATGATTTATGGTGGGGTTGACTTTAGAATTTTGAGGCTATCAAGTACAGAGATGCTACTTTTCCTGACTTTTCAGGAATTCCGAATTTTTGGCTTTTATTCTTTTAGGTATTTCCTATTGGAAAGTGAGAGAATAGGAGGATTTCCGAATTTTTGGTGATCAGCGAGTGACAGCCCTACAGGTACAAATCGAGCCGCTGCAATGTTGTCTGATCTCTTTTCATACACTGTGGTCAAAATTAAGTCACACTCCTGATGACAAACTCCTATTTTTTGCACAGACTGGTTTGGATGACCAGCACATCTCACACCTCATCACTAAGGGCATGCAGGATGAGCCAGAATTGCTGAACGATGTACCTGAGAAGGAAACACTCGAGAAGACAAAGAAGGAAAAGGAGAGCGATGTCACACCAGGCAAAGCATCTCCTTCTACAAAGCGGAAAGATTCCTGGTGGTATGTATTAAATTTGTTGATTGTGAGAGATTCGGTTAGTTTTCAGGCATATTCCCAAAACTTCCATCATGATGAGCCAATGCAGTGCCGGTAAGTTACTAAGTGGTACTGCATAGGTTCTAAGCATTGAGGCGGCATACCATCCTTAAAGGGAGAATCAAGTTAAATTGGGAATTTGGGAACTTGATCTCTGATTGGGGAAGGCCGAGGCATCAAGAGCTCCTACTTGATATTGATATCTGTGTTTAAAATACCTCTCTGCTACTGCCAATTAAAATCATAGGTACATGCTCAAGATTTCCGGTGCTTTATAACTCCAGGCATCAGAATGTGTCTGTCTTTGAAAAATACGATTGAAAACCCGCGTTGCAGTTTTGAAGACAACAGTGGTTGTAAAGGATTTCTTTCTCTAAAATCTTTCAGGATATCAGATGAAGAGCGGCAAAAGGCACTGGAAATTCAACGTCGAGAAAATAGCTATCACAAGTTTGTTGAGGGCAACTACATCATTAAACAGGGACTTGTTGACAAGCGAAAGGTATTATATAGATCTTGTCTAAATATAAAGTACAAAAGAAAAATAGGCCATACCAAAAAAATGAGTTGGTCTACGGATTTCCGTCTCCATATTTTTTTTTCTTTGAAAAAAAATCTCGTCTAAGGATTTCACTCGCTTCACTTTCTGTAAGTTTTCTCTTTGTGATGTTTGGCAAAAAAAAAAAAATTTAAATAAAATTTTTTCGCTCGCCCCACTTTTCCAGCAAGGAATCCATTGGATGTAAAAAAAAATCTTTAAAAAATTTAAAAAATATCGCTCGCTCGCACAATTTTTTTAAAACGAAAATCCGTAGATCTAGACCAACTTATTTTTTTGGTGTGGCCTTAGGCAATGACACAAGCAACACTCTAACAGTAAAGAAAACGTAGATTTTCTGTATGCAGCTGGGGTTCAAGCCAAATTTATCATGGTGAATACATTTTTCTCTCTGAAAATAAAACAAGAACTCTTAAAGGGCAGAGCAGAAGTGGTCGCCCTGGCCCTGGATGTGGGTGTTGACTATTGGCCACTAGCTGGTCTGGGGCTGGTTCCGGCAACACACACTGATAAGAACTGATAAGATGGGACCAGCATGTCCCTGGAAGTGGGTGCTAACCAGGGAAAAGGTACCCATCATGTCTTATCAGTGGGTTTTACCTCAACCAGCGAAATTCAAAACGGCGGCTCCACTAGGCCTCCATACTGAGTCCTATAGTCAAAGCTAGGCCTACCATGGTGTCGAAGTAAAGGCTAGGCCTACCATATTGTCGACTATAGGCGATGCTAGCCCTCAATGGGATAATTATGATATAAGAATAGAACATTATGGTATGGGTTGGTGCTATCATTCTTTCAGGGACTATTTGCTCGGAGGCGCATGCTACTCATGACAGAAGGACCTCGTCTGTACTACGTTGACCCAAATTACATGGTGCTCAAAGGACAAATACCATGGTGAGCTAAGACAATACACACAAAATATGACTTATTCCCATTCTCTATATAGATGTTTATATCAGTATATCACTCTCAAGATAACAAAGAACTACCGTGGAAATTGGATGTGCCATAGGTCTTTAACCTATGTAATCTATAAACTTTTGCATAGATGAAATATATCTACCGTAATCTCCCGCGTATAAGACGCAGCCCGCATATAAGGCGCACCTAGAGTTTTGGAAAATTCTTAAAAAAATGAAAAATTCATAACTTTGGTTCTACTAAATGAATTTTCAAAATTCAAAAACCTATGGGTAGCTTGGGCCACCTTGGGCCCTCCTGGGTCCCATTTTGTCCTATTTTGACCAAGGGGGCATGTAAGATATCAAAAGAAAGGTCTTGGTGTCCCCCTTGTGGATCCAATGAGAACTAAAACCCCCCGTATAAGACGCGCCTTATACGCAGGAGATTACGGTACCATTAAACTTGACATTTTCATGTCCCAGATGCGGCTTATAGCTTTTTCCAAATTTAGCGATGTGGGTTATACACAAGGTTTAACTATGACATTACAGATAACCAGTAGAAGCATAAATACCATGGAATTTCATTTCATTAGTGTACTAATGCCAGTTAATCAATTATAGTTTTCAGTTTTACAAAATCACAATGCTATGGCAGTCAGTCTATACATACGGTAGTGGTTTGATCAGATTTATTATGCCTTTACCAGGAACTGCAAAAAGCATGTCCCGGATTTTGACTTCAATGTTTGACTATGTCTCTTCTTCGTCATAGGTCTGCCGATTTGAAGCCAGAGGCCAAAAATTTCAAGATCTTCTTTGTACATACTGTAAGTATTTTATAGAAGAGAACCGAATGCTGCGGTTTTATATCTGCAATGCAATATGATAAGAACACTTCCAAAACACAGATGCAGATACCTAGTAAGACCCATGCCTCATGATTTTTTAAGTAGAACCCATGTAGGACACACTGACACTACTGAGATCTGTCCTGAAAAAAAAAGAAAAGAAAAAAAGAGGGGCGTGAGTTTTACCCAAAGTGGATTTTACTCGATGTTGTACTTCCAGACATTAGCGCCCAGAGTTTTGCATGCATTAAAAAGATAGTGGGAAACTGAGCAAAGAGGGATATGGGGAGTGTGAAGTGTGTGTGTGTGGGGGGGGGGTGAGTACGACAGGGCTTTTGTAAACTTTGGGTTTACAAGCATCGGTAAAAAATTCATGGTTGAAGCAATTTAACCACAAACCAAAGTCCAACAACAAACATTCAGTTTGCACAGTTTATTTCCGAGGAGATCACAATAGTTTTTTTGAGGGGCTGGATAACGTTTCAGCACACAATGGCCGTCAGATCCTACTGCCTTACTGACTGGGTCCAGGAGAAACATGGCTTTATATAGGGCACTAGGGCATTATGGGTAATTCTCATAACAATGGAAAAGAGGCTCATGGGAAAAATGTAGACACACATTTTTTTTAGATTGCTATTATGGGACAGAAGGCTCCAGTTTTCAAAGAGATAACTATAGAATTACACTTGCTTTCCATTTCCACATACAATTACAAATGAGTGATATATTTTCTATCATTAATGAAAAACCTGAGCTAAGCCACCTCTACAATATGTTTAAAATGACTGACAGGATTTGATCTTTTATTGTACAATCAGAGAAAAGGGTTTACAGTTTAACTAATTTTCCAAAATTCTGTGCCAGTTCTGGGTCGTGTGCTGTGAGCACGGTAGAAAAAACACCTCTGGAGTTCAGTAGGGACAGTATATCCCACCGGTAAGGCCGGGGGCTGTCCTGTGCCATCCAATGGTGTGCATACTGAACCAACGTCATCATGGGGGCTTCCATAGTCCTGTAGTGCCATAAGTGAGCCCAGTTTAGCAGGTGTCAATTTTAGATGGTTCAAATCTGGACTGTCACTTTGATCAGAATCCTCAACGGGCTCTCTGTCATCGTCGACTTCCTCTAAAACAGGGGTAGAGTTAATCACAGTGTTTGTCATATTTAAGCAGTGTACAGGAGATCACCCAAGCGACAATGAAACGACCCTCAGTTAGTGTGTGGCGGATACACACCACCCCACCTGGTGGATGATATAGATGGATATACGAGTATTGGTCATATATCCATGTAACGTCACTTTAATGTATACTCAGAAGCTTGCTTTCTTTTTTTCCTCACAGCCCAATAGGACATACTATCTGGAAGATCCAGAGGGCAATGCGCTTAAGTGGTGTAAGAAAATAGAAGAGGTCTGGAATCACTACTATGGAGACAATACGTGAAAATCTACCCCTACCTCAAACTAGGCAAATTATTTGCAGCTCTTTATTCCGAAATTGGAAAGGCGTCCGTTTTCAGCGAGGCCACTACCAGACTGAAGATCCGGACTTTGGTTGATTTTTGAGAAAGCTCAAAATGCTAAGTGAGATTCTTTGTAATTAACAGTCACTTTCAAATGAAAATATATCATCTGAGACATATTAAGGAGAAATTATGTAATCGTGATGTCACTAAAGATTTAAGCCATGTAGTAATGATTGATTGCATATAGCATAATGTATCATATCTTGAAAAGTTAAGCAAGCAATGGAATTGTTTGATGCAATGTAGCATCTACGACTTGGTCACCGATAAGGGTGAAATGATCCAGAGGACGGCTGGTATTAGAAACCAGTAGTGTTCCCTCGTATCAGACTTAAAGCTACAAAGCAATGTACACATAACTATCTATGTGATAAATGTTCATTTAATTTGCATAATTTATTTTTGTCATTAAGTTGTTTGGTAGTATAGGTGTTGTGTGAATGAGAGAGGTTATATAGCTATATAAGTTATATAGCTGTATGTAACAGGAGGGCCTGGGTGAGGTAGAATGAACATATGAGAGTGTGTTGAGAGCACGTGTAAATGAAATGGTAAAATATGTGATTATTTGTCTATGTAGTTGCATGTCAACCCAAGATAAAAAAAAAAACAAAAAAAACAAAGACACAGTTATAACAGGATCGAATCGACTGAAATTGTATAGTAGAAAATTTCTAGAACATTTACGCTTCTTAAAAGAGCTACTAATATAATCTCTAGTACGATGAAGGATATTTAGGTTGATTGTTTCTCCATATTGTATGGTTCACACCCATAAACATATAATAATAAATTCAAGTAGAGGCACAGTCTATTAGCTGTACATGTAATTATTCATTTGGTCAGCAATCCTTTTGTACCTATTTATAAGCATCATCTGAAGATTAGCAAGTGCAAGTCCCATAGCATCCTCGTTTCAAAATTAAATGCAGGAAGTCGACGCCCAAGTGTATATCTGATATTTGATTCTTTTTACTCTCTTGTACAAATTTGCAGCTAAAAAGTGAACAATTGTTTAACACTTGACGTGCTCCACAATGCAAAACTATGCTGAAAGTTAGAGTAATGATGATTATGTCCACACATCTAAGGGCATATTACGTTGTGCTGTTGTGTCTATGTACTTAATCCTCTATCTTGGTAATTGGGTAGGGAAAATAGATTCGATCCTAATTGATTAGAAATAATTTGATATTATCTGTTGTAGAATATGAATTTTCCCTTTATTTGTTTCTCGTTCTCACACTACTTGAGGACAAATATCCAAGTAGGTCTTACAGCTATGCTGTATACAATGTTAACCGATTCTGAAGTTGGGTCACGTACATGGCAATGACAATAACCCTTGTCCCTTGTACATTCAATTCTGATTGACTTCTAAGTCAATTGGCTGTTCCTTGCAACACTATGCACATTGAATTTATATCCATATCATTGCCTCCCCTTTCAGTAATATAGAAAATGTTCTCGGAACATATTTACTGTATGCCAGTTCATAACAATAGCCCAGATGTCATTTTATGTCCTGATCGCTCCAATAACGTAGCAACATAAAAATGCTGTGGACAGATTGTTAACATGTATTGTTTCTATCCTAACTACGCAAAGAGTTGGACTACATACATAATTACTTAAATCTGCTATTCCGTATGGTCTAAAATGCTGTTCACAATTTTTTTTATGTAGAATTCTTATACCATGTGTACAAATAATTATGATGGAACTTTCCTCAACACTTGTTGATATCTTGATTAATTAAAAGCTCAGGACTGCAGATGGGCCTCACTCAGTTGGCTGACGGCAACGATCGGGACATGTGCGGAACATCTGTAGGATACATTACCGTAAATCCCCTCGTATAAGCTGCACCCTGATTTTGGGAGAAGGCTATAAGCCTCATCTGGGGCTTTAAAATTGGCCGTTTACTATTATTCTATGGTGCAAAAACCCTCTTGTAAGCCGCACCCTGACTTTGGTCTGATCCTATAAGCCTCATTTTGATTTGGGTTCTGATATAAGCCGTGGAATATACAAGAGAATTTACGATAGCTCCGAATGGCAATTTCAAACATGTTTGATCTTCCTACTCGGATCAGACTAGAACAGCCTAGTTACTTTGGGGATCAATCTATTTGTGGTCAGCGTAATATAGACCATATAGTGTGTATACAATTAAATCCTTCTCGCATATATATGTAGCTGCGGCGTCTGTTTTCATGCCATCATATATAATGCATGACACAATCTATAAAACCATGCACATTAAACTTATATGAAGGTGTGATACATAGCACTGTGCATACATGTATACATCCCTTGTCCAGTATCAAACCAATTGAAAAAGTTCAAGTTCTTATGTCTGTGCTTGCTTGTAAGACTTTTGCTATTCACAACTAAATGACCGTATGATAACCAAGATGTTTAGTGTAGGATGGATACGAAAGATTTGTATGCTGGGACAGAATTATGTAGAAACCTATCAACTGTATTTTGTGACTTAAAGTTCAGTTAAGTCTAAGTATTGTACTACCATATATTGATCCGTGGTATATTAAACACATGTAAGCATAATGCAAATAAAAGGCCACCAATCTCAGTGGTGTGGTTTACATAGTTAACAAATTACCACAACAGTAACATGGAACGAGTCGTAAAAGGACTTTACAATGGTCTTCAAATTATCTATTCACAACAAGTACGGTAAACGCTGACATTTGGGGAAATCCCTCGAAGGACAAACTAGTTTACAAATGTGTCAATATGTGATTGTGAAGATTTTGGTTAGTGCTGAGAGCACTAGTCACTTGGTACTTAGCTTGTGTGAAGATTGTCCTCGCTTAACCCTTTAAGTACAATGTGATGCCTCAAAATTATGTTCATTGGTTTTTATGATGTACACTCATTGCATCAGTCACTGGTGAGTGATTATCAGTCACTAGTGGGTGATTCGCTAGTCATCATTCCGCCTTTTTCAGGAGGGTGTCAGTTCCACAGGATTCATTCATAGATGCATCCTTAGCGAGTTACGCGCCAGGACCCAATTCATGCATCACAATATTGCATAGTGTATTGCAAAGAGCTTTACTGCAAAAATAGTGTTAATAATAAAACGGAGCACTGGTATTGTGACTAGTAGGTTGGGATTTATGATATGATCTCTCCACTCCTAAAGACAGTAAACTTGGCCAAATGGGGCACAAATGTACAACCCACCTTTTGTTTATTAAATAACAGTTGTATAAATCAGTCTCAATATCTTAGCAGACTCACAACACCCTATGGCAATATTAATGATACAGGGGGCAGTTGAAAAAGAAGGAAACCCTTTTTCTTCATTATATCAGTCTTAAATCAATTTGAGGCGATTTGTTTCATGATTCATTATTTATATATATATATATATATATATATTATGTAGAATTATGGAAATGGTATGGATCATTGCTCGAACCACTCTAGTGAATACCGTTGCCGAAGTGCATGCATCTCAATTTGCACTGCGATAGAGGAATATGCTATTATTTGGATATTATATTAGCAGAAAATGCGGTTTACAGATGACACTGTTGCTTTGGTATGTACATGAAAATTCGGCTCTTTTATGAGTTGTAACCATAGATACACATATTGTGACATGTAGCGTCACCATCAAGTTACATTCATGTTACTGTCATCCCAAGCAGATCTCTACTTGATACATGATAACCCGTTGTACATAAGTAGCTAGGACTTGGTGATTTTATAAAATAATTCTGCAAGCAAATTTCATAGGACAAGGCGGACGAGCTAGCCAATGGCAGGTATCGTTGTAAATGTGGATGAATAAAATATTGAATGAAATATAGAAAATAATCAAATATGCTTGTGGTCTTTGGTTGTTAGTTCTTAGTGGACACAGCACATTGACTTGAAGCTGATAACGGGTAGCTGTAAACTCTGAATCACCATTCTGTGTCCATTGATTTATAGTCCATTCCATTGAAGAACCAAAAAATAGTCTTGGTCCGTTAAAGAAAGTTATTGCCTTCTCAATTCATTTCATTAAAGGAGGTCTAAATCCACAAAGGCGTGGATTTAGTTAAATTTAAGCCTTTGTATAAGTTCTGTAAGTTGTGTTTGTATAATGTATATTGGAGAATTCATGTTTCCTAAATCGGCAAGAAAGCTATTTCGGGGTTCTTTCACTTAGTTTCAGGCATAGCTCCCCAAAACTCCCCTGTCTTATGCACGGACAGGTTTCTCCTGGTCTAGTCCGCTCAGCAAGTATTATAATTACTGTCTATCCCTGTCCATGAATTATTAAGCATACATATTGAGCTTATCTTGGGGGTTCTCCTTTCTCATGGTGATACCTCACTCCAGTCATACCCAGAGTAGACCCCAGAGCGGCACTCGGGCAGGTACTGCCACGTGGTATCCATCCCACACACTGCCACGTGCCCTACGTCACTATGGTAGCCTACGTCACATACGTAGACAGCCATGACCATAAGTCCCTCCTCCACCACTTCCTGTAATGTCGCCATGGCAACGGTTGGTGCAGCACCACAGCGGATTTCTTGAAATTGAATGTAAGCAAATTGAAAATCTTTCAGGAAATTGAACTTTCAATGAATTAATAATTCATAATGACTATACATGTATTAGGATTAGGCTTCCATAGAATATGATTATATAGGCGCGATGACTACATTATACAGATAGAAAGATATATCCCTAAATGTATGTTCCAAGGTAAATTGCTTGTTATACATACCCTTTTCACAGCGGAGTCCATAGTAGCCCTGATTGCAATTGCATACCAAATGCTGACTGCTTCCAGAACCTGCTTTAATCACTTTGCCGTGTTCACATCTAGACACGTCCTGTTGACAGTCAGGAGCAGCCTGCTGTAGAGCGTTTTGTAATAATGGTTGATCCGTGCCAGGTAGATCTGTAGGAATATATACAGATTCCTGTGTAATTCTGGTATTTGGTGGCTTCATTGGCCTTGTTTTGTTAAGGGGCTGTGTACAAATGACGTCATGCTTTTTTGGGCCATTTTTGATCCCCCCTCCCCCCTTGTCATGTTTCGTCATACAATGCTTGACCCCCCCTTAACATGACGTCATGCAGAGATACCCCCCCCCCCCTCCCGGCCCAAAGTACATGAAGAGAGTATAGCAAATTGAGATGGTTCAAAGGGACATGTATATATTGGGTTAAATTAATGGTGTTGGAAACGGGTGGGGCTTTTTCCACTGTCCCTGGTCCGAAACTGTGCTTGGCTAATAATGGGTGTGAATTGGTAAGGCTTAAAAAATTGTTGTGTTCAAGTAATCGGTCGAAAAAAATTAGAAGTTCTAGAAGCGCAAACCTCAAAAAGATTCTCCAAAAAAATCGCTACCTACCCTAATTTTTTTCGACCTGTTATCTGAACACAACAATTTTTTTAGGCCTATCAATTCACACCCAATATTAGCCCAGCATGATTTCGGACCAGGGATGGTGGAAAAAGCCCCACCTGTTTCCAACACCATTAATTTAACCCAATATATACATATGGGTTTTTGAATTGTGAAATATCAGATAGAATAGAAGTTGGGTCATTTGAATCTTTCTACTGAATTCTCAATGCCAGGGTGCTTCTTACCCATATGGATCAACCTATATATGGGGTCCTTTGGTTAAATGAGTCCAACTAAAAGGGTATTTCAAAGTGGTATGGGGCCTGGGTATGAGGTAGGATAGAGTAGTGGACCCAACACTGACACTGATGGCAGTGACAATCATTGAGTGGGATGTCTCAGGATAACTGATGAATACATTAAACTTCCCTACCTTTACAAATCATTTTTTTCTTGCCAAAACTGAAGCAACTTGCAATCTTTTTTCATGACATGATGTCATGCAGCCCATGACCCCCCTCCCCCCCTTGTCATGCTTGGTCATGGGGAGTGGGACCCCCCCTCCCACCCTCCTGCATGATGTCATTTGTACACAGCCCCTAAATGCATGCATTAGGATGCCGAACAATGTTTTTGGGGCTCTTGTAAATTCTAGAGTCTCAATCATTTAGCTGAAATGTCTCCTCAGGTATTGCTTCAGTGGTAATGTTAGCATGGGGACTAAATGGGTCCGACAAATTAAGTAGGAGCTCTTCCTTAACAGATTTAGTGATGTGAGTGAATCTGTTAGTTTTGGAATTCTTATGGAAATATGTAGTAGACTCTATCGAATCTTGCATGCTGCTTATTGTTTTAGTATCACCTAAGGCTAAGGGCATTCTCTGAGCTGTATCTTAAGCATCAGTATCATGCACAATAGAAAGCATGCTCTCACTGGCTGAGCTTAATTCTGATAATATTTCTTGTGTAAAATGTTCATAATTGTGCTCTTACTCCTCAAGGAGAAGAGCACATTGTAGGCGAAACACCACCTCACGCTCATAATTTTTATGATGCACCAATGAAGTGCTGGTGAGCAGCACCTTATTAGGAGTTAAATGGCGTGGCATTGGCTAATTTGGAGTCTTGGGACCGTAAACATGCGTGCCATTCCCATATTAGGAGACCCAATCATGTAGCATTATTATATTTGGAACAGTTGTGGCATCCAAGTAGCTAAACATTGTGTGGCCCTTAAAGCTTTAACAGCTCACAGCCAGTGGGCACGTCACCTCTCCCCCCGTCTACTGTGTCTGTGGCTGGTCTGTCTCCCAGGGTATGTGTGTGTGTGTGTGGAGGGGGGGGGGTACATATAGCTCCTCTATATACCAATATTGCAGGATGTAGAATATGTGCAGCCATTTCTTAACCTGGTTTCCAGCATGCTACACTGATAGCTATCAGATAGCACTTGTACCCAAACAACTCAGGACTGAATCTATAAAGGCCTTTACACTTCTCCGTTCTATGGTGTTTAATTGAAAATGTCAACGTCATTCTATGTTTCAATTTGTGTTTTAATCTGTGTTTTTATGGTAGATGATGCACTATCTATGTGCTCCATGTGATCTTACACTGCCCCTTCCTACTCTGTAAAAAATGTGTATTGAACTTTTACTATCCCTCCATACACTGTAAAAAATGTGAAAATGCTATATTTAAAGATTAATCTGAGGAAAAGTAAGAGCACTTACATCGATGATGTACTACCTTCCTTAACATGCAAAAATTCTATACATTGATCCCCACTCTCGAAGCCTTAACCGAATATCCTTAAGAATATAAAACTTTGAATCCTCGTTTCTAACGTTGTTGTCAGTGCTCTGCTCTAATGACATTGCATTGCCGTCATTATCATTTGTATTGTCAGTGCCTGGTTCTAATGTCCATCCCCCCTAGTCTTATGTTAGCTTGTCATTCTACGTGGCCATTTTCATTTTGCGATTCCATTGTTATTTTCCCTTTTGGGCCATTTGTTGCAGTATGTACATCAGTATAAGAGAATCCCTCAGTGGATAAACTACTGGAGGACATTTCACCCTCATCAAGGCTACTACCATTAGATCCAGGACCAATAGAGGTTTCTGTTCCATTGCCTTCATCGGGCATACTCTTATTTTTAGATTCACGTTCCCAGGTATAACTAATATTGCCATTCAATGCCAATTCTTCCAATGGTTTTGGGGTTACAATGGGCTTAATATATGTTGTTGTTTTTTTATTTACAAAAAAAAATGTTTTCATTGGTTTCTCTATTGGTTATTTGGTTGAAAATTGGTTAAAAAACGTTTGAAAACGTTTTTTTGCCAAGTGGGGTGTCTACTTTTCCCAATAGAGTCAGCCGTACTGGTGTTATCAAGCATTTCCGTAGCATTCTCAGATATAATAGTGTTTGGAGAGACAGTTAACCCACGGGAAGCGTTGTCACTTTGTACAGTACCTGAATGTGGAAGTCTAACAGGGACAGGCCTGGTACTGCTACTGTTAGATACATCCTCTGTGTGTTGAAGTGTGCTGGTTGCTTGGGGTTCAGCTTGTGACCCTGTGCTGGCCGATTTGGCCAAAGAACATCCATTTCCCCTGCGGCTTGCAGCAGCATAGAATTCAATATTAGCATCGTCTACAAAATCAGTATATTGAAGTCATTAACATGTATACATACATGTAACGTGAAAGAATGTACTAAAAACGCACTGGTTCTTTAAACTCATCAGACGACCTATAAGATCACCAGAAGAGGTACAGACAGGGCGCACCACTGTTATTCTATTGAGAGAGGGCTATGCTAGAAGTGAATTGCTGAATTGGTATAGACTTTGCTCGTTAAATAAAGTAAGAACTGTACCGCTATTACCCTGCTTAAAGCAAAACGACATATGTTAAATAACCATATATAGGCCTACGTGAGTTGTTAATGCTTCCATTCCAATATTGAGATTCATGTAATGAAAGATTCAAGATCAGTGATCTTGGCATGAGAGATATGTTTCAAGTACAATGCCCATTGCATTATATAATAAACTTACCGATGCATTTAATCTTTAGTCGTTTTGACTGCAGTCCAAACCGACTTAGGTATGCCCATTTCTCTAATATAACCTCTGGTAGGAAGGCGCTGTCCTTTGTGAACATCCCTAATGAATTAGAATTAATATCAGGACTAAAGACCCACAGGTTATGTCTGTAAAAGAGGACTTCTTGTCCATCATCCTTCATATACACTGGCCTCAGTGATTGGCTGATATTGTATAAACTGTAGCTTCCCATGAAGCGTCCTTGTCTCCGTGAAGTCAAAGGTATCCCTGATACATTTAATTTCCCAGAAGTGCAAGGTCCAAAATCTTTATCGACACACATTGTTCTCAATCTTTGAGTAGTTGTCCAGACACCACTTTGCTTTATCTCCCACCTTGTGCCAACTGTGCTGATGGGCTGGGAAGAAGTAGACGACATTCTAATTGTGACCTCAGAAAGATTTGCTGTAACGTTTGGGGCTACAACCCAGTAAGTGCCCATTTCTGTCCTGTAAATTCAAACAGTTTACTGAATATCATCGGGAATAAGAAGGGGTGAACACGTGTAAAACTTCACATCTAAAATATATGTTTTTTGTGTATGCATATCATATTGCACAATATATTTTCGCTGCACATTGACCTAATATTTTTCTTCTCAATTAATGATAAAAACCGACAGAGTTTGATAATCAATAATCAACCATCTAGGGGAATACTATGGCTACCATAATTATGTAGTTTAAGTTACTCCAGGGATAGGCCCATATCCCGGGTGACACTTCATATATTTTGCTGACACATGTATGCGGCTGGCAAGGGATTTTCCATCAAAATCCCCCTAACAAGGGTAACATTTTCAGCCCAAAATCTCACTAACAAGGGTCAACTTTGACTAGAATGCCCCTAACAAGGGTCCACTTCTAACTAAAATGGCAGAGGTCTCATGAAAATTTCGATATGTTTTACACGACTTCCAGAGTTTTCAGGAAGTTTTTTTTTCCAAATCTAAAGGAATATTTGTGATAATATCAGTTCTCATGAGCTAAGTTTAGTGGTGAGATTTTTCTTAAAAACATGTTTTTCTTTTGCCAAAGTGCCCTAACAAGGGTTTAGTTTTCCAGGTAACCCCCCCCCCCCACACACACACAGATGGGTAAGGGTTGTCTTAGGTCCAGCCACACACCTGTATCAGAAAAAGAGTGAGTGCCCCCCCCCCCCCCACTCGTAGCCTTCTTCGTCCTCATGCGATCCCCTTGTAAACTGTCTTTCCTGCTGAACTACGATGATTAGTTTTATTATCATCAGTAGAATTACCTTGTAAAGTATATATAGAGGTGTCTGTGTGTGTGTTTGTAGACATGCCGGTCGGCGTGTACCTGTCCCACCTGTACAGTGTAGACCCCGTTATTACCCACCTGTCCAACATGAGTCAGGTTTACATTACCCAGGTACACACGGCCCGTGGGACAGCTGGCTGCAAAAAAATAAATAAAAACGTTATACTGAGTCATATTGTTATTATGATATAAAGTCTGTCTCTTTCATTCACTGCAATGGCGGATTTAGAGGGGGTGCGGGTGCGCACGCCCCCTCCTTTTTGCCAGTACTTAGTTAACTGCATATTTTGGACCCCAGACTTGCTCAAAAACAGGGGGTGCAAAATAGGAAATGTATTCTTTTTAACGACTTGATCTTGACCAATTTACAAAGAGAGAAACCGAATGATTATATAATTGACAATTGTCCAACAATTGGCTGGTTTTGTGGAAAAGGGAAAATGATATATGATATACCTTTCCTCATCTATACTGCCAGGGACATGCATCCAGATATTGAAAAAAAAAAAAAAACATCCTGTTGAACTCGAGGACTGTCATGAGGGCGTAATAACGATCCTCTATAAAACAGGCAATGAAGTGAACAGGATACATGTATCCTTATAGGCATGAACATAGATCTGTGTAGGAGAGACTGTTGGTGCAGGCAAGGAGGATGCTATACACCCAGAGTGGGGGCGTACATGTACCATGTTGAGGTGGATGGGGGAGGGGAGTCATGTAGATGACTACGTGCCCCATCTGCATTATGATGATAATTAATCATTCAATATACTGTAGCGATCCGTTTAAGCGCCGTGATCTCAAATAAGTATATGCACAATGTATACATTGGCACAAGGGTAGAACTTTACATCTGTACATTTCCTCCACCCCTCTCTCTCTCTCTCTCTCTCTCTCTCTCTCTCTCTCTCTCTCTCTCTCTCTCTCTCTCTCTCTCTCCCTCTCTCTCTCTCTCTCTCTCTCCCGAAGCCTATATATGGATAAAGGGATATCCAGGACTATTCAATATAATAAAATAAATAAATAATAAATAATTAATAAGAGGCAAGCAAGAAAATGTATTGAAACAAACATACCTGTTGTTAGGTTAATTAATAGCAGGGAAGCCAGAAGTACACACATCCCAACAGTTGTGTGGCATGTTTCATTGGCACTACTGTTCGCCATGGTAGGGACGCTACCGCTGTGGTAACGATATATCCGGGGTGGGTTCCTGTGACTGTATACAGCTAGTGAACGTCTACACACTCAGAGCAGTAAACATATAGTGTGTAGCATATGTCTCATTCATTCATAGCATGCCCTCCTCGGGCCCATTTATCTCCTGTCATTCATTTCTAGGCTACGCCTCTTTTGTACGCGCCTCATAGTAATGCTGTAAAACCTCCACTTATTCAAAACCATGCATACTTATACATGTATACCATGTGATTTAGTATAATTATAGTTTGATTGCTCCTATCAATGTGCGAATCTCTCGGGAATCTCTACCTATAAGTATGTTTGATAAAACTCATGAGAAAGACACAACTAGGAAATCACCGAGAGAGAAGTAAGTGCTCATGTATTTAGTCTACTGAATGTGCATTGTGATAACTATGTTTGAACTGAAGGGTATTACTATTAAATACATCACAGGGCGATTCATATAAAGTGACGACCTTTAAGTTGCCATATATGTGTTACTTTTTTTAAAATTCTTTATTGTGTCGCACATAGTGAAATTAGATACAACATAACTGAAGAGATACAATGCCTATTTGACATTGGAAATAGTGTAAAAATATAAGTTTTCTACTGAATTGGCCCTCCTTGAAGGAACTTTGGCTGCTGTGAAGTATATATGTATCATTAGGAATTTACGTCCCAATTGACAATATTTCCCGCCAGAACATGGGTGTAATGTGCGTCAAACAGCAGACGACTTTTTCCAGGGACGTCTGATTCACGGACTTCCGGCGGCCCTAAATCACCTTGAATAAAACGCTCTGCTTCACATGTTTGCATATTGGATCTCCAAGCAGATGTTTCACATCCAATTATATTTGAGACCGGAAAGCCTGCTTGTAGCTCTGTCTTAGACAACCGATGAGAGGATCGTCATAGTAGAACATGACGCGTCATAATATAATGAAAGATTCCATGAAAGACTTAGTCCAGATGGTTGGCACAAGGAAATGGTTCCAGACAAGAAAACTGGATTCTCCTGAGGGAATAGAGCACTCTTCATTGAGATTAGGTTAATGGAATGTGAGTCTCTACTGGCATCCCCTTCCCCACTTTTGTCCATTTCTGACAATATGGACGGTGGAATATAAACTTTAATTTAGTCACCAACGATATCGTTATTTCTATATGTTTTTTCTAGTGATACATTATTTCACTCCTTTTGAATGTCAAGGCCTCATAATTTGAATCCGATGAACCTTCTATAAACATAGCTATACCTACAACCTAAACTATATACCGAATCCTATTTTCCACAAGGAAACACTAATGTGGTCATTTGCTTGTATTGTGTATAACCACAATAGATCCGTCACTTTTATGTCTGAAACCGCATCCTTCAATTCAGTTCAAACACCATTATGTACAAAGCATGTCTAAGTAGGACAGACCGTCGTTTTTTGGTTGGTTCATTCATGATGTAGCTAAGGTTTTCACGACAATTTTACTGTTCCTAATCGTTCTTTTTTTTTTTTTATCTTGGACAAATAACGAGGGCTTGGGAAATGTAGACATTATTTCTGCCAAATAATAGATCACTGCAACAGTGTTTTAGTCATTTATTTATAGATATGTACTCTGGACGAACATGATGTGCTTCGGTTTCTCGTTTATGCCTGTGTATCAATTAACATCGCAATATGCAGTATTTCAGGGGTATACAACTACAAAAATGGCAATTCAAGGGTGCGATTTTAATGCGTTCATAAAACTTTTAACATACAAGTTATCTATAGAGACTCTTGATATACTAGGTATATGCCCTATATATATAGGCCTACCAATGGCGTGTTCCACTTACAAAATATTACCATGTAATTTACCCTTTAAAATGCAGCATATATATATATATATATATATATATATATATATATATATATATATATATATATAGGGACGGAGAAACGGAATTAGAAACATTTATGAGACATGGTGGTGAATGTGTCCGATTCCATACGGTTTAAACTAAACATATAAACTCTAGAGCTCGACTTAACCCCATATAGTGGAGGGGCCCTTGATAGGCCTAATGTTGCATGTCGATTTTTAAAAAAGCCCATGTCACATGTCATGAGAGAAAACACCTGTCACTAGTGCCCCTAAGGGTTTTTCTTCTAGTATCATAATACCTCGCGTATAAGGTGCATCCTGCATATAATGCACACTCTGAGTTGAAAGAAATGCGACAAGGCACATGTGGGGGCTTGAATTCCTTAAATGATTAGTATAGCGCTCTATCATAATCATGATAGTGTCATAGATCTGAGCTACAAGTTTTGTTTCATGTCACTAAGATTTGTCGCACGTCGAATTCGTTCCCTGTCCGAAAAGATATGGCCTTTAAACACAACCCCAGTTGCAGGGGACCGGGGAGCATCTCCCAGTCTCGGCCAACGCCAGTGAATACCAGTCTGATTGGAAGAATGGAGAGGTGTCAGACTGAAAGGGGGCGCGTCTGGGTATCTCCCTACATGTAAATATACATACATGTACGCCCCACTGCCACCACCGTCTACAGTGTGCAGGGGTGCTCTTGCAGACCAAAACTTTAGTTGAATTTAGAAGTAAAAGATCAATTTCAAATGTCTCTAGCCTATCCACAATTATGAGTGGGTCTTATTATGTGGGGTCCCCTTTCAGAGTGGGTATGACAGTAGTCCTTTATATCACCAGCATCTAACAATTGGGTCGCCATCACTGAATCGCTTACCAATATCCGGGACATGCCAGCAAACACTTGATTAACCTAATATCACAGATGAAGGGACAGTATTATAGCCGATGGTTGGGATATTGCCAAAATGCCACCATCTAGAAACGTTATACCATATATAGGCTCATAGGTTGTGAGATCAACATCAGCAACGCAGCAAAGATGAAATCTCAAGGGTAATTTCGACTTCTTGTGAGACGCAAGAGCTTGATTCTTTATTGCCAGTTTTACAGTCAAACATCAGACACAGTCATCTTACTGTTTTATAACTTTATTTTTGTATTTCAGATTTTCTCAGCAACGCCCGTAAAACGATTCCTTATTGCTCTTCTCATTTTCAACTGGTAAAAAGTAAAACATCATATCAAGTGGTTTAGTAATTCGTGGGTAAATCAAATATCACAGCAGAATATTTGTTTGGTAGAAGATAAATGTGTTTTTTTTTATATACACGATACCAGTACATGGTCGAAGCACCAATTTCACGTAGCTGATTTCTCACTTTGAAGGACATTAAGACGACATGGTCAAGATGGTATGCCAGACATGGTACCTCTGTATCCGATATCTGGAAGTGTATTGATGCAGGCCAAATAACCGTGCATTATTTGCTATGTCTGATGCGTCCATGGGTTATAAATCAGTTTCAGCATCATACTAAATCACTCCATGTTCCAGTTCTCGGAATAGTTTGAATTTTCATTAGTGTCAGCTACTGTATTTAAACCTGAGTTATTATTCTACCTCTGATTTGACTGTTACTGACCCCAACCCCTGATCAATGCTCCTCAGTTCTAAGGCATCCTTATTGGGAGAGTCTGATTGTTCTGATTCTCCTCTGCTGTCTTCATACTTTATGGATTGAGGATCATATAGTACACCATTTTTGGAATCAACCTCCCCATTAAGATCAGACTCCATGGTGAGTTGAGAACGCGGCTTTGGTTTGTGTTCTGGTAGCAGAACGTCGACTTCCTCCAGAGGTACACGCAGACGCAGCTCCTTCTCCAACATCAAGTCCGTCACCTCCTCAAGTTTATCCGGGAATGCGCGGGCAAAGTCCATACACAACGCCTGTCAACAGTGCATAGAATAATTTCTATCATTAAACTAGCTTAATCAGTTAAATCAATGGTGGGATTTTTTTTATACCAAAAGTTAAGTTGAAAATCTAGTGAATGGAAATCTTTGATATAATTAGAAAAAGGGCCGTTGTAAGGACTTTTCAGATTATACAGGCTTCAATAAGGGCCGTTTCCATAGGTTCCCTGCCCCTCCTTTCCAACAATGAGCACTGAGTGCTTTTCTTTCATAAACTTAATAATCAAATGGTACAAAGACACACGATGTCTCCCCTCACCTTTGAAGCTGGACACTGGGCTATCCCCCGGTAGTACACTGACTTGGCCTTCAACATCTGTCCTTCGCTTACCTGCGAATAGGAATAGAGGAGGATGTACAGATTTCCTAATTATATTCATATACTCCACTTCGTCTGAAATTTTAAAGTCAGTGCCGTTGAACTACCCTTCAGTGAAAAGCAATTATTTTATCTATATCTGATGCTGGATGAAGAGATGACTGTGTTGATAGTTATAGTAAACAATCATATATCCTATTGCGGAAAGGAAAGATAACTTTACTTTACTGCGTGCATGTGTCCTGGGTAACCAGGACACTCTACCTCTTGGGGAGGGAGCTATACCGGAAATATTGCGTCTCTAAGATTGAATAAATTCCATTGAAAAGAGTTGCAAATATGCAACATCTAAGAGTGGATTTCTCTAAAATATATGACGCAAAACAGCCCCATCTTTTCTTTTCTGGGTCTACAAAAATGGAATAACACGCTATCGACTGGAAAAGGACCACACCTCAAAATTGAAGTAAAGCCTCCACAGAAGAATGCAGTAGCGGCTGGTTTGATGGTTGACTGCTCTCTCTAGCCATGCTCTGAGCTGGTGTTGGGAACCAACAGACCCCAGTGATGTTAACATCCACTCTGTGCAAGGGCCAAGAACAATTCATGTATACTATAGGTATATCATCTGTTTATTTGATGGACAATATTACTCGCACTCACTTAATCAATCAGTGGTGGCGGAGCAGCCAAAAAAGTGTGTGGGATGGGGTAGTACATTTTCGGTTATTTTCTATCATTATAATCTATAGGGCCATCCTGAAAAAGTGTGGGAGATGCATGTTTTTACAGGTAATTTTCTTGACAGTGTCGTTAACATTAATGATTTATAAATATCTACGCTATCTCAACACACTTAATTTTACATAAAAAGCTCTATACTATGATATAAACCCACTATACCATACCTGGTACGTCGTTGTGATCCTCTGTGATATCCACTTGTTGCTTCATCATCTTTTCACGGCGCATCATGTCAGCCAGCGTCCCATATATCCACACCATTGGCGTCTCACTGATTGAGGTAAGCCCCACAAGGTGGCGCCGTAGTCTGCCAACAATATTTGTGGTAGCCTCCAAGTTGATGTAGAGGTGTAGGAGGAAGGCAGAGTCTGGGTAGGCATGGAGGTGGTGGAGGAGGGGAGTCCTTAGTAAGCTCATTGGAGCCACCTTGGCATACATGTGCCTCTGTTGCAGCCTCAGCTGTGATTGTACAAGTTCTCCGTATAAGGTCTGGTAGTACAAAGAGTCATCATCCATGTAGAGATTGGTCATGGACTGATCAGAGCTATTGCTTGGGGTGCCTGAGAGGAAGGGTTTTATTTTTGTTTGCACTTGTTCAAAAATGGCTACAGCTGCACCAATACCCAGCGTCAGATACTGGAAGAGTGCGAAGCATATGGTCCAATGACCAAGCAGAGTGCCCAATTGTGGAAGTGCACGGAGGGCAGTTCCATGTGACCATGTCACTTTGTCGCCCTGCTGGAGAAGTAAGGCCTCCAGGGTGGCCTGAAATCCAAGCCGGGCACGTAGGATGCGCGTTGCAGGAGTAACCATGTCTGGTCCTGGAGGGGTGAATTTATCAGAGTCTGCAAGGCTCGTGAGAACATACAGTGCCCCGTTTGTTGATGAATCTGTGATGCTGCCAGATGACATTTCATATGAGAGCTGCATGCTAGGGACATGCAGCCCCAACTCTACCTCAGCATAATGACGGTAGAGTCTGCAGGTGGAACAACTCGAGTAAGTATCAGCGGACCGATCAACCTCTAGGGCAGGTGTCATGGCCAGGGCAGTATACAATATCCGCCGTGCATCATCTGGACTACCGAGCGCCCACTCCACATCCACATACTGCTCCCACAGCAACAAATTATTCCGATTCTCTGTCTCCTTAAGCACATTCTTGGCATCTTTTCTTAACTCCTTACACAAAGATTTCCACTCCTTTCCCTCTGCCCCTGCTTTCCGTTTCAATCCCAAATGCTGCTTCCGCATCTCCATCAAAGCCAAGTTAATGGCCGTTGCATAGTGTCCTGAGAATATTTTCGCTGTCTGGATCTGGAGCAGGAGGTTTGTAGCAGCTTGAAAATTCAGTTGTGTTGGGTCTGAATAAAATTCCGAGCTTTGAAGATTTGGACAAGGTGAAACCTGTGAGAGATTATCTAGACTAGATCTCAGTGCCCTCTGGATGACCTTATCACTGCTGACACTTTGTGCTGCCACACTGACACCTAAGGCCTGTAAGAAGGTGGTTATTAGTCCAAAGTAACATAACTCTGACTCAAAGAGAACAACACAGGAGCTAACATCATCCAACATGACAATGCGATCAAGGTCTTCACAGTCCTCCTCAGTCTCTCCACTTTGAGCATCATGTCGCCATGGGAACAGGTGTCGCTTGTTTCGTGACACCTCAAGACGCTGCCACCCTTCGCTGCGACTACCTACGTCTTTAGTAGCTTCATCCTCAGCAGAAATTTCATCATCTAGAAAGATGCGAAAGAATACACTTTTGTGTATACTAGTAAATGTACCGGTTTTGAAAGAAGTGGATTGATATAATAGTCATAGCTTTAAGATGAAGAGAAACACATCGTTGAAATCTAAGTATTAGACAATGAGTCAGGCTATGTGATTAGATCTATGATAGCTGATTCGCATTTAGTAATGAAAACCGTTTGTATTGGCTATAATCAAGTACACATCTTTCCTATATCTGATTGCATTTGGATAGCTCTATTATGAGATTTTGAAAATAAAGCTCACCTTTGCTGTACATAGAACAATATGGCACATCTCCTTTCCTCTCTATCCAGGTAGCAAAGCCAAGTGCACCTGTCTCTGCAGAACGAGGCATTGCACTGTCCCAGAAGTTCTCTAGAAACTGCAGCTTATCAGCCCTGGAAGCACTGCGGAGAACCGCTGGACAGAACAGGTTCAGCTCGATGGAGGCCTGGAGGAGGGCGGTCGCCTTTTCTGTATGACCAGCCTGCAGTAACACGCACACTAACTGCCTGAAAATGGCTGGACACAAGAGAGGGGAGATAGTTATCAAATCACATTACTGCCAATAATGGGAATTATTCACTTCATTTTTAAGAATATTTTGATGGTTGGATTGTATACATACTGAGACGTTAGGTGGTAGAGTGGTTATACCATTTTGTTTTTATATAGTAACAAAAGCCCCTGGTTATTACAAGCTATGGAGAATGAAGAAGACAGATTGGAAATCACAAATTATTGATAAAACACAAACTCACCAAGCATGTGTTCCTCAAAGTGTGGCCCCGGGGAGTGTGACTTAAAAGTGCCATCACGTATGGATGTCATCATTCCAAGACACTTAGCGTATGCCTTGAAGAGTTTGGTAACAGTGAACAAACTGACAGAGGACTGTAGATGTAGCAGTCGCTGCCACCAGACCTGAGGGTTGTTTGGGTGTGCGAACACCAACTTCTCCCACTCCTTCTCTAGTCGCGCAGGCTCCCAGTGATCAGCGCATAGCTCGAGATACTTCATCTTTAGTCGCACAGAGGCTGGATTCTTTTTAATTGCCTCATTGATAATGGCTGTTTTGATTTCTAGAAGCACCACATGGTTAGGTTTCCTCTTATTAGAGTCACTTGCTGAAGGGTGATCACTGAGAGTAAGGCTCAAGTCTGAAGTCACGGCTTCATTCTGGAAGGCTACATACTCTAGCCACTTATCAATATCATGTGGGTGGTCCTGTAGGTGTTTATTGTACATAGATGTCTGAGACAAAATACCACTTTCCCCAAAGTTTATTTCCTCATTATCAGACTGAGGAATCACTGATTGCGATGTAAGGTCTTTCTGTTGTGCCATGGAGGGCTTGCCTTCCAAGTAGTATGCTGTAGCTGAGTCGTATACCCCCAATGGGTTCGTTGCAGTCTTGGCGATTTCATCTGAGGTCTTGTCAATGGGTATGAAGGCAGGAAGACAGTCTGCAGTCTGGTCAAACCGACTTTTTCTCTTCTTCACTTGTGTTTCTGGTCTAGCACTAACTGACAGATCCCTTTTCATGTCTTTAACACTTACATAGTACCTTGGTTCTACAGGGGCTTTTTTTGGGTCCTTCTTTTTGTCACCTTGGAGGATGAGCACCTCAGCAGGTGGCAAACCAAGACATCCATAGCCGTGTCTACGGTATCGGGCAATTTGCATTTTGTAGATCTGTAGAAATCTGAATATATCTCTGTCTGGTTTACGGTCCAGTCGGTAGTTCACTTTTAAGAGGGCTGACATTTCCTCGATAAACACTTTGCCACCTGGAGTTCCAACAGGAATTGGACTTGATTTCTTTCTGAAATTGTAAGTAATATAGAATAGTTATTTGACCTACAATTTATTAAGACCTTTAATATGGTATAAACATATAAAGACAGTTAAAGTTACATCCGTGTGCACAATTCCCCCAAGAATATTCCCCATCTACTCACGATTTCATCAATTGACGCATTACTTTTGTAGGGGACCAGAAATCCTTGTGCCCAGTCAATTGACCCTCAGGGGCCAGTTATCTGGTAATAACTAGGTAACTTCTCCCCTATTGTGTATCATAACAATCCAGGTGTAGTTGAAAGGTGGAAATATCAGGCAAGGGATCATGGTGTAATGGTTAGCATGATGGATTCGCAAGCCATAGTTCCCGGTTTGATTCCCGGTGATCCTAGATATTTTAACCGTTCACTACACTTCTTACGAGCTAAGACCCTTTACATCAGAAATAGAGTTTTAAGTCCTTACTTTTCAGACTTATCATCCTTGTGCCTTTTCTTACTACGATGTTCTGATTCATCACGTTTATGTTTCTTCTTCTTTTTGTGCTTCTCTTTCCTTTTCTTCTTTTTCTTATGTTTCTTTGCTGGTTCATCACTAGACTCTGGAAATAAGTAGAACATTAGTTTAGTCAGATTGTTCCCTATTGTTTGCATAGTTTCTTCAGGGACGCGGGAAAAGAGGAGCCAGGGAGGCTCCCCATCCCAATAATAGGGAGGTTCCCTATTTAAGCCTATATAAAAGTAGAGCGCCCCCCCCCCCCAGGGCCCCACCAATAACAAATTGTTTCCTACGCCTCTTGTACATGGCAGATTGTACATTTATCCATTTTTTATCGGTCACGCTTATAATTGACTGTTACATATACCATCATTTAATTTACTAAAACTCGGATAATTTGTGGGACTCACAAATGAACATTTACATGTACTCACGCTCTATGGAGTGTGTAAAATGTATAAAAAAAAAAACAATCCCCCTTTATTAATGATTTTCAATCCCTAGATTTAATACCCGGTAGTTGAAATATTTGAAATATCATTTCTAATTGACTTTTTCTCAATTTCTCTTTGGCAGGCCTTTAACTGTCATTCAAGGAAAAACAGACTTAACTGACATTTTTTAATTGACGAGTGAGGACAATTGACGAGTGAGGACATTACTTTATTCCTAATTATGTCCAGAGGGTGTTTCTTTACATCCACTTTATCGACAGAAACTTTTACAACATACCGTATTCTACATAATGAACGCACATAGCCTGCCATATTTCATTTTAATGTGTATCTAAGAAAATGCCTTATGGATACCAATAATTACCATCATCTGATGTTGGGCGTGGACGTTTCACAGCTTGTTTCGTGTCTTTCCCGTCTTCATCAATCTCCTCAGATGAGCTTCCAGAATCAACTGAATCTGCCTCCAAACTGCAGATGTCAAGTATATAGGTATATGTTTTAGTGAGAAAAGAAAAACACAAAGTGGATTGTTACGACTTTAAGCTTGTTATGTTAACCCTTTAACTCCCTTTACTGCATATATGCAGTACTATAACACTGTATTTGGAAAACCCAGGGATAGAAAGGGTTAATGAGTGCTGCCGGTAGTTTTATCTGAGCCCGGGATCTGAGCTTTGTAATAATCAGTAGATAGTGTTGTTGTGTAGTCTTGATTAGCCGTGGACAAGGTTTATTCCTATCAGACGGAATTTACTGGTGCACTACTGCGATCTGTATATATGTTCAATGTCCTCTTTCTAGTACATTGCAGTTTAAAACCTTTGGACGCTATCTCGAGATGTTTTATACTCTTGCACTGAATACAAGTACCTGTACACTTACTTTGATCGTGTCTGATGTATTTTGTGAATGATCACGGCTTCGTCAGGTTTAAAACTGTCGTTTGTTAACCAATCAGATTCAGTCGGTGTCTTGTTGAGTTCCTTATAAGGTTTTGTATCTGAAATCATTACAAATAGAATAAGATGAACAAGTCTTGTTACGCAATGGCACATGTGTAGTTATTAAAGTTTAGATTTGGTGTTTCACTTACTGGTGCCTAATATTTGCTATGCAAATAGAGGACTGGTATGTGTAAGATATCAACCAACCTTCATTCAGGCGTTACCATAGTAAGGAGTGTGAGCTGGAGGGGGGGGGGGGCATTCACAGGAGGAGTTAGGGGGAGGGGGCTGAATATGTCTGCTTTACTTAATTCTCACCAAGGTACTGAGAGTCAGTTCAGATACCGGTACCCTACCCTACCGGTACCCTACGAGGTTTACTGGTGTCTGCTCCCGGCAAACACGGCAAGTACCCGTTAGGGTGAAGCTGAGACTCACTCAGTTTGAGAGAAGCCCAGTAAGCATAGCCTAGGCCTAGCCCAAGGGGTCAACCCTATAGTCTATACCGGTACCGAGGTTTCAGTTTCCTCGGGGACACCATTGTTTAATTCATCTAGTACATGGAGAGGTAAGCATGGTAACAGTAGGCATTTGTATATTTGAGCACCGCTCTCACGCATAGGTCCTGGTTTCAAAATGGTGGACACACAGGACATCCATACTAAGCCCTATACAAGCCATCACCCTGAAACCAATTGATCTCTGTTATTAGTATTAAAGAATTTAGGAGTAATTATTTTACTGGGGGGGGGGGATTATGGGGGGGTGAAAACTTTTAACCCATCGGGGGGGCATAAAAAATCTTGCCTCTGTTTAGCAAAAAAGCCCATGCATGACTATAGCTCCAAGAGGGGAGTAACATCTTCCGCGCCTCTGCTAAGCTCTGGTGCGGGCGGGGCACAACAAATTTGCCTGCTGAGGCAGCCATTCCTTCCCTGAATTTTTTATCTGGGTAATGTCAACTTTGCCCCCACCCTGGAGGAGAACCAACAAAGATATTTATGTGATTCCAAATGCTATGATTGCCTACTACACCTCTAGTTTTTGTATCAGGCTATAATTTTAGTAAACATAAATTATCAATGATATATATCAGAGGTTCAATGTTAGGTTATGCTGAAACACTGACAAGGTTGCTGATACTCTCTAGCCACTATATAGATGATGGAAAGTCATTATTTTTCTATATAAATCATTCTTATGTTCATTGATTTGTGCATGGCAGTGTTTGTGGGAAAGTAAGGTCTAGAGCAAGGTTGACCCTGAAATTTTGGCTATGTCCACTTTCCTGGTCTTCAAAATTAGGAAAACGTCACAGAATATCTAAAATGAATCAATGATGTGATAAAATAATATATTTTTCCTACAAGGAAAACCTAACAGCATCAAAATCCATTGACAATTCAATGACTTATGACCATTTATATTGAAGATGCCAAGTGTGCTTTTTATCATTTTCTGTGAAAACTCCCTCTGACAGCCTGTACGCAATTGCCTCTTGTACAAAAACTACTATAAACATTATGTCATTAGGAAGATAAATCTACCTGATTCATAGAGGGAAAATGTTGGGCTTTGTTATGACAGGTGATAGATAGCTCTGTGATGACATATTCAATTTCTTAGATTCTTGCCAGGACCCCATGCTCGGCCGAATTTCAGGGCATTTCTCAGTGAAAAGCCTGTTCCAGACAGCATCTCAACATGATTTTGCTATCAAACCCATATCAAACTCTAATAAAAAAAAACACACTTTTCGCACTTCTAGCATCCTAAAGTATTGATAAATTTAGTTTTTTGAATTTTTTGAAAAAGAATTTTTACCCCCCTGCCGTGCCTAGTGTCAAAGAGGCATAATCTAGTATAAGAGATCCCACTCCGCCGTATTGGGTGACGAGAGATTGAGCTCCTGAACTGCGTTAATCATAGGAGATGGGCCAGCTTGCACCAGGGTGTAAACGCGAGGGCTCCCATAGAGCGCAATGTTAAACATCGCAAGTTGATCGGCAATTTTAAAATGGAAATCTTTGGAATCAAAAAATAATTCTGGTATGTGTAGATAGCTATTGGCATGAACTAAATCAGTATCAAGATCATTTAAAAGAAAAATGAGATGTGCAGCAATCAGCATTCCCGAAACGAAGGACACTTTGGACAATTTGACCCCTCTTTGCTAGGCCTTTCCTCTCACGAAGCACAGAGTGCTCAGATTCGTGACTTCACTTTCCACTGTCAGTGTGGTTAAATTGAGCCAATAAATAAAAATCTAAGTACATACGATTTATATTTAGGTCATTTTCTGTCATATACTATGATATGGAAGTTGTGGAAGGAATACAAATAATTATTTTGATAGGGTGAACATGGGTTGTTTTCATGTGTTTCAGTACAAAATGCCCAAAATTGACAAGTTGCGTGGGCTATCCAAGGTTCCCCCGACAAGAGAGTTCACATAAATAATATCTAAACCTAAGAATAAACATCTTTGAGTCCTGGCACTCCTGCCCTTTCACCCAGTGGTCGAATTATTTTATTATTCCAAGGATTAATATTTTTAAATAGCTCTTGAAAATGTGTTGACTGTTGTTTAACACTGCGCTCTATGGGAGCCTGCGATTCTACACCCTCACGGCACACTGGAGCCCTGGGCGCGCCGAGACCCCCGTCACAATGTTAAACCTATGGGAGACAGTGGGAGAGCTCTGTCTTACTAACCCCAATATTCATCCGTCGGTCTTTGCTAGTGTCGGGCAGCCAGTCAGTGTCGGTGTTGTTAAAAAATGACTATTTCATTTGGCTGCTGGTTGACCACATAAGTATGCCACATCTGCCATAAATTCTCTTACCTGAAAATGCTGGAAACAAGGAGGGCATTATGATATCTTCTTTATGGCCAAAAGCTGAAGGAAAAAGTGGTTTAGGTGCTATATTTGTTTCCATTTCGCTCACAAAAGTCCTCACAAAACCAAACAAAACCAACGTGATGTTTACGCCAGGAAAACAGTAAAACACAAAACCTAATGGAACCCGTTGTAAACTTCAAACGATCCCGCTAGGTGCCGCGACAGTTTCGCGCGCCCGTCCGTCGGGCACGGCGTTCTCGAGGTGGTTGGGGCGAGGCATGCCTCCTCCAACCTAGACTATTTTTTCTTCATTTGGCATATGCACACATGTAGCCTATATTCAACTACATGTGTGTGTAACCTCGCCTGGTACACATATGAAGGGTATTTTCAGTTACATCATCCACCTAACTAGGGCCTTTATTAAACCTAACTCTAAAACATGAATATGAAGCCGTAAAAGGGATTAAAAGGGTTAGGCCTAATCATAACGGGGTTCTGACAATGCCTAGACCTGAAGTTGTCAGTAGGCCTGATTGAATCATATCAAACCATGGCATTGTACTCCATGTATTGGAGTACATGTACCGGATAGGCTATTGTCGCAACTTAAGCCTCTGCAGTCTAACACAGATGGTGGTATTAGTGAAGGGAGGGGAGGGGGTGGTGAAATGGAACAAGAGGCTGACAGTATCCCATGGGTTAATGAATTGAGGGGGGGGGGGTTCTTAAGGTAAATAGAAAAAGGTTGAGGGTGCAGATACAGGTAAGGAATAAGTTTCGATGATTTGTATCACGAAGAACACTTGTAAGTGTAACAACAACAACAACAGCAACAACGACGATGATGATGATAATGATAATGATAATGATAATGATAATGATAATGATAATGATAATGATAATGATAATAATAATAATAATAATAATAATAATAATAATAATAATAATAATAATAATAATAATAATAATAATAATAATAATAATAATAATAATTAAGGCAGGTTGTACCGGTAGTTGAAATGGACATGGTATAAATGTCATCAATTGGGTTTTAAAAAAGTTCAACGGCTTGGTCAAAGAAAGGATGAATGACTTCACACATAATTCATATTCCAAATCACATAGGATATTTAGGAGAATCATTGACTGGCCATGACATAAAAGGCAATGTTACTGTAGTGGCCAAAGCCAATGAATTGAGTCAAAGTCCTTGTGACAAGTTAAACTTACTACTGTTTATTCCTTAATCCACACAACAGCAGGGTACAGGTGCATAAGTACTCTCACAGAGTTGATAAATGCCCTGCAGTCACACAGAAATTGTCCATAGGAGATCTAATCCCACTGGTAGATGCTTATTTCCTATAGATGTCACAGTAGCACAATATAATCCACAGGTGATATAGTCCTTAACATGTAGTAGGTACACTGTCCTTGAGGTAAACTGTGTACATGTATAACCTTGATGTAACCTGTGTACATGTATAACCTTGATGTAACCTTGTACAAAGAATATTGCCTCCTATAGTTCTCAGGTACAAAGTCCAATGTCAGCAAGTAATCCAATAATGTCCATGTGTCAGGTCTGACTTAGTGTTGTTGAATGAATGGGGAACCAGAAGGAGGCCCTTATAAATCATAGCCTTAGTAATTCTAGAAAGTTCTTGTATTATGGGGAAGACAAAGGATGGATCCTACACATACCATGGTGTTCTATATATTTCCAGAACATTCTACTAACATCACCATGAACCACACACAAGCAAGCTTATGCTACACTATTCTAGAATGTTCTAACATGATCCATACAATCCTATACCATTCTCAATCTTACACTACATTCCCGGCCCCTTAAATGTGAACCTTAGAAGTGAACATTTACAAACCTTTTATTTTATTCATACAATATCAAGAAACACAGTTCAAACATGAACAGAAACAAATGATAAGAGCACAAACCTTATACAATATGAAATGACAATGTCTCATATACCTCTTATAATGTTGGTACAATATGCATCTTTGACTCAAATATTACATCAAATCTGACATCTTTATTTACAAACACAACTCAATCTGACATTTATGATGTGACAGACTCAAGCAAACAAACTTTATCAATTGGTCTGACAAGTACATTTGTAGCAGTTTTGACCTCAACAGATCTAACTAGACCATCTTTACCTGGGAAGGTTTTGACAACACGGGCAAGTGGCCAACTATTTCTAGGTAAACATCACCATGAACCACACACAAGCAAGCTTATGCTACACTATTCTAGAATGTTCTAACATGATCCATACAATCCTATACCATTCTCAATCTTACACTACATTCCCGGCCCCTTAAATGTGAACCTTAGAAGTGAACATTTACAAACCTTTTATTTTATTCATACAATATCAAGAAACACAGTTCAAACATGAACAGAAACAAATGATAAGAGCACAAACCTTATACAATATGAAATGACAATGTCTCATATACCTCTTATAATGTTGGTACAATATGCATCTTTGACTCAAATATTACATCAAATCTGACATCTTTATTTACAAACACAACTCAATCTGACATTTATGATGTGACAGACTCAAGCAAACAAACTTTATCAATTGGTCTGACAAGTACATTTGTAGCAGTTTTGACCTCAACAGATCTAACTAGACCATCTTTACCTGGGAAGGTTTTGACAACACGGGCAAGTGGCCAACTATTTCTAGGTAAATTTTCATCCATAACCAATACAACATCATCAGATTGGATATTTCTTTTTGTGTCTAACCATTTCTGTCTAAGCTGCAGTGTAGGGAGATACTCTCTTACCCACCGTTTCCAGAACTGGTCTGCCAGGTACTGTACATGCCTCCACCTACGACCATACATGTCTTCCTTTTGGAAGGTTCCTGGGGAAGCTCTGAGTCCTACACCTAGTTGAAGCAAGTCATTTGGGGTTAGAGGTTTCAAGTCCTTTGGGTCATCTGATACAGGGGTCAAAGGTCTACCATTGACAATGTATTCAACTTCACAGAATACTGTGCTTAACCTCTCATCATCAAGGACTTGATCTTTGAGTATGGAATTCAATACCTTGCGCACTGTCCTGATTTGTCTTTCCCATACTCCACCCATGTGGGATGCAGCTGGTGGGTTGAACTCCCACTTGATTTCTCTGATCAGAAGATTCTCCTTTGTCTTGTGATCTTCATTCCACTTCTGTATTGACTCCTGCAGCTCCTTGTTGCCACCAACAAAGTTGGTTCCATTGTCTGATCTGATCTTTTCAGGAACTCCTCTGCGAGCGATAAACCTTATCAGGGAATTGATGAATGAGTCCCCATCCATTGAGCTCAGGATTTCAATGTGTATGGCTCTTGTGGTCAAACAGGTGAATAGACAACCATACCTCTTTTCCTGGCTCCGGCCCCTCTTGACATAAAATGGGCCAAAACAGTCCACTCCTGTATAGGTAAAGGGTGGCTTGTGAGGTGTGACTCTGTCTGTAGGCAAGTCTGCCATTCTCTGAACACCTAATTTCCCTCTCAATTTCTTGCATATAACACAGTTCTGTAGCACTTTGTTTACCAAGGGACGTCCTTGTGGTATCCAGTATTTCTCTCTGACCTTGGACAGGACATACTCTCGTCCTGAGTGCCTGGAAGTTCACTCGTGTGTGTGTCTCACAATGAGCTCAGCAATATGATGGTCCTTTGGCAAAATGAGAGGATGTTTGGCAGAGTCAGTTATTGGTGCACTTTGGAGCCTGCCCTGCACTCGGAGCATGTTATCAGCATCTTTGAACGGCTCTAGTTTGTAGATGGAGCTCCTTTGTGAGACTTGTTTGCCTGATTTTAGGCTTCTGAGCTCATCTGCATAAGATGTCCTTTGTACATATCTGATAATGTCTTTCTCAGCCCTTTGTAGCTCTTCCACACTGAGATCAGATTTGAGTTTAGGCTTTCCCTTTTTGAGCCATTGAACAAAGCAACTTAGCCAAGCAACAGCCTTTTTTAGACGGTACCAGCTTGAATACCTCTTGAACATTTGTTCCAAGTGATCTTCTGTTTCAGTGAGGGTGACACACACCTTGGCTTCCTTCTTGACTTCTTGGTCATCATCTAGTAGGTCAGGGGATCTTGGAGGTACATCTGGCCACTGGGACTCATCCTTCCACAAGAAGTCCGGCCCCTGTTTCCACCTTTTGCTACACAGGATTTCTTTGGTACTGAGACCACGAGAAGCATCGTCAGCTGGGTTGGACTTGGTGTCTACATACCTCCATTGACTTGGCAATGATCCATCATGGATAACTGCAACTCTGTTAGCAACAAAAGTCTGGAACCTCTTGGTAGTGTTCTTGATATACTGTAATACGATCATGCTGTCAGTCCAAAAGATGGATTCACCGATTTCCAGGCGTAGCTCTCTACGGAGCAGGCTATCCATCTTGACAGCAACCACAGCTGCTGATAGCTCTAGTCTTGGAATAGTCATGTGCTTGATGGGAGCAAGTCTTGATTTGCTTAACAGAAATGAGCAGTGAATCTCTCCTTGTTCATTGACCATGCGCAGATAGGAAGCTGTGCCATATGCTTCCTCTGAAGCATCAGAGAAGTGGTGAAGTTCGATTGTTACACATTTGCCAAAGTCTTGCGGCACAAGGCAACGTCTCACCTTGAACTCTTCCAATTGTTGCAAGTCTTCTAACCACTTTTCCCATTTCCTTGCATTGTCAGGCTCCAGTTTATCATCCCATCCTTTATCTCTTTTGCACTCATCTTGGAATATCTTCTTTGCTAGAAGTATGAATGGGCTTACAAGTCCCAGTGGATCATACACAGAACTGACCACTTTGAGAAGACCTCTCCTGGTGAAGGTTGCTTCCTTCTGCTTGATCTTGATGCTGAATATGTCTTCTTGAGTATCCCATTGGACACCTAGTGCTCTCTCCACAGGAAGTGCTGCTGAGTCAAGGTCAAGTTCTTTTACTTCTTTAGCTCTCTCTTCAGTTGGAATGGATTCTATTACCTCCTTGCTGTTAGAGATCCATTTGGTGAGCCTGAAACCTCCAAGGTTCAACAGCTGACAGAGATCACTCACCAGCTTCTTTGCTTGATCCACAGTCGATACTGATTTAAGGCAGTCATCAGCATAAAAGTTTTCTATTACAGTTTTCACTGTTTTGTCACTGAACTCTGTCTTGTGGTCTTCAGCTGTACGTTTAAGAGCAAAGCTTGCACAGCTGGGGCTCCATACCCCACCAAACAAATGTACTGCCATTCTGTAAGTCTCTAGGGGAAGATCAGGGTTACCATCTTTCCACCACAAGAACCTTAGTACATCTCTATGCTGCGGAGATACTCGCACTTGATGGAACATGGCTTCTATATCTCCCATGATTGCTACTTGGTCTTCCCTAAATCTTAGTAGCACACCAATAAGTTTGTTGGTCATATCAGGGCCCTGCAGCACTTGTTTGTTCAGTGATGTTCCATCATATTCTGCTGCACAATCAAAGATGATTCGAAGCTTTCCTGGCTTGTTTGGGCTTGTGACAGAATGGTGAGGAATGTACCACTTGATTCCATTACCTTGATCATTCTCATCCTCCTGAACAGGTTCAGCATATCCTTTCTGGACTAAGTCTTCTATCCCTGCCTTATAAAGGCTATGAAGTTCAGGGTTCTTGGATAGTCTTCTTCCAAGGCTTTGTAGGCGTTTTTCTGCCATTTTCTTGTTGTCCTGTAGCTCTGGAGGTGTAACCTTAAAGGGTATGTCCATCTCATAATGTCTATCTTTGAGCCGGATAGACTTATTCCATACATCAAGAACTCTTTTGTCATCTTGTGACATTTGTGGAAGGCTACCAGCTAAAGTCTGACCCACGTCCAGCTTCCAGAACTGCTCCACTTGAGCTTCTAAGCTTACTTCTGGTGCTTGATTGGCCTGTATGAAATGACAGAGAGCAGGGTCTTTTGGATTCCCACTTTGTAGCGGTCCATTGAGTGTCCATCCTAGACTTGTTCTAGTGGCATAAGGTTCACCCTCTCTTCCCTGTCTAACTTCAAGTGGAATCAGAGCACTTGGGACATCTTGCCCAATGAGTAGAGTGACATCTGACTTCTCCTTCGGGAACAATGTCAAATCTTTAAGGTGATCCCATTTCTTAACGTCTGCTGCAGATGGTATGTTGTCCCTTAGGTTAGGGAACCTGGCCAGTGCATAGACCTTTTCCAGCTGAACCACTTTGCGTTTCTTCTTGGGGCCTGTAGTGGCTGTCACTTCCAGGGAAACTTCTAGGGCATCTGTGCTTTTACCTTCACCAAGGGTTTCTAGGGACAGACAGGTTGTTTGTCCTTTAAGGTCAAGTTTCTGGACCAAGTCCTTTGAACAGAAGGTCTTGTTACTTCCTGGATCAAGCAGAGCATATGTGCGTGTGTAATTAGTCTGACCTTTCCCTCTGACATACACAGAAACTATAGGTAAGGCGACCTTTGTGCTTTCAACATTCGATTGCCCACATGCATAACTTTTGGCTTCTTCTACCTGCTTGTCTTGAGACTTCTGTTCTTCCTTTTGGTCTCCATCCTTTGTGGACTGAGTAGTGGTGACCTTTACTGGTTGATGCAGCAATGTTGAGTGTTTCCCTTTGCAATCCTTTTCTTGACAGGCTCTAGGCCTTTTACATTCCTTGGAGCTATGATTGCTGTAGTCAAGACAATTGAAACACAGTCTTTTTTCTTTTACAACTTCTCGTCTCTTTTCCAGGGTCATCTTCTTAAATTTGTGACATCCACTAACTCTGTGACCATCGGCATCACAAATCCGACACTTGTACTCTTTGGGTTTATTCTCCTTCTGGGGTGGATCAGGTGTAGTTTTGCCATCTTGGCTTAAAGTGCCAGTATCTGTCGCATTCACATTGTAGCTTGATCCCTTCTTCTTTGGCACAGAAGGCTTAACCTTTGGTTCTTTGGCTGCTGACACTACATGTCCAAATACTGGGTCATTGGCCTCTCCGGCAGCCATCTCAAGGAACTGCACAAATTCGTGGAAGTTTGGATATTCACCAAATCTCGCTCGGATCCTATAAGCTTCCTTACGCCATCTAGTTTGGAGGTACATTGGAAGTCTTGTCATGACTTTTACCATTCTATCCTGAGAGTCTACCTCCTTTAGCTTGTTCATAGCTCGTAGTGTTTCCATGCAGCCCCTAACATCATCAGCAAAGTCCTGCAGGGCTTCACAATCATTTGGCTTCAGAGCTGGACCTTCAGTAATCTTTGAGATCCATGCCTTTGAGATCATGAAGTCATTACCAAATCTCTGCTTTAAGAGTTCTCTTGCCTTCTTATAGCCTTCTGATGGGATCATTAGTGCACACGGCTGTATCACCTTTAATGCCTTTCCTGTGCAATACTCAAACAGCCTAGTTAGTTTATCACTAGCCTCAATGTTGGCCTTATCCACACTGGTATCAAAGGCATTCATAAAGGTCCAGTACTTCATAGGGTCCCCATCAAACTTTATCAGGCTTGTCTTTGGGAGACGGATGACATCAATCATCTGGCGTTGTAACATCATTTGAGACTCATGGGCTGCATAATCAGTCCCCTGGCTGTTTTGACCAAAATCCTTAGGAACAGACTCAGGTGACTGCTTTGCACTATCCTTGACTGATGCTTGTGGTGATTTAACTAGTTCAATGATCCTAGCTACTTGTTCAAAGCTGAACTGTCCATCTGACTTTCTATCAGTATTTCCTAGTATAGGTGATCCTGTCCACTCGGCTGCAAGGGGGTTGAGGATTGACTTTTCTACAACTCCTGGGTGATTCTTATCTGAGCTTGAGGTGGTAGGTTTCCTGACAGTACTAGTACCTATAGGACCCCCAAGATGATGTGAGACTTCATTTTCAGTAGTAGAATCAAATATCCCCCCACACTGCAACTTTACATCACTATCAACTCTAGCTACATGTTTCTTAGACACAGAAGCAATGCTATTACCAAGATATTTATCAGTAACATTTTGACTGACCTTTGATCCCTTATATGTATAATCAGGGTACTCAGTGAACTTCGTCAGAACCTCTTCTTCTGCTGCCGCAGCATCCATTTCAGCCTTCATCTGTAGCTGCTGACGGCGTAGTTCAAGTTTCTTTCTTTCGCGCTCAAGAAGCCGCTCCCTCTGCCTGCTTTGATATTCAGCCTCTTCCTGCTGACGCTCAGCCTCTTCCTGCTGACGTACAGCCTCCTCTTCTCGGCGGCGTGCCTCTATTCGCTGTAGTTCTCCTCGGCGGCGTGCCTCTGCTCGCTGCTGCTCATCTCGACGATGTGCCTCAGCTCGCTGCTCTTCAGCTTCTTGTTCCATTTGTAGCTGCATAAGCTCAAGCTCCTGCATCTCCTGAAGAGCCTTAGCTTTGACTTCAAGGGCAGCCCGTTTAGCAGCTGCCTTCACTCGGGTACTTGATGCACGTGAAGCCCTTGATTTGGCACCAGTGCCAGCCTGGGACACACTGTCATGAGGTGTAATACTGTCTTGTAGTTGATGTTGTTCAACAAAGGAGGTATACTGTCTCTTGGCCTCATTATACCTTTCCTCAAGTTTGGTATATATGGTGTCTTCATTGAGGGCACTATAAGGCTCAATGTCCATAACCAGACTCATGTAGTCCATATGCACTTTAGAGAATAGCACAAATGCAGATGTAGCTTTCTCAAGTGCCACTTGAACATCAGGTAAATCAACACCACAGTCCATCTTATGCATTAAGTCATTGACCTTCTTGGTGAATGCACCAGCATGGCCACCTCTTGAATGGCGTAATGTGACCATTTTCTCCAACCTAACACTATCTGGGTCCAGCATCTTGCTTGGTTCTCTATGCCTGGCACCAATCTGTGACATGTTGATGTGGTTGGGATCCTTGCTTAATATCCTGGTTCTTGAAGACTATTCTTTGTACCCATTGTAGTGGCCAAAGCCAATGAATTGAGTCAAAGTCCTTGTGACAAGTTAAACTTACTACTGTTTATTCCTTAATCCACACAACAGCAGGGTACAGGTGCATAAGTACTCTCACAGAGTTGATAAATGCCCTGCAGTCACACAGAAATTGTCCATAGGAGATCTAATCCCACTGGTAGATGCTTATTTCCTATAGATGTCACAGTAGCACAATATAATCCACAGGTGATATAGTCCTTAACATGTAGTAGGTACACTGTCCTTGAGGTAAACTGTGTACATGTATAACCTTGATGTAACCTGTGTACATGTATAACCTTGATGTAACCTTGTACAAAGAATATTGCCTCCTATAGTCCTCAGGTACAAAGTCCAATGTCAGCAAGTAATCCAATAATGTCCATGTGTCAGGTCTGACTTAGTGTTGTTGAATGAATGGGGAACCAGAAGGAGGCCCTTATAAATCATAGCCTTAGTAATTCTAGAAGGTTCTTGTATTATGGGGAAGACAAAGGATGGATCCTACACATACCATGGTGTTCTATATATTTCCAGAACATTCTACTAACATCACCATGAACCACACACAAGCAAGCTTATGCTACACTATTCTAGAATGTTCTAACATGATCCATACAATCCTATACCATTCTCAATCTTACACTACAGTTACCATATATAGACAAAGGTGCACAAGAATTGGTCCACACTGAGGGTAATAACCCTGCTAGCACCACTCATCCAAATGGTGTCTTTTTTACGTAAATCAGATGAGTTTTCACGTAAGAATGACGTAAATTGTCGTGCTGCTGGGAACACACAATGGTGACAAATTTGAGTGGCCCTTTGCATTTATCTTAATCATACGTGGTAGGGTTATCACACTGGGGTCTGATACTAAGGTTCTTGGCTAAACCTATGGAGCCCTCATGTCCAACTTGAGATTGACTAAGCCAGTTTATCAATAGCCAAACAAACAAGGTTATAACTTACTGTGCACATGTACTGCCATGGGGCGGAGTGGAATCGCCTAGCCTAAGCTGTTGAAAAAAATGGACCGGCTGCTCCAAGTAAGACAGGGAGAGAGCACAAGCTGCTGCAAGTAGTATATGGAAAGTGACAAGCTGTTGTAAGTAGTATATGGGAAGTGGACAAGGTGTGACAAGTGGTATTTGGAAAAGTGACAAGCTGCTATAAGTAATATATGAAAAGTCAACCAGCTACTGTAAGTAGTACATGGAAAGTGTAAAAGTTGGTGCAAGTACTATATAGAAAGTGAGAAGCTGCTGTAAGTAGTATATGGAAAGTGACAAGCTGTTGTAAGTAGTACATAGAAAGTGTACAAACTGTGACAAGTAGTATACACTGTATATGGACAAGCTGCTGTAAGTAGTACATGTATATGGAAAGTGGACCAGCTGCTGTAAGTAGTACCGTCATACCTCGCGTATAAGGCGCATCTTATACGCAAGGATTAGCCGCTAGTGCGCCTTTTAGGTCCAGCAAAATTCAGGGGAAGTTTTTCTATAGCATCCCCCCAATATCCCCCTATCCCCTTTTACCAATCTAGGGGGATCGAGGAGCTCTGAGATGGCCGTAGATCTACATATTTACACATGGGGTTGGAGTGTTGGTCCCCTGACCAACCCACAAGGCCAAGGCCGCATTTTTCATGTGGAAGGTGGTCCCATATTATCAGGTACCAACACTCCAACCCCATATGTAAAAATGGTTCTATCATTGTCTCACATTATCTGAATACAACAAACCTACAGATGTTCTTGAATTCCCCATTCAAAAGCTACCGTAATCTTTCGCGTATAAGGCGCGTCTTATACGTGAGGTTTAGTTCTTTCTGGATCCACAAGGGGGACACCAAGAGCTTTCTTTTGATATGTCACACTCCCACTAAGTCCTAATATGACATAGGGAAGTTCAGGAGGTTCGTGGGTGCTTTAGCTACACATAGCTTTTGAAATTTTCAAAGTCCATTCAGTAGAAGAAATATTTTAATTTTTTTGACCATTTTCTAAAACTCTAGGTGCATCTTCTACGCGAGGTGCGCCTTATACACGGGAGATTACGGTATATCATGTAGTTGATTTAAAGTATCTGATGGGAGAGTGAAGGAATGACGTAATCACAGTGCGTTGGTCCTCTGACCAACACCATGAACGTTGGTCTACTGTTTCTTATGGGAACTGCACTGCCCACTCTGATAGAACTTTGAACTTTGAAGATCCATTGGTTAGAACATTTTTTAATTTCTCCCGTCTTATATGCGGGGTGCGCCTTATCCCTTATATGCCCAGAATTCCAAAAGTGCGCTCTGTAGCATGTATACATCTTTAAAGGGCCATCCTGGGGGTTCTATTGCTCAGATTGAGATGAAATTAACATTGGGGGAACCGCTATGTCGTAGGCTTTTAATTGATACCAAATACACTGTGGTGGCTCATGTGAAATATTGAATATAAGACTTGGATGAATAAAATAGTGAATTTAAGATGGCTTAAAATTCATGAAAAGTGCGCTCTCTGACCATGGGGAGACATATTAATTAGAGAAAATTCACTAAAACGACTAATTTAATGATAAAAATTCGGAAAATTGGTATGAAATCTTATTTTCATAGGTTTTTCCAAGGATTCCAATGATGATGTTGATAATCTTCGGTTTTCATTGGAATATCCTTATGTTGGGTGTTAAAATAATGATTAACAAGTAGAAAATATGCCTTATACATTAAAACGAAAGAAAATCTGGCCTGCTGGGCAATCCAACCTCTTGGACCAGAATCAATTCCTGCTATTTCAGAAATCTGTCGCATAATTATAAGTATGTAGGCGTGGGCAGTCTGGAGGCTGTTGCGAAAAGATTGAGTAGTTACTTTTCAGGGTAGGTACCTAACTTCCCATGTCCCTCCTCTACCTAACCACTCAGAATCACTTCCAATACTGTCGTCCAGAAGTAGTCACTTTGCCACAAATCAAACTGTGTTGTGAAAAGTGGTCATACCTGAGTGCTTCCCAGACTGTCCACGTCTACATTCTTATGCGACAGAGTGTAGGTAGCAACTTCCAGTTGAGGGGTTGTTACTAACCACTTCTGGACCACTTCTGTTGAGAAGTGCCTTTTGGCAATGCAATAGAGAAGAGACTACCAAAGATGAGTCCCCTGTTTTTGGAAGTACACCTTCAACAGAAGTGACTTCCAATGGTTTAACAACAGCCACCCGGGATGAAGAAAAACAAAGAACTTCTATCTTAACCAGATAACAACTAGATTCTCTGCATGCCCATAATGTGTACAGAATACACACCATTTTATTTATACTGATCACGATTCTGAAGGTGGCAAAACCCAGATAGAGCACACAAATGTTTTGAATACTCCATAAACAAATTGAGCCATAAATCATATGTCCAGGGCCATTTAATTGCTCTTCGCCTCAAAACGACGATTAAACCGAGAGAATCATTTGTCCACAGCTCAATTAAATACAATTCATCATGTCAAAGTGACAAAACTTATAATTGCGACATGCATGTAAATGTCAAATATTATTGGACGTTTTTTTTTTAGTATAATATCCTTATAACAAATAAAAACTGTAGGTCTGATTAAGGTTGGTTCATCGCTCATAATGCAATATATACATGTACCATGCTTGTTATAATTATCTCTTCTAGTGCAATACCAGCATGGCCTGTTTCTGTTGTTTACCCCTAAAGAAGGTTAGTTGGTGATTCTGCTTTTTTAGCTCTTCTTTTTTAGGGAGGTCACCCTGGGGACTTCTTAGTACCCTTATAAAAATCGCAATATGCTCCTCACTTTTGTAATCATTACAACTGCTCACCCCTATGTCACATGTGTTAAGACCCTCCCCACAGGGGATAGTGGAGGGGGGGGGGAGTGGCTGATGCATTGGGGCTCTAAACACATGGGCAGTAAAAAAAGAATTAAATATCTGAAAATTTCAAAACTCTTGAAAATCAAGATAAGAATTCCTGAAAAAAAAAGAAATATGAGAAACAAATCAGGGAATTTTTAAACTAATAAGAAACAGTCAAGATATCACTTCTGAATAATGAAAGTGAAACGACTAGTAACCAGGGGGTCAGTAGTTGGGACCCCCAATTGGACCCTTATCTTAATGCGGGTTATGGAGACAGGCAATTGACTCACCAGGGATATGTCTATAATGCACTAAACGGAGTTCTAGTGCGGAGCATTGGTGCATCATTGTTTATCATACTATGCACTGAATTAGTATGACTCCCTCCTCCTACACACACACACACACACATATGTATATATGTAGAGAGAGAGAGAGAGAGAGAGAGAGAGAGCCGCCACCTGTGTTCTGGAGGTATTTGTCAACCATTTTATTATATCTTGCACACAGTAAGTACTACCAGAACTGCCTCCTACTACCTTTTGTAATCAAGCAATATTACTGTATATTACGGATATATGGACGGTATGTCAGGTTCATACCTAGAGCTCTACATGAGTGCATGAGGGGTCACTTAGTACTAATAATTGGATAAAAATAAGTTTAAGTTTTGGATTGTCCCTAGAAGAATTCTTCTCGTTGAAGAGGCAGTTATATGTCTACGGCATACAGCTTTTTTTTTGGGGTTGTGTTGTTTATGGTAAATGTCATAAAAATGAGAAAACCCAAATTCACCGACCAGGGCACGATGGGAGAATTGCAAAATTGACCCTTTCACACTTGTAATAGTTAGATAAGATATCTTTGCACTATAAGGATGATTAGAATTACCATATAAGGCGCACATAGAGTTTTTGGATTTGGTCAAAAATATAAAATGATTGTTCTACTCAATGAATTTTCAAAATTCAAAAAGCTGTGTATACCTAGCCTCCCCCCAACCGGACCCCCATAGACCCTGCTATCCATCTGTAGGAATTTGACAGATTCTTTGAGTTGAAAAGCAATGATGTCCTGTAGGGTCTTGCCAAAAAATAAACGTGAACCAAAAAAAAAAATGCATGTTTTTCTACACCTCAAAACGTGTTTTCCATGCATTCTACTGTGAATTATGTAGCAATAATGTCAAAAAGTGTTAGGCCATGCACTTTTCTACGCAACTTGTTGCCTAAAGAAAATTTAAGAGGTTCTTCTTCGTCATCTTTTAGCATGACGCTTCTGCAATGGCAGTTTTACTCTAGATTAACTTTGTGTTTGTTTCTATCTATAGCCATACCTACTTGGCATGTGTGTCTTCTCCTCTGAGTTACTATGGTTACTAATACACATGATGACAATGTAGATACGACATATCATGTGAAATCTACAGGTGTTGCCATTGGTAGGCATCGTCAGGTATGGTGATGGACAGCATCTGAGAGTTGGCCCCACCGTCATGTCACTGCTCACCTGTTCAGAGCTGCTCTACACAACACCTCAACCCTACTAGCTCTAACACCTCACTTACTTGTAAAGACAAGTGGTGCATATAAGGTAAGGTCTTTCATCATTTCAGGGCTTATCATCGGTTAATCTTTTTCTTTGGAAAGAGTAGGTGAGAGAGGAGACACCCCTTACCTATTCACATGAATTAAGCAGTACAAAGCTAAAATTTACTATAACTAGCAAAAAAAAAGTTTGTAATTTCCGATCAATGCCCACATCTTCATTTTTATACCTTGGTGTGTGAACCTGAGAGAGGCAAATTTTCCCTCTGTCTGAGCCGAATACCAACCAAAATAAATTTAAGTGCGGGGGCAAATCTACGCAAAATTTCCAATTTCACCCAAAGCCACCACATTGGGTTTGATAGAAATACTGTCATTGCTCTTGCAGTGGCAAATCCAGGATTTGAAAAAGCACTGGAGGGGGCGCACCCCAAAAGGATGGGGCGCACCCCTTGTTTTTTTTTAAAGCAAATTCTGGGGTCCAAAATATGCAGTTAAACTCTTAAATATTGGCAAAAAGGAGGGGGCGCTCGCCCCTGTGCCCCCCTCCAAATCCGGCACTGTAGTCTTGGTTAAAATTTGGGTCTTCAGAAGATATTACTATATGATCCCGTAATCATTACTCTGACCACTTCTACGCAAAGGCCGGAAATTATGTTCAAACCTTCAAACCTTTCTATCCACCTTCCATAAATCTACAGTCACCTTTACATTAAAATGACACATCTAGGCTAACTTAAAACTCAAATCTTAGATGTAAGGTACTAAGAAATATATGTCACACAAAACCCAACTTCAGTCCAATTATGGTTGTTGGTAAAATTCATTATTTCATATATAAGTTCAACAATTGAGCTAGAGTGGTTGATGAGTAGATATGAGCATTTCTAAACATGTAGATTGATCAACAGTTTTGGCCATGGTGAGCCTTCATTAGATGTTAGGGTATCAATCCATTACCCTACTCTGTAACAATTGGCACTTTTATCGACTGAATATTGCATTTTGAACCAATGTGGTTTGAATCTACCATGTCGACTCTTCTTTACCACTTTAATGAAACCAAAATCGTTTGAAATGATTTCTTGCTGATCTGAATGATTGGGTAAAAATACAGATAATTGTTACTCCGAATAGGATTGTTAACAGGCGTTCGCAGACTCTTTTCCAAAGATTATCAGGGCCCCTTTACCCTTCTTCGGAAGAAGGTTTCCAAAAGGGTCTAAATGCATTCTTAAAGATTGTTTCTATTGTCTCCCATAGAGTAGACATTGCCCTATAATTTACTGCAAACAACTCATACAAGAATTAAAAAAAAAATACTTAAAGCTCACAAAATTGTTGATTATCTTGTAAACATTGTACATTCTATCCATGTGTTCTATCAGGGACTTCATTCAGATGTCTGGGGGTCAAACTAAAAACAATGAGCGTGATTTATAAAATATATAAAGTATACCCTGTTGTGCTTCACTTGTGACGCAGGCTCGAGCTCATGTGTTTGAAACAAATAAAAGTGAAAAAATCGCAAAATATAATATAAATATTTCTTTTCTATAATAATAATTATTTGTCAATTATCATGGAAAATGCACAGGAACATGCACAAGAAATTTCATGATATAGCTTTGATTCCTTCTTGGGAAATTATTATCATGAAAATACCTTGTAAAATCATAGAGTTTTCATCATTGCCCCTAAAATTGAAATATTTTCTAATAAATTGGCCTGTTGCTATGCAACCATTGGGAATAGAACAAAATGAATAGCACCATTGGATTCCTTGACATTGATTTAGGGGGGTAGGTATCCTTAAATTTTTCTTAGGATGACTTTTGCCAAAGATAGGGCCTGCCAAATTTTAGATTTTGCACTACTTCATATGGCCCCATATGACCCTATTTGACCCCATATGGCGTAACCGATGTGTAACGGACACTCTTAACATGGTTGTCTTGTAACATTGAGATAAAAACATTGTAGATATTCAGAAAATGCATATTTTCAAGTTCTAAAAGTGTCCATTTACATCTATGAAAAATCTCCAATCGTTTCATGGCATTTTCAAGCACCTATCTACCCGATTTGTATTTTCAAATATTTTTCATAGAAAAAAAGTAACAGATTATTATTTTATTTGTATTTGTAAAGGAATTTTCTGGAAAAGGCAGAATATTAGAAAAATATCATAGAAACCCATTGATCCCATCATGGGAATGACAATGTTAACAACTTTGTCATGGTTAGGAGTCTGCTTTGTAACAACATTTTTTTCTCTTTACATTTTCCAAATGAAAATTTGATTGGGCTTTTGTGACATCCTCATGTATGGGATCTGTGGCATCCTCATGAGCTTCACCCCGCATATTGTCCACAACACATTTTTTCACATTTTGTCCACAAGGACCCAGCACAAGGTGTCCATAAAAATTGTACTGTCTATAGACTATTATTACAGAGTGTCCATAAAATACAATTTGTCCACAACCAACAACAACAAGGTATCCATGAAATACACTCTGTCCACAACCCATCATCACAAAGTGTCCACAAAACAAAACATGGTTTGTCAACATACTTTCATCACAAAATGTCAAAAAACACAATTAGTCCACAAGATTTTACCACAGCGTGTCCACAAAAAAACACACTGTCCACAATCAACTTAAACAAAATGTCCACAAATCACAAATTGTCCAAAACCTATCAACCCAAAGTGTCCACAAAAAACAAGGTGTCCACAGATCATAATTACAAAATATCCACAAAATACATTTTGTCCACAGCAAATGGGCACAAAGTGTCCTCAAAATATACTTTTTACACCACATATCTTCACAAAGTGTCCACAAAGTACATTTTGTGATGGTTGGTGTGGAGAATGGGTGCTCTGTGGACATTTTGAAACATATTCTGTGGACATTTTGTGACAAAAAATCTCTATATCATGTCGCAATTTTGTAGGGCCAGACAAAAAATTGTTTGTATGGTCTTGGGTGGCAAAGTGGGTGTTAACATAACACTCTCAAAGCCAATCTGGTATGCTATGAAGGAAACACTGTAGGTTAGTGAGATTTGAAAAATGAGATCCAAATAACAAATGCAAATGATGCCAAGCTGGCATTTATGGGGAAATTCTGTAAAATATGATTTTTTTCTACAGCTATAGGAAAAGAAATGATGGGTCCGAATGGCTGAAGGTCAAGGTCAAAGTCAAAAATGAACTAGTCAAATGTTGGCCATACCCAAGTTGAGGTCGCTAAAGAATAGATACAAGATAAAAGTGGTCGCTGAAAACTGGTCGCTGAAAACTGGACACTGAAAACTGGTCGCCCACAGCGACCTATACTATCCTCAGAGACTTCAGTAGCTACCTAAACTATCCGCAGAGACTTCAATAGCGACCTAAACTAACATTATATATAGGGGCATTCGGCCCCTATATATAAATACCATAGGTTATTCATACTAAGAAAAAAATTATATGTTTTCCTGAACCCTCACCCAATGGCATTTAAGCACAGGGAATAGGACTCCTTGGGAAAGGGTTTCCCTTAAGGGGAGGGTATAAAAAAATGGGGCTTGGTTTTTTTGGGGGTTAAGAATTTGGCAGTCGCAGACTATTCATATCTCTAGAAGTTTAGGTCGCTACCCAACTTTCGTTTTATCATTTTTTTCTTGAGCACAAGTATACGGCTTATTCCATAACAGACATCCCTCTACATATTGATAAAGGAGTATGTAACAGGGAAGGGGATCTGTTATGGAATAAGCCGTATTCCTGTTCTTAAAAAAAAAAAAAACGCTGGGTAGGATCACATTTTGCTTCATAGTTTCCTTAATAATACTCCGATTTTCAGTCAGTAAAAACTGACATGTAGCCCACAATCTCCCCCATATTCTCACTGAGGTCATAAAAACTGGTCGCTAAGAAATGGTTGTGAAAAACTGGTCGCTGCTACTTCACAATTATTTAAGCGACCTAAATCTTATGGCGACCATTTAACGACCTAAACTAGGAGAATCCCCAAATGTCTTGAACAAAGAGATCAGGTGTATCAAGGTTAACATCCCGTAACATATTCGTTGAACGCCATCTTGGTACTTTGAACTTCTGATAATTCTGCCATGATAGTGTCTTCTTTTAGCTAACATAATCCCAGTGGGCACAGAACGTTGCATCAACATTGACAACCCGCTGATATTGTGTTGATGATGTTGATCAACCTGTCTTCAACACCTTTTCAATGATTCTATTTCAATGTTGTCAACCAACACCATCTCAACATCCAATCAACAGTTGACATATCAATGTTGAAATATTGTTCTTAATTCAATGTTGACTTAACATTGATTTGTCAATGTTGAATCAACAATATTGATTTCAATGTTGATTCAATGTTGATTCAACATTGACATGTCAACAAAGAATGCCCTAACAAATATCAATGTTGTTTCAACATCATATCAATGTTGTGTCAATGTTGTGTCAATGTTGAATCAACATAGAAATACAAACGTTGAATCAGCGCTGATGGTTAGATGTTGAATCACAGTTGATTTTGATTATGTTGTGTCATCTTTTAAATTCAACTATATTTCAACCCTATATCGACCCTTGAGTTTATATTGATCATCTACTGCATATACAAACCCCTGTTTCTCTAATAATTCTCAGAGGCTGAGAAATTGAATGGGAATGTTGGTCATTTTGGGATTACTGGCGTATAGCATGGGAAAGTATTATTTTGTCAGCAGCCTGAAGAACTGGTTCCAATAATGCTGGATGGGCCGATTCTTTGCTAATCCGACAATTTTTATACAGCAAATGTGTACAAGAATATCCTTTGCCCACCTCCATCAGTCAAACCAGCCCATTGCAGTGTAAGTAACATAAAACCAAGCACATGAGTTTAAGTTCTTGGCTATTTTTCCCGGGCTACACACTAACCTGTTCAGCCATGGGCAACTTGGGCCCACAGCTTCAGAAATCAACAGGGCAATAATTATATCTTTGGATGCAGTATAATTGTTTAGAGACATTTTAAGAGAGAACATCATAGCTAACATTTGTTCCTGAGATCCTAAATTCAGGGCTGCATCATCAGTTTAGAAACAGTTAAGGGTAAGAAATGATAGAAACCACTAGGCTTTATGCCTTAACCATAATTTCATTACCATACACAAGATGTCTTGATGTTACTAGGGATACATTCTTGGCTAATATAAAGAAAGTTGGTGCAATGTTTCTTTTCCTATACAGGGTTCGCGCAAGCCATTCACCAAATCGCCAATGGCGAAGCAAAATTCGCCAAATTGGCAATTTGCAAACACTGAGAGTAGGCATTCTTAGTCGAAATGTTGTTCCCTCCTTGGCAGTATTGGCATGCTATATATCATTGGAACTTATGACTCTAAATGTAATATAATTTCATCGTCCATATCAAGATTATTTATATATAATATATGAATAATACATTGTGTGTGCTGGTGGAGGTTTTGACAAATGTGGACAGATGAGGGGAAAGGGTCCTCCAAGGTAAAATATGATATTTAAAATTGAAGTCATCGGCTTTAAAATGAGGTATAACACTTGCAGATAACCCCTCTGGTCTCAGAGATATTGCTTCACGAAAATGGAATGACATAAGTATACCAATACAGCCAATAAGCTCTATCATTCTTTGTTTTAATTAGATCAGGCATCTAATTAGCATAATTATCTAAATGATCAATTGAAAAATAGCCAACCCTTTCCATATATTTTGCCATAACTTTGGATCTAGAAATGGTATCTTAATCCTTTTTTTCAGCATATGAATCTATATGAATCATTCTATCAATTAACATTAATATTTTTTTCTATTTGGAATATAATTTTGGTTGCCATGGCAACCTGTATGTCTGAGAACGCTTATTTAGGCCTTATTTTGGATTCAAAACATTCCACTTATACTCCAAATACACAGGAAGTGGCAGAAAATGGAACGTTTTTGAGAAAACCATATTTTTCTGTATAAAAAATTACATATTAGCACTTTTTGGTCTATATTTCATGTTTTTAACCTCTGTAGCTCCCCTAGTGACAAGATCCAGTACTAAAATTCCCGCAGGGAGGGCCATTTCCCCTCATCTGCCCACAAATATGTGGCAGTTGAGCACCACTGATTGATTGTCTCTTTATTTAGACCTTTTGGAAAATTTATTACATATGATATAACAGTAATGCACCATCGTCTATGCAAATTTTCATAATGTATATGGATAATTGTTCTGTGAATTAGTGAGAGCTTACATGAAAACTCACTAATAGGCCTTCATATTTCTCATGATCACACTTCTTTAAAATGATTGTTACAAATGGACTGTAATATACACCATGGGTACATATATTTAAAAAAGAACATGTAATAAACAGGATAATGGCCTGTACTGTATTCAACATGATTATAGCATATATTTGGAGGCTGGGGGGAAGGGTTGATTTGAATATTACCCAGACAAATCTCATTGTTAAGATTCACCATCAACCCACTGTGTGTCCTTGCTGTGAAGTGTCAAGACTATAAACACTATAGACACTTGTGTTCAAGTCAATTGTGGACAGTGTGTCAGTGGACCATTCCATGTATTATAATTATCAACGACATATTCAAACCAAGCTGACCAAGCTTCCCCCTGTAGAACCCAAGGCTCACCTATTTTTAACCTGACAGGGTGAGTGACTCACTTACCCCCATCTGACTCACTCACCCCCGTCCTCCTCCAGTGAGCACCCCCAGGTCCCACCTGCGGATCCCCCACTGGAGGACATTTTATCATATGCTATTTTTAGCCTCACCTGCCCAGGTGACTCACCATTTTATTATATCTTGCATACAGTAAGTACTACCAGAACTGCCTCCTACTACCTTTTGTAATCAAGCAATATTACTGTATATTACAGATATATGGACGGTATGTCAGGTTCATACCTAGAGCTCTACATGAGTGCATTTACGAAAGAGTCAGCTATCTGGGGTCACTTAGTATTAATAATTGGATAAAAATAAGTTTAAGTTTTGGATTGTCCCTGGAAGAAGTCTTCTCGTTGAAGAGGCAGTTATATGTCTACGGCATACAGCTTTTTTTTTGGGGTTGTGTTGTTTATGGTAAATGTCATAAAAATGAGAAAACCCAAATTCACCGACCAGGGCACGATGGGAGAATTGCAAAATGGACCCTTTCACACTTGTAATAGTTAGATAAGATCTTTGCACTATAAGGACGATTAGAATTACCATATAAGGCGCACATAGAGTTTTTGGATTTGGTCAAAAATATAAAATGATTGTTCTACTCAATGAATTTTCAAAATTCAAAAAGCTGTGTATACCTAGCCTCCCCCCAACCGGACCCCCATAGACCCTGCTATCCATCTGTAGGAATTTGACGGATTCTTTGAGTTGAAAAGCAATGATGTCCTGTAGGGTCTTGCCAAAAAATAAACGTGAACCAAAAAAAAAATGCATGTTTTTCTACACCTCAAAACGTGTTTTCCATGCATTCTACTGTGAATTATGTAGCAATAATGTCAAAAAGTGTTAGGCCATGCACTTTTCTACGCAACTTGTTGCCTAAAGAAAATTTAAGAGGTTCTTCTTCGTCATCTTTTAGCATGACGCTTCTGCAATGGCAGTTTTACTCTAGATTAACTTTGTGTTTGTTTCTATCTATAGCCATACATACTTGGCATGTGTGTCTTCTCCTCTGAGTTACTATGGTTACTAATACACATGATGACAATGTAGATATGACATATCATGTGATATCTACAGGTGTTGCCATTGGTAGGCATCGTCAGGTATGGTGATGGACAGCATCTGAGAGTTGGCCCCACCGTCATGTCACTGCTCACCTGTTCAGAGCTGCTCTACACAACACCTCAACCCTCAACCTCAACAATAACACTGGATCATCAACTGAATCGTCTGGACTCCTGTTAACTCACTTCATGACATGTAATGACCTGTTGACAATGGTGGAGAACCCTCACCGTAACAATCCCATCGTTTTCACCTCTCATGAGCCATAAACAAAAGTGAGACGACACCTAAACAGTTTGCTTCAGAACCCGCCGTTACATCCCCAGGGCTAGACGCGCCCCAACCAGCAGCAGCAGCGGCTCCAGACACACACCAGCCTACTCAAACAGCCTTTCTGTTGGATACTATCCTGCCAGCATCATTATTAACACCTAAGCCAACACCTGTGAGTAGGAACAAAACTTTCTCATCAACTATAGTTGATAGTAATACTGGTACACAGACCAATAAACCTAGTACATAACAGGCACCATGCCTTAATTATACTTTACCTGGTTTCCCAGACGCTGAGTCCCCAGCACTAAGACTTGCTGGTCTACCAAGTGAAATACAGTCTACACCTGTAATTAACTCTCCTAGTTACCTGGATTTAAACTCACATTTAGAGCCCAAGCCTCCTCAACTACAGGCTGCTTTACAGAGCATACCAGTTCCTACTCAGCAGCCTAGTACCGGTACACACCCCACCTCCCATCAAGCAGGTTTTATATACCCAGACCCCTCTGAGCTCACATGGGATAATTTTGTTGTTCCAGACTCTACTGCTAATACACCACCTAATTCTGATCTCTGGAGACAAAGGATAAGATCAGCCATTGCCAGGTGGAGATCAGCAAACACAAATAGTACCGACAGAGCTCAGCAGGCACCAACCTGCAACCTCGAGGACACACAGTGTGGTGAGAGCCCCTCAGCCTTTTTAGATCATGTCAATAGAATACTGGAGGAACAGTGGCCTGACGCTACAACTTTCAGTGAGCCCTTCAGATCATACCTAAATCCCTCCACCCCTGAGGCAACCCCACCACCACCAAACGCCTTCTCCCCAAGCTTGGAATTTAGAGCCTCCACATCTGACTATACACCCTTACCTAGCCCCAGGAGGAGAAGAGTACAGTCCAACTCACCTCATAGGAGACACACACCTCCTTATTATAGACTGCTAAGAAGTGTAGACTCAGCAGCAGGTGGAGGTAATATAATAGCCACCTCTCAAATCTTCAGCAGAAGACCAACCGCCCCTGACTTCACATCAGAGGACAGCATCACATCTGAAGAGGATACTGAGGTCTCTTTCCCTCACCTTAACAGGTACAGGACAGACAGCAGCATGACATCTGCACCCCCACTCAGGTATGACCAGGATGACCTGGCCAGAAACCTAGTGAGAGAATGCACACAGGCAGTCAGTGACTCTTTATCTAACCTACTGACTGGCCAAATTAATCTCCTGTCCGCTGAAATTAAAAGGGTAGGCCAGGAACATACCAGCCAACTGTCTAGAGTAAATGACAGACTGGATAAAATGGATACCTGGAGAGCTCAGATGGAGCGTGACATGATACACACACAGAGGAGAGCCGCTGAGGACAATGCTGATGTTTTATGAAGATCTAAAATGAGAGGATAAACAGAAACATGGATGATGTTAGAAGGGACATTTGCACAGCCTATGACAACAGGGCACCTCCCACTTATGCCCCTGTTACACACCCTACACCAGCCAGCACAGGATAAACTCACACCACTCAGACCCCGAGTGCACCTCCTGCAGCCTCCATCCTACCACAAGGCGCAAACATCAGGTTAAGCCCACCCAGCGCCTTCCAATGCAGCACTCCAACTGGCTTAATACATGCCCCGCCCACCTCACACCAGCCGACCAGAGGCAAAATCTCTGGTTTATCCGCTACCCACCAGATAGCAGCACCAGCTCCCGCCCAAGCAGAAGCAAGGCCCAGTGCCCTAGGCTCAGTGATAGGAGACATATACACTCCAGCACAAGGACACACCCCTGGTAATTTGCCCATACCTATGCAAACCCTGCACTCCCAAAGCACGGGTGTATACCACACGGGTTATCACCAGGCATATGCCCACCCCACACCTATGGTCCCAAACCTAGGGCAGTCCCACTTCACTAACAGTATGGGACAAATGATACTGGAAAATGGGAGACTCTCCTCAGCCCAGCTCGGCTCTTTTAATAAGCCTGAGACCTTTGACAAACCAACTGAGTACAGATCTGCATCCAAGTTCATCATGGAATTTAAATTCTGGATCAGAAACATGTACCCCCGCCATGTATGATAATGAGGCCTTATATGCTGCTTTTCTACAACGTTTTGGCACCCCGACCCTGCAACCATCATTAAAGGTTACAGAAATAGGAAGCAACAGCCAAATGAGACCGTGGAGCAATACCTGGCCGATATGACTCTCCTCCTGGCCAATAGCAGCCTGGAAGAATCCGTGCAGGTGGATTATCTAATCAATGGCCTAAAACATGAGATTAAGAGAGTAATCCTCCCCGAAGCACCTAAATCTATAGTAGAGGCAGAGCACCTAGCACTCAAACAGGAGCTCAGCCTTGAAGCCAACAAGATCTCCCTGGCCTCCGCCCAGCAAGCAGACCTCTGAGTTGTTTTTAACAACAATAAAAATAATGGCAGATCCAGAAAGGAAGCCCATTATCAGGACAACAAAAAGGATGACAGGCTTCCAAGTAGCAACTACAACAAGCTGTATGATGCCAAATACAGAAGTGGTTTTAATAACCAATCTGACAACAACAACAACAGGAGGTACAAAGGCAGATCTAGGTCCCTAGACTCACCTGGAAATAAACATGGCCAATCACCCCAGTTTAAGAGGTCTCTAGGTACCCACAGGAACTCAGGCACAGACGCTAATAAAATTATCATCACTGTGGCCACAGCCCCAGCTGACAATAAACAGATCTCCTTCAAGAAGCTCACACCTTCTGCTGATTTCAAAGCCTCTAATGACTCCTCATACAATAAGAGAAGGACCAGGGACTCAACACCCAGCAGATACTCTAGAAGTAATAAGGATAATGAGCCTACTGAATCCGATAATGATGCCAATCTCAATAATATTGATGATGATGACTTTGATCACAATGATGGCGATGAAGTCTTCATTGATGATGAAGAGAAATATGACGATGAAGAATAGGTTTCTGGGGAAGGTCGCCATGCACCGCGTGACCCTGCCCCCACCCAAGTGGACAAGAAATCTGGAACGCCCCCCACCAGCCACCAATCGACTGATGTTCAAAGTGATGCTGAGGTCAACTCCCTCCAAAAGCCTGACATCAACAGCAGGTTAAACCTTGATGACAGATCCTCAGACAGTGAGGACTGTTATGAGGACAGCAACAGCAGAGTGGCGCGCCTCCAACTGAGAATCAAGTCAGATAAGTATGGGCAGCAAGGTAAGGTCTCTTACATTAATACCGAGTTAACTAGAGGTGTAGTTTTTATTGACATAAATGATCACCCCTACAGAGCATTGGTAGACTCTGGTGCTTCCTTATCTTTTATCAGCCAGAAAAATTGCCGATAAAGCGATCAACACCCCAAACTTTAGACATGGAAGAAGATCATGTATGACTGTCCTCCTAGCAGACAGATCCTCAGTACAGGTAAACCATGCATTAAATCTAAGCTTCTTGATAGAGGGAGTAGAATTTATCACCAGGTTCCATGTAGTACCTAAGTTACATCACCCCTTCATCCTTGGAGTAAACTTCATGACCAAATACAAGGCCAAACTCAGTTTTGCGCTAAGCGACCAACAGCTTTCACAATTAGGCCGGTAGAAAATTTCACAATACCACCTAATTAGGAAACTACACTGAATGCCGTGGTCATTGGCCCAGACCAACTATCTAGACTTACAGGCATCACTAAAAATGTTGACATAAAGTTACCCTTCTTAATCAAACATGCTCTGGTTAAACCAAAAACAGCTCAAAAGTTAATACCGGTAACCATGGCAAACCCAAATGATTTTCCTTTACCCTTAAAGAAGCACATGGCTCTAGGCCTATTCAAGCCTTTCAACATCAAAAAGATAATACCAATTGGCCCCTTACATAGTATTCACTCAACCATGTCACCCCTGACCAAGAGCTCTTCCCAATCAATTGTGGTGAAAATCCCTTAGAGCAACTCCCAAAGGGCGATGAACCCCTAAAGTATAAAATTTGTGAGCAGCTTAATAACAACCAGAAGGAGCAAATCCGTAAAATTGTTGAGGGGAATAGACAAGCTTTTGGGATAGATGACAGTGCCACTGGCTCCAATGTAGAAAATAAAGTCAAACTGGAATTGATCCCTGACCACAAACCCTGTAACAGGCCCTCCTACAGAATGTCCCCCCCCCCACAAAGAAATTTTCCAAAAAGAGCTCTTAAATAAACACTTAGAGCAGGGAATTATCGAGGAATGCACCAAACCTTGTGAATCGAATTCACCAGCTTTTCTAGTGCCTAAACCTCAAGGGGACAGATCTGTAGCCTCTGGTTGGAGAATTGTAGTAGACTACAGATGGTTTAATCAAAACCTCAAATCCTTTTTGTACTCCTTCCCCAGGGCAGACGACCTCATGCAACAAATTGGCAGAACAGGTGCCGAATATTTCTGTGATCCCTGAAAAATGGGCAGAATCCATCATTGAATCCACACATTGTTCTTCATTAGGTGGACACTTGGGTTCAGTCAAAACATATGCAGCAGTCAGGTCAAGATATTATTGGCACTCAATGTTCAAACAAGTGTTTGATTTTTGTGGCACCTGCCACACATGTCTCACCACCAAAAAGAGGCCAAAGCATCTAAAATCACCAAAGACACGACAAGCCAATAGCAGCCTGGAAGAATCCGTGCAGGTGGATTATCTAATCAATGGCCTAAAACATGAGATTAAGAGAGTAATCCTCCCCGAAGCACCTAAATCTATAGTAGAGGCAGAGCACCTAGCACTCAAACAGGAGCTCAGCCTTGAAGCCAACAAGATCTCCCTGGCCTCCGCCCAGCAAGCAGACCTCTGAGTTGTTTTTAACAACAATAAAAATAATGGCAGATCCAGAAAGGAAGCCCATTATCAGGACAACAAAAAGGATGACAGGCTTCCAAGTAGCAACTACAACAAGCTGTATGATGCCAAATACAGAAGTGGTTTTAATAACCAATCTGACAACAACAACAACAGGAGGTACAAAGGCAGATCTAGGTCCCTAGACTCACCTGGAAATAAACATGGCCAATCACCCCAGTTTAAGAGGTCTCTAGGTACCCACAGGAACTCAGGCACAGACGCTAATAAAATTATCATCACTGTGGCCACAGCCCCAGCTGACAATAAACAGATCTCCTTCAAGAAGCTCACACCTTCTGCTGATTTCAAAGCCTCTAATGACTCCTCATACAATAAGAGAAGGACCAGGGACTCAACACCCAGCAGATACTCTAGAAGTAATAAGGATAATGAGCCTACTGAATCCGATAATGATGCCAATCTCAATAATATTGATGATGATGACTTTGATCACAATGATGGCGATGAAGTCTTCATTGATGATGAAGAGAAATATGACGATGAAGAATAGGTTTCTGGGGAAGGTCGCCATGCACCGCGTGACCCTGCCCCCACCCAAGTGGACAAGAAATCTGGAACGCCCCCCACCAGCCACCAATCGACTGATGTTCAAAGTGATGCTGAGGTCAACTCCCTCCAAAAGCCTGACATCAACAGCAGGTTAAACCTTGATGACAGATCCTCAGACAGTGAGGACTGTTATGAGGACAGCAACAGCAGAGTGGCGCGCCTCCAACTGAGAATCAAGTCAGATAAGTATGGGCAGCAAGGTAAGGTCTCTTACATTAATACCGAGTTAACTAGAGGTGTAGTTTTTATTGACATAAATGATCACCCCTACAGAGCATTGGTAGACTCTGGTGCTTCCTTATCTTTTATCAGCCAGAAAAATTGCCGATAAAGCGATCAACACCCCAAACTTTAGACATGGAAGAAGATCATGTATGACTGTCCTCCTAGCAGACAGATCCTCAGTACAGGTAAACCATGCATTAAATCTAAGCTTCTTGATAGAGGGAGTAGAATTTATCACCAGGTTCCATGTAGTACCTAAGTTACATCACCCCTTCATCCTTGGAGTAAACTTCATGACCAAATACAAGGCCAAACTCAGTTTTGCGCTAAGCGACCAACAGCTTTCACAATTAGGCCGGTAGAAAATTTCACAATACCACCTAATTAGGAAACTACACTGAATGCCGTGGTCATTGGCCCAGACCAACTATCTAGACTTACAGGCATCACTAAAAATGTTGACATAAAGTTACCCTTCTTAATCAAACATGCTCTGGTTAAACCAAAAACAGCTCAAAAGATAATACCGGTAACCATGGCAAACCCAAATGATTTTCCTTTACCCTTAAAGAAGCACATGGCTCTAGGCCTATTCAAGCCTTTCAACATCAAAAAGATAATACCAATTGGCCCCTTACATAGTATTCACTCAACCATGTCACCCCTGACCAAGAGCTCTTCCCAATCAATTGTGGTGAAAATCCCTTAGAGCAACTCCCAAAGGGCGATGAACCCCTAAAGTATAAAATTTGTGAGCAGCTTAATAACAACCAGAAGGAGCAAATCCGTAAAATTGTTGAGGGGAATAGACAAGCTTTTGGGATAGATGACAGTGCCACTGGCTCCAATGTAGAAAATAAAGTCAAACTGGAATTGATCCCTGACCACAAACCCTGTAACAGGCCCTCCTACAGAATGTCCCCCCCCCACAAAGAAATTTTCCAAAAAGAGCTCTTAAATAAACACTTAGAGCAGGGAATTATCGAGGAATGCACCAAACCTTGTGAATCGAATTCACCAGCTTTTCTAGTGCCTAAACCTCAAGGGGACAGATCTGTAGCCTCTGGTTGGAGAATTGTAGTAGACTACAGATGGTTTAATCAAAACCTCAAATCCTTTTTGTACTCCTTCCCCAGGGCAGACGACCTCATGCAACAAATTGGCAGAACAGGTGCCGAATATTTCTGTGATCCCTGAAAAATGGGCAGAATCCATCATTGAATCCACACATTGTTCTTCATTAGGTGGACACTTGGGTTCAGTCAAAACATATGCAGCAGTCAGGTCAAGATATTATTGGCACTCAATGTTCAAACAAGTGTTTGATTTTTGTGGCACCTGCCACACATGTCTCACCACCAAAAAGAGGCCAAAGCATCTAAAATCACCAAAGACACGACAAGCCAATAGCAGCCTGGAAGAATCCGTGCAGGTGGATTATCTAATCAATGGCCTAAAACATGAGATTAAGAGAGTAATCCTCCCCGAAGCACCTAAATCTATAGTAGAGGCAGAGCACCTAGCACTCAAACAGGAGCTCAGCCTTGAAGCCAACAAGATCTCCCTGGCCTCCGCCCAGCAAGCAGACCTCTGAGTTGTTTTTAACAACAATAAAAATAATGGCAGATCCAGAAAGGAAGCCCATTATCAGGACAACAAAAAGGATGACAGGCTTCCAAGTAGCAACTACAACAAGCTGTATGATGCCAAATACAGAAGTGGTTTTAATAACCAATCTGACAACAACAACAACAGGAGGTACAAAGGCAGATCTAGGTCCCTAGACTCACCTGGAAATAAACATGGCCAATCACCCCAGTTTAAGAGGTCTCTAGGTACCCACAGGAACTCAGGCACAGACGCTAATAAAATTATCATCACTGTGGCCACAGCCCCAGCTGACAATAAACAGATCTCCTTCAAGAAGCTCACACCTTCTGCTGATTTCAAAGCCTCTAATGACTCCTCATACAATAAGAGAAGGACCAGGGACTCAACACCCAGCAGATACTCTAGAAGTAATAAGGATAATGAGCCTACTGAATCCGATAATGATGCCAATCTCAATAATATTGATGATGATGACTTTGATCACAATGATGGCGATGAAGTCTTCATTGATGATGAAGAGAAATATGACGATGAAGAATAGGTTTCTGGGGAAGGTCGCCATGCACCGCGTGACCCTGCCCCCACCCAAGTGGACAAGAAATCTGGAACGCCCCCCACCAGCCACCAATCGACTGATGTTCAAAGTGATGCTGAGGTCAACTCCCTCCAAAAGCCTGACATCAACAGCAGGTTAAACCTTGATGACAGATCCTCAGACAGTGAGGACTGTTATGAGGACAGCAACAGCAGAGTGGCGCGCCTCCAACTGAGAATCAAGTCAGATAAGTATGGGCAGCAAGGTAAGGTCTCTTACATTAATACCGAGTTAACTAGAGGTGTAGTTTTTATTGACATAAATGATCACCCCTACAGAGCATTGGTAGACTCTGGTGCTTCCTTATCTTTTATCAGCCAGAAAAATTGCCGATAAAGCGATCAACACCCCAAACTTTAGACATGGAAGAAGATCATGTATGACTGTCCTCCTAGCAGACAGATCCTCAGTACAGGTAAACCATGCATTAAATCTAAGCTTCTTGATAGAGGGAGTAGAATTTATCACCAGGTTCCATGTAGTACCTAAGTTACATCACCCCTTCATCCTTGGAGTAAACTTCATGACCAAATACAAGGCCAAACTCAGTTTTGCGCTAAGCGACCAACAGCTTTCACAATTAGGCCGGTAGAAAATTTCACAATACCACCTAATTAGGAAACTACACTGAATGCCGTGGTCATTGGCCCAGACCAACTATCTAGACTTACAGGCATCACTAAAAATGTTGACATAAAGTTACCCTTCTTAATCAAACATGCTCTGGTTAAACCAAAAACAGCTCAAAAGTTAATACCGGTAATCATGGCAAACCCAAATGATTTTCCTTTACCCTTAAAGAAGCACATGGCTCTAGGCCTATTCAAGCCTTTCAACATCAAAAAGATAATACCAATTGGCCCCTTACATAGTATTCACTCAACCATGTCACCCCTGACCAAGAGCTCTTCCCAATCAATTGTGGTGAAAATCCCTTAGAGCAACTCCCAAAGGGCGATGAACCCCTAAAGTATAAAATTTGTGAGCAGCTTAATAACAACCAGAAGGAGCAAATCCGTAAAATTGTTGAGGGGAATAGACAAGCTTTTGGGATAGATGACAGTGCCACTGGCTCCAATGTAGAAAATAAAGTCAAACTGGAATTGATCCCTGACCACAAACCCTGTAACAGGCCCTCCTACAGAATGTCCCCCCCCCCACAAAGAAATTTTCCAAAAAGAGCTCTTAAATAAACACTTAGAGCAGGGAATTATCGAGGAATGCACCAAACCTTGTGAATCGAATTCACCAGCTTTTCTAGTGCCTAAACCTCAAGGGGACAGATCTGTAGCCTCTGGTTGGAGAATTGTAGTAGACTACAGATGGTTTAATCAAAACCTCAAATCCTTTTTGTACTCCTTCCCCAGGGCAGACGACCTCATGCAACAAATTGGCAGAACAGGTGCCGAATATTTCTGTGATCCCTGAAAAATGGGCAGAATCCATCATTGAATCCACACATTGTTCTTCATTAGGTGGACACTTGGGTTCAGTCAAAACATATGCAGCAGTCAGGTCAAGATATTATTGGCACTCAATGTTCAAACAAGTGTTTGATTTTTGTGGCACCTGCCACACATGTCTCACCACCAAAAAGAGGCCAAAGCATCTAAAATCACCAAAGACACGACAAGCCAATAGCAGCCTGGAAGAATCCGTGCAGGTGGATTATCTAATCAATGGCCTAAAACATGAGATTAAGAGAGTAATCCTCCCCGAAGCACCTAAATCTATAGTAGAGGCAGAGCACCTAGCACTCAAACAGGAGCTCAGCCTTGAAGCCAACAAGATCTCCCTGGCCTCCGCCCAGCAAGCAGACCTCTGAGTTGTTTTTAACAACAATAAAAATAATGGCAGATCCAGAAAGGAAGCCCATTATCAGGACAACAAAAAGGATGACAGGCTTCCAAGTAGCAACTACAACAAGCTGTATGATGCCAAATACAGAAGTGGTTTTAATAACCAATCTGACAACAACAACAACAGGAGGTACAAAGGCAGATCTAGGTCCCTAGACTCACCTGGAAATAAACATGGCCAATCACCCCAGTTTAAGAGGTCTCTAGGTACCCACAGGAACTCAGGCACAGACGCTAATAAAATTATCATCACTGTGGCCACAGCCCCAGCTGACAATAAACAGATCTCCTTCAAGAAGCTCACACCTTCTGCTGATTTCAAAGCCTCTAATGACTCCTCATACAATAAGAGAAGGACCAGGGACTCAACACCCAGCAGATACTCTAGAAGTAATAAGGATAATGAGCCTACTGAATCCGATAATGATGCCAATCTCAATAATATTGATGATGATGACTTTGATCACAATGATGGCGATGAAGTCTTCATTGATGATGAAGAGAAATATGACGATGAAGAATAGGTTTCTGGGGAAGGTCGCCATGCACCGCGTGACCCTGCCCCCACCCAAGTGGACAAGAAATCTGGAACGCCCCCCACCAGCCACCAATCGACTGATGTTCAAAGTGATGCTGAGGTCAACTCCCTCCAAAAGCCTGACATCAACAGCAGGTTAAACCTTGATGACAGATCCTCAGACAGTGAGGACTGTTATGAGGACAGCAACAGCAGAGTGGCGCGCCTCCAACTGAGAATCAAGTCAGATAAGTATGGGCAGCAAGGTAAGGTCTCTTACATTAATACCGAGTTAACTAGAGGTGTAGTTTTTATTGACATAAATGATCACCCCTACAGAGCATTGGTAGACTCTGGTGCTTCCTTATCTTTTATCAGCCAGAAAAATTGCCGATAAAGCGATCAACACCCCAAACTTTAGACATGGAAGAAGATCATGTATGACTGTCCTCCTAGCAGACAGATCCTCAGTACAGGTAAACCATGCATTAAATCTAAGCTTCTTGATAGAGGGAGTAGAATTTATCACCAGGTTCCATGTAGTACCTAAGTTACATCACCCCTTCATCCTTGGAGTAAACTTCATGACCAAATACAAGGCCAAACTCAGTTTTGCGCTAAGCGACCAACAGCTTTCACAATTAGGCCGGTAGAAAATTTCACAATACCACCTAATTAGGAAACTACACTGAATGCCGTGGTCATTGGCCCAGACCAACTATCTAGACTTACAGGCATCACTAAAAATGTTGACATAAAGTTACCCTTCTTAATCAAACATGCTCTGGTTAAACCAAAAACAGCTCAAAAGTTAATACCGGTAATCATGGCAAACCCAAATGATTTTCCTTTACCCTTAAAGAAGCACATGGCTCTAGGCCTATTCAAGCCTTTCAACATCAAAAAGATAATACCAATTGGCCCCTTACATAGTATTCACTCAACCATGTCACCCCTGACCAAGAGCTCTTCCCAATCAATTGTGGTGAAAATCCCTTAGAGCAACTCCCAAAGGGCGATGAACCCCTAAAGTATAAAATTTGTGAGCAGCTTAATAACAACCAGAAGGAGCAAATCCGTAAAATTGTTGAGGGGAATAGACAAGCTTTTGGGATAGATGACAGTGCCACTGGCTCCAATGTAGAAAATAAAGTCAAACTGGAATTGATCCCTGACCACAAACCCTGTAACAGGCCCTCCTACAGAATGTCCCCCCCCCCACAAAGAAATTTTCCAAAAAGAGCTCTTAAATAAACACTTAGAGCAGGGAATTATCGAGGAATGCACCAAACCTTGTGAATCGAATTCACCAGCTTTTCTAGTGCCTAAACCTCAAGGGGACAGATCTGTAGCCTCTGGTTGGAGAATTGTAGTAGACTACAGATGGTTTAATCAAAACCTCAAATCCTTTTTGTACTCCTTCCCCAGGGCAGACGACCTCATGCAACAAATTGGCAGAACAGGTGCCGAATATTTCTGTGATCCCTGAAAAATGGGCAGAATCCATCATTGAATCCACACATTGTTCTTCATTAGGTGGACACTTGGGTTCAGTCAAAACATATGCAGCAGTCAGGTCAAGATATTATTGGCACTCAATGTTCAAACAAGTGTTTGATTTTTGTGGCACCTGCCACACATGTCTCACCACCAAAAAGAGGCCAAAGCATCTAAAATCACCAAAGACACTCCGCGAACCAGTGTTAACAGCATACTCCCATGTTACCATGGATACCATAGGTCCTTTTAATCAAGCTGTGCCACCAGACAAGTCACAGCATGGCACTAGACACGTTACAGCATGGTGCACAGAAGAAAATACAGCCGCCGATGTGGCACTTGGTTTCTTTCAGAGAGTAATCTGTATCAATGGAACACCTTCAGTCCTAAATACTAGTAATGCCAAACAATACACCTCAAATTTCTTTGCATTATTTTGCAATAAATTTGGCATCAAACATGTTACAGGGAGTGCACACTGGAGCACGTCTCAAGGCCTCCTTGAGCATCAGCACCAGACAATAGAGTCATCCCTCAGAGCTTTTGTATCCAAATCACAAAAGCATTGGTCAACCTTCCTCCAGGCTGTGATTTTCAGCATGAATAACACAGTCTCCAGTGCCCTAGGCTACTCACCCAACCTCTTGGTTTTTGGTAAACAAACACACCTACCCACAGAGGCTGCATTAGCGCTGATCACTTCTGCAAATGACATTAAACAGAAGGAAGATATAGCCACCCACTTATTAAATCTCAGGGATGATATCCAAATGAAGGCAGCAGAAAACATGATTAAGGCTCATAAAAAGATGAAAGCCAAACGTAATGCCTCAGCAGAGACATGCACCTTTAACACCGGTCAATTGGTGTATTTACACATCCCTATCCTTCTGGTGAAACACAAGACCAAAAAGCTGCAGGCTACCTACTCTGGCCCATACATCATAGTCAAAATGACCTCATCAGTAACTGCAATTATAAAAAGATTGCAGGATGGAAAAGTTTTCAAAAAAGCTGTACATGTATCCAGGTTGAGAAGACCAATCACAAAGGCCAGCGCCAAAGCCATCATAAAAAGGCTTGAAACTGGTCCTGTGACAAACCTTTTCAACCCTGACTTAAGCACAATACCTGATACCAATACACCAGCCCCCCCTCCCAAAAGGAAGAGAGGAAGGCTTGCTAAAAAAGTTATTGTCACCTTTGCCCTATCTCCACTCAAAAAGGCAAAGAAGAAAAAAGCAGCAATCACTTGTTGAAACGCGACAAGAAATATGTAAAAACACCCCCCCACACACACACACCCACATACCATCAAATACCCCCCGCCCACCACCCAACCCCCCTGGCTGCCAGCCCACACACTAGCCACGTGCCAGACCCCTGTTATCTGCAGGAATTCAACATTCACACACACCTAGTACCCAATTAGCCCAACCCCATGTGACATCCCGACCTACAACACAACCTGGCGATAACGAACCAACACCAGCAGCTCCTTAAAACGCCAGCATCTTGAAAATTCCAAAATACTAACCCTTATACCAATTATCTTTGTTTAATTCTTCTCATCAAAAACAAACTTTTTACTCGTAAATTATTACACTGAATTTGAATTCAGAAACAGAATTACACACCGCACTGTTAACCACTTAAGGGTAGCATATGTAACCAATTTTTGCTCAGTATGGTTTGGTAGCCACCTATACTGCCCACGGCAGCTGTGTATCCTCTGGTACATGTCTTTTATTATAAAAGCATGCATGTATACACCAGTTTGTTAGCTTTTCAGGGCTCCTATTTACCAGTGACACACCTATTGTAGGTGTCTGTGTTTCCTCATGCCCAATCCATGTTTGTACCTCTGTTTAGCATGAGGGCGGTGATGCAGGTAGAACCCAATATTTACGACCTGTCAATTAAGGCAGATCACCAGTTCATGCATGATGTTCCATACAGCCATGATCCCCTGGTCAGCAGTTTTTCACACATACAACTGACCTTACCCACTCCTACCTTATCATACAACCGACCCCAAGGTCCCAATTATAAATTTTTATTACCTAGGCATAGGTACCAAAATTTGCATAGAAGGCAGCACAGCCTAAACTGCATTCATCCAATAGAATTTGGCCACGGCCTTATAGGGCAAGACATACCACCACAGGGAAATCCGGAAGCGAGAAATAGCCACCCTCACGGATGGGTTTATAAGCCTTAGCCCACACCCACCTTACCCACTTTTACAATAACATTTAATCCAACCACATCACCATACCAAGTGAGCAAGTCCCTGGATTAGGAGCAACATGGCGTCCACAGCATGCAATAAGCCCAGGTAGGCCTGTCCAATGTGCCCATTCTTAGTATTAGACTATCAGCCGTTCTTTTATCGTCAATGGCAAAGTTTGCCATGATACCCAGGTACCTCTATTAACCAATGGCAGTGTGAGCACCAGAATACCTGGTGCTCACACTGTTACTGATACTCTTCACAACTCACACTTGACTTAATTTGTTTCCCTCTGTACTCACCCCTCTATCTGGTTACCAGTTTATTCAAAAAGTAGCTTACACAAAATTCTTCTCTTCATGTCGAAGTCACAATCTGATTGGTCAATTCATGACCTCCTGGGACCCATTGGAATATTGAATGGCAGAAGACACATTTTAGAGACTAGACAACTTATTGTAAACCACCAAAATTTGGTTATCAATATGACCCCTGAAGATTTGAGCTGCTACCTGAATGACCCGGCAGTCTTCAAAGAACTGCCCCTACATGACCCATTGGTCTTTACACTCATCAAAAGAATGATGTAATACTTATCTAGCGACGTCCCTACTTCTCCAGATTGGAGCACCTTTTCCCCCAAGGCAGCTGCTTACATTGCGCTGTTATGTGCACGCGCACTACTGGCTTCTGACAAGCCCCTTAAAGACCTTCCAAGGTGTTTCACCGGGATAGGCAGAATTTTGGTCATTAGAGATACAATAGAGCACACCTTCCAGCAGGCCATTATTGAAGCCCACTCATGGTCCAATAAGTAATCTACTCTCCCTACACCAGCTACCAGCGCTGACCTAAAAACCCAAAAGGGTAAGCTACCATTTTTACAACTCAAAACCATCCCCCCAAATTAGCACTAGCTCACTAACACCCCAGGTCATGTCACCCAAACCACACATTTTTACCTCACATAAAAGCCAAGCACCCCCCCCCCCACACTCACACCAAACACCACACCCACACTCACCTAGGTGTACATACAAGCCTCATACAAGAGGATATACCCCATACGACAAATTAAAGCTCCCACAACATGGATTTTTCCCTTAATTTTTTCTAAAACAATTCCCATTACCTTTTTAGGGCTGCAGTCCCCATGGCAGTTACACTCATCCTCATCACTATAACCGGTGGATTACAACATCAGGAGTTACCCCCAAGAATTATCTTCAGACCAAACTATGGGGCTCTTTTTACACAAATGCCCCAGCCCCTACTGTCAAATTTCATGGACTACCCCCTGGTTTTGAGTCAAAATATCTCCCTCTCCCCCACACTCCAAAGACCTGACAAAGTATCACCCCTTGTTAGACCCAATGCCTCGCCTTATATCACACACACAGCCAATAAAGTGGACCTAATGATCAACAACCTTTATGATAAATCCCAAAAATCTTTGGACCTTCTTTTTAATCTGATATCTACCCCCAAGACCCGTCTGACCAGAAATGTTCCTGGCCAAATCATTGGTGATATTCTCAGTGCTACTATAGGCCTGGGAACCCAACCCGAAATTGACCTTTTAAATTCAGATGTGTCAGATATTGATAGAAGACTAGCTACCAAAATGCATGTTGTAGAATTGGTGACCCATTTTCTACTCAATATTTCAGAATACAATTACAAATCTTTAAACACACTTTCAGAATTTCAAAACGATACAGACGATGCACTATCCCTGCTGGCCCACAAACTTCAAAATTTGAACTCAAATTTTTCAGGAATTATTCTAAATTTGGAAACCCAAGCCAGACAGGACACCTTCTACTCCATGCTATTCTCAGCAGCAAATGCACAAATTGAATCTCTCATTGATCTCCAAGATGATTTAGACACACTTCTAACAGCCATTAATGATTTAATGGAAGGCGAGTTCACTTCAATTCCCCACGACACCCTAAGGCTAGGTCTAAACAACCTGTCCAGCGCCTTAAGCAGCGCCCACCAAGGTACCACTATCCTGGAGGTACCGGTAGGTTTTTATTATAAAAGAAGGGTGAGCGCTCACTGGAGCGATAACGCCACCCTGCTTATAACCATACCAATACCCATAGGCCTAGGGGATAACACCTACTCTATTTTTAGAACTGAAACCTTCCCAGTCCCTTTCGACACATCCAACTTGAACTCCAAAGGCCATACACTAGTACAGCCCCTACCCCCCTTCATAGCCATATCAAACAGCCATGCCCACTACATAGAGCCGCAGCAGGCAGACATGGACATGTGTATACAAGACTCCTTTATCAGCTGCAACTTACCCATACCCCTGTTGTCACCACTCCACCCCACATGCACCCTATCCCTACTTTTAGATCTACCTGATGCAGTCCATCACACCTGCAGTTTTTGCTGCACCCATACCAAATCTAATTAAACCCATAGCCAGGGACACATATCTCTTAATTACCAGCACCTCACCATCCCACCTACAATGCTACAATGCAGGGCAAATTATCATAAAAAATGCAGCATACTCAGTAATAACAGTACCATGCCTATGTTCCATTAATAATGCTGATATGAGCATGATAAATTCAAATATGTCTTGTGTACAAAACATCACCCTAGAACCCCTGGCCATGAGCCCCATCAACCTCCCCCTATGGCGACACTTTGTGTCCCCTCCAGCCAATGTATAAGGCGTTTCCATGGCAACCATACCCCGGTCCCTGGAACTACCTAACTTTCAGCGCTTAAGATACCTACACAATCAGAAAATAGTACCTTTAATTAAAGAAGTACTCATCCTCAAAAGAGCTGCCAAAGGCCTGTCTTATGAATCCTTCCTGTTATCGGCAAGTTCCCTGACACACCTCGGCCTCCACATGGAGTGCTCTCCCTGGTTACACCTGTTGATCCTGCTGCTGGCTGCTTTGTGTTGTGCAATCATGTGTCATACCTCTAGACGCGTGACACGGCTGGCACAGTTGGTCACCATCCATTCAGTGCTCAACACCCCAACCATGGCAGACGCAGCAGCCTGGAACAATCTCAATGAGAACTGGTGCCTGCCTCCTACCAGGATCCCTCAGGAAGATGACACAGATTTCATGCAGCAGCCAGGACGGTATGATACCATGTGGATCTTGGCCGTGGTCCTTGTGATCTCGTACCTAGCACGCCTCTGCGTGCTGAGATGCTGGAGACATTGGCCATACCACAGACAAGACGATTCGGACGGCCTGCCTCAATTCGTCCTAAGGATCCACTCCGAGGGACCCTGCTTTGAGTTCGTGGTGGGGACCATGATCTTCGGCCCCAACTTGTGGTCCCCCTTTATCAAGGCCCCCAGAATATCAAAACCCCACCTGACCTGACCCTTTGGCCGTCACTTGGACCTAAATTGGAAAGCCAAAGTAAGCTTTATCATCGCAGGGCAGGTCAAAGTAGTCCAGCTGGAGAGGTACCCGAGATGTCCCCTATTTTGGAGGCTACCTCTCTACACTATCCTGAACTCAAAACCCCAAGTTATGACCCTGATCATCAAGTCGAAAAACCAGCCAGACTTCCAACTTTCACCAGCCCTGTCAATCACACATCGCATTAGCCCTTGCCACCTTCTGGAACTAGTCCTTATCTGTTATAAGCATCTTCGTCCACAGCCAAACGGGCCGTCCACAGGACTAAACAGGCCTTCCACCCTGAAATCAAAACAATAAATGGACTTGTAAATGATGCACAGCCGACGAAGTTTTCATCAATTACAGACTCCCACCTCCCCTTTTCTCCCTTTCTTCTCTCAAAAGGTCCCTTTTTAAAAAAAACAAACAACAAAAAACAGCAAACAAAACCCACCTCCAACGTGCTTCCTCCAGGGCCTAGCACCAAACGCCGCACAGCCCACTGGAACCACCGGCAGGTCCCTCTTCCTGGCCAACGAGATGCCGGCAAGTATAGGGCACCCACCCTATCAGCACCAAGACGGTGCAGACCCTGAATAAAAACCAGAAGGGCCTTTTTAGGGAAAAAGGAAAGGGAATGCAACAATTTTGGCAACAATCATTTTAGCAAACCGGATCGCCCTAAAAACTGACGACTCACCTCACAGGCTCAACGAGCTGCACCTGCAGGCACACGGCCCCACTCTCAAGAACACAAACTGAGAGTATAACCTCCATCCTCCGTTTTTCTCCTTCAGGCCGATCGTCAAAATTCTCCAAATTTCCTCCACAGAGCAGCACAACACTCCTTCACCCAGCCTTAGGCAGCTCCTTCTGCCGTCCAAAAGGCGTCCACCTCTTTTTATAGTAGACCCCACCGGGGGAACCTTCATCCATTTTTCGGCCCAATTTTCGAACCTCAAAATCTAACCTTTCCTGTTTTTTTCCAAATTTCCCTGCCAATCGAACCCCTTCCTAGACCCAAACACACAAAATTAGACCCCCCCAGTGCAAGACGCACCAAAGGAATGGTGCAAGTCTACACCATTCAGTCTTACCATCCGCCTCATACCATTAACACGAACGCTGGAAGAACGCCGACTCAGTGGCGCCGCATGGTGTTTTGAACCAGAACTAAAGTCCCAGACCATTAACAGATGGTCCTCCAACTAAGAGTCCTTAGTAACAAGCCTCCCGTGCGTGCTATACCAATCTGCCAAGGCTCTGTAGAAACTGGTCCTTGTCATAAGGCTGATATTTATTGCCTCTGAGTTAATTTTGGTATTGCTGTGGACCTGCTTGTGAAACATACAACCTGAAATGACCTCTAATGCCCGTGCGCTCTCTGTTTTTCTGTTCCCCATGACAGGCCCAACTGGAGAAGCAGCACAGGAGAGGACGAGCCCGACAGCAGGCCAGCCACCATCAGAACCAGCCACAGCCTCAGCGACAGCCAAACCAGCGGACCAGCGCGCCTCCAAAACGAAAGTCTAACCATCAAGCGACCTAAGAGGGTAGGGACACGCATTCCCCCTGGACACGACTCCTGGAGGGATGTAACCTGTTCCCCCACCAACAACCAAAACCAGGGGGTGGGCTGCAAATTGTGCAGCAACACACCTGAAGAATTCACCTGCCCCTGCACCCTGACGATAGCAACCAAGAAAATAAAATTCAAACCCCTAACATCTTACAGACCTTACCCAAATTTCACATCTTTTCGGATCCAACAACCAACCACCAAATCTGGAACCCTTCAAATTCGGCACCCTCTTGGCACCAGCCACCACCAGCGCTACCATCCTGAGACACTGAAGATGGCAACTCCTCCTTCTCAGCTGAGCCAGGCAACCTGGCTTTAGTAGAAGAGGATTTCAAGGACCTCAACATTTCCCACTACACGAGAACAATCAAAAGGGTAGATGCAAGAAAAAAATCTTCAGCAGGAAGGTTCTATGACAGAACCCCCAGAAGCCACTGCAACCTACCCCTTGCCAGTGTTGGTTCTAGTTCCACTAAACACAAGTATTAATTAGACCATTTCCACATGAACTCCTTCTGCACCCTTACATAATTTTAAAATCTGACATCGTTGGGACACAATTATTTTTGACCCCCCCCCCAAGACTACTCCTAAGGTGCTATACAACTTCTATAGAGTTTCCCATGGAAAAGCTGCTACCAATTTAATTTTCATCTTGAAGTCATACTTCTGTACTCCTGTTTTGAACACTGATCACAATCTCCTACCTTATTACTCTGTGAAAGTTTGGAGATGAGCTGACTGACAGCCCAGCCCCAAAATCTTTAAGGTGCCGCAGAGCCCCCATCATTCACCATTATTCAAACCCAACCATATTCATGTATTTACAAGTTTTAGTCATAGTAGAAAATATTTTTGTGTGAAAATCTAAAATCCTCTTTATGGATAAACACCACCCAAAAAGCTCTTATTGTCAAAGTGCCCTAGAGAATACCATCCTTGACAAAAACAACGACTTAAAAGTCCCAAAAATACTACCTTGAGGCCTAAAATCATATTCCTTCCTGGAATGCATTTTTTTTTTGGAAACAACTTTCCAAATTTCTCGACCTTTTTGGGTGGACCAATTTTTTTTCTGTGCATGCATTTATTTTACAGTACAAAACTAGTCCACAAGCTCAAGAGTCAAACCTCAAGGAATATCACTACTGTCATTGCCCCGATTGCACAAGACAACAAATTAGCAGCGAATATCACTCTTGTCTTGAACATCATTGTTAATTACCCATTTTTTCATTTCTGTATATCAAGATAGTATGTACATGTTTCTGTTTTAATTTATCGATTGTTAGCAAACTGCTGATGCTGCCCTGATTGCCCAAGGAAGCATACAGCAGTGAGTATCACTGCTGCCCAAATTACTCAGGATATATATTTTTGTATAACCCTCAGGGATACACTTCACATACAGGAATATATTTTTGTACAGACATATACTAGTGTGGATCATCTGAGAGATGTGCTCGTGTGGTGCTCGTTCCTTCTATGCCAACCAGGTGTCGCTTCCCATTACCCGTTTGGTACAAGAGGCAGGACCACGCCTCGATCCAGCACCTACTAAGGAGCCGGACGATCGGCAGAAGGGGACTGGACCTAGTCCAGTCCAGACGTATCTCTTTACCTTCTCTTAATAAAGTCCATCCGAACAGATAGGAAGTTAAGGGCTTTGCCCGACCCGAACCTTTCGTGTTGTGTGCTGCTTGTAGTTCTTAAGCAAGCCTAAGAGCCACCCAATCTAACACATAGAAAGAACCGTTACACTGGTGCCATGACAAATTGGTTCGGGGGTGGAGCGCAGCCAAAAGCCGTGGAAGACGAAATGCGAGTTCCTCAAGCCTAGGGCTTGAAGAATTCGAAGAGGATGGCATAGCCTCTCATCAATTGTTGCTAGACTGGAAGCCGGGTCAACAGTATCTGTATGACTCATGTGGTGTACAGAGAGTGTTCTCTACACCCAGTATGACGACTGATCCCACCACGATAGGAGATGGGCTCGTGAAACTGTACCCGAGTACCCCTAGCCATACGGCCTCGGATACCGATCTGAGTGGATTGATTAAACCCGCTCGGTTGGACTTGAGCGATTGGTGTCAAGTAATAACTAGTAGGCGCGGACTAGAAGCCAGTATCTCGGTGGGCGCTACTAGTACTTTAAAGACTCCGAAGGCTCAAAGTCCTATTCAAAGGACAGGAACACCAAGTGAGCATGGGGTACGAAAAGATACCTGAATACGGCAAGATTTACCTTTAATGACATAGTCGGATCACGATAGTGATCGAGACGATGGAGGGGATGGGAAACACCATAGTGTAGAGGAAGACGATGTTCCCATCGGGTCTGCCCCATCCCAACGGGATACCAACCATAATACATTACCGAGATCCACGAAAATGTATACGCTGGGGTTATCCTTAGATGAAGCCTTATTGGATTCAGTATTCAATCTGGGAGGAAGCTGTATATCCAGACATGGTAGTCGGATGGGCCCCGGATATAAGTCAAATTCGGCTTATCTCAAAGCCAGAGACCAGGTAGAGCAACAAGGTAAGAAGCAACATGAAGCATTTATGGCTGCTCAAAAGAAGATTGAGGATGAGACCCGAGAACAAATTAACAAACTTGTTCTACAGAGCAAGAGGCGATTCTAAGAGAATCTGACCTTAAGTATCGACTTTCCTCTCTAGGTAGAGTTGAAAACAACAGAGAAAAGGGGAAGGGAAAGTAAGTTGGCCGAACTCGAAAAGGATGAAGCCAATAGGCGGAGAGCTATTGACAAAGCTAGATCCGAAGAAGTTGCTAAAGCTCTATATGTGAATAAGCTACAGTCCGAGTTAAGTGCAATGGAGGAGAAGTTGAAAAGACTTCAATTACGCAAAGCCGAAACGGAGTCCAAACTTGTCACCGAACAAGATGAGATCCATAGGGAAACGACTGAGTATCACAGATCTCAGAAGGAAAAGAGTGAGAAGTATGGGATACTTAAAGATACTTGGAAAATAGAAGCGCAGGCTGCTCAATTAGAACGCAACCGAGAGGTTGAGGACAATGAAAAGATTCGATCCAAAATCTTATCTGAAAACACTCAGTTAAGAGAGGAACAGAGGAATCTAACAACTGATGTTGCGACTCTGACTCTAAACAAGTCTGCTATGAAAAGCTACTTGCAGGAAAAGGAGAAAACTAATCCCCCTCCAGTAGGCGCTGACCCGAGCCCGGATCGGACCTCTGTTAAACAGGGTGACTTCGGTACCTGTTCAACACCGATACAGCCTACGAGTGCATACAAACCGTTTATAAATGATAATGCTACTCGTAATGTTGACCAAGAAGGGGTCTATGTCAGGACCCAAGATCCAAATGGCTGGGCTGGTAGAGTCCGCATTAGCGAGGTCCCAATCATCCATAATTTGGATCCGGACTTCGTCCAAAGAGACAGTTCAGACGCTAGTTCCGAAACTGGCAGGTTCCACATAACCGTGGATCAGACTGATAATGGCGGATTGGATGCTGGCAACCCTGGTACTTCGCAAAATACACAGAGTGGGGGCCAGCAAAGCCAGGCAGCTAGCATGCCAAATGCTAGCAGACAGAATGGTTCTGCCTATACGAGCAGTCAAGGGGCTAGTGGTACCTCGGGTACTACCCCTAATGGCAGTGGTGGAAGTGGAAACACTGGGGCTGGTCAGTCACAGTGGGGCTATAGCCAAGCACCACCACCACCGCCAAATGATAGTAGCTTTGGTGGGCTGGGAGGCAATCGAATCTTGAATGAAACCAATGTGATTGAATGGAGCAAACAGCAGTGTGGTAGACTGACGTATGCTCATAACTCAGCCGAAAGAGTTGATGAATTGTAATGGATGGACGCCATACGAGGCAAAGCCACATCTGGTTATATGCTTGAAGGCAGGCCCGGGTCGCATGGCTGTGGAGCAATGACACACCTGGTATGGCCTTGTAGGAAGTTTTGAGCAGTTAGTAGAAACTGCTAGTGGGCTGTTATGCAACAAGGTCAAGGAGGACCCAATGGTCCGTTTTAGGAAACGGACCCAGAAACCTTCAGAGGCGTTTAGGGCTTATGGAATGGAGCTCCACGCCTTATTGAGTAAGGCCAGACCCGGAACAGAAAACCAGGACTGGTATATGGACAACTTGATTACCCAATTCGTCAAGGGGCTGTGAGACAGAAACGAGCAGATAGCTGCAAGAGACGCCTGGAAGGAGGGGTCCACGTTCCTAATTTGTCAGGACATACCCCCATAGCAGCTGCAATGCATCGACCCGAGGAGACTAACACCTCGGGCGACTTTGAATTGTTTGACATTGAACAGGAGGATGGTACCTTCTGTGCAATGCAATTGAGTAGGAAATATATCCCAAGGAAGGTATTCAACAAGTCAAAGGATGGAAAGCAGCACCCGAGACTTTGAGTACGCCCAAAGCGAATGGCAAGGCAACCAAGCCAGACGAGAGTGCTTCTTAAGCGAGTGGTCAGTCACAAAACATGACAAAGGTAATGGAAGAAATGTGTAAGAAAATTACTGAAGCATTACAAGCCAGTCGGTCTAGACCCAGAGTGGATCGCCAAACTGTGAAATGTTTTAGGTGCCAGAGGATGGGGCACTATTCATCAGAATGTACTGCTGCAAAGCCAGTAATGGCGGCTTATTATGAAGCCGAAGACAAATCCAAAGCAAGTCTGAAGGATGCTGTGACAGCAGATATTGTCGAAAATTAGAGGGGGTTGTATCCACGGCATTGGGTATAACCCCATCTAGAATAAAATGCCAAAAAGCTACCGGGGGTAAACCGGTGGAAGAATTCGAATCAAGTGTACCTGGAGGTCGGGTGACTGTGGGTGCGCACCCCAGCATTCTGGCCGGGGCCAGGGACCCTAGTGCAGATATGTGTGTTGGAGGTGACAATATGGCGAGTGGCCGCACTGGGGGAGAGGAAGGATGGGTTAATGAATTGATCTGAGTGTGTAGGACACGCCTTCCCCCAAGTCACCCTTGTCTGGAGTTTTAAGAAGACTTGGATTGAATCTTGGTGATTCTGGAGACTTTCACCAGTTTACCAGTAACCCATCCCCACTGGGAGGGAGACGGTGGTATATACCCTTAACTGTGGAAGGTTGGGTAGGAGAATTCTTAGTGGATACCGGAGCTAGCCATTCCTGTGTGTCCAAAAGGTTCTTCGACTCGATGGCCAGCAGTCATGAAAACCTCATGACTGCCGGGGTAAATGCTTGCACGGCCGACGGAAGCAGCATGAGGACTTTTGGGAGGAGATTTATGCCTATCCATATAATGGGTAAAGAATTCATTCTTTCGCCCACTATAGCAGAGGTTAGTGACGATGGAATCCTCGGATTGGATTTTGCAAGCCTATACGGGACCATGTTGGATCCGAGAGACGGAATGATGAGTATCCGGAACCCCTATGGCTTGTGCAGTGCATATTGAGACAAGTGTCTTCAGTAGCTTCGGTTATTCATACAGTAAAAATCCCTCTGGGTACCACTTGTGAGGTCCTTTGTGTCAGATCAATGCGCCAGAAGGGTGAGATGGGAGTTTTTGAACCCGACACGATACATTTATCGAGTATCGGGTTATACTCAGTGGATACGTTAGTGACGAATGCAGCATGGACTGTATTACCCATGACTAACCGAACCGGTTCAGTGATTTACTTGAAACGAGGTGACGGCGTATGGGTGATGAATTTAGTGGAACAAGTCGCCGAAGCCGAGTTCAAGAAACCATTAAACCCTGTTGGTAAGCATCCTTTGGATGAAGAATTTCATAAACTGATAAATAAAGAATACGGAAGATAAACGACAACTAGGGGAGCTCCTCTGAAGGTATGAGAATGCTTTCGGTACAGAGGGAGGACCCGTAGGTAGAACCGATAAGGTGTTGCACACTATTGATGTGGGCGACATGAGACCTTTCAAAATTCCGTATCATAGACTTCCTCTGAAGAAGAAGTTAATATGTGAACAGGAAATATAAAAGCAACTGGAGCTTGGGGTAATCGTGCAGAGCACGAGCCCTTGGTCCAGTCCTGTTTGTATGACCACAAAGAAAGACAGTACCATCTGTTTTTGTGTTGACTACTGGAAACTAAACGGGATGACAAAGAAGAACTCGTATCCTCTACCAAGGATAGACGAGACTTTAGATAGCTTGGGTAGGAACCAATGGTTCTGCACCCTGGATTTACAGTCCGGGTATTGGCAGATACCAATGCACCCCAAAGACATAGAGAAAACTGCGTTCTCTAGCCATTTGGTGTTGTTTGAGTATAATGTCTTACCATTCAGATTGTGTAATGCACCAGCTACAATCGAGGCTATGATGGAATCACTACTCAGCGACTTGTTGTGGAAGAAGTGTTTGGTTTACTTGGATGATGTCGTCGTGTTCAGCAAGTCATTCAAGGAATGCCACACAAACAACTGGTCCTGGATAGGATTCTAGCTAACGGCCTTAAACTCAAGCCTAAGAAATATAATATGTTTAAGAAAACAATAACATACTTAGGAAGGATAATTACCCCCAACGGGGTAAGTGCAGATCCGGAGAAGCTGGAGGCTGTGGAGAATTCGGAAAGACCCTCGAGTGCTTAGGAGGTTAGATCATTTTTAGGATTTTGTTCCTACTACCTTGATTTTTTACCAAATTACTCTCGTGTAAGCTTTCCTATGCAATGCTTAGCTCATTGGACACCCGGTAGGGCTCGGGAACCCTTCCCATGGACCAGTGAGCAAGAAGAATCTTTTAACAAAATAAAAGATTTGTTTAGAAACACACCGGTATTGAAATATCCCACTTCCGAGGGTCATTTCATACTAGACACCGATGCTAGCAATAATGCTATAGGAGCGGCAGTCTCTCAGGTCCAGAACAGAGCTGAAGTTCCATTGGCATTCGCTAGTAACACATTAAGCAAGACCCAGCGTAATTATTGTACCACTAAAAGGGAACTACTGGCGGTAGTGGTGTATACGAAGAAGTATAAGCATTTTTTTGGGGGGAATGACTTCACTTTACGTACCAACCATTCATCTCTGAGATGGCTTCTTAATTTTAAGGATGCCGAGGGGATGATTGGACGATGGTTAGCTCATCTATCCGAGTTCGGATTGGAGTATAAGCAGATTGAGCACCGTCCGGGTGAAAAGCATATAAATGCGGATGCCTTATCGAGAAGGCCAATCCGAAAGTGCCAAAATGCCACTTATGAAGACTGCGGGGCTCACAATGCTGTGGTTGCCGGGTTGGTATATAACTATACCACCCCCGTATCCCCTGGGAGGAGGCTGTGTGTAGCTATCTCGATTGGTCCCCAGCGACCATCAAGAAGTTTCAACAGTCGGATCCCACCACTACACGCATCTTGGAATACTTACAGAAAGGTATTAAGCTGGTAAGGCCAATGTTATCTCTGGAGGAGAGAGAGACGAGGCGATTCATTGCTCAATGGACCAAGCTAGAGATCCGAGATGGCATATTGTGCAGATGGAAAACCACTTCCACAGGCAATAAGCTTTTGCAAATCGTGATTCCTACCTTGATGAGGAATATCATACATTATTGTCATGGACACCAAACGAGTGGCCATTTTGGGAAGAAAAGATCCATTGAACGTCTACATAGACGATATTACTGGCCACGGATGAGGAGCGACCTACTTCAGTGGATTGCAACTTGTCCTGATTGTTGCAGAAACATGCCAGCACCCAGCCTGGGCAAGTTACCCTTGAACCAGGAACTGCTTGGTGTAAGATTCGCTCGTGTAGCAATCGACATCATAAGTGGATTCAAAACGACACTTAGAGAGAATACATGTATGATGGTTGTAACAGACTATTACACAAAGTATACTCGGGTGTTTCCCCTTTCAAATCACAAGGCTGCTACATGTTCCGAGGCATTTGTAAAATGCTGGGTGCTACATTTGGGTGTACCCCTTATGATGCACAGTGATCAAGGTAGAGAGTTCGAGTCGGAGTTATGGCAGGAAATGTGCCATTACTTGGCTATATGTAAGACCCAAACCAACCCATACTGGCCATAATCTGATGTTCAGGTGGAGAGGTTCAACAGAACTCTGATACAAGTTCTGAAGCCTCTGGTGAATAGCCACCAGGACGATTGGGACTAACAGTGTGAGTTTGTAGTACACGCCTACTACAACACCATCCATGGATCCACTAATTGTACCCCAAACCTTTTGGTATTCGGTGAGGACATAATTATGCCCGCCGACCTGGTGTATGGTGTGGTTGGAATTGACCCGGAAGCTCCTTGCACTGTGGTCTTTGTGGAGTAACTCCGGGACAGGTTTAAACAGGCATACGAAGTAGTTCGAAATGAACTACTGAGGAATACTAAATGGCAAAAGGTGGGTTACGATGCTAATGCTAAAATGATTTAATCTAGGGGACAAAGTACTAAGGTATTACGAGCCACTCGAAAGGTTGAAGCTCGAGACACCTTGGGAGGGTCTGTTCAAGATTATATGCATTGTCTCCGAGTCCAAAGTGATAATGAAGGATTGCTACACGGGTAGGGAATGGAAAACTAATGTAGGTAAGCTCAGGCCCTGGAAGGGACTCGAAGCAGCAGAGAGGGAGTATGGGTACTGACCCCCAGAGCCAACCCAGAGGAGGCCTGAGGTGACAGTAACCGAGAAACACCCCCGAGGACCAAGGTAGCTTCTGAAAAGAAGAAGATGGGTCTGAAACGGCCAAATCGTAAGAAATGGAAAAATATCTCGCTGAGTGAAGGCAGTACACATGGGAAAGGTCCTGCCGTGGCTGTTCAGGACCCGGAAAGGGCCGTGGGTAATGCCAGGAAAAATAAAATGCTGACTGAAGGGCTGCTGTTACCTAACTCAGTACACAACCTCGGACGCGAGCCAGAAGTGGAAGAGGCCGCTAACTGCCTCGCTGCATTGTCAACAGCAGCGACAGACAGGGACTGGATGCCTCCCCCACCACCTCCCGGTCCAGTAGCTTCCGCGTCGGGTTCTTCTGACCCAACCGACCCGACGGCAGAAGGTTTGGATATTATGAATATCCCATTGTATCCTCCTGGATTTAAGACAAGGATCAAACGCCTCGCACACATAGACGAGGAGGCCGGAATTGTCTACACAAACTGGGGGACCTATATCCCAATGCACCCTTCCACCGTATGGATGTGGCGTGGGAGCCGAGGTTCCTGGAGAGCCGGGAGAAATACCCAACGATTTCAGGACACTGATCTGACGAGCTGGCAGAAAACATGCCAGTATCATGGCTTCGGAATTACAAGCGTCTTGCCAGAGCCATGATGTTAGACTAGCATCTAACACAGGCTGTGTTGGTATCCGAAGGGATTTCCCGGAGGACCACACAGTTGCGGGAGTCGGAATCCAACATGGACATTGACTCTACCATCACGCCGCAGTCGGTCGCCACCGGGCAAACTACGAAATTAGTTTGCAAGCCCACACCCATGGGACCACTGACCGAGTCGGACCTCGAGGACAAGGATTTCCGGATTGCGGTCGAGAGGTTTAAGTCCGAGAGTGAGCCGGGTGCCAACATCCCAGAGGCGGCCGGTTCGGTTTCAGACGAGGACATTGCCCGTCAACAAGCTGCTGTGGAGGCAAAGCGTCGTGAGCTTGCCGCCCAGCAGAAGGAGCTGGCTGCTGTTCGCCGAGCCCAGCATAAGCAGCAGGCCCAGCTCAAGTCGGGTACCTCGTCGGATACTGATTCTACCACCAGTAGCCGAAGGAGTACCCGGGGTAAAGGAAAGGAGTCCGGTAAAACGGATTCCAGCCCTTAAGCCCCGAAACAGCGCGCTAAGGGTAAGAACAAGAAGAAGGAGAAGAAGGTAGTGAAGGAGAGTCCGGTCGTGCCCACTCCTACTTCTGCAAAGAAGGGGGATAAAGGCCAGCCGAGGCCTCTGACTCCTACCACCACAGCAGTGACCACAGCCCCCCAGTTACTGCAGCACCCACTATCACTACCAACGGGTCGTCTGCTGTCACCTCGGTTGTGACTACGACTGGTACTACCACAACCAGTCGGGTCCAACCCAAGGGGGCACAGATTTACACGAGCAGCGAGTCAGGGAGTGAAAGCGACCCAGAGCTGCCCGAGTTGGCCAAATCTGAGTTAGAAGCGGTAACGACGTGGGAGGATATGACCACGGACGTGCCGAAAGACGACAACCAGAAATGATTGTGGAAAAATGCAGCCGAGGGATTTAAGGAGTGTGTCCCCTGCTGCTTCGCCGATTGTGCCTAAGACACAGTCCATTACATGTGTCCGGGCACCACCAACATTGAGGGTGACAGTGATGATGAGGAATGGATAAAGTCCGGCCCTAATGATATACCAGTAGGAAAGTTTTATCTAATTTGCATTGACCAGTTAAAATCCAAATTAGGGCTGGTATACAATTATGAGGCAAGAACCAAGGTTTAGTGGGCTATGACCCAATGGGGACCCAGCGGCAACCGCTGCAAGTGCCCATTTGAGTCATGTCAGCTCTCGCTTACTGGAGAGAAGGTATTCAGTACCAAGCCTTGGTTTGCCAGGCATATCATGGAGCACCACATGCACCATAAGCCCTTCCTGAGGTATATCTCTGGCGATCAACCCAGCAAGTGGTGCGATGGCACTTTCCAACAGGCGCAGAGACATGGCCTTGCATTTGCAAAAGGCCCATGGAACTGGCCTGGAGAAGACACAAAAGCATGCAATCAGGTGCTTTAACAAGCTCCTAGTGAACTGGGCTGAACTCCCAGCCAAACAGGTAAGAAAACTCGAGTTTCAGCTTCCAACCAAAGGAAACATAAAGCTGAAGAAGTGGCGAGGGGATGATAAGAGGGAGAAGGACAAGCAGGCTCGTTTGAAGGGGCGCAAACCTCATCTACAACCAAAAAACGAACCCGTGCATCCCCTCGGATGCCGATGCCGGAGCAGTGGGTCGCAGTTTGTCTGAGGGCGTGGATGCCTTGGGTCTACTTGACATGGACCCGAGCACCAGTACCCTTAAGCTCCTCGACGAGGAATGCAGCAGCTCGGAGTCGGCTGAAAAGATGGACACAGACAACGAGTCTGACGACTTGTAAGTGTCCATCTACTGTTCACTTTTTAGTACCCGAGGGTAAAGGCATGCCTTATATGGCAGAGACTATTCTCGGATGACCACCCAGATCCTACAGACTGGAATGACGATCTGCAGCTAGATGGACACTACCCGAACCACTCGTGGATTACCATTCGAAAGGGGACTCCATCTACACAACTTCATCAGGGCACATCACAACAGCAATGTGGCTTGCCACCACACACATGTCGCCGGATGGAGCTGCAGAAACCAGTCATTCAAGGTTCGCCGGAAGTCTAATTCTTATTGTAAGGGTGATCCTACTACCCCGGTAGGACACCTCTTAAATTCTTTATAAAATTGTTTGTTTTTCATTAAATCTAAAACAAAAATTTTTTTTCGGGTTAACAAGAAACATTATATTTTTCAATATATACTACATGTCTATAAAACACTGTATAAATTTAATAATGTACGTCATTTACTACTATAACTTTGTAACATTGTTACCTCATACTATAGGTTGATGGTACATAAGGTACCACCTCCTATCTAGTTATATATATTTACTTCGGGTTATATGTGACAATGCCTATCTTATGTACATAATATTTATAATGCCCCTCTATTATCATATTAGTTTTATAAACTACTATATATTAGACTTACCTGTGTAAATAATTGTTATATGTCATATTATAAGGTTTCAATAGTCTATTGTAACACCTACCCTAGGTAAAGTCTAGGGGGGGTGGTGTAGGGGCCGGCATTGTTGTATATATACTAGTGCGGATCATCCGAGAGATGTGCTAGTGTGGTGCTTGTTCCTTCTATGCCAACCAGGTGTCGCTTCGCGATACCCGTTTGGTACAAGATGGGGCAGCACCACGCCTCGCATCCAGCCCCTACTAAGGACCAGACGATTGGCAGAAGGGGACTGGACCTAGTCCAGTCCAGACGTATCTCTTTACCTTCTTTTAATAAAGTCCATCCGAACAGATGGGAAGTTAGGGGCTTTGCCCAACCTGAACATTTCTTGTTGTGTGCTGCTTGTAGTACTTAAGCGAGCCTAAGAGCCACCCAATCTAACACATAGAACGAACCGTTACATCAGTATTTACTACCTCACATCTGTCACCATGTATTTTTTAGAAAGTTTGTACCAAGTTTGCCTCACCTTTCTGAGGATGTATGTTTTCACCTAGGTTTTCTTCTAGACTAAAAATTCCAGTTGTTATCCTATATACAGTATCATACAAACTACTACCGGTACACCGATTCTAACTAGATTTTATCCAGCGATTGTCACACGGTCACATTGATGAAAAATCAACACATCAACCTTGTTGCATCATGTACCACCTTTTATTTTTTTCTCAATTTTTAAATATGTCAGTGGACTTGATATAGCCTCTCATTTCTCATAATTATCCTCCCTTTAACCTCGTGCAGAGACGAAGTGGGAATGTGGAGATATGTCAGTGGACTATTCTATGTATTATAATTATCAATGACATATTCAAACCAAGCTGACCAAGCTTCCCCTTGTAGAACCCAAGGCTCACCTGTTTTTAACCTGACAGGGTAAGTGACTTACTCACCCCCATCTGACTAACTCACCCCTGTCCTCCTCCAGTGAGCACCCCCAGGTCCCACCTGTGGATCGCCCACTGGAGGACATGATATCATATGCTATTTTTAGCCTCACCTGCCCAGGTGACTCACTCCTGAGAGCAGCTCCCTCCCTCCTACTCTGGATTGGACTGGATCCAACCAGATGGGGGCTGAGCTGCTCATCCCCCAGACTGAGTAACTGCGCACTTCCAGAAATAACACATGATGTATACTGAGTGGGACTCCCTTTATAAACAGACAGAACCCCACTCAGAGCATCTTATTCTTCTCCAAACCTAGACCCTACGACACTCAGGTGCCTTGGCCCCAGGATATAGCTTGGTCAGACTGGCGAGTAATATACTGTGTACCGTATTGATTACTCTCATGCCAATCTTACAATAAAGCTGGATCATCAACTGAATTGTCTGGACTCCTGTTAACTCACTTCATGACATGTAACGAATTGTGTGTTTTGTGGATATTCTGTGGTAAAATCTTGTGGACTAATGGTGTTTTTGGACATTTTGTGACAAAGGTTTGTGGATAAAATGTGATTTGTGGACACTTTGGGGTGATGGGTTTTAGACAGAGTGTGTCATGAGGATATGCTGTTATTGTTGGTTATGGACAAATTGTGTTTTATGGACACTTTGTGAAAATAGTCTGTTGACAGTACAGTTTTTATGCACACTTTGCACTGTGTCCTTGTGGACAAAATGTGAAAAAAATGTGATGTGGACAATATATGTCCTGTGGCTAAAATGAAGCACAACATACCCCACTTCATTGTCTATCTACGGAGTTGTGTTTATTTGGTCTATCTGAAAGCAGACTGTCCTCCCTTTTTAAAAGAGCTTTGATTTGGATAATTGAGCAATAGTTTGCTGATGTGTGAGGCAACAGGATGATAAGTGGCCACACTGTCAAAAATAACTTGGGATCTACCAGGGATCCTTGCAAAACTGAACAGTCCACTACTGTTATTGAAAAGCACTGAACCCGTGTAGTTTTTACAAGAAGCCCCAGGGGGCAGTACAGTGGTACAAAAATGTACAAAAAATCACGGTGAAAATGAATATATATCTCTAGCAACTTTGGGATTAGGAATACGCCGTTATTTTAACGATATTTGTTTTACCGTGCAGCAATGCTGCTTTGTTTAATAAGATTATGGTGTTTAAAACTTTTGTCAAACCATCCATCATCCCATGTAATCACCTGTAATGATAGGCTTGTTTGTTTTCATTTCATTTAAGGTTGGAAACCGTCAGGCCTTAGGCTCATCACCTATGACACCTGAAGAAAACTTCCTAAATGTAAGTAGTGGGTCGATGTCTGACTCCAGTGGCATCATGGAAGTGACTGATTCTCCTGAAGACGCTGCCTGGTTTTTACCAACTCAGCCAGACTTGGTGAGTGATGTTACTATCAACTCAACAATTGCTGATGCAAATTATACAATGCCTGAATTGCCTGATTGGTGTATGTACACATACTGTGGCCTAGTTGGCTTTGGACTCATTTCCAACACCTTAAACATAGTGGTGTTTGCCAGACTGAAAAGCTCAATCATGTACATTTATTTGTGGTGGATCGCTTTCTTGGAACTCTGCTTCTGCATCTTTCTGGCACCTGGAATTGCTATGCTTCGCATCCGCTGCACGGCCTCCTATCTGTTCGCTTGGTTGAACTTCCACATCTTCCAGCTATTGTGGTATATCGCCTCCAGTGCAAGCACTCTGCTGACAGTTGTGATAGCATATGACCATATATATCACATCAAATGCCTGCTAACAGCTCGCGCTGACATGACAAAGAAGCGTGCGCTGCATATGGTGGTCATCATCATCCTTGTCTGCATTGCTCTTCGAATTCCCTTCATATTGAACCTACAAATAGTACCAGTGACAACACTGAATGGAACAACCTTGTATAAAGGGAAATTAGTGAACACCTTGGAGCTCAGCTTCACTGTGCCTGTATACATAATGGCTTTTGTTTTTGACTATTTCAGTCCCACATCTCTCAGCATTTTGCTCTGTCATCATCCTGTACTACATGCACAAGATTGCAAAAGAGAGGAAGCGCATCATGGCAGTTCACATTGCTGAGGGCAATGCAGTAGCTACTGGAAATCAGCCATTTCTAAATGTCCCACCAGATGAGGAGAAGCTCAGGATAGTGCTTCTAGTAATGTCATTGATGAGCATTATTTGCAATGTCCCTGTCACTATCCTCAGGTTGATCTGGCCAGAAACTGCCAAACATTTTGACTTGAAGAACATTGCTAACTTCTTGTACATCTTTGACCACATCTGCAGTGTGTTCATCTACACAGCCACAGATAAGGCATACTGGGAGCACTTGGTCAGCCTGCTGAAACCTTCTAGCTCAAATGAATCAAATGGATCTCCCTCACCAGATCATCAGAATGTAGCAACAATTGAAAGTGTCCAGCTACATGAAATAACACTTAACAGAATTTAGATCACAGCTTATTTCCTCTGATAAATCAAGATGCATTTGAATCTAACATTTCTATGAGAATAGGAGAACTGTTGTGCTGAATTCAAGATCAGAGACATATTTAGCTAATTAAGTTGCTCTTGTGGATCAATCTTTCAATTACAATCATTTCCTTGTGATTTACAGTCATATCTTAAAACCTTTAGTCTGTGGTATTGAATGCCTAATGCTGTGTACATAATCTGAATCACACAGGCCCTTGTACTAATCTGAGCTAGCTTTTTTTTTATTGTAATGGGAATTGTTGGAAACCCTTGTGCCTCAGAATATTGGGAACCTATCGTACCATTGCTGAATAATCGTGAATAATCGCCCATTGCTTATAGATTTATAGTGCCCATTACCCCTGGCCTTATACAAGACAGGTGCTTAAAATCAAAGTTTACTTTCAGTGATAAAGGTATATTTCATGACCCCTATACCCGCAGTGCTCATACAAGACAGGTGCTTATTCAAAAACCCGGCACTTAAATGGGACAGTACGGTAAATTCTAACCTCCTCAGTCTCCTTCACAGTGGTGTTCAAAGAGGGATTCATAGTCATAATTATAGTGGTGTATGAAGTTCTGAAGGTCTGCTTATATCATATGAGGTACATAAAAACTAGATCTATTTGTAGGAGATATTTATTCTGAATTTCATGTTGTATGATTATTGTAGTAATTGTGAATATATGGGATATATGTGGCATGATCTGCAAAAAGGAGGTTTAGTGCAGAGGGTATTACAAGTATGAGCCCTTCCCGCTGTATGTACATATCTTATATTCTAATGGCGGTGGGTTCCTCCTTTCTCTCCTCAGTCATTGAAAACATAATATAGATAATCAATTTTCCAGCCCTCCTTGGAAGCTGCATGAGTTTGTTTATGTTTCATTCTTCACAGGCTGATAATAATATGTAAATAAATAGATATCACATGGGTGTCACATAATCAGAGATCTCCCACAACGCAAAAAATAAAAAATCTGACCTACCTACCCTAACATTTCAAGTCATGTTACTGGAAACACGCCTATATTTTTTTTGGCCTTTCACAATCCAATATAACACCAAGCTTGGCAAAATATATCAAAATTTAATAAATTGATGATTTGTTAAGTAAATTAGGTAAACAGATAGTAACACCTTTTTCTGTGGGCATCTAGATAAGTAAAATACCCAGAGATGTATCTGCTTCTTTGTGGTAAACCCAGAGTAACTTGACACAGCGGTTCTAATGAAAATGTCGTGAGGCATTTCACATGCTTCCTAAATGATGAGACTGATTTGAGGGATGTGGATCTTATAGAGCTTACACTCATCATTTGAATTAAACCAAAAAGTATTAGATTTCATACTTAGTCAAAACCACCAAGGAATCCTAATCAAAATAAGGCAAGCCAAGGCAAGTCAGGCACTTTGACTAATGGTTAGACACATTTGACTAAGAAAAACTTGGACACTTAGGCACATGCTTTTGACTAGGTATTGTTAGAAAGTTAGCCTTTTTGAGTAACACCTGACTAAGATTTTGAACATTATTATTTTCTGTGTAGGTTCCTATGTTTAGAGTTTCCTTACATGATCCTACCATTTTGAGTAGCAGGGAGAAGGGGTAATTACACGGAAAGATCATGTTGATTTATTGTGTACAATAAACACCTCAAAATCAAACATTTGAGCTTGGAAAGAGTTCTTATTTTAGAGGGATTTCTGTTTTTAAATGCTTTGCAACTATCTTATCCGACATGTGAATTGTGCATGAAGGTTACATTACCAGAGGCAGAGCTGTAGCAGAGAGCACAGAATGCAGTGCTATGGCAGTATGGGTGGTCAGTCGAAGGCACCCGGCACAAAAATTAATAGGGGACAAAATGGCTGCTCCTATGGGCCAAACTGAAGGTGTAAAATGTATACACTTTTTTGCATACATGTGTGTCAAGTCGTCAGAAACCATCACATTTCGGATGTTAAGGGTGAACAAGTCTGAATTACTTTATCAGTATTATTGTTGCTTTACTCTAGAAAACCTGATTATGCTGATGTACTTCCAGTAGTTCACTTTTTATAGCTTGTAAATTCGATCATATCACACCCAAGACCAAAATAAAGTTGGTGTTGACAAGGTTCATGTGAATGTAATACATCATGCTATCTGACTCTCGGTCAAAGCCAAATAACAGGGGGATCTAATTCTCTTTACCAGAGCAAGGGATCAAATGGGAAATTACCAAAAACGATGCTGATCACAACCATGTCACTGCTTTGAATTATTTAAGCCTTGGCTATGGCATAACCTTAACTTATAGAAGTAAAGGGACATGCTCATATAAAATCAAATACCCACCATGGTAACTAAAATGTCATGGCAATACTACCTGTTGGTCAAATACTCTGGAAAAATGTCGTTGGGATGGCCTACACACATTGCTCAGAGCCGCTCCCTTGTATTCTTAATACTTTAAAGGGGTCCTCTAATTAGAAAATAGACAACGATCTTCTTCACATCGAGACTGTCTGTTGTCCTATAATGCACGAATGCATCTGAGTGCATTATAGGACAACAGGCAGTCAAGATGGGAAGAAGGAGCTGTCTATTGTCTTTATAAAACATTGTACATTTCATTCCAACCAAACAAGTACCCAATCAAGGTATTTTTAGACCAATTAATAATACTTGACTGGTTTACAGCTATGGTGACCTTGCTCAGGTGTGCACTGTACTCATATAATGCACTCAAGGTCACCTCTATTGTGCAGCAGAGCACTGCCAGCTGTTTTATAATGCATTATAACAAATCAGCCTAGCCCAGTCTATTCACCAAAAGCATCATGCCAAGTCTCCAGCCTTGATATCAAAATTCACATGTGGCTTTTGCTCTTCAACATGACTTGTCTAATTATTGGAATGTCCCCCCAAAAAAAATTCATTCTTGAAAAAGAATAATGAAAACTTTAGCAATTGATATCCTAAACGCAGTTAGGAAACATGGGGCCTAGTGCATATGGAAATTAGGTGTAGATTTGAGAAAAGATTAATCACCAAAATGGCTGTAGGTTTTTGCTCAAATATGACTTGCAGCTTATGAACCATTTCCAGAGTAAGAACGATTTCTATTTATTTGCATTAACTTTTGAGCCATTATCTAGCAGAAGAATCTGTTGTGGTTTAAAGAATTAAGATTTAAGTGATTTAGCGCCACCTTTGTAAGATATCTAAAGGCCCTAGGGTGGCGTGGGCATAAAAATAGAAGCCCCTGAATGGTTTATATTGTACAAACAAACTTCACCCGTTCTCACCCTGTTTGTCTATAGACCCCACCTGATAATCCCCAATGATCTAAACATTTAAGTGGTCTATAGACGAAGGGATTAACATCTCTCCCCATCTTGTATACACCAAGCTGGTTTATGTCAAAAGAAGCTGTTTTACAAAATAGGGTGATATAAAGTCTACATAATTTGAAAATGTATGAGAATCTTTATACATTTTTAAAATAAATCCCTTAGCCTTAGAAGCACAAAAGTATTGATGATGAACACTAAAGAACTAACTTGGGAATAGCCTTAAAATGTCATGAAATAAATTGTTTCCATTTTTCTATCAAGTACTTTCTAGAGATGTCACTATTTTACTAAACAGAGTCCAGTAATGTAAGAAAAAACATTTTATTCTCTGGCGAAGATGAGTTGGGAACATGATCATATGAATGTAGGGGTCTTTGACATGGATGCCATTGCCGTTCATGTGATGGTTTTGCCATCTTGTGGGACACATCCAAACAAAGTATTTTATCTATTAATCATTTACTTTTTCCATCTAATATATTCACTGATTTAGTTGTTTCCCTTGGTCAGTACTGGAACTGGGGAACGCTCCTTTGTCAGATATTGTTATTCCAAAATCTAAGGCCATATATGTATACCTGTGCATCTTCTATATGCATATAAATAGGCCTAAAGGGGACTGCTTCCACATTATGGCAGTTACATTATGTATATATGTATCTACATCAAATTCCACTTTAGTTTTATGGGAGAGAGATCGACCAGGATTGACACTCACATCGTCACGTGAAGCATACTAATTTGCATAATAAGGATACTCCTGTGCACTGCGGGACAGGACCGGAAGGTGGGAGAGGGGGGCGGCAGGGATGGAAGTGGGGGGGGGGTCAGCCGTCCCGCCTCACTGAATATTCCATGATTCTGATCAATAGTCCCTTGACGACAGACTTTAGGAATGAGGAGGACCCAATGAATGCACTTAGCTGTCTCCTATAGCTGACACCAATCCGGTATCTAACGGCAATTGACAGAAACAGACTGGAGTTAACAGGCACTGGAGGAGGGGTTTGATGAAGAGTATACACCTGTGGATTAAGCTGCTGTTATGTATCTCTGTGTGAACTCCAGGGTGTATAAGTTTGTTAAGGTCATATAGATACACTTTATAAGCTCTATACAAGGTGTCACATGGACCTGGAGTGAATAGACTCACTCTACCAGAGGCAAATTTTAGGTGATACAAGGCACCCCTAAGGAGACAAATTATAAGATCTTAAAACAGAATATTCTTGGGTCTGCTGAACTTTTTTCAATTATTGCTTTAAATGGGGGACATCAGAACACTGATATTTTGCACAGCTTTCAATCTGATTTGATGCTTGAGGTTCCATATAGATTATACACTGCAAAATTCACAAACCATAGGGTTGTCTTTGTGGCAGTCAAGGAGGCATGTCAGCATAGTCACGCAAGGAATTCACAAGTATTCACAATCAGGGACATCAAAGTAACAAATGTCTGCCCAAAAGGTAAGTCTATGAATCTTTTGATAAGATCTTTAATATTATTTGCTCATAACTATTATCAAATTTCGATCATTATACCCTTAATTCCTAATATTTTTTGAATGTAAGGTACTGAAAATCTACAGGCCCACCTAGGGGAAACTACAAAAACAAAAGTGTTAGATAGCTTATTTTAGTTATTGATTCCCAGAAAATGAAATTGGGAGACTGTGGCGCAGAAAAAAGAAACTAATGAAATAGAGTGCATGTCCTTATAAAAGTAACTAGAACACCTTTCTTTGGCTCAAATACAGCATAATTTCCTGAATCATGATAAGTATATTTGCCGAATAACGGTATAAGTGTTGGATTTCAGCAAAAGCTATCTAATGATTCCCTGTCTGCTTATTATGCCAACATGGAAAGGGGAAATGATCAACGATCAAATGTAATCAATATAACTGCGTGGGTGATGTTCAGTTTGTTATGGCATATTACAGTGCAGCCATCTCCCGGTACTGAATAGTTCATCAGTGTACTTATCACTGGTTGGGGGATCTGCAGGTGCTGTATTGTGCTATGGTATTGGAAATGTATGGTAAACTCTCACTGTGGCTTTTGTGCTTAGATTTCCATGTGTTTAGGGTTGTGTTTAGGTTCATATTGTGTTTACTCTGGTTGTGCTTATGTCTGTTATGTGTTTACATCTGACATGTTTAGATAATGGTTCAAGTCTCTAGTGTTTAGCATTATGATATATTATGTTTAGACATGGTATCCATGGATATTAAACTTACATAGATCATTCCATGTATTACTCTAAGTGAGGCAGAGGACTTCATACTCCCAGGGAATATTCATCACATAAAATTATCCACCATAGGGAGTAACCCCATGTAGAGGTAGTAAAACAGAATGGCTAAGTGGGGAGACATTGTGGCTTTATATTTTCTTGTATTACACAGTACAGGTGTCTATGGTGGGCATTGCTCATTAAGATTAACCCAAATGATGTCGGATCCAAGTGACCAATTTAACATGTTGAATTATTCATATTAATGCACTTTAATATGGAATTACTCAATGTTGATTTACTAAGTTCTTTTAGCAGATATTAGATGAGAAGAGAGTATAACTGACTTTGGAAAGTAAATTTTGAAGAAAGTGCTGCCACATAGTGTGTCTTTTATATCTAAACACCTAAACATATATATATATATATATATATATATATATATATATATATATATATATATGTGGACCAACACAGTAAAAGGTACACCCGCGAGGGGTACCTTTTACCGTGTTGATCCACATATATCCTAAAAACCTACACATACTGCTTAAATGCTAAACATCTAAACATGTGTAGCATTGGTGTTTAGGAAATTAGAATAAAAGTGTTTAAATCCTAAACAGATGGCCAAGAATTCAACTACCTAGTCTATGTGTTTAGACTTTAAACATTTAGACCTCAACATGTTTAAAACCTAAGCCCCTTTTTTACAGTGAGGGCTCTACCAAAATAGGAAGTAATTTTTAGACAAGGATTCATATCTGGATAATCATCTGTGTCACGGGGGTTGTTTCACATGTACAAGTTCAACCTTGGACAGTATCTTCCCAGGGGAAAACAAACCCACAACATTATACATTAAACACTAAAATTCCCAATTATTAATGTATTTCCCATTTGCCAACAGGTGCCTCGTGGGGGGTCCTCCACCAGTCAGGTACAGAAAGGGGAGAGGGATCCTGCTGCAGACAAGTACTATGACAGAATACAGAATGAGAATGAACTGGCACGTCTTCTCAAAGAGATAAGGGACAAGGAGAGAGAGCACTCTCTGTATAAGGAGGAGACAAAGAGGAGACTACTCAGAGACTCGTATGTCCCAATTTTGATATATCATGACTATGATAACTAATCTTGATGAGTGATCTTTCTTACAGTTTGAATTTCATTTCAAAATGCTGCACAAGCTTGTAACTTTAAGGTTTAACCAGGAATGTAATTTTGATACCGTGAGCATTATCCCTTTATCAAATATAGACAGTTTAATTTTCAGCTTGACTGAAATTTCTTGAAAAAAAGGAGACAAACTGAGCAGTCTTTCTGGGTCTGTGTGTTGTATCACTTAAGGTCTTAATTGCCTTCCATCCATCTATATCCCAATGAGAATAGTATTGCCACTTTCTTCGTCATAAACTAAATGATTTATTTAATATCTGAAATTAAGTAATTAACCCTACAGCAAGGAGATAGCCCTATTGGAGAAGGAGAATGAAGAGTACAAGGTTACCTTAGCCAATGCTGAGGCTGAGTGTTTCACTAAGAGGGACGAGTCCACCCTGTCTTCCCTCCACACCAAGCTGGACGAGGAACAACAGGTGCTCCAGGACATTAAGGATGAGAAGGAGAAACATGAGGAAGGCCAGGCCAAGGTTAGTTCTATCAGTAGAGGCTATTGATTAAGTTAAGGTTGCTTATTAAACCCTAAAGGTATTAATGGATGATCTTTTTTATATAAACAATATATACAATTTCCAGTTTTTAATTCTGCTTACTGTGCTAACCATTTCAACAATCACTGACAATGGGGCATTGCAACCTTTATCTTTTTAATGTGATATAGATCTACAGAGACTATAATCATAGTGGACTATATTGGTGAGATGTTTGCAGCTTGAACATGTATAGTATTCGTAATAATGGGGGTTTCCCCGTGCGTCCTTCATCGGTTTACAAAGAACAGTCTCTATATTTTATTTTTCACAGATTTCTCAGATGGAAAAGAAGATAAAAGACCACCGTAGGAATGTGGCAGGTTTGAAGGGAGGAAAGACAAAAGGGAAGATCAAGATTACTGAGGGGAGGGTGGATAAGGTGACCAACGCAACAACCTAATATGTAACTTTGCTTATAATATGTGTGTGTCCATCACATGTTTCCTATAATACTTAGTTACTTAACCACATAATTATTGCAGTGGACTGGCCCTGTTCAGTGGAATGATGAACGTAAATGAACCACATTCCATCATTGGATCTCTCTGTCTCTACCTCTGTCTGTCTGTGTCTGTCTGTCTGTCTGTCTGCCTCTGTCTCTGTCTCTCTGTCTCTCTCTCTCTCTCTCTCCTTATACCAAATACTTAAAATGGTGTATACCATGAACAATGAAGCTGTTAACCACGTTATATTTTGTACATGTCAAAGTCATATTGTAGTTATATCAAAAGGATGTAACTTGAAGGTACAATATGTGACTCACCTAAACCAAACAAAAACGAAAACATGTCTTTATAATGATCTGTAAACCATTCATGGAAACAGGCCACCAAGGAGCTGTGTAAGAAGCTGGAAACCAACAAAAAGAGTAGACAGGAGATAGAGGACCTGAGAAGGGACCAGAAGAAATTCCACACTATCTACACCAAGATGAGCACACAGCTGGGTCTTCTGAAAAAGGAGATACATCAGGAGGAGGAGAAGTGTAAGGACTCTTTCCGCCAAAGGTGAGAGACTGCAATTGGTGTAGGGTAACTCGCCCCTGACTCGACCACTAGGCATGTTGGTACCTTAAGTTGACCATCTTGTCTTATTCCAAGTTATTTTCATAATAAATCAGGATTGTTGATGTCAAGTGCAGGATACTCTTTATTGTAGTTAATGAAGCAAAGTCAACTGGGGGCAGTATACAATCCGAAAGAAATTAATCCAGGGTGGTTGACTTATGGTACATGCCTACTGGTCGGGTCAGAGGTGAGTTACCCCATACTGGAAAAGCTTAGTGTGACATTTCATAACAACAGGTGAGTTGCTTGTTCCAGTGCAATGGGGGGTCCTATGATGTAGTTCAAACATGTGTCTGTCTGATTCAATGGATCTGATTGTTCTCCTCCACATCTAGAAGTGTCAGAAAGGCTAAAACTCAACATGATAGGTTGATAACACTGCATTTCCGAAGTTGTAATCCTTGGGAAGAAAACATGTGACCCATCAAGGTAAAACACCCCTCCGCGGGTGATTTTTAATTCCCTATTTGGCCACCAGGGGGCATTGGAGGGGAAAAATTAATCTAAAATCATTATAAAAATATGTTAAGCTAATTTTGATTCAGGGATATTCACCAAAAGCTGAAAACAGAAATGGAAAATTCCTTTTGGTCAAAATCTATGATAAAAATCAGCATATTGTTATGTATTTTTTTTTACGAAAAAGGCTGATTTATTGTGTTTTTAGATATAATAATGTATTGTGGCGAAGTCGCTTCGAGTCAACGACTTCTGCAGGACTTCGCGGGGCAGACTGGTTCGGTCCCGCACCGCGAGGTGGCGCGCCGCCCGTGGCGACTATATAACGAGCCGCGGGACGGCCGCCTCCTCAGTCAACCTCGACTTGTCGCTGGGCATGGACCGATCCAGTCTCCCTAGCGAAGTTGGCTCTAGGAACGACATTGATGAATGTTTGAGAATTGATAACACATTACAACTGCTGTTTGTACTCGCCTTTTATTATACAGAGAATATACGGGTGTCACTTTCCCTTACTCTACTACAAACGCCTCTGGTCTTGTGTCCAACTTATTCATTACAGTGGTGACAGCGGGTAACTTGGTAGAAATTTTTATTACTTTCTCCTAAGGGAACCCACTGATTCGGATAGTTGGTCACGAAATCGGGAAAATGGCAAGTACTAGTGCGTCTAGTGATGGCCTTACAAGAGAAGAGAGGGAGGAGATGATGGCGGGGGTGAGGGGGACAGTCATACAGATCGACGAAGAAGTTATGTTGCGGTTACCTCCGGGTCCCGCAGTCCCGCAAGGTCCCGCAGTCCCGCAAGGTCCCGCAGTCCCGCAAGGTCCCGCAGTCCCGCAAGGTCCCGCAGACCTGCGGTCCCGCAGTTTACCGGCACCTCAACCATCGGAACTGCCAACCACCGGGAATAATATCCTCCCACCGTCTTCTGAGCGAGCAGAAAAGAAGGAACCGTTGGACAAGTCGACTTTGTTCGCCCCCAGTGTTGCTGTGGCTCATACCTTGGGGGGATCTCCCGGGTTGAACCTAAAGGAACAAGGGGGGCGAGGGCTGGAACCCCGAACCGAGCAGCCTCCCGCGGGGGAAGGTCTGACCGGAACGGAGGGTGGCCCCCAGTCTAACGGCCGGAGTCTGGTACCTCGGGGAAAAGTCGGGGACTGTGCCCCGATGGGTGGACTCGGAGTAGGTCGACTTTGGGAGCGATAGGGACCGGCACCCCATTCTGGTCTACAACCCCCCATGGGGAGGTGGCGGGTGGTCCCTCCCCACCCCATCCTGAGACGGAAGATGAAAAACGACTACCCTCAGCGAGGCCCAAGGGTCGCCCTATAGTGTCACCCCCGGGGTTCTACGGCCGACCATCGACCGTGAGTCAGGGTGCTTGGCCGGAGGACCACGGGAATAATTCTCCTTGGTCAATGCCAGCACCCCACGTCTCCTCATCACCTGACCCGAGGGCACATATCGAGATCCCCACCGTCTGGGGAGGGGTACCTGTGGATCCGGATGAGGAGAGACGACAAGCCTTGTGGGTGCAACAATGGCGACTGAGTGAGGAAAGGCGGCGGGAGGAGGCCCGGTTGGCCATCCAGGAGGGAGAACGACTGGCTCGGGCCCAGCAGCTTCTGCGAGCGGAAGAAAAGGAGCGGGAGCGGTCCAAGGAGGAGGCGAGAAGTCGTCGCCTTGCCGAAGAGAAAGCAAGGGAGCTAGCGTCTTTGACGGAGCAAATGTCTTCAATGTCACCTGGTGAACTGGACCCCCCATCATCCTCTGACCCCGCTCCGCTGATCGACTCGACTGCCCGAGAACTGGTGCCGGAAGGAGGGCCTGCTCTGGCAGAATGGAAAAGATCAGCAACCGAACATGGGTTGTAGACACCGTCACGATCTGGCCCGGTAGCGGATGCTAACTCGATGGGAAGTCGCTCGACTAGTAACATAGGAGGAATGGTGGGTGAACCTCATCCTCCCTTGTCGTTGCCTCGGTGCCTGTCTACTGACGCTCTGAAGGAATGGGGCCCCCGCGATAAGTTGTCCAAACCGATCTTTATGCCTGGTAAATTTGACGGCACAGGGCATTTACCAGAATACCTGTCACACTTCGACTTATGCAGAAGGGCCAATGGGTGGAATAATTCCGACGCGGGCGTTTTCCTAGGCCTTAGCCTGACGGGAGTGGCCCGACGTCTGATATCAGGGATCGAGACGGGGACGGAGGCCGGGTACCTAAGATTGAGGCAGGCCTTGGTAAACCGGTTCCAGCCCCCAAATCAGAGCACCGTGTACAAGTCTAAACTACGTTCGTTGGAGCGAGCCAAGGGTACTTGTCTGCAGTCGCATGCTGAAGAGATACAGAGATATATGCGCTTAGCATACCCATGTGCCGACGATTCCACCGTGGATATCATGTGCCGTGATCGCTTTATAGAGAGCCTCCCCGACGAACGACTGCATCAGTGGATCTATCAGGCTATGCCAGACGACTTATCCGGCACCATCCAAGTTGCCCTACACGCGGAAGCGTGCCTTCGGTCGGGAGGGGGCGACAGGGGAGCAGCGGCAGCCCGCGCGTCATCGACGACTATGGCTGAGGAGCTTGCCGCTTTGCGGAAGGAGATGAAAGACGGGCAGGCCCGCTCCGAGGCCTCGCTGGCTCGCACTGACGCGGCTCTCAAGAAATTGGGACGTCCTCAGGAAAGCAAGAGAAGGGAGTCGACTCGAAGCAGGTCACCTGTCAGTTGTTTCCATTGCACCAAAGAGGGGCACTTCCGGCGCGACTGCCCTGAGTGGAAGGCTAGAATCCATGAGGCTGAAGGACAGGGCCGTAAGGCCACCGAGGTGAAGCCAGCGGAAAACTAGACTCGGTCCTGACTGACTCCCAAGTCAGGACCGAGGATAGGCAGATAGAAGAGGCAACTACAGAAGTTAAGGGACGACTCGAGATGGGAGGAGCGGGCCTCCTGGTTGAGGGAACCATTGAGGGTAGACCAGTCCAGTGTTTGGTGGACACGGGTGCTACAGTAAATTTGGTGTCCCTAGCCTGGTGGCAGGAAAATGGGGGTGAGAGGGAGCTCCCCCCCTCCCAAGAGCGAGTCTATTCTGTAGAGGGCCGACTTATGCAGCTACGGGGACGTTGGGAAACTGCACTGTCTTTGGCCAGGGGAGCCTGGCCCATCATCTTACACATAGCTGATATGCCGACTGAAGTGATTTTAGGGTCTAACTTTCTAAGGGAGGCCCGCATGATGGTGGACATGGCAGGCGAACGACTAGTGCTCCCGGCTGCCCCGCGGACCACTCCTAGTGCGACTCTAGTTTGCCGGATAGTCAACCAGAAGACTACAGTCCTATCCCCGGGTTCTGAAACCGTCATTGACGGTTACGTGGTGGGACCGTGGAAGAGTGCCAATCTAGGTCTCGTGGAGGGCCTATGAGAGAAAGAGGACAAAAGAGGGCTCTTGGTGGGGAGAGGCCTGATAGACCCCCGTGAGAAGGTGGCTCCATTGCGACTATTTAATCCAGGTCAAGACCCGTCATAGTCTATCGTGACATGGAGTTGGCCACGGTGGAGGAAGTAGGCGAGGTCCCCACAGAGGAGCAAGAAGACAGCCCGTCTCACTGTCGGATAGTTACGTCTGAAGATCCTCGGGTGGAGCCTATGGTGCAGTCTCTGGTGAGTGGGGTAGAAGGCAAGGAGCGGGAGCAACTAGAGGAGTTGCTACGCTCCCACGCTGGCGCCTTTCAACTGGAACCAGGGGACATCGGCCGGGCTAACCTCGTGGAGCACCACATTAGGACCGATGGTCATCCGCCAATAAAGCAGCCACCACGTCGCCTGGCCCCTCATCGTAGGGGCCTAGTAGATGAGGAAGTTGACAAGATGCTCGAAGCCGGGACTATTGAGCCAGCCGAGGGCCCCTGGGCGTCACCCGTGGTCCTTGTGCGAAAAAAAGATGGATCAATGCGTTTCTGTGTCGACTATAGACGACTTAACAAGGCGACAGTGAAAGACGCATACCCCTTGCCACGGATCGACAACAGCCTGGACACACTGGCGGGATCTAAATGGTTTTCGACCATGGATCTGGTCAGTGGATACTGGCAAGTGGCTATGGCTCCAGAGGACCGGGAAAAGACGGCTTTTGCCACCCATTGGGGATTGTATCAGTTTACGGTTATGCCCTTCGGGCTTTGTAATGCCCCCGGCACCTTTGAGCGCCTGATGGAGGTTGCCATGCGAGGGCTCCAATGGAGCTCTTGTTTGGTGTATCTTGATGACATTGTGGTCTTCTCCCAGACCTTTTCCGAACACTTGGTGAGGTTGGGGGAAGTACTAACTCGACTTCAGAAGGCAGGGCTGAAAGTTAAACCGACTAAATGCTGGCTGGCGAGGCGGGAGGTTTCTTTCTTAGGCCATGTTGTGAGTCGGGAGGGCATCTCCACGGATCCAAGGAAGATAGAAGCGGTGCGCGACTGGCCTACCCCTGCTTCACTCACTGAAGTACGCAGCTTCCTCGGTTTAGCAGGCTATTACAGGGCTTTCGTGCCTGGCTTTGCTACTCTCTCAAAACCACTAACCACCCTGGTGGACAAGGGCAGAGTCTTTCGCTGGGATCACGACTGTGAGGCCGCCTTCAACCGGATAAAGCAGTTGTTGACTGAGTCGCCTATTCTGGGATACCCCCAAGAGGAAGGACAGGTAGTCCTTGACACCGATGCCTCCGATATGGGTTTAGGGGCTGTACTGTCGCAGGAACAGAGCAAACGCGAAGTGGTCCTGTCTTATGGCAGTCGTACTCTGACCAAGGCTGAACACAATTATTGCGTGACCCGGCGGGAATTACTAGCGGTTGTCTTCGGCTTAAAAAAATTCCGCCACTACTTATTGGGTCGTCGCGTATTGATTCGAACAGATCATGCGGCCTTGAAATGGGTCATGTCATTCAAGGAACCCGAGGGGCAGATAGCACGTTGGCTACAGGTAATGGACATGTTCGACTTTGCGTTGGAACATCGCCCAGGAAGTCGCCACGGCAACGCTGACGGCCTCTCACGCATTCCTTGTCGCCAGTGCGGTCGCTCCGAAGAAGAGGGAGATGACGCTACCGTCTCTACCAGTCACGTCTTCGCGATAACCCGCCAAGGTGCTTCTGATCCTGACCGGGCGGAGGAGGTACGGGGCGAGTGGCGAACCGATCAGAGGGAGGACCCCCTACTTTCTCAGGTAATACCTTGGGTGGAGAGTGGCACCCCACCTACGGCAGAAGAACTACGGGGAAAATCATACCCGCTTCGGACTATGGCGGCACAATTTCAACGTCTCGAGATCCGACAGGGTCTCCTAGGTCGGTGGTGGTTCGCTCCGGGCACCACGCGCCACTTTCAGCTGGTGGTCCCTGAGAAGCGAAGGAGGGAGGTCTGGGAGTCTTGCCATGGGGCAGGCATCGAGGGGAACTTCGAACACCCGAACGATTCGGAACGATTCGGAAGTGTGCGGAGCGATGGTATTGGCCGGAATTCAGGTGCGACTTGACCTACTGGGTGGCCACCTGCCCGGAGTGCTTGGAGAGAAAACCTGAGTAGGTTTCGCGAATTTGATGCATTTGGAAAAATCAGGCTTCAGACCCTTTGGGGGGTACTGTAAGGCTCCCTTATATTTTTTTTCATGTGTTTTTTGTGTTATAGCGTAGGGGTTTTTATGCTCTCTCTGAAAATGTATAGTTTTACCTTTAAAGATTTTTTTTGGGGGGGGAAATTTACCCCTTTTTGACGAAAAAGTCACGTTTTTTTGTTTTCTCTCACGCAGGATTCTCAATTATAAAAAAAATTGCAGTCAAATCCTGTCGTTTATTTGTTTTAAAGTCCAGGAATACACTTGGGCTAACAAAACAGGAGGTTTTAGGGCTCCCCCCCATCCAAAATCTCACAGGAGGTATTTAACTGAAGAAGATGAAAATTTCTTGACATGTCAACAATTGCCCGGCTATGTACCTCAAAATTAATTTCTCATTTCCTCATTTCTCCTGTATTCCCCTCTAGGCTTTAACTCTAATTACCTTTAAAATAGTATTCTGCATATGTAATAGTTTGGATGTAATAATATATTTATGTATATCTGTCATCTATCCTTGGCTCAGCCCCCCACTCCTTATTTGGACCGCCTCAAAAATGATGCCTGTCAACAATTGCTCGGCTGTGAAACATGCCATCAGTGCTTCCATGTTATAATTATTTAACTATGTACCATATGTTCATCTTATGTGGACCCATGCCCCTCCCATTCAGGCCAAAGATGGTGCTCGTAGCATGTGTACAAGCAGAGCCAGGCAAGAAGTTCCCTGTAGCCCTGGGCGGGAAGTCAACAATTGCCCGGCCTGCCCCCTGTCAACAAATTTGTAAGTTAATTGACTCTCCTCCCATCTAGCGTCACTTTCGGCGGTCGTAACGGGTACCTCCTTCTTCTGCACCCCTTTCCCCGTTGACAGGGACGCCGGTCTGCGGTAAGTTAACTTGATTTTTCTTCGACTGGCCTTACAAAAAGTGATGAACCTCGTATTTTTACACCCATTTCTGCCTGATCACCTTCCCCAGTGCCTCATAAAGGTCCATAGGCCCAACTGATATCGTTTTTTATATCGCTCTTGATGTGTTCTCTTCAAAAACAACATTAATTACCGCACCCGCACTCATACATCACTGTCTGGCTCCTTTAAAGCAGTTGTCAACTATTGCCCGGGCAGTTGTTGACATAGCCGGGCAATTGTTGACACCCTTAAACCTTATCTATCTTAGTAGTTTGCACTCGAAAACGAGCCAAACTTAGAACTAAGACCCTTTATATCATTCCACACCTTATCATTCTCATTTGGTTCCTTATCTCAGTCTTATAGTAAAAAAAATCCCCCTTTTCTGCCCGAACTTTTGCCCGGGCAATTGTTGACATGTCCTGGCACTATTTAAATGTGTTCTGTCTCTCTCAATTCTCATCCCTAGTGAGTCACAATTATTTTCTTGACTGGTTATAACATGTCACATCTTTTTATGTTTGTTTACTGCCTTATTTATTTAAATAATGTAAAATTTCAGCAGTTTTTCCCAGCGTTTTTGCCCGGGCAATTGTTGACATAGCATGGTAAACCCTCTCTATGTCTCTTTTTTATACCAGTACTCCCAATTAAGTCAAACTGATTTCCATGCCAAGAGATCACATGTTACAAGTTCTCAGAATTCTGTTTCCTCCCTTAGGTATAGGAAATAGTTTATCCATAAGGGTTGGGGGGGGGTTGAAATATACTATAAAAAATATGTAGGTCTACCCCTATGTCATAGCCTTAAAACCTCATACCCCTTCGATGTTCTATCATGTCATATTCTATTACAGTTCTCAAAATGCCACGCAAGAGGAAATCCCTTGTACAAGATGAGATGGTGGTGGGATGCCTCCCCCCCCTTGTCAGGCCTCCCAGAGGAGCCCCTCTGTATGTTCTAGAAGAGTGGCTAACAAGACACCGTCTCGTTTATCGTTATATGACTGAGGAACAAAAGGCTGTCTTCCAGTCCATTAGGTCTAACTACAACACCAGGAAGCGTGATAAAAACAAAAAAAAGGGGGAGGACTCTGAAGCATATAAAGAATACCTAGCAGACATACAGGAAGTAAGTTTTTTTTGATTTTTCAGAATTATTTTTCCACAAAGCATATAATTAATACATGAACAATGCGAGGTGTTCAAATCAGGTTACTAAAACTTGTAAGTCCTTACTCCTCTGATAGAGAAAAGTAATTAAGTAGAATTTTTTACTCAGAATGTTATTCAACTTTAAATAAATGTATGTCAAGCAGACAAAGGTTCATAATTTTAATATTTTATTCAGCGAAACAAGCCAGCTGAGGGGACGCCAGCCATGGAAAAACGTAGGGAAACTTGGCGAAACAGCCAAAAGAAGTCGCGAGGTTAGTATGTACATGTTTATAAATGTCAAGGTGAATATTGAGACTCCATAGGAAACACACTGAGACCATGTGTCATGTTTATGTTTCAAAAAGGCTGCGCATGCGCGGTGGGTGTATGACGTCATCGTGCGGATTTGGCGCTGGTTATTTAACACAGGGATGCAAAACACGGTCTCAGTGCTTTTTCTATGGGGCATCGATATTCAGCTTGACATAAATAGATAGAACTAAACGACCGTGGTGTACGAGGTGGCCGATCCACCCCGAGGACACCAGGGAAGTTTAGTTCTATATTTATTTTATGTTTTAATTAACTGAAAATTAACAAAATCCATTACCGTAGTGCCCCGTACAAGCGGTGGTCCGCCATTTTGAATGTTTACACGCACCCAGAACACTGGGGTGTGGCGATCGGCTCCGCAATGCTATCTCTACAGGAAGAAGTTATTCACATAAAATAAAATTAATATCTGCCCCTATGTTTTTCAGAGAAGAAAAGGACTCCGCCTAGTCAGAGGCGGCGAACGAGGGCAGCTGCCTCCACCTCAGGGTCTGACTCTGAGGTGCAGCTGCCAGATACCAAAAAGCGACGCGTCAAGAAGAAAAAGCAGAAAACTCCCATCCCCCCTCCCCCTTCGCCATCACCTTTGGACCTGCAAGAGGCAGGTACATCTGTAGATGCAGTGACTGAATGGCAGCCTGCTGGAATGGTGAGCTCAATGGGCATTTAAAATTATCACTAGCACTTGGCTTGCATATTAATGAAAGTCAATCTATACTGACAGTCCAGTTAGCTGGCATTTTCCTCGCTGCTTAAGTAACAGCCTATAAAATTTTATTTTATGTCAAGGTGAATATCGATGCTCCATTGACAATGCACTAAACCCCCGTATTGCACCCCTGCGTTAAATAACCAGCGCCAAATCTGCACGATGACGTCATAGGTCTATTGCGCATGCGCAGCATTTTTGAAACGTAAACATTCAAAATGGCGGCGGTCAGGATTTCGCGATGAAGATGACCTGCACGGCAGGCCACCCTCGTGAAGAAACGGTCAGCTCTTGAAAACTGCTCATCGTTCACCTTTACCATTTTATTTCATCTGGTCTGGTACCTCACGAGTACACTAGGCTATTTAAAGCAGTCATTTATATTGTAAAAGTAACCAGCGCTGTACATACCAACCCATTTTTATATATAGGGTAATTATCATTAACATGTTGGTAAGTACTTTCAAAACTGAAATAGAGAAGTCATTTATGTGCAGCCACACAATATCGTCTTATTCAAATGGCTTTGAAGCAGTCTCCATAAAGTGAGTTTTTGTGTCCAGGCTGATAGCACTGGCAGTTTTAAAGTTTTTTTCTCCGCCACTGTTTCCTTACAGTCCTTACAGTCCCTAGAGGACCAGGCTGCCCGTCGAGCCATGTTACAGGAGCTGGAGGAGGAGACCTCTACTCCAGGGACGGAAGAAGAAGCCACCGACCCTAATAAAAAAAGAAGTCCACGAAAGAGGCTGTCTTTTACTAAGGACAAGTCCCCGGCTGCTGCTGCTGCGAGTATGTGTTTTGCTTTCTTCAATTACACATAATCTCCTTTGTCATGCACCAATGAGTATCAATTACCCCCTCTCTCTGAATCGTATTTTGGAATTTCCCTTTTGTTTATGTCAACATTTGCCCGGGCAGTTGTTGACATGTCAACAATTGCTCGGGCAAATGTTGACATGCACGTCTGTACCTCTGTACCTCTGTTTTATAGCCTTAACTAAGAATGACTAGGAGTGGCTAAAAATATCTCTCTATTTACAGAGAGTCGTAAGACAGACATGACATATGTTGAGATACCCGTTTTCACCTCACCTGAACGCAGCACGGAGGGATCAACAGACTCTAGTAAGTGAACATTTGTTCTATTGTATAGTTTGGATGTGATATGATAGAAATACGCTTAAGCAGTCAATAACTTTCCTTATACTTGTAACCATGCAGCCAATTGTAAGCAATTATTGGTATAGAATTTATAATTACGTCAAGGTAAATACTAGTGCTCCATTGACCATATAAACTTATCGTCGTTCACCTTTAAATACCATTTTATCTTCTTACAGCCATAACTGTGGTAGACACAGACTCCACTCCATCTCTGCCCTCCTCACCCACTCCCTCGTACAAGGGGAAGGGGAAGGGGAAAGGAAAGAAATCTAAAGGGTAAGTTCTCACACTAAATTCTGATGGATATGTATGTTTGAGTTACTATAGTAGACTTTACAATTTCATTGTTTATTTAAATGATTTCAAACTAACAATGGTAACAATGTTCAACGGTTCTTGAATATATTTCATGGTGAACTTTGCTTAAATTCCCCTAACTAGTACCCTTTCTTCTTCAAATTTCTTGACATGTTTTGGTTTGAATTTTTACGGTTGTTGTAACGATCGTTTCGCCTTTCCTTTCAGAAAACGCAACTAAACTATGTTATTATGCACAAGAGGATGGAGTATGATATAGATCTATATTTAGAGTGCTGTCCACAACACATATTACAAGTGCAGTATTCAGTTTTTATACCTTTATACGGTCAGGCGCAAAACGACAACGCAGAGACACATGTGGCACATAGTGTTCCTGAGGTTTTTAGTGCATATTACATTATTCTTATACTTTTATTATTATTTGACTGTAAGCCATAAGATGCATTTTAGGAGGTATTGTCCGCCGCTCAGGCGCAAAATCACAACAGAGACACAGGTGACCAGCTCACCGGTATCACTGCCCGACACATAGTGTTCCTGAAGTTTTTAGTGCATATTACATTATTCTTATGCTTTTATTATGATTTGACTGTATGGCACTGTGTACCGGTAGCACTGCTGCCTGCCACATATCTAGAGTTCCTGAAGTTTTAAGAGAGACACAGAGGGCTGTCTGACACTTCATTTTTAAAAGTATATATATATACTTTATCTTGCATTGTCATTGCACTTCACATCTATTCGACATTTTTAGAGTCTCATGTTTTATTTCCTTACTTTTATTATGTAAAAGACATAAACATTGACTTTTTGATTAAAGTTTTAAAAATGTTAATTCTCTACATCCCTGTTGTTATTCTACTTGAGTAAAGATGTCTATGCATCGCAAAGTTTTATTCAGAGGCATGAGGCATGCAATAGGTATGCAGAGGCAATATTTTAATACAGTAAGAATATCAGTCCATTAGTCACTCATCAAAAGGAGACAGTATATTGCATGAACTATCTTTAAAAAAAATACTTCCTCACATCCATTTCATCCCACATCGTGCAGTTGTAAGTGGAAGGTAAAGCTGAGGTCTCCAGCTTCAACTCCTCAGAAGTAAGTAAATTCATCAATACTTGTCCACTGATTTTTTACTGTTATATAAGAACTCACAACTTTATGCAAACTATGTACAATAGCCTGAAAAGATGTATCATCATTTCTTTTAAGAAATCATGAAGAGTTCTAATTTGCCTCTTTTTAAAGCAAAATGAGTTGTGCACAGATACCTGTACATACTTTGCCTTTGACCTACAGGAAAAGAGATACCCTTATTCCATATGAAAAATGGCTTTCGGAGTTTGTACACAAGTCGCCGGATAAGGTGTCTGCTGAGAATCCATCGCCGACTACCGACCTATCGTGTGCAACGCCCGATAACGACAAGGATATCGGTACTGAGTGAGTATTTTTTCCTTCCTTGTCACGGGCATGTACATCGCTGACATGTAAATGTTTGCCTCTTCCTCTACACTGTGTAGTATAAACTTTAGCTAAGCTAGCATTAAATGTCAGCACCTTGTGTTGAATCATTACTAGTACATGAATCGAACTGTGAAGTCCTTCAGACCTGTATTGAGTTGTTTCTTCATAACTTAGAGTTGAAATATGTCAAGACTGTTTCCTCATGCATCCATCCCTAACCTAACTTTTAATCCAAACCCCCGACTGTCCAGAGACACCAAGGTGGCTGCCCCCACTACCAATGTCAGCACCGAGGATCCATCGCCGACTACAGACCTATCGTGTGCAACGCCCGATAACGACATGGCTTCGGCAGATCAGGAGTCCTCTCCTCTTTCCGAGGATCCATCGCCCACTACCGACCTATCGTGTGCAACGCCCGATAACGACATGGCTTCGGCAGATCAGGAGTCCTCTCCTCTTTCCGAGGATCCATCGCCCACTACCGACCTATCGTGTGCAACGCCCGATAACGACATGGCTTCGGCAGATCAGGAGTCCTCTCCTCTTTCCGAGGATCCATTGCCGACTACCGACCTATCGTGTGCAACGCCCGATAACGACAAGGATATCGGTACTGAGTGAGTATTTTTTCCTTCCTTCTCACGGGCATGTACATCGCTGACATGTAAATGTTTGCCTCTTCCTCTACACTGTGTAGTATAAACTTTAGCTAAGCTAGCATTAAATGTCAGCACCTTGTGTTGAATCATTACTAGTACATGAATCGAACTGTGAAGTCCTTCAGACCTGTATTGAGTTGTTTCTTCATAACTTAGAGTTGAAATATGTCAAGACTGTTTCCCCATGCATGCATGCCTAACCTAACTTTTAATCCAAACCCCCGACTGTCCAGAGACACCAAGGTGGCTGCCCCCACTACCAATGTCAGCACCGAGGATCCATCGCCGACTACAGACCTATCGTGTGCAACGCCCGATAACGACATGGCTTCGGCAGATCAGGAGTCCTCTCCTCTTTCCGAGGATCCATCGCCCACTACCGACCTATCGTGTGCAACGCCCGATAACGACATGGCTTCGGCAGATCAGGAGTCCTCTCCTCTTTCCGAGGATCCATTGCCGACTACCGACCTATCGTGTGCAACGCCCGATAACGACAAGGATATCGGTACTGAGTGAGTATTTTTTCCTTCCTTGTCACGGGCATGTACATCGCTGACATGTAAATGTTTGCCTCTTCCTCTACACTGTGTAGTATAAACTTTAGCTAAGCTAGCATTAAATGTCAGCACCTTGTGTTGAATCATTACTAGTACATGAATCGAACTGTGAAGTCCTTCAGACCTGTATTGAGTTGTTTCTTCATAACTTAGAGTTGAAATATGTCAAGACTGTTTCCCCATGCATGCATGCCTAACCTAACTTTTAATCCAAACCCCCGACTGTCCAGAGACACCAAGGTGGCTGCCCCCACTACCAATGTCAGCACCGAGGATCCATCGCCGACTACAGACCTATCGTGTGCAACGCCCGATAACGACATGGCTTCGGCAGATCAGGAGTCCTCTCCTCTTTCCGAGGATCCATCGCCCACTACCGACCTATCGTGTGCAACGCCCGATAACGACATGGCTTCGGCAGATCAGGAGTCCTCTCCTCTTTCCGAGGATCCATCGCCCACTACCGACCTATCGTGTGCAACGCCCGATAACGACATGGCTTCGGCAGATCAGGAGTCCTCTCCTCTTTCCGAGGATCCATTGCCGACTACCGACCTATCGTGTGCAACGCCCGATAACGACAAGGATATCGGTACTGAGTGAGTATTTTTTCCTTCCTTGTCACGGGCATACATGTACATCGCTGACATGTAAATGTTTGCCTCTTCCTCTACACTGTGTAGTATAAACTTTAGCTAAGCTAGCATTAAATGTCAGCACCTTGTGTTGAATCATTACTAGTACATGAATCGAACTGTGAAGTCCTTCAGACCTGTATTGAGTTGTTTCTTCATAACTTAGAGTTGAAATATGTCAAGACTGTTTCCCCATGCATGCATGCCTAACCTAACTTTTTATCCAAACCCCCGACTGTCCAGAGACACCAAGGTGGCTGCCCCCACTACCAATGTCTGCACTGAGATCCATCCATCGCCGACTACGGAATGCCCCAAACTCTGTGTGAATCACAACGTTCCAATGTGAGTTGTATTCTTTTAGAAACTACACAGCCATATCTCAGTGCATTTTTATCATGCTCTCAATACCATTTAATTAATTTGGTATGCTCTTTTCGCTGATTTGTTTACTATTCTGCCTATATAACTTGTTCTGCTTAGGTTTAATATATCAATGATATTTTCGCCTACACACATTGCTTATACTGTCAATTACACAGGCATCTGAGTTATGTCAACAATTGCCCGGGCAAGTTACGTCAACAATTGCCCGGGCAATTGTTGATACACTCCATTAAATGTTTACAGACTTCTTTGCTTTAAACCCGTGTGTTATGTCAACAATTGCCTGGGCAAGTTACGTCAACAATTGCCCGGGCAATTGTTGATACACTCCATTAAATGTTTACAGACTTCTTTGCTTTAAACCTGTGTGTTTTCCTCTTACCCTCAGGAGAACACATCTTGACCTTAGCTGCGAAGAGTGGCTGGCCTACATGTCAACAACATCATGACATTCTCCACCAGAGAAGCTGGCGACTCCACCTACAACCACCTCACATAACCTATCACCACCTTGCAACAGAGAATTACCTTCAGGCGTCGTCGAGCTGTTAAAGGATTCTGTGTATGACCAGGTTCTCAGCCCTGATCACACTTTCCAGGACTTACAAGACGAGGACATAGACAGACATATGGCATTCCTCAGTGACCAGGTTGGAAGCCCTGAGCAGAGGCCAGAGAAAGACACAGATGAGAGTCAGCAGGCCTTCCACTCTCAGCCTGCAACAGTCTATGACCAGGTGGTGGCCCCTGAACAGACTGGACCAAAACCAAAACGAAGAACTTGTACGGCTGGTACTCAGAAATCTGCTGAGCCACGGTTTGCTCATGTACCAGATGGGGAGGCGGTTATCGTTCTTATACCCCAGATAGCTCAAATTAATGAGAACGCTGTGGTGCCGCAAATTCCTCAACCACCATATACAGCTAAACCTGTAGCGCCCCAGCCGCAGATTGCCCAAGTTAAAAGGAAAGCTGTTGTCCATCCGCCTCAGGTCACTTGTGAATTACCTGCCGTTGATGCGTTGTCCAAGGCCAGAAGCCTGTTGGTGAGATCCGGCCTAAAGAAACCATCAGGAGATGCGGTGGACCTTATTGCCCCGTATGTGGAAGTGGTGCAACAGATAGCCTCTTTTGACAATAAGACCAAGAAAGGCATCTTCCGTCACAGCAGAATTCACTACCGTCACAAGCAAAAGAGAGCCATTGCAGATGCTATTGCCCTGTGTCGCAATAATGTTTTTCCCTGCAATAGTCCAACCAAGGGCGAGGCACGGATCTCTAAGGCGAAAGCCAAGATCCTTGCCGTCAATGAGTTCTTGCGACGGGAGGACAATTGTTACATTCTCCCAGACAAGAAACACTACCGTCGACATAGGAATGTTCCAGTAGTCGCCCTTGTAGACACACTCCGAAACCTGTGGAAGAAGTTTGTGGTAGAAACGGGACTCACCCTCTCGTTTCCTGTCTTCCACAAAGCCAGAGACACTGCCAGCATTAAGGCATGCATTTTCCTTAAAAGGAGTGTTTGCTTATGTATGCTACACTCCAACATGTCCTTAAAGCAGGAGGTGGTCCCTGGCTTCGTGAAGCGGACGTCAGAGTTAATCCAGTTGACGGACCTTCAGATAAAGGAGCAGTTGGCTGCAAAGATCCAGACCTCAGCAGTGCAGTATAAGGAGTGGGTGAAAGAGCCCAAAATGTACAACAAAAATGACGTCATCAAGACTTGCTTCCACACAAGTCTAAAGAAGGTTAGAGTTCCCGCGGAGAGCTTTATTGCAAAGTTCATGGAAGATTTAGTGTCCTTCCGTGCACACTGTGATCGGGTCGAGCAGCAGTATGCTGCGGTCAAGGAGCTGAAGGCCACTTTTCCTGACTCCCATGTAGTTTGCCAAATGGATTACAGTGAAAACTGGAACACCAGCTACATGCGTGAGATCCAAAAAGTGTTTTTTGGAAAGGCCCAGCTCACCTTGCACCCGATGGTTGTGTACATCCGCTGCGGTGAAGCAGTTAAGCAACTCTCCTTCGTGGGTGTGAGTAAGGTCAGGTCACACTCCTTCCCTACTACCCTTACTTTTCTCACCCTGCTTCTGGTAGAGGTGAAAAAGGAAATGGCGTCTGATATGAAGCATCTGCACATCATCACTGACTCTCCCTCGTCCCAATACAGAAATCGCTTCGCCTGTGATCTTATAACCAAGGCTCAGTCCATGTTTTCCATTCGGATAACATGGAACTGGCTTGAAGCTGGTCATGGCAAGGGTCCCTGTGATGGGGTGGGCGGTGCTCTTAAAGGTCTGGCGGACCGCGTCGTCAAGTCCGTCGGTGAAATCCAAACGGCAGAGGACTTTGTCGAGTGTGTCGCACCAGAGACAACCAAGATCAAGTTGCTCCTGGCTACTGAGAGTGAGGTCCTCCGTAGTAAGACGCTGGTAAAATCCTGGGCGTCATCCTCCGTCAATGGCATTTCTAAAGTGCACACTGCCACAATGCATGATGGCTACTTGTACCTGAGGGAGACTTCATGCTACAAGCATGAATGCTGCTGGACAGATGACTTACGACCGATGTGCAAACCGTGGAGGAAAGCCTCCCTCACGAAGAAGACAGCAAAGGTACCAAAACATGCTTCCAAAAAGAGTAAGTCTAAGTCCAGGCAGCATCCTGTTGTTGCTCCCCTGCCTCCACAAGACTCTGACTCTGAGGTAGACTCTGACTCTGAATCTGACTCTGACTTTGTTGACCTGGCGGGAGGTAATACAACTGGACTCTTAGAAGAGGTCTTTACCTCCGATGATGATGAATCAGACTATGTACCTCAGGATCCCATCGTCCATGCCAGGCCCAAAGTGAAGAGGAAGAGGAAGAGCAGGGAAAAGGCTGTAGTGATCGACGACGAAGACGGTGATGACGCAGACTACGAGGATCCGGATGATGATCCAGACTACCTCCCTCCATCGAAAGAAACCGCTGAAAAGAACCGCCATGCTACTGAGGAAAGACGTCGGGGACAGGTAGTTAACGAGATGGTGGAACTCCGGGAAGATGGAGAGACATCTAGTGATGATTGGGCGATTTTCGACACTCTGCCTCTCCAGACTCTACGGAGAATCCGTCTTATTTAGAGGTCTCCTCTTTCTTACACTTACGTTACAACTGTCATATCACAAAAGTTGGCCATGCTTTGTATATATTTTGATCATTTTAAGATATTGTAATTTAAATGAGAGTTTTAACCTGTCCAGGTGGATGAGATGCCTTGCTGTATTTTGCCTTGCGACCTGTCAACAATTGCTCGGCTGGGGAACATCCATATTTTGGATGTGCCATGTATATATATTGTAATCTATCAAGAAACACTGACTGTTGGCATAGCAACAAGAGAAGGGGGCATAATTTCAAAGACATGCAACATGTTAAAGGTGCATTTTTAAAAAGTTGTACGCCTAGAAATGTGAATTTTAGTGTTTTTTGGACTAAACTTGACATTTTTAGGGCCAAAACGAATTTTTCAGAGGCCCCCTGGTGCGTAAAATGGGATGTTTGCATAAGAGTACTACATGGAGAAGCTAAAAAATGATAAAGGAGGTGGGAGAATTAGAGTTTTTACCTGTCCAGGCGGATGTGATGCCTTGCTGTATTTTGCCTTGCGACCTGTCAACAATTGCTCGGCTGGGGAACATCCATATTTTGGATGTGCCATGTATATATATTGTAATCTATCAAGAAACACTGACTGTTGGCATAGCAACAAGAGAATGGGGCATAATTTCAAAGACATGCAACATGTTAAAGGTGCATTTTTAAAAAGTTGTACGCCTAGAAAAGTAAATTTTAGGGTTTTTTGGACTAAACTTGACATTTTTAGGCCCAAAACGAATTTTTCAGAGGCCCCCTGGTGCGTAAAATGGGATGTTTGCAGAAGAGTACTACATGGAGAAGATAAAAAATGATAAAGGAGGTGGGAGAATGAGAGTTTTAACCTGTCCAGGTGGATGAGATGCCTTGCTGTATTTTGCCTTGCGACCTGTCAACAATTGCTCGGCTGGGGAACATCCATATTTTGGATGTGCCATGTATATATATTGTAATCTATCAAGAAACACTGACTGTTGGCATAGCAACAAGAGAAGGGGGCATAATTTCAAAGACATGCAACATGTTAAAGGTGCATTTTTAAAAAGTTGTACGCCTAGAAAAGTGAATTTTAGGGTTTTTTGGACTAAACTTGACATTTTTAGGCAAAAAACGAATTTTTCAGAGGCCCCCTGCTGCGTAAAATGGGATTTTTGCAGAAGAGTACTACATGGAGAAGCTAAAAAATGATAAAGGAGGTGGGAGAATGAGAGTTTTAACCTGTCCAGGTGGATGAGATGCCTTGCTGTATTTTGCCTTGCGACCTGTCAACAATTGCTCGGCTGGGGAACATCCATATTTTGGATGTGCCATGTATATATATTGTAATCTATCAAGAAACACTGACTGTTGGCATAGCAACAAGAGAAGGGGGCATAATTTCAAAGACATGCAACATGTTAAAGGTGCATTTTTAAAAAGTTGTACGCCTAGAAATGTGAATTTTAGTGTTTTTTGGACTAAACTTGACATTTTTAGGGCCAAAACGAATTTTTCAGAGGCCCCCTGGTGCGTAAAATGGGATGTTTGCATAAGAGTACTACATGGAGAAGCTAAAAAATGATAAAGGAGGTGGGAGAATTAGAGTTTTTACCTGTCCAGGCGGATGTGATGCCTTGCTGTATTTTGCCTTGCGACCTGTCAACAATTGCTCGGCTGGGGAACATCCATATTTTGGATGTGCCATGTATATATATTGTAATCTATCAAGAAACACTGACTGTTGGCATAGCAACAAGAGAATGGGGCATAATTTCAAAGACATGCAACATGTTAAAGGTGCATTTTTAAAAAGTTGTACGCCTAGAAAAGTGAATTTTAGGGTTTTTTGGACTAAACTTGACATTTTTAGGCCCAAAACGAATTTTTCAGAGGCCCCCTGGTGCGTAAAATGGGATGTTTGCAGAAGAGTACTACATGGAGAAGATAAAAAATGATAAAGGAGGTGGGAGAATGAGAGTTTTAACCTGTCCAGGTGGATGAGATGCCTTGCTGTATTTTGCCTTGCGACCTGTCAACAATTGCTCGGCTGGGGAACATCCATATTTTGGATGTGCCATGTATATATATTGTAATCTATCAAGAAACACTGACTGTTGGCATAGCAACAAGAGAAGGGGGCATAATTTCAAAGACATGCAACATGTTAAAGGTGCATTTTTAAAAAGTTGTACGCCTAGAAAAGTGAATTTTAGGGTTTTTTGGACTAAACTTGACATTTTTAGGCCCAAAACGAATTTTTCAGAGGCCCCCTGGTGCGTAAAATGGGATTTTTGCAGAAGAGTACTACATGGAGAAGCTAAAAAATGATAAAGGAGGTGGGAGAATGAGAGTTTTAACCTGTCCAGGTGGATGAGATGCCTTGCTGTATTTTGCCTTGCGACCTGTCAACAATTGCTCGGCTGGGGAACATCCATATTTTGGATGTGCCATGTATATATATTGTAATCTATCAAGAAACACTGACTGTTGGCATAGCAACAAGAGAAGGGGGCATAATTTCAAAGACATGCAACATGTTAAAGGTGCATTTTTAAAAAGTTGTACGCCTAGAAATGTGAATTTTAGTGTTTTTTGGACTAAACTTTCAGAGCATTTTTAGGGCCAAAACGAATTTTTCAGAGGCCCCCTGGTGCGTAAAATGGGATGTTTGCATTTATAAGAGTACTACATGGAGAAGCTAAAAAATGATAAAGGAGGTGGGAGAATTAGAGTTTTTACCTGTCCAGGCGGATGTGATGCCTTGCTGTATTTTGCCTTGCGACCTGTCAACAATTGCTCGGCTGGGGAACATCCATATTTTGGATGTGCCATGTATATATATTGTAATCTATCAAGAAACACTGACTGTTGGCATAGCAACAAGAGAATGGGGCATAATTTCAAACACATGCAACATGTTAAAGGTGCATTTTTAAAAAGTTGTACGCCTAGAAAAGTGAATTTTAGGGTTTTTTGGACTAAACTTGACATTTTTAGGCCCAAAACGAATTTTTCAGAGGCCCCCTGGTGCGTAAAATGGGATGTTTGCAGAAGAGTACTACATGGAAAAGATAAAAAATGATAAAGGAGGTGGGAGAATGAGAGTTTTAACCTGTCCAGGTGGATGAGATGCCTTGCTGTATTTTGCCTTGCGACCTGTCAACAATTGCTCGGCTGGGGAACATCCATATTTTGGATGTGCCATGTATATATATTGTAATCTATCAAGAAACACTGACTGTTGGCATAGCAACAAGAGAAGGGGGCATAATTTCAAAGACATGCAACATGTTAAAGGTGCATTTTTAAAAAGTTGTACGCCTAGAAAAGTGAATTTTAGGGTTTTTTGGACTAAACTTGACATTTTTAGGCCCAAAACGAATTTTTCAGAGGCAAAAAACGAATTTTTCAGAGGCCCCCTGGTGCGTAAAATGGGATTTTTGCAGAAGAGTACTACATGGAGAAGATAAAAAATGATAAAGGAGGTGGGAGAATGAGAGTTTTTACCTGTCCAGGTGGATGAGATGCCTTGCTGTATTTTGCCTTGCGACCTGTCAACAATTGCTCGGCTGGGGAACATGGGGATTTTGGACATATGACCGGACCAGATAACCAATAATGCATTTATTAATATTTAATCATTGTTGTCATGGAAACAAGTGATTGGACCATCTTTTTAAGTACATTTGGCATGTAAGATGCATAAAGAGAAAAACCTGTAGCCACAGCGAGGTGAAATTTCAGAATTTTGACCGAAAAAGTGAGACTTTAAGACCCCCTAATTTGTTTTGGGGGGGAGCAAGCAGCCAGGGTAATTAATTATTTTAGAGAACTTATTTTATTTATTGAAATTGAAGAAATACGGCAAGTTAAATAGATAAATTACAAAAATTAGAGATGTTTTCATGCAATTTTTGTGACTTTTTTATCAAATAGCCTACATTTTGTACCCCCTTGGGCGATAAAGGGGATTAATGTGAATGGTAGGTACATTATGAGTAATTATACTACATATGTTAAAAAAAATAAAAGAGTTATTAAAACTTATTATTAATCTTATGTTGGATTATTAACTTTAATTTATGTATGTTCATTGTGAGATATATGTCAACAATTGCTCGGCTATGTACCCCCTTTGGTAAAGGCTATAGAGAAAGACAAATACCAAAAAGGTTAAAAAGCAAGATGTCCTTTGGAAAATGAGGGAAGAAGGAATTAATATATATATGAGGCACAATCCTAAGTATGAGACTAGCCTTGTACGGATTCTTCAAAGTTTGTCCAAATTGATGTTCTGTAAAAATCGTAAATTAGAGGAAACTGACTTTTTTCTTTTTTCTCCCATATAAATATGGCTTGGAAGATGCCTAAAAGTACCTGATATGTTGAAAGTATGTTCATGTCCCCTTACATTTACGTTGAAAGTGATAGAAAAAAGTAAATGTAACTATGAAAAAATACACATTTTGGTGTGTCAACAATTGCCCGGGCAATTGTTGACACGATTTTGTACATACTAAGTTCCCATGGTCACCATGGCAACAGTGCACATATTTAAGAAAAATCACCTGTGCTGTGGCATGGACCCAGACCTGTATTATACCCATGAAGAAGGAAATCATCCGACTCTGATATTTCTTGGGGACCCCCCCCCCTCCCAAATGCATCAAATTCGCGAAACCTGGTCACCTCCTCATGCACCACACCGTGCCCGGATGGGGCATGTCCCCGTCGGTCTTCCGATGGAACGTATGGCGGTCGATCTTATGGGCCCTTTTCCGACTACGCCTGAGCCGCGGGCTAACAAGTACATTCTGGTCATGATCGACTATTTGACGAAATGGGCCGAAGCGGTCCCTCTCCCAGACCAAGAGGCCTCCACAGTAGGCCGAGCCTTCGTTGAAACTGTCGTCTGTCGTCTCGGTCCCCCAGCAACGCTCCACTCCGATCAGGGAAGGAACTTTCAAAGCCGACTCTTCCGGGAGACGATCCGACTGTTGGGCATCCTCCAAACTCGCACGTGCCCCTTCAACCCCAAGTCGGATGGTCTCGTCGAGAGGAGCAACCGTACCATCGAAGCCCTGTTGTCTGCCGTGGTGGCCCGAGACCAATCCGACTGGGATTTACAGCTTCCGTTCGTGATGGCGGCCTACCGCGCCTCCTCTCACTCCTCGACGGGCGTCTCTCCTAACATGATGATGTTGGGAAGGGAGACCATGGTTCCGCTGACAGTTCTGTATCCAGAGGAGGAAGAAAAGCTCGGGGAGGGGTCGGAAGGCTATGTGGCCCGTCTTCGGCGGTCTATGGCATCCGCTCACAAGGTGGCCTTGGGTCACCTGGGTACCTCAGTGGCACGGCAAGAGAGAAATTACAATCTTCACACCAGGGAGCGAACAATTGCAGTTGGGTCTACCGTCTATTATCTACACCCGATAAAGAAGAAAGGGGTCAGCCCTAAACTCCAACGGTTCTGGACGGGTCCCTGGGAAGTTACTCGTCACCTGGCCGGCTCCGTCTATGAGATTCGCATGGGACGAAAAACGAAAATAGTGCATTGCGACTCGTTGAAGGAGGTACCGCCCCCCCCCCCCGGAAGGGGTTCACCCGCTGCCCGCCCGGACCCCACCGGAGGAACTCACCGCCACTCCCTCGCCGGATAGAGAAGGAGAGGGGTTTGTTCGAACGGTAAGAGGCCCCCCTGGAGGGGGGCTGTGGGAAGGAGGGGATACCGTCTTTTACCATCCAGCCGCCAAAGGGGGTCGACGACCACCGTCTAAAATAAATTGGGACGGCCCCTGGAAGGTGAAAGCAAGAAGGCCGGACGGCTTCCTGGTTTTGGAAAAAGGGGCCGTAGAGGTGCTCGCCTTGTCTTCGCTGGTTCGGACAACGCCGTCGGGAAAGGTTAACGACTTGTCACGAGGAGGTGCCCCCCGGGCCTGCGGCTTGCACCCCTTTGGTTGTCAGGTCGACCAACGGTCCCGCAGCGCTCCCGGGAGCGGGAGGCGGGAAAACTGGACTACAAGGGGGTCCCGCAGATTACGTAGCGTCCCGCAGCGGGACGCCGCCTCTGACGTCACAAAAGTATGGGAGGAAACTCAGCCAGAAATGTCAGTGTGGGAAAGACTAGGGAAAGAGCCGAAAATGCCAGGAAATTCTAAGAAATTATAATCCTACGTTATCCCTCGAGTGGCTAACTCTTCAGAGAAGCAACAGCTGTCACCGGGTCCCGCCGCGGGACCGCTGCGGGGCCGCAAAAACGGTAAACAAGGGAGTCCCGCACCGTCTGGAACCGTGGAGGGGAGGAAGAAGGAACAGCTGACCCGCAAAAGTCCCCGAATTTCATCGTTATCCTCCAAATCTTCATCTCCTAAGCCTCGGGTGAGTTCAGGGAGAAGTGGCGCCCGTCTACAAGGGAGAGGGAGGCGAGAGTCGCCTGAAAAATCATATAGGAACCGCAGATCGTCGTCAGACGACCGGAGGGGAGCCCCTGGAACAGCCAGGTCCCGCAGTCCCCACAGTCCCGCAAGGTCCCGCAGTCCCGCACGGTCCCGCAAGTGTCCACACGGCATCATAAAGGGGTCCCGCATTCCCTGTGATATCTGCGGAGCCGATTTTTCCCGTAGGCAGGCTATGACCAGACATCGTAGCCGGCATCACCCCGAGGGAGAGCTAGAGGGATGGTTCTGCCCATATAGGAAGACGGGGTGCACTTACGCCACCGACCGCCAAGAGGATATGATCAGACACATCCGCAATAAACACCGTAAGCAAGGGGGGGCGGATCACCCTTGGGTGAGAGACAGCAAGCGTATGCCCAAACCTCGGGTGGTGCCCGGGCTCGCCCAGTCCTCCCCCTCCCCTAGGAAAAAGGTGGCCATACCAGTGCCCTCGGAATCGTCTGAAAGCGACAACGGGGAATCCGAAGACGAGTCCGGTGGCTCCGCCCCCTCCTCTCCGGAGTCCAGCCAACCGTCCGAGGGGGAAGGAACTCCGTCTCCGGTGCCGCCTAAGAAGGCCCTCCCACCTCAGAAGAGCCCAGCTCTTCCCCGCCCCGGGAGAAGTGGTGATTTCGGCGCCAGCCCATCCATTAGTTTGGGGTCCGCCGTATCACCCGTCTTGACGCCCGCCAAACTACTCCCCGACGCTAAGAAGGGGTCGAAGCGGAAGAGGAGCCATGATCGTTCCCCTAGAAGCACCTCGGCGAGCTCTGCCTGGCCTACCCGCTCCTCCCCGAGGAGCTCCAGCAGCTCGACCCTAGAGAGGACACGCCGCCGACTCGACTCGAAGCGAGAAAGGACGATCGGCACCCCAGCTCCTCCATCTGAGACGGCCACCCAGGGGGAGACGGTGTTGGGACCCGCGTCACAGCCCACTACGACTCCTCCCCCTGGGTCGTCCCCCCTGCAAACGCTTGCTTCACCTGCTGCTGCCGCACCCAAGATGATGGAAGCCCCCCAGGGGGAGATGGTGTTGGAACCTGTGTCACAGCTTATTACGACTCCTCCCCCTGTAGCCCCCCCCAGGCCCCCCAGGGGGAGACGGTGTTGGAACCCGCGTCACAGCCTATTACGACTCCTCCCCCTGCTGGGCCTACCCGAGTGGCACCCCCGACTCCCGCAACGCTGCCTGCTCCCACCCTAGTCAGCTGGGGTCCGGCTACTAGCACGGCCGGCACGCCCGTCAGCAAAGAACTACTGATGTCCCTGAGCTCGGCATATGTCGCCGAGGGAACCAGTAAGGAGGACATGGCGAGGAGGCTGACTGACGTTCTGACAATGTGGGGTGTGCCTACTACAGCAGTCACCTCTGCACCCAGCGTTACTGCCCCGACTCAAGCTACGCCACAGGCGTCAGCGACACCTAGTGTGGCGGATACCCCTGCGGTTACGGCCACCGCAACGGCCGCACCTGGTGTGGCGGATACCCCCGCGGTTACGGCCACCGCAACGGCCCCTGAGGATCCGGTACGATACAAGAGCGTATCTCTGTCTTCGGAGGAGGAACCGGAGGGCGCTCCCACGGGAGTGGATCTCAGTCCTCTCCTGGAGGCACTACCAGGTAGGCCACCGACAGCGTCTGCAGAGTCTCCTGCTTCCGGAGATGATGAGGGGGCCCATACGGGGTCAGCGCCTCAAGAGTCATCGGCCGCCGACCTTCCCTCGCCTGTATGGCCCGAGGCAACATCGGATCCCGGCACCACATCGGTGTCAGAGGCGCAGGTACCAAGCTCGGTGTACGAGGGGACCCGTACGGGGTCAGCGCCTCCTGACACCACCGCCTCGACGTCAGTACCTTCAGCTCCTGGGGTAGTCCAAGGGGGGAAGCATATCCCGCCCGGGGGCACTTCCGCCGTCCCTCAGTCGGCAAGCTCCCCATCCACACCCATTGGTCATGACTACACCTTGCCCCTCCCATCGACCTCTAACGTCCCCGCTCTCAGTGACCCCTCTCGAGTGGACACTGCGGCCGCCACCATGGGAGGTGTTGCACTGCAGCATGTCGGGGAGGATGAGGCCGCTGTGGCCGTACGCCATCTGTTAGCCGCACAGACCCCTGTAGAACTAATCCCCACGGTAATTACTCTCACACCTGAGGAGGTCGGCGAGCTGGGACGAGTATGGGACCGCACCAGCCCAGTGGAGTTGGTCAGACTAACACCGGTCGTCTCCATGTCGACTCAAACGGAGGGGGACGAGCCAGCCACCCAGCCCGACGCCAAAACCCCATCATCACGCTGGCCGGGCGGGGAAATACTTCCGGACGAGAGAGCAGACCTGGACGCCTTACCTCTTGCGACCCCCAAAACGCGCCTCTGTCCATCGGATGAGGAGTGTGGGAACCCCCTTCCCCCGGAGTGGGATTCGCCCCCTGCCTCGCCCCGGCGTCGCCCAAGGGATGCCGCTCCAGGGCACCAACATACCGCGGCCAGAGAGGAGTCTCCACCGGCCCCTGGGGTTAGGCCTCACCCGATGCCACCCACCTGGTCCTCGTTCCGCCATACCCCACCTAGCGCCCGTAGGCGCCGACGTCCCCCACCATCTAATATGCCACCAGCGTGGTCACCATTCATGTTCATGCCATGGTGGCATGTCAAAGGGAGAGACCCCGACCCGCTGGAACGGTGGGCAGCCAATATGACCTAGGTTCTGGTTATGGTGCCATCACGGGTGATCTCGACAGTCATCTCAAGGTCCATGATGCAAACACCTACACTCTGTCGAACACCACATCCACTACATACCGACGCGTGGTACCCCCGCGCCCCTCCACCTCAACAGCGCGACGCGGACCAGACCAGCCAGCTCGACGTCGTCCTGCACCATCCGCGGCTCGGGGAGCCCCGGAGCCACCGGAACCTACGGCCGCCCAACCTTCAGACGCCTCAGGTGACCGTGAACCCCCCACTGTCGACGAGGAGGAGGTGAGCCGCACGTCTCATCCGCAGGAGGGTTCCCCGGCTTCGGTAAGTGAAATTCGCCTGCTGACAGACCTGAGAACCACACACCCTTTCGGGGAGGCCCCCCCTCACCAGTAATTGAGGTGGGGAGGGGGTGGAAGTATTATCGACTTGTATCGTCTTGCGAATGGAGCCAGCCTGCAGTATATCAGGCTGAGTCGTCTGTAGTAACCTGTTATGTTATTCGCCTTATCGTAATTAGGGTCATCAGTACTGTGAAGGCTCAGGAAGGACCCGACACCAGCTTCCCTCATGTGGGATGGGGGAGCACAGGAGATGCGCACCGGGCTGCGACAAACCAGTTAATCAATGTTCTTTTGTGGTTGATTGCAGCACTCACCAGCAACGGAGGAGCAGTGAGGCCGGTGCGGGACCCTCCGAGCCGAGGCGTGCGGCTCGGACGAGATGATGCTGGGGCTGTCGCCCCCCAGGTCATGCTCACCCTCGCTGGGGCTGTTGCCCCCCAGGAGGCCCTTTTGGAGGACGCTGGGGCTGTTGCCCCCCAGGTTCGGCCGACACTCGCTGGGGCTTTTGCCCCCCAGGAGAGACAGTTTGCAACGTGTGAAGTTCCTGTTCTGATATTAATTTTTGGACTCCTGTATATGGCAACTGCACCTGCCGGTATGGTTACGACTTGTGCAGTTCCTGTTGTTGCATTGATGTTCGCGTTACTATATATGGCATGTATGATCCTTTGTACTGTGTTCGCCTATACGACTGAAGTTACTAGGGCAACTGTACTTGCCGGGGTGGTTACGACTTGTGCAGTCCCAATTGCTGCATTGTTATTTGTGTTACGATGTATGACATGTACGATTCTTCAAAATGTATTCGCCTATATAGCTGAGGTTGCCATGGCAACAGCGTTATTCGGGGTGATCATACTACTGATATCTGTTGAGGGGCCTACCGCGACTCATTTATCCTGTAGACCTAGACCGGCTGTGTGTGACATGACCTGTGCGGCCTGGGATGCTAGGATAACCGAGGGTGCCACCAGGACAGGGAATACGTTCTCGTGGCCTGTTACTATGGTGATTCGACTTGGGGAAAGGTTAACGACTCTTTGTCTACTATGGTACGACCAGGGACTTAGTCTACTACATAGTCAGGTTCAACCTATTGTCGCCTGTTGCTTATTCGGCTTTAGGATGTTTGGGCTAGTTATTCAAGTTACTATGGGAACCGATTCGACTAGGGCTGATATTGTCCTCGAGGGGACCGCCGTGGGAATCACCAGCTTTAGCCTGAGTGCGCTCGATGTCGCAGGGCTATTTAATTTAGGAGGTTCATATAGCATAGCCCTATTCAGTAGTTGGCTTATAGGGGCGCCTTATTGCGAGTTCATTAATTATAATAGTTCATGCTCCCCCCTCTTTTCTCGATGTATAGAGTTTGAATTAAAGGGGGAAGAGTGTGGCGAAGTCGCTTCGAGTCAACGACTTCTGCGGGACTTCGCGGGGCAGACTGGTTTGGTCCCGCACCGCGAGGTGGCGCGCCGCCCGTGGCGACTATATAACGAGCCGCGGGACGGCCGCCTCCTCAGTCAACCTCGACTTGTCGCTGGGCGTGGACCGATCCAGTCTCCCTAGCGAAGTTGGCTCTAGGAACGACGTTGATGAATGTTTGAGAATTGATAACACATTACTACTGCTGTTTGTACTCGCCTTTTATTATACAGAGAATATACGGGTGTCACTTTCCCTTACTCTACTACAAACGCCTCTGGTCTTGTGTCCAACTTATTCATTACAGTATTTAGAGCTTAATCCTCAATTTTAAATATGAATAACGACCCATTTTAAGGAGGGCTTCTGACATAACTACTGGGAATATTTAAGCCAATGATGTCTCATTTTAAAGATCTTGAGATGAACTTTGATAATGAATTCCCCTGCAGAGGGGTGTTTTGCTTGCCTGGTCACACATATTATTTCATGATTGTGCAATGATCAGTACATTTGTCGGCCGATACATACTGATATGTTTCTAGAAGCGCACATTTTCAGATTGATATACAATCGACTCTCTGATTGATTGGAAGTACCGATTTTGTTTGATATTTCCTGCCCCTGCTGATTATCAGATATTAACATTATTGGCTATTTTGGGCAGATATGAACGTGCCTGATTGTGATTTTATTAGATAGGTTAACTGACTAAATAACCCCCAAATGGGAGGGATCCCTCCCCCTTTAGGGCCGCGCCCCTCAAATTCAAATCGTGGATCCGCACAGACATTGCTTTGTGATTCCATCATATAACCCTTCATTTAGCCTTATCACACCCTTCAATACCCGATGCTGCAGCCATTTATTACATGAATCCTTATAGCCTTAGCAATAGATTCCCATTGACTCGTGATACAGGGAAGACTACATCGTTAAGAGGAGGAACCTCGAGGAGCGTGAGAAAAAAGAGCAAGAAGACTTTGATGGGGAAATCGCCAACCTCCAACGGGTCACAAGGCATGAGGCCAACTTCCAAAGGTTTCTTCAAACAAAGAGCAGAGACATCCAATACAGGGAGGTACAGGCAGAGCAGGTGCGCAGGGAGAAAGGTAAGCATGATAGCATCAGTTTTGTTGTGTTATTGGCCTTCTATGAAGAAATCAATGTTATGTGAATTAGTTGGTCAAGTCAAAAACTTTTTAGAAACTTAAAAGAAATAAACAAGACAACTAGAAGGGTGTATTCCATGTTACATGTTAAACATTTGAATCATGATAGGTGTTTTTTTTTTTCAATCCACGGTCCACTCCATCAGGTTCCCAGACAGTGTAGTAGGGGCCTATATTCTAGCATCTAAAAATTAAGGGCTGGCTCCACAGCTTCAGTCTGGTACATTTTCTGCGAATCTACTGATTTTCATACAGCAAATGTATGGAAAGAATTGTCGGATAAAAAGACCAACCCATGCAGAAGGACCAGCTAGTGGGCCTTTCTCCACCAGGCGATATTTACCAAGAATGACTGATCAACAGGGTGCTGTGAGTGAGTGGGTGAATGTGGGGGTGGGGTACCTCCCTTGTACAGCTGTCAGTACATAGATCGGTACCAAATCGTTTGAAAAAATCAAACATGTCAGTCTTTAGTGGAGGCTCCACTACGCGATTTTTTGGCACATTCTCACTAACTGCTATCCCTATAGTGCCTAAGCTACAGGGTGTTGACATTCCTATATTGTAAACATGAGATTCAAAAATGTAAACATGAGATTTCAGGGGTCATTTCATGGGTGATCTCTATCTTTGTGTGCCATATTTACAAACTAACCTGCACCGGCATAGACTCTGTGATTGGGTGGGAGTTCAATATATAAACATCAACACAGCAAAATATAAATAACAACACAGCAGTCACACAGATCGCAGGGTCTTGTACTGTAAAAATCAAACCTGTCTGATATTGAGTTGCAGAGACTCCCCAATGTGAAAGTCTACAATGTTTACATAGCATCAGCTTGATTTAGTAAACAAAAACATCTCTTTGACAACACAAGCATGCTTGAGATCGCACACAATCATGTCCCCAGATAAACATATAGCTCCCTCAATATACACATTCTACCTTGTAATGGTAACAAAATTAACCCATATTTGTCTCCCATTTCCTGAGAATTGCTGCGATTCTCTGCAAAAATCGCTTAGTGGAGCCTCACCTTTTCAAGGGGAATATCGTTTCAGATGCCCATATCTGTTGCAACAGCCGTGTAGTTGAGATAGGCCCTAAGACTTTTCTCATGTGCCGGGTATCACAATGGGTATTTTTACGCCATTACCATCACCATACAGTATATGCGGGATACATGCATTACGGTAGTTATTTTTAGGGTGAACAAACTAAAGATTGCACTAAGATTACTCCTTGAAAGTTTCCAAACTGAATCAGACTAGCATTATAACTGTTTCAATGGTAGGCTAGACCAAAATGCATATAGCTGATTGGGCACTGACCCTTCAACTTCCCTAATAAGAGTCGATTTTGAAGCAATCGACACTGTTCTATTTGTGTTATCTTCACGTGAGTCTATTCTAATTTTACCTCCTGTCTTGACTTTTTCAGCACGAGCTGACCAGCTTAAGTCGGCTCGGGAGCGTCTTGACGAGTTTGACGAGGCATTCCGACGTATTACAGACGTGACCGGTGAGGATGACGTAGACGTCATCGTGGAGCACTTCCTGAAGTTTGACGCGGACATGTTCAGCACCTTCACCTATACAGGCGAACTGGAGAGGCAGGTTGGGGAGCTGGAGTATCAGGTAAGGCCGAAAGAAAAGTTACATATTTCCAACCATTTTGCCATGCAGGAAAATTGGGGCCTTGGTTAGAAGTGAAGGCCACCCATGGCACCAAAGAGAGCTTTTGTTTATAAAGTCTATATAGCCATTTCAATCATTGACATGCCCAACCCAATGATCCAAGATACATGGGATGCCCACTTGGACCCTCTACCCACCTCCCATCCCCCCTCCCCCAAATACACAGAAAAAAAAGTGGGGGAGGGATGCTCCATCCGAGTCTGTGTGAACATTACCATTGTCAACGCAATGAAGAAATTGATTATATCTAACCAAACCTTTTAATCAAACATTGTATGATAAGGTCTGAAATATCGCTGCAGATTGAAAGGATAAAGGAGGACAAGGTGGCCCTGAGATGGGAGATGGAGAGGAAGGAGGCTGAGCGTGTTGAACGTCTTAAGGAGCTAGACACAGAGAACCAGAGGGTGCAGGAGGAACAAGCGATCCTAGACCAGAAAGTAGCCACAACTAACAAACAATTGAACGAACTCCTAGCCAGGGCACAGGAGTCGTATACAAAGTAGGATTGCTTTCCATCGTTCTGTTTTTTAATTCTGCACAGTTTCTAATTATATATCAAATATACAGTAAGATGTACCAAGATGGCCCACCCTTTGTAGGCTTTCCCTCTTCAGTAGTCTTAGTTAAGGACAGCATTCTAGTACTACTTATATCCATATCAAACATCCCTATTTTGACAGACCATCAGGATATGCCACTACAGTGTCCGCGAAGTACACCTGCCACACCGGACATTTAGGGCATGAGACAAATATGTCCGGTGTAGAAAATTTCCACACAGGCCATTTTGGCAAGTGTTGAATTTACTCTTATTCTATAACATAAAACCTGTGACTATCACTAGCAGGCCATATTATATTAGGTATGCTAGTTACATCAAGGTATGCAGAGATTAGACCCCCTAACTTCAATATGCTATTGCACAATAAACCCTTTTATCTCTACTATTGGTAGATATGTATTTGAAGGTCCATTTACTTCTAGGTTTTAGAAATATATGCTCAGTAGACATAGAAATCAAGGGATAGTGACTCATATAGTGGACTGTTCAGCTATCTTCAGATTTGCGTTAGAGTCACTTTTCATTTTGGTCCATACTCATTAAACTGCTAAAAATTGATTGCCTGATTCCATTTCCTTAGGTAATGGTCATCAATGGGGAGGGGGGGTTGAGGGGTGCAAAAACCTTTGAGACCTCCTGAGGTAGGGCATAAAAAATTTGACCCTCTGAGGGGTGCGAAAGTTCTCCAAGCCGGAATTTTGACAGCTGTTGAGGGGGGGTGAAAAAACCCACCCCATTGATAAATAATGAGCACTCCCTTAATCAACTGCACGGAAATGTGGAGTACTAACCATGCATATTACAAACTTATATGACATTGGCTGGTGGATGGAAAAAATGTCCTGTGTATTGGCCTTCAACACCAGCCAAATTGGCCTGTGTAAGATTTTTGACTTCGCGGACACTGCACTATTCTAATACTACTAGCTCTAAATGTTCCCAATGGGGTGGCCTCCCGGGGTGGCCTAATAATCTACAATCATCTAATATCCGTATTGTGATAGATTTTGGGTAAATGAAACCATCCAGTGATTCTTCTAACCATACCCAATACATCATTATGACAGGTTGTCAGAGAAGGACGATACCTTAGCAGTGTTACTGGAACCTAGTGGTGGACAGGTGACCTACAGGAACGCCATGTTGTACCTAGCTGGGTTAGAGAGGAAAGCTGAACACCTACTTGCTCTCAAGAAGCTGCAGCAAGCACAGGTAAGAATCCATCTTATCTTATCTTGAGCAGGTCATTAATGATATCAATCATCTAAAAGAATGTGTTTTAGGTTAAGAAAAATAACCCTTATTTTTGCGTTTATAAGTCTTCCTAGGATCTGTCAAAAATGTTTAAAGAAAAAACTTTTTCTTTGTGCTAAAGAAACTGTTGTTATTGTTTTTGTTTGTTTGTTTTTCAATTCTATCCTTTTTTTTATTCTAAATATTGTTTTATTGTAAGCTGGACCATTGATTCATGATTTGAGGCAAATCACATATTTCTCTTTGTAACTTGTTCTGATAGCAGGTGATCTGGGCTTTCTTAAAACCTTTCAAGCTTGTCATTACGACCATTATATCTTAGTATTTCAGGCGAAAGGTGAAACAACGGTATACTTTCAAAGATTGGTTGCATTAAAGTCTCATTTTAGCAGCTGTTTGAAGGAAATGTCAATGAGGATGGAAAGGACTCCAATGGTCACATATGATATACAAAGCAGACAGGAACCTTACCACAATAGACGGAGGTCATTGCACCTGTCAAAAGAATTGAAGTTATTTTACATAATGTATTTTTGTGTGGGTGAAAAGTGAGGCAAATTATTTGTTATATCCCAGTTAACACAGCTACATCACTTGAGAATGTTCTCTGAACATAAACATGTAAGTTTTTTTCTTGTAATTGGATGTAATCTGACCTTAATCTAGTAAGATGTATACTGTACCTTAAATGTTTATATTGAATTGAATTGTTATTGAAGTAAAATTCTCATATCTTTTCCAATGAATGTCAATCAGGCATGATGAAATTATGATCTAAATTATGGACCTCACTTTACATAGTAATAATAATGTTGTTTTGTGTATTTTGTGATCAACTTGACATATACTTTATTTTGAAAGTTAAAACCTTTCAAATGGATTATGTACAGCCCCTGTGGTAAAATCATCATTAAATTACATAAAATTTGGGTCAGACTATCTCCATTTACATGAATAAACCCTTACATTTTTACATTCAGTGTATGTCCTCGAATAACATATTGTGACTTACATTTAACATTGCATGATGTTTTTGAATGTAACTGTGTTTAATTGGACAAGTGTTCAACTCCCTTACTTTATATTGTAGGATGAAGCAGATGGACAGCAATCTGACAATGGTGATAAGCTGGTGATGGGAGAAGTAGAGGATCTACGACCTCCTGAAACCCCCACCAGGGTAATAGAAGACACCCCTGAAATTGGGTAAGAAAATCCATATAAAATTATTTATTTTCAGCTACAGTGTTAAAGTATTGTAGTGTAGGGGCCGGCATCGTTGTATATATATTAGTGCGCTTCATCCGAGAGACCCGCTCGTGTGGTGCTCGTTCTATGCCAACCAGGTGTCGCTTCGCAATACCCATTTGGTACAAGAGGGGGCAGCACCATGCCTCACGTCCAGCTTCTACTAAGAAGCCGGACAATCAGCAGAAGGAGACTGGACATAGTCCAGTCCAGACGTATCCTCTGAGAGAAGTGAATAAAGTCCTACCCGAGCGGTAGGGAGTCTGGGGCATTGCCCAACCCAAACTACTCGTGTTGTGTTGGTATCTCTAGTGATAAGTGAGCCAAAGAGCCACCCAACATATAAGTCGATACGAACCATTACACTGGTGCCGTGACCGGTTGGTTCGGGGATGGAGCGCGGCCAAACGGCCGAAAGCCACAGGCTACCTAATGCGGGTCCCTCCAGCCCTGGGCTACAGGGAATCGAAGAGGATGATTACACATCCCAGCATCTGTTGTTAGACTGGAAACCGGGTCAACAACATGTGTACAACCCGGAAGGTGTTCAGACAGTTTTCTTGACACCGGGTCTAACAGATGATCCTACCAGAATTGGAGATGGGATCGTAAAATTGTATCTGAACACACCTAGACAGGTAGCTTCGGATACAGGGTTATTCAGCGGGTTGGTTAAACCTGCCAGGTTAGACTTGAGCGATAGGTCCTAAGTGCTAACTAGTAGGCACCAGCTTGGGCCTAGGATCCCAGCTAGCGCTGCTGGTATCTTGGAGACCCCTAAGGCTCAAAGCCCAATCCAACGGACAGTGCCCCCTATGAGTGTTGAGGTAGATGGGGCAACCCGAGTGGCCCCATTGATGACATCGTCGGATCATGAGAGCGACGATGATGGGGGTAAAGGAGATCCGAAAGGATCAGCTGGTACTAAGAGAGATAGAACCCGAGAGACATTGCCGAGAAGAGTGGAAATGTACTCTCTGGGCCTATCCTTAGACGAAGGCTTATCTGACTCCATGTTCAATCCGGGAGGCAGTCGTAAGTCAAGGTATGGACGTCGGATGGGCCCCGGGTATAAGACAACCTCGGCCTATTTAAAAGCCAAAGAACAGGTAGAGCAGCAAGCTAAGAGACAGCATGAACAATTCATAGCTGCTCAGAAGAAAGTTGAAGACGAGACAAAGGAACGGATCGGAAAGCTTCGTTCTGTCGAACAGGAGGCTATTCTAAAAGAATCAGACCTCAAGTATCGTTTGTCCTCTCTAGTCCATCGGTTGGAATTAAAAGAGAAGGATGAGAAGGAAAGAGAAACTAAGTTGGCCGACCTAGAACGGGAGGAAGCCAATAGACGAAGAGCGATTGACAAGGCTAGAGCCGAGGAAGTCGCTAAGGCTCGGGATGTGAATAAATTACAATCCGAATTGCACGCCAAGGAGGAAAAACTAAAAAGACTTCAGCTCCGTAAGGCGGAGACAGAAGCTAAGTTGGTCTCGGAACAAGACGAGATCCGAAAAGAGACCACAGAGTACCAAAGGTCTCAGAAGGAAAAAGGTGAGAAGTATCGTATACTAAAGGATACTTTAAAGAAGGAGGCACTAGCTGCCCAAGATGAACGGAACCGTGCTGTAGCGGACAATGAGAAGATCCGAGATCTTGTCAGAGAATGCACAGCTAAGAGAAGAACAGAGGAATCTGACCACTGATGTGGCAACCTTGACTATAAATAAGTCCGCAATGGAAAGTTACTTGCAGGAACAGGAGCATGCGAACGTTCCGCTAAAGAGTTTCCTGTTCGACTCCAAAGCATCCGGCGTACAACCCATTTGTAAATGATAATGCGTCTCGGAATGTGGATCGAGGGGGTGTCTATATTAGAACCCAAGATAAGAATGGCCGGACCAGCAGAGTTCGCATCAGTGAAGTTCCGATAGTCCATAATTTGGACCCGGACTTCGTACTGAGAGACTGTTCTGACACTAGTGCCGAAACAAGCGGATTCCACATACACGTGCAACAGACAGATAATGTCGGGTTGGATGCAGGTAACCCTAGCAACCAACAGAATTCGCAAAGTAGTAGCAGCCAACAAGGACAGGCTGGTCAATCGCCTAATGATGGTAGTCAAGGCGGATCAGCCAATCCAAATGGGCAAATGGGTGATGGTGCTTCGGGTACCAACCCCAATACAGGGGGTGGAGGTTATACGAATTCCAATGGTTCGCAATGGACGTATAACCAACCACCACCGCCGAACAATAGTAGTTTCGGTGGTATGGGAGGCAATCGAACCTTGAATGAAACCAAGGCGATTGAATGGAGCAAACAACAATGTAGTAGATTGATGTATGCTCACAATTCAGCCCGAAAGGTTGCCGTCATTCCGAAGGAATACGACGGTACTCGGCCATGGAAAGAATGGTTTGAAGATTTCATCAATGTGATGAATTGTAATGGATGGACCCCATACAAGGCCAAGCCACATCTAGTTAGATGTCTGAAGGGTGGCCCGGGACACATGGCCGTCGAGCAATGGCGCACCTGGTATGGTCTCGTTGGAAGTTTTGAGCAGCTCGTTGAGTCAGCTAGTGGACTATTATGTAATATGGTCAAGGAGGATCCTATGGTTCGTTTTAAGAAACGCACACAGAAACCTACAGAAGCTTTCAGGGCATACGGTATGGAACTTCATGCCCTGTTAAGTAAGGCCAGGCCCGGGACAGAGAACCAGGACTGGTATATGGACGACTTGATCACTCAATTCGTCAAGGGTCTAAGAGACCGAGACAAGCAAATTGCTGCTAGGGACGCCTGGAAAGAGGGCACTACCCTACACGGCATATTTAACGGTATAGATATGGCCCTGAAGAAATGGACGATGCTAGCTGGAGACATCCCGAACACTTGGGGATCCACTCCGGTAGCGTCTGTAAGTCAGCGATCCGAGGTAGATAGTACCCCGGACGACTTTGAATTGATAGACATCGAGCAGGAGGACGGTACCTTTTGCTCGATGCTGCTAAGGAAAAACAGTTTTGGCAGGAAGTACATTTCGAGGAAAGTCTTCAATAAGCCAAAGGATGCTAAAGCACCATCCGAAGTCAGGGGCGAAGCTAAAGCTAGTAGCAAAGCATATAAGCCCTCTGATCACGCTGACAAAGCGACGGGCCAATCTCCTGATATGACCAAAATAATGGAGGAGATGTGTAAGAAAATTACAGATGCACTAAAAGCCAGTCGGCAGAGGCCCAGAGTGGATCGCCGAACGGTGCCAACGGATGGGGCACTATTCCTCTGAATGTACAGCTGCAAAGCCGGTATTGGCGGCTTATTACGAAGCCGAAGTCGAAGGCGAGGAAAGCCAGAATGTCACGGAATCTCCTGATACAGGGGGAAACTAGTGGGGGTTGTATCCATGGCATTAGGTATAACCCCAGCAGGGAACGAATGCCAAAAGGCTACGGGGGGTAATCCGGTGGAAGATTTCGAATCAAATTTACCTGGAGGCCGGGTGACTGAGGGTGCGCACCCCATCACTCCGACCGGGGCCAGGGACCCTAGTATTAATGTGTACGGTGGCGAGTATTTGGAGGCGAGTGGCCACACTAGGGGAGAGGAAGGATGGATCAAAGAGTTGATTTGAGTGTGTGGGACATGCCTTCCCCCAAGTCATCCGTGTCTGGAATTTCTGAGAGGACTCAGATTGAATCTTGGTGATTCGGGAGACTTTCAACAGTTTACCAGTAACCCATCCCCTCTGGGAGGGAGACGGTGGTATGTACCCAGATCTGTGGAAGGCCGGGTAGGAGAATTCTTAGTGGATACTGGAGCTAGCCATTCCTGTGTGTCCAAAAGATTCTTCGACTCGGTGGCCAGCAGTCATGAGAACCTCAAAACGGGGGTAAATGCTTGCATGGCCGACGGAAGCAGTATGAAGCAGTATGGATTTTGCAAGCTTATACGGGGCCGTCTTGGACCCGAGGGATGATGAGTATTCAGAGCCCGTATGGCTTGCATGTACAGTGCATCTTGAGACAGGTGTCTTCAGTAGCTTCGGATATACATTCGGTGAAAATCCCTCCGGGTACCACTTGTGATGTCCTTTGTGGCAGATCAATGGCCCAGAAGGGTGAGACGGGAGTCTTCGAACCCGATACGGTATATTTATCGGGTATCAGGTTGGATTCAGTGGACCCATCGGTGGCAAATGCAGCATGGTCTGTATTACCCATGATTAACCGAACCGGTTCAGTGGTTTACTTAAAGCGTGGCGACAGTGTGGGGGATATGAGTTCGGTAGAACACGTCGCCGAGGCCAAGTTTAATAAACCATTAAACCCTGTTAGTAAGCATCCATTGGATGAAGAATTTCAGAAATGATTGATAGATCAGATTTACAGAATACGGAGGACAAACAATACCTGGGGGACCTTTTGCGAAGGTATGAGAGTGCTTTCGGGAGGGAAGGAGGACCCGTAGGTAGAACCAATAAGGTGTTGCACACCATAGATGTGGGCGACGAGAGACCTTTCAAGATTCCATATCGTAGACTTCCTCTTAAGAAGAAGTTAATATGCGTACAAGAAATACAAAAGCAACTGGAACTAGGGGTAATCGTGTCTAGCTCGAGCCCCTGGTCCAGCCCCGTTTGTATGACTACTAAGAAGGACGGTACAATCCGCTTTTGTGTTGATTACCGAAAATTAAACAGAATGACAAAGAAGAACTCGTATCCTCTTCCAAGGATAGACGAGACGTTGGATAGCTTGGATAGGAACCAATGGTTCTGCACCTTGGACTTACAATCCGGGTATTGGCAAATACCGATGCATCCCGATGACATAGAGAAAACAGCTTTCTCTAGCCATATGGGACTATTCGAGTATAATGTCTTGCCCTTCGGATTGTGTAACGCCCCGGCTACATTTGAGGCCATGATGGAATCCCTACTCAGCGACCTGCTGTGGAAGAAGTGTTTGGTCTACCTAGACGACATTGTCGTATTCGGCAAGTCGTTCAAGGAATGCCACACGAACCTGCAGCTGGTACTGGATCGGATTCTATCCAACGGTCTAAAACTCAAACCCAAGAAATGTAACCTGTTCAAGAAAACAATTACATACTTGGGAAGGATCATCACCCCTAATGGAGTGAGTGCAGATCCGGAAAAGTTGGAAGCAGTTGAGAACTGGGAAAGGCCCACGAGTGCTAAGGAGGTTAGATAATTTTTAGGATTCTGCTCCTATTACCGTGATTTTATACCGAATTACTCCCGTGTAAGCTTTCCCATGCAATGCTTCGCTCACTGGACCCCGGGTAGGGCTCAGGAACCATTCCTATGGACCAGCGAGCAGGAAGAATAAAAGATTTGTTCAGGAATACACCAGTATTAAAATATCCTACTCCCGAAGGGCATTTCATACTAGACACCGATGCGAGCAACGAAGCTATAGGGGCAGCCCTCTCTCAGGTCCAGAATGGAGTCGAGGTCCCATTGGCATTAGCTAGCAACACGTTAAGCAAGACCCAGCGTAACTATTGTACCACTAAACGAGAACTCCTCGCAGTAGTGTTGTATACGAAGAAGTTTAAGCATTTCCTGTGGGGAACTGACTTTACTTTGCGGACTGACCATTCGTCTCTAAGGTGGCTTCTTAATTTTAAGGACGCCGAAGGGATGATTGGGAGATGGTTAGCTCATCTATCAGAATTCGGATTGGAGCATAAACAGATTGAGCACCGACCAGGTACAAAGTATATTAATGCGGATGCCTTATCGAGGCGACCCGTCCGAAAGTGCCAGAATGCCACTTGTGAAGACTGCGGGGTCCACAATGCTGTGGTGGCAGGGTTGGTATATAACTATACCACCCCCCGTATCCCCTGGGAGGAGGCTGTATGCAGCTATCTTGATTGGTCCCCGGAGACCATCAAGAAGTTCCAACAGTCGGATCCCACCACTGCACGCATAATGGAATACTTGTGGATAGGTAGTAAGCCGGTAAGGCCGATGTTATCTCTGGAAGACAGAGAAACGAGGCGATTGATAGCTCAATGGACCGAGCTAAAGATACGAGATGGTATACTGTGTAGGTGGAAAACCTCTTCCACTGGCGGTAAACTATTACAAATAGTGATTCCCACCTCGATGAGAAGGGATATCATGTATTATTGCCATGGCCACCAAACGAGTGGTCATTTCGGAAAGAAAAGATCAATAGAGTGTCTGCAAAGACGTTACTACTGGCCCGGAATGAGAAGCGACCTACTTCGGTGGATCGTAACTTGCCCGGATTGTTGTAAAAACAAGCCAGGACCTGGCCTAGGCAGGTTACCCTTGTCCCAGGAATTGTTTGGTGTCCGATTCGCTCGAGTAGCAATCGACATCATCAGTGGATTTAAAACGACGCCTAGAGAGAACACCTGTATGATGGTCATTACAGACTACTATACAAAGTACACTCGGGTGTTTCCTCTTCCGAACCACAAAGCCGCTACATGCGCTGAAGCGCTTGTAAAAGGCTGGGTGCTACATTTGGGTGTCCCCCTCATGATGCACAGTGACCAAGGAAGAGAGTTCAAGTCAGAGTTATGGCAGGAAATGTGCCATTACTTAGCGATATGTAAGACCCGAACCAACCCATACCGACCACAGTCGGATGGTCAGGTGGAAAGGTTCAATAGGACTTTGATAAAAGTACTAAAGCCCCTGGTTAATACCCACTAGGACGACTGGGATGAACAGTGCGAGTTTGTAGTACACGCCTACAACAACACCGTTCATTCATCTACTAATTGCACTCCAAACATTCTAGTTTTTGGCGAGGACATAATCATGCCCGCCGACTTGGTGTATGGAGTGGTTGGGATAGACCCGTAGGCGCCCTGCACTGTGTTGTTTGTGGAGTTGTTACAGGACAGATTCAAGCATGCATACAAGGCCGTTCCTAAAGAACTGCTGAAAAGTGCTAAATGGCAGAAGGTGGGGAATGACACCAATGCAAAAAGGATACGCTTTAATGTTGGGGACAAGGTACTAAGGTATTACGAGCCACTCGAACGCTTGAAGCTCGTAACGCCTTGGGAGGGTCCATTCAAGATTGTACGCATCATCTCTGAATCTACGGTGATGATGGAGGACTGCCTTACTGATAGGAAGTGGAAGACGAATGTTGGAAAGCTTCGGCCCTGGAAGGGATGCGAAGCGGCGGAGAGGGAGTTGGGATACCAGCCGCCTGAGCCAACGTTAAGTAGGTACCCGAGAAACGCCCAAGAGGCCGGCCTAGGAAGCAGCCGGAAGCAAAGGTAGTGTCTAAAAAGAAGACGACGGCCAGGAAACGGCCTAATCTTAAGAAATGGAAGAATGTCTCGCTGAGTGAAGGCATTACATATGGGAAGGGTCTCGCCGTGGCTAGGCGCGACCCAGAGAAGGCCGTATATAGAGCCAGGAAGAATAAAATGCTAACCCAAGGCGTTAGACGCAGTCCTCGGTTGAGGTCTGCCGTTACCTAACTCAGTACACAACGAGCTGCTGCATGTTGTCCGCCATAGGCGAATAACATACGTACCACGGCTGGGGGTGTCTAACGCGTGTTCCTTGGGTAGCCGTATCCAGTGAGCGGTGGACGGATTAACCGGTACATTCGCTTTATAGCGATGTATATACCACCAAACTCCAGATGATAGCACCCGGGTAGCAACCTGCGTCTCGTATACCGAGCCGAATTTTAGTTCGGATCTAGTCCACTAGGTGAGGCCACCAGTGTGGCGGGAAAGCGCGGAACTAGGTCACCGGATAGCCCATAGCGGGATCTCGCGAGACGAGAGGTCAGGCGCCATGTTGTTCATAACTAGGGCGAAATCGTGGCGGTAAGACGTCACTGGTTTTGCTCCAGTCATTTTACACCCTCCGGCAGTTTATAACTACGTTTTTTTAGTTTATTTTGTTGGACGAATCCTTCGGGAGGAGTCCAACACAACTACTGCCAATTTTTAAAATTGGAAGATCGCCCCACTGTGATGGCACAGCGGACGATTGACGCTGTGCGTCAAATGGCCAACGCTGAGTTGGATGAAGGCGAGGACCCGACGGTCTCGTCTCGGGTAGAGGAGACCATGGAATCCTCTAACACTGGTCTCGGATGAGAACCAGAAGTGGAAGAGGCCGCCCAGACTCTCTCTGCCATGTCGACCGAGGTCGCAGACAGGGAGCGGATGCCTCCTCCTCCGAATCCGGGTCCAGGACCCACGGTACCGGGTCCAGCGAACCCGCCTTGCCCATCCGGGATAGATGTCATGGACATTCCTCTGTATCCTCCGGGATTCAGAACCCGCACCCAGCGCCTCGCCCATGTGGATGAGGAAGAGGGTGTGGTCTACACCAGCTGGAGGACGTACATCCCCATGCATCCCTCCATGTTTGGATGCGGTCCCTTAGCGGAAGTGCCCGGCCAACCCGAGAATATCCCAGACGATTTCAAAACACTGGTGATAGACTCGTGTTGGTCGAGAACATGCCGGTGTCGTGGCTCCGCAACTATAGACAGTTGGCGGGAGCTATGGCGCTGGATGAGAACTTGGCTCGTGCTGTGCTTCTGTCCAAAGGGATAACCCGGAAGGCAAGCCAGCTTAGGGAGTCCGAGTCGGACATAGACACAGACTCCACCGTCACACAGTCGTCGGTGGAATCCGGACGGACCAAGAAATTAAGCCGTAAGCCTATGCCAAAGGGGCCACTTACCGAGTCTGATCTCGAAGAAGAGGACCTTCGGATAGCGATCGAAAGGTCCAAGTCTGAGCAGGAGCCATGCAGAAGGAGTTAGCCGCTACCCGTCGGGCCCACCGCAAGCAGCAGGTTCAACTCCAGGTGAGTGCCGCCTCCGGCACTGACTCACCAGTTAGTAGCAGGAGGAGCACTCGGGCTAAGGACAAGGATCCCCGCAAGTCTGATTCCAGTCCTGAAGCCCCGCCACAGCCGCCCAAGGCGACCCGTAAGAAAAAGAAGAATGGAGCAAAAGCGTCTCCGGCGGAGCCTGAACCCTCTACTACCAAGAAGAGGGGTAAGGGCGACCCGTAGTCTGCAGCCTCCACAGCGACTACAGTCACAGTAGCCACCCCGGTTCAGCGCCCACTGCTACCACCAGCGGGACGGCCGCCACCACCTCGGTTGTGGCTTTGACTGGTACTAATACCACCAGCTGAGCCCAGCCTAGAGGAGCGGGCATCTACACGTGCAGCGACTCCGGAAGTGAAAGCAACCCGGAGCTGCCCGCGTCAGCCAAATCTGATTTGGAGTCCATGATGACGTGGAAAGAAATGACTACAGACGTCCCCAAGGAAGAAAATCAGAAGTGGATGTGGAAGAATGCAGCCGAGGGATTTAAAGACCGTGTCCCCCGTTGCTTCTCGGATTGTGCATACGACACAATCCATTTCATGTGCCTGGGCGCCGTCAATAAGGATGGTGATAGCGACGATGAGGAGTGGATGAAGTCCGGTCCTCACGATACGCCAGTTGGTAAATTTTACCTGATTTGGATTGACCAACTCAAGTCTGGGTACCATTTACCACTATGAGTCCAGAACGAAAGTTCAGTGGGCTATGACTCAATGGGGACCGAGCGGCAGCCGCCGTAAGTGCCCGTTCGAGTCCTGTCAGCTCTCGCTCACCAGCGAGAAGACATTCGAGACGAAGCCTCGCTTCGCTCCGCATATAGTGGAGCAGCATATGCACCACAAGCCTCTGATGCGGTGTGTCCCTGGAGACCGCCCAGGCAAACTGTGTGACGGCACCTTCATCACCCACCGGCACCGGGACCTGGCTCTGCATCTGCAGAAAGCCCACGGTACCGGCCTGGAGAAGACCCGGAAGTGTGCTGTCAAGTGTTTCAACGAACTCCTTGCAAAATGGGCTACGTTGAGTGCAAAGGAGATAAAGGAGCAGGCGTTCGAACGCGAGTTCTGCGCCTGGAGGAGTGGCAACCTCGTCACTTATTTCGCTGTGAACTACTCCAGCACAAAGTCCGGGATGCCCACATGGTGCACCTGAAGGTGAAAAAGTGGCGGGGCGACGACAAATGAGAGAAAGGGAAGTCTCGTTCGAAGGGAACCAATGGAGGTTCGGCTCCGGCCAACAGTACCTCCAAACGGACATGCGCGGACCGATCCGTAAGCCCGACGGGCAATAAGGATCAGCCCAGACCAGCTAATCCAGCTGACCATCGCCAGTCGGGACAACAAGTCTCGGCTCTCGATATGCCTGGCAACCAGACCCATTGGGTGGTTAGCCAGGTAACAACCCCACCTCCTGCACAGCACCCTTCGAGTGAAGCCACTGGTAGCCCGGATGATTGGAGCACCTACTTTTTCTTCGGTGCCCCATCCGGCCACAGTGCATGGTGGGCTGGAGAGGAGTCCTCTGTAAGTGCCCGACTTACAGCGAGTACGCGGCGAAGTTCCCTGCCATGGGACCACCAGGACCCGAATCACAGGTCCTGACCTCCTTGGGCCGAGCTAAAGCTCGGGGTAGAGGTCGGGGTGGACTCAAGTCCACCCGAGCGCCCCGGGCTACGGCTGAGGCCGGGGAGGCACCACAGTTGAGGGTCCCCAGGTCCCTTCTGCGGGCGCTTCGCCTGTTACTACGCAGCTCCTGCACCAGAACCAGCTACCACCCCATCCGCGGTCCCTCGGGTCCCCGTTATGGGACTGGTAGCCAGTACCCTGTCAGGTCTTCAGGATCCGGATACGTTCGTCGATCATAGAGACGTACGTACCATCGAGATCCAGAATGACCTGATGGCTGAGTGTCTTTTCATCGCCAGATGTCAATTGACTACTGGCGGACAATAACTGAAGCCACCTTCAATCTGGTCTATGAGATCCAGAAGAGGGAGGAAGACAAAATCAAGGAGCAGGAAATTAAAAAGGTCGAAGAGGCCTATAAGTCCTGCCGGGAAAAGCAGAGGAAAGCCGAAAAGCTTAAGGAGTTCCACGCTGCTGAGAACTCGAAGTACATTCATAGGTACAAGGAGACAGACCTGAAGTTCTTCCTATGCTTCGGCAAGCACCTGGACGAATGGGACGGCTCTGAGTCTGCTCAATGACCTGAGCACCGAAGCCCTTAAGCTAGTTGCCACGAGCAGCAGCAGCAGCTCGGCTCCCTCTACTAACCCGGAGCCAGCTGAGAAGATGGACACTAAAGACGATCCCGAGGATCTGTAAGTGTTCATCTCCCGGCGTAACCTCACCAGTACCCGAGAGTAAAGGCATACCTTATGCCAGAAGATTAATTTCTTAAAAAGAACCCAACGGACCGGAATGACAACCTGCAGCTAAGATGGACGCCACCCGAAACATCAAGGGATTACCACACCAAACCCGGGGCTCCATCTTCCCATCCTCACCAGGGCACAACTCACAGCAACGTGGCTTGCCACCACTCGTTTGTCGCCGAATGGAGCTGCAGAATCCAGTCATTCCAGGTTCGCCGGATGTCTATTAGTATTGTAAGGGTGATCCAGCTACCCCGGTAGGACACCTCTTAAATTCATATTTTATTATGTATAACTCATTTTTCTATGAACACTATATTTTTGTATAAACTAAACGGAAATTTTTTTTTTCTTCGGGTTACCTAGCCTCTCGGGTTACTTTACTTCGTATTGTATATACTACTACAAAAACTCCATAAAACTTAACATATTTAAATACGTCTTAACTGTAATAACTCTGTAACACTGTTACACACATATACCACCAAAGGTTGATGGTGCATAAGGGGCCACCTCCTATTTATGTTATTATATAGTTTCTTCAGGTTATATGCGACGATGCCTACTACTATGTACATATTATTTATAATGCCCCTTAATGTTAAATATTCTATATAACATTGTTATAATAGACTTACCTGTGTGTATATACTGTTATATAACTTTAACAATAGGTAATTTTAACTCCTAATCTAGGTAAAGTCTAGGGGGGGTGGTGTAGGGGCCGGCATCGTTGTATATATATTAGTGCGCTTCATCCGAGAGACGCGCTCGTGTGGTGTTCGTTCCTTCTATGCCAACCAGGTGACGCTTCGCGATACCCGTTTGGTACAAGAGGGGGCAGCACCATGCCTCACGTCCAGCTTCTACTAAGAAGCCGGACGATCCGCAGAAGGAGACTGGACATAGTCCAGTCCAGACGTATCCTCTGAGAAAAGTGAATAAAGTCCTACCCGAGCGGTAGGGAGTCTAGGGCTTTGCCCAACCCAAACTACTCATGTTGTGTTGGTATCTCTAGTGATAAGCGAGCCAAAGAGTCACCCAACATATAAGTCCATACAAACCATTACAGTAGTATTAAATGCAGCAAAATAGTTTTGTGGTCATGGCTACTGAATAAAGTCATATTGTAAGTAAGGCACTGGTGCTAAACCTATGATATGGGCGAGGGTGATCGACAGTGAAGTGTTTCTACCAGATGTTTCACCAGATTGTTAGCCTAAACAATTAAGGCTGGTAACTGATTATTGCACCTGCAAAATATACATTCTAAGTATTGCAGAACCAACGAAAATGGCCCAGCTACAATACAATGATGAATATTGTTAATTGACATTCAACCTCTCCTTTTGAATTGAAATGACACATTGCAGAAATAGATCTAGTTATTTATGTGACATAGAAAATGTGAAAAAAGCTGTTTGCTTCGCTTATGCAGGTCTGACTCAGATAGCGAAGATGAAGGGGGTGATTTGTACCCTCTCACAGCTGAGGACATTAAACAGAGACTCAAGATAAAGCTACAGTAAAAAATGGCAATTCCTCTCATCTACAATGACAAGTATTTCTGAGCATTAAACATACAATATATTCGGTACTGGCTTTTATGCCCTGCTTGATGGCAATGTATTGTCTAAAGTATTAATGTTCCAATTGATGATGATCAAAGTATCGTTTGCTGCATCTTCAGCAACACCTTTTCCCCTTGACTCGTCATATTATACCCATCCTTTATATCCATAGATGCCGTGGCGAATTATGTCCAGCGGATTATGTATTACATGTATTTTTGCCTTATAGGCAAAAGAAAATATGTTTATTCATATCTATTCAGCTTTCTTTTATCCTCGCAAGCATGAATTTGTAGTTCTACAATGCAAGAGTATTTGTGTTGCCTCTCCAGTATAAGATACACATGGCTATATATCTGCTACAACAATTTGAGCATTTATTTCAAACATTTACGTAAGTCTGGTTGTATGGTATATGCTATTATGTAACATATCAAAATAAAGCTTCAATGCAATAATGATACTGCACAGAAAATAAGAGTCTAGATTGTTTTCGTGATGTGTATTGCTTTATTGATATAGTGTGAACCAACCAGTCTATTACCGAATGTCTATGTACATGCTTTGTTGCATATCAATTAATAGTACACTTTATGGATAAACAAAATTCCCAAACTGAACTTTGATTCTGTATTGTGCTTCATATGGACATAATATTATTAAGTCGTACCTCAGACCCTGATGTCTTAAATTATTGACATGATTTGGGTCAAAGCCATGACTGTTGAAATTGTTTAAATATGATGAATCTTGCCTCATATATTATGTCTATGAGTAGGTAGATCTAAGCTGGAATTGCTAAGATAAACACAGTAACCTAGACATACATAGTTCAGTTGCAGCTAAGAACTCTGTCATGAGGAGGGTAAGCCTGGGACTACTCCCGCTAAGGAAACAGTGGAAATGTAGCTGTAGCAGCCATGCTGGGAATTGTGCAATAGTCTAGCTTAGAAAACTAAACTCTCATCTCCGTATCTCTGTCACAGAGATGAGAGTTTAGTTTTCTAAGGCCATCTAATTGTAATAACTTGGATCACGGTTTATTCAGCCACCTGTATGGTCGGACGTCAGTAAAAAAGAAAGTTCACTGACCTCCCTATTTGACTACCAAATCATTCCATCGCCGGAGGGCAAAAAAACAACAAACAAAAACAACAGGAAAACCACTTTTCATGGCATCAAAAATTGGAATATGGGGAAATTTGACTCTTGGAAGGCAGGAAATGGAAGGTCATTTGAAAATAAGATAACTTTTCCTTCAACAAAAGTAGTATAGTATGTATCGGAACAGGACTATAGCTAATCTAAGGATATTACTCACTGGGGATGCAGCCAATCAGAGGCCTCCCTTTTGGCGGGAAATTAAAATGTGGGGACACATGACCTAGACCCCCTGTGGTGTGGCGCCAAAATGGACCAATCAGAACCCTCCCTTTTGGCGGGAAATTCAAAATGGTCACGTGACCCAAACCCCCTGTCGTGTGCCGCCAAAATGGCTCCCTCTGATTGGCTGGCTGTTTAGGTCACGTGACCTCTATTATGAAAATAAGGTCACATGACCCTAATTTGAATGGACCAATCAGAGGTCGTCATTTTGGTGGGAAATTTGAAAAATTTGGTGACGTGACTCTATTTCTAAAATTTTTTTTGCCAAAATGGAGACCTCTGATTGGGTGGCTGTCCACAGTCAGCTGTATGCAGCAAGCAAGTAGTTATGTGACCTTATTAGCATAAATAGGTGTGGTTTATTATGTAGATGAGGGTGTGACTATAGTGAGATATTTTTATATAAATAAAAAAAGGCAAGCTGAGAGCTTGCCAAGAAAAAAAACAACAAAAAAAATAGGAAATATTTGGGGAGGGGGGCCCTTGGGGTGGGGGGCCTTTTGGGGGAACCATTTGGTTGGGGGGGCCTTGGGTGGATGGGGCCCCTTTTTTTTACTTTTAGTAAACCCGCCCCTACCCAAGGGGCGGGTTTACTAAAAGTAAAATTTACATAAGGTAGTTAAATATTAAATAGAAATACAATAGAACCCACATATGGAGTAGTACACATTCCACTTTTTATTTGTCATAATTTCATTTCATTTTTTCACATACAAACTATCTTGGTGTCTTATCTATACATGAATCGTGATTCATTGTGGGTGGTCTTTGTTCGGTTCATATATGTTGTCCCTGGTGAATCTACGGTGGTGTCTGGTGTATATATGTTGTTTCTCATTTATCTACTGTGTCCTCAGATGTTACAGCGTTAGAAAACACAGAAGCTGTTTGTTCAAAAGGAAAAACTCCTCCACGCTTCATTCTGAAAAGCTGCAACTCGTCCAGATAGTTCAATTTCTTCAACATTTCCGTCAGCAAAATTTTGCTCTGTGGACTTAGATTCATACCTTCCAAGGCCAACGGGCAGGTAGGAGAATGTCTGAAATACTCCACAGCGATGTCGTCACTTTCTAACCATGTGTGTATAGTGACTCCACATTGGTAGCATTGAACAAGGTCCTTACCTCCGATGTAAAAGAATCCCTGGGCGGTGAGTTTCTCTGTGAAAGGACGGGGTTTATTCAACATAATTGTGTCGAAAGTGTGAGTCTCCTCGATAAATCAACGAAATGTATGTACTTGACCATTCTCTTAGGTAGGAAGGTAGGTAGGTAGGTAGGTAACGTGGTGTGAGCAGTGACGACGGTGGTAGTAGCTGTGTCGAGTGTGGACGTATCAGTGGTAGGCGAGGTGGTAAATGAGACAGCAGAGACGTGATGTAAGTGGTTCATATAGATGTGCTTAATCCCCTTTCCAGCTGCATACTCTCCGTCTCCACCACGTTCCTGTGTAGTGACTTAAGATGTGATTCCCGTGGTGCACACCTCCGACTCTTTTACATAATTCACCACGCCCTTCCACAAGCACTCGAATGAGCTGATGATGTCTACTGTCGGGTTTAGCTTGCCACATTTCCAACACTTTGAAGGTGTGGATAGACATATCTTGTTCCGGTTGTTGAGCTTTTCAGACGTCAAGCCTAAATACATCCCCATATCTTTCCACTCCCTGAATAGAGATTCAGACATGGTGACAAAGTACCTCTCCATTAAAAACTGGTCGGGTTGTTGTTATCCAATTTGTCTTGAAAAGTCTTGAAAAAGCTCTGCGACTGAAGTAACAGATCTTTTTTTTTAGACCACCAAGTTTGGAACATCTCCATACACATATCCTGCACTGTCTTGATAACAACTATCTCCTGCAGACGCTCATAGGCGATGTCCAAGTAGATTCCAAAGATCCAACTAACAGTCTTCCTATATCATGAAGCAAACGATCGCTATATGTAAATTTCATTTCACACATGATATCCTGTACACTCATTTCACATACGTCAGAGTCAGATAGGGAGGGATTATTTTCAAGACTCATCTCGTCTGCAAAAACTTCAGAAATCACTTGATGAAGGTCGGTAGGCGGGCAAGTAGGCAGGCAGCCAGCGGGTAGGTAATGCTGGTGATGGTAAAGGCAGTGGCGGTAGGCGCGGTAGTCGTAGTGGTCAGCAGTGATATATCCTTCCAAGAGAAATTGGGATGCTTTATATAGGGTGATCTAAGCTTATTTCCAGCTGCATACTTACCACCACCTTTTCCTTTCTGTGTAGCGCCTTATCAGCATGAGCCTTTTGAATTTGTTAACATCAAACAGGATTCTCCTATTGTTTATTTCCCCTGTGGAGGACAGGTGAAATTGGATTTATAGGACTCCTACCAAGCGAGGGTCTCTTCTGTTGTGACTACAGCATTAATCCTCTTTTCTAAGAAGAGACGTCAAAGCCTCCTTTCATCTATTCAAACTGCACTAAGCAACTTATCTCCAGAGGCGTATATAAGGGAGGGAGAAAATTTCATTCACTCACACTCTCTTTGCAACCCTCGCCATGAGTAAAAGACCGTCTAAGCTACAGCTCTCAAGGAAGACGAGAAGGATTAACAAGAGTTCATTGTTTTCTCCTGCTGCTGAAGATGCTACTACTGCAGTTGCTCCTGCTTACAACCCAAGTGGTGTAATGGGTGGTGGTGTTACTGCTGGTGTTACTGGTGCTGGTGCTGCTACTGCTGCTGCTACTGCTGCTGATAACGACGGAGCTACTGTTGATGGCGGGTCTCATTCCTCTCCTTACTGACCGATGTTTTATACCCCCGTTGCTGCTGCTGCTGCTTCTCCTGCTGCTGCTGCTGCTGCTACTGCTGATGCTTATGCTGATGCTAACGCTGATCATTATCACCCTCACGCTGGAGAAGTCTGTGCTGGTGCAATTACAGCTGACGTAGACACACACGATTGCACTCATATGGATTATTTGGAGACCCGCCACTTGGTAGAAACAGAGGAAGAGGAGGAGGAGAAGAAGAGCTGACTTCTCTAGCGGTTGCTGAAAGATCACCCGATCTACTCACCACCGCTATCGTGAAGTCTCTAAGAACCACCGGCTTCTGCTATCCACCAGGGGACACCGACGTCGAGCGAGTTTTTTCTTACCTTTCCTACTTACTCACCCTCCACAACCATGACCGACGGTGTGTGGTTATCCTCTTTTCAAAAGTCCCGAGATACCGACGCGAGCATTGCTCCTGTTGCTGGTTCTGCTGTTGATTCAGCTCACACTGATGGTGCTTCTCTTCTTACTTTGAAACCCTCTACGGGTATCAAGAGGAGTTTTACCAAGAGTGGCGACCAGGCATCCAAGAAGAGAAAAGCGGTAGTGAAATGTGAACCACCTACACCTTCCACAGTCCCCAGAGTTCTTCATCGACAGTTTGAAGCTGGAAATCTGGATAGACAGGGTTAGGATCTCCATGGAATGCTACAGTGCCGTAAAGTGCACCTCCACGCCCACCAGAAAAGTAAACTTCACCACTAACGCACTCCTCAAGCTAAAAGCGAGCGTCACCGACGTCCAAGAGGAGGTTTCCCATGGACTACCCAATTACAACACATGGTTCGTCGTCCTGGATCCGGAAAGCGCGCTGTATGTTGCTGTCAGCTACTACAAGGGTAAGAACTTCATCCACGTGTGCAGGTACGAAGGACCCCAGAAAATTCCGACACAGAACGGTGTGACGCTTTCGACCAAGGCACTGAAAGAACTGGGTGACAAAAAAGAGATTATTCTTGAATTTCTTGATAAAATTTGATTGAGACGTGTGTGAGCTAGTGCTGACGTATGTTTTATATGACGTGTATGTAGATGTATATACTTTGTGTAGGTATGTAGCGTATATAGGTGTACAGGTAAATAGACCAGGCTGCATATCCTTTCACTTATACAAGACCGACAAATATGCTTCAAAATTGTTGCGTCAGTTCGATTCCACTGCGAAACCTGAAACCTTTCCAGGTTTGATCATCAGCGACTTACCCACCCTAGAAAACGATATACAAATAGCGGTTTACACCACCCGTAAAGTGAGGCGTCAGAACCTGAAAAAACCGAGTTACCCTGATCAGCCCACCTTCCAAAACATCGGAAATTCAAAAATGTACCCTTACAAAATTACCTTCGATTTCGAAGCTTTCTTCAGACCGGCTAAAGAACTGTTGACCGAACACGTGTCAGTCCTGTGGGAACACGTCACTCTGTCGGCTAGCGTTGCATCCAGCTTTCCAGGTTACGAAGGTCCGGTCTGCTTCGTGAGACAATCCGACACAGATTCAGACCCCTTGTTGGATAAAGTTTTGAATTACATAAACGACACCGCCAAGATCATCGGGGGAGCAGTGCTAGAACTTTACCGGCTGAAGTTAGCAAAGTTAGATGAGAGGATAGCTGAAGATCTCCACCTAGAGGAGGCGTTCAGTCCTCCCGGCATCGACTTCAATGAAACTCAGACAAGACACCCTTTAGTTGAACTGAAGAAGAGACTTTTGAGATATCTCCGCCAAGTTCCGGTCGTAGGTTTCAACTTGGGGCGCTATGACTTAAATCTGAAGTACAGCTTCACTCGCTCTTCTCCTCCAAAGAACGAGAGAATGAAGAATTCTGCGTCATAAAGAGAAGTAACCAATACTTGGCGATTTACACTCGGCACACTGTTTTATTGGATGTAGTAAACTATTTGGCACCTGGTTATAACTACGCGAATTATCTACTAGCTTTCACCAGAAATCAGCACAAAGGACACTTTCCTTACGAATGGATGATCTACCATGAAACTGGAAAACAGAACACTACCACCAAGATCTGCATTTGACAGCAAACTGACTGGCACCAAGATGTCTGAATCTGACTACGCCGAATGTGAAAAAGTTTGGTCCGAACAGAACATGCAAACTTTCAGAGATTACTTGATCCACTACAACAACAAAGACGTGAAACCCTTCATAGAGGCACTGAATAATCAAGCAAAATTTTTCAGTTGATCATCATATGGGAATGTGAATGGAGAAAGATGAAACGTCAGGATCCGCAGGTTATGGCGTCCAAACAACGCTGGAAGGTCGACGACTTGAAAGTGGCTCAAAATCCCATGACAGAGAGTGACATCATATCCTCTGTGAAAGACGGGAAAATGTTCGGTTTGATTCAGGTGGACATTACTACTCCTCCTCACCTACGTGAATACTTTGAAGAAATGACTCCTGTTTTCAAGAACGTGACCACTTCGAAATCCAACATAGGAACTCACATGACAGACTTTGCGAACAACGAAAACCTGATGAATGCCCCTCAGAGATCCTTGATAGACAGTTACCACTGAAAAAAGATTCTCTTGGGAACACCTCTTCTTAAGTGGTATTTGGATCATGGTTTAACAGTCACCGAAGTGCAGATGTTCATAGAATACTTTCCTAGACATCCCTTCGCCGGTTTTGCAGACGAAGTAACCGCGGCGGGAAGCAGTGTTGATGTAAACGTGAAAGAGAAAATTCTGTCAGACTGTTACAAGTTGATGGGAAACACCACATATGGTAAAACAATTTGCAACAAAGAAAAACACACCACTGTGAAATACACTAGAGGTCTAACCTTCGAATTATTGACTAATTTGTGACGGTTCAAAAAGGGTACAGAGTTGAGCACAGATATCTTTGAAGTTGAACTGCAACCAAAAACAGTCAAGGACAATCTTCCTATTCAAATAGAATTTAATGGTGTACCAGTAGGCCAAGTTGAAAATGTTAGAGTTCACTTTCGACTTTTTGGATAAATTTATCGATCGACGCGATTACACTCTTTGTCAAATGGACACTGACAGTCTTTACATGGCTCTCAGCAGCGAATTGTTGAACCAACTCGTGAAACCCAACCTGAGAGAATCGTACTTTAGAGAGAAACGAAACTGGATTCCAACAGCGGTGTGCGATGACCACTTAGAGCTTTTTGTAAAGATAAAAACCCAAGGCGTCAAAGAATGGATCCCCCTCGCTTGTTGTCAGAAACAATACGTTCATGATCAGAGAACTCCGGGTCTTTTCAAATCCGAGTGGGAGGGTGATGGAATTCTAAGTCTCAACCCCAAGACTTACATTTGCTACGACAAAGACTCGATAGGTGAAAGAAAATCAAAGAAATGGAGTGTGAAGGGTGTCATAAAAAAAACAAAAAGTTCAAGAACCCAAAGACTTCTTGGATGTTCTTTTGAAACGAAAAACTATCCGCGCTGTTAATACAAATTTTAAAGTAATATAAAACAAAATGCACACTTACACGATAAGGAAAAAGGGACTGAGTTACTTATATGTGAAGCATCGCGTACATTCTGACAGAGTTATGAAAAGAAAAAAAAATATAATAAAAAAAAATTAAATAACTGTAAAGGAAAAAAAAATGTAGATGTAGATAAGCCGGTGAGATAATATCCTTTGTTGTTGTAATAACTTCATCTACTTCATCCACCGACTTACCTTGTGTATCAGTGTTGAAAAACAAACAAGACAATATGTACTTGCGATCCCATTTTCATTTGGGAAATAATAGATGCATCAGATGTTTTGTTCTTTAAGGCTCCGTTGTTAAACCAAGGTGTTAATAAAGTGTTTGTGTCTAATGATGTATTTGATTCATTGAGTGTGTGTTTCAAAGATGCATTTCAAAGAGTGGTTGGTACCACCACAGATAGAGCTATAGGAGTATATCAATTCCATAACGAGAAACATTTGCTTTCGTCAAAAGGCGATATACGATAGAATCTATCAACACGTTGCTTTCTCTTTTGGAAGAGAGCTCAGACTTCTTGAGAAAGATGTGTCATTGTTCAAAGGGAACATTTGACTCTTTTTGTCAAAAGTGTGTCGACCGAATGTTGTGTAGCAAAGTTCCTTACCCCGATGTACCAGCTGCTCAACTGAGAAGTATCATGTCCAGACAAACTGAATGGAGTACTTGGTATAGCACTTCAGTGGATTTCACTTGTAATATCGATAAGATGTGGATGGGAAATATGGCTTACACCTATCCTTCATTTCAAGAGGGTACTTTCTCAAAAAGTTGTACACCAAGATTACACCATATACAGTCTAAATTATGACAAACAAAAGTTGAATGTGTACATCTCAATGTGTGGGTTCTGTTATGTTCCTCTCAGATATTCGTCTATATTATGTAGAGAGTGTGAATTTGTATTTAGCAACTTGTAAATAATAAAGTGTAAATATTATTTATCAAAAAAAAATCAAATAAATTTGTTTGTTAAGCCCCACCCACCCAAGGCCCCCCCAACCCAATGGTTCCCCCCAAAGGCCCCCACCCCAAGGGCCCCCCAAATATTTCCTAGTTTTTTTTCTGGTTTTTTTCTTGGCAAGCTTACAGCTTGCCTTTTTTTATTTATATAAGAAATATCTCACTATAGTCACACCATCTACATAATAAACCACACCTCTTTATGCTAATAAGGTCACATAACTACTTGCTTGCTGCATACAGCTGACTGACGGTCTGACGTGTGGACAGCCAACCAATCAGAGGTCTCCATTTTGGCCCAACAAAATTTAAAAGATAGTCATGTCACCAAATTTTTCAAATTTCCCACCAAAATAAAGAGCTCTGATTGGTCCATTCAAATTAGGGTCATGTGACCTTTTCTGCATAATAGACCTCACGTGACCTAAACAGCCAGCCAATCAGAAGGGGCCATTTTGGCGGCACACCACAGGGGGTTTGGGTCACGTGACCATTTTGAATTTCCTGCCAAAAGGGAGGGTTCTGATTGGTCCATTTTGGCGCCACACCATGGGGGGTCTAGGTCATGTGACCCCACATTTCCCGCCAAAAGGGAGGCCTCTGATTGGCTGCATCCCCAGTGAGTAATATCCTTAGATTAGCAATAGTCCCGTTCCGATACATACTATACTACTAACAACCCTTTTTTTCTTTGCCAGATACTTTCTTTTTTTTTTAAAGATTTGCCAAAAAACTCGCCCCTGGATCCCTTATCAGAATAAAACGGCCTAAGCTATCAGTAATCTAGGACAGGTCTATTCGGTCCCTGCACTCTCCCCCCAGCCTTAGACATGAGGTATTACGGTATATGGAAAGTGGACCAGCTGCTGTAAGTAGTATATGGAAAGTGGACTAGCTGCTGTAAGTAGTATGGAAAATGGACCAGTTGCTGTGAGTAGTATCTGGAAAGTGGACCAGCTGCAGCAAGTAGTATATGGAAAAGTGGCAAGCTGCTATAAGTAGTACAGTAAAATTCCATTATAAAAACTACTCAAGTATCCCTTTTTTTCCTTTAGCTTTTAGCCTATATAATATTGTAGTTTTAAATATTGAATTATTTGCAATTCTTGGCAAAATAATACCATATAGAATGAACAATCTATAGCAGAAACGTGAGAAGTATATCAACACATAGATATAATAATGTCCCCCGATTCCACTACAGCAATATTTACCAACATCAAAAGCCCCTCTCCACCCTCCCTGCCAGAAAGGAAAAAAGTGTAAGGGATTATTGGTAACACCTCCCCATACCTCCCAAGAGAAGTCCTCCTGACCCCCCCCCCCCTGTAGCAGGAATTTCTGAGGGATTTCGGCAACACCATCTCCCCCTCACACACACACGTGCAGCTCGAATGAGTGAGGGATGAGCAGCAACCCCCCCCCCCCAATTTACCATCATCAAAGGTGGAAAAATCAAAGGAACAGTGATATATCTTAAATATTCATTGTATTTTTCTCTCATGCATTACACATTTGAAGTGCCCAAGAAATGTCGTTGTAAACGATTTCAGTTTATGCTAAGTTCGTTGTAAAGGATCTTTTTATCTATTGAAATTAATGTATAGGTCTGAATTGGATTTGTTTGTTATAAACGGAAAATCGTTGTTAAGGAATTTACTGTATATGGAAAGTGGACTAGCTGCTGTAAGTAGTACATGGAAAGTGTACAAGCTGATACAAGTAGTATATGGAAAGTGAGAAGCCACTGCGAATGGTATGTGTATACCAAGGTAGCGGATTATCCAATGGGCGCAGTCATTGCTGAGGCTTGTCACCAACAGTTATCAGATGGGCACCACCTCCCCCCCCCCCACGAGAGGCCTGCAGGGAATAGTTGGAATTATTCACTGGTTGATTAATTCAGCTAAATCGGTATATGGAAAAGGGAATTGAATGCTGTAAGTAGTATATGTATGGAAAGAGGACCAGCTGCAGTAAGTAGTACATGGAAAGAGGACCAGCTGCAGTAAGTAGTACATGGAAAGAGGACCAGCTGCTGTAAGTAGTACATGGAAAGAGGACCAGCTGCTGTAAGTATTACATGAAAAGAGGACCAGCTGCTACAAGTATTCTGTTATATGGAAAGTGTCAAGCTGCGCCAATAGTATATGGAAAAGCTGCTGTAAGTTGTACAAGAAAGTTGACTAGCTGCAGTAAATACAAAGCTGACTAGCTACTCTGAACCGGGCATGTAAAGTGCTCTAACCACTGTGGACTACGATGGGGTGGCTACAATGAACAGTGAACATGATAAGTAAACGGTAAGTAGTACATGAAAAGTGAACTATCCTACCTGGAACGTGTAAGTAGTACATGTGCATGGAAAGGGGAGCAACTACTATAAATGGTACATCTAAAGTGGACCAGATGCAGTAATTAGTACACGCAAAGAGGACTAGCTGCAGTAAGTAGTATTGTACATATAAACTGTACTACAGTCAGGCCGCGATAATCCAGTCTGTGATAATCCAGTCCCTCACCTTACAATCAGAAATCATTGGGATGGTCTTTTTCTCACTATAATTGTATTTGATTATCCAGTTGTCTTGGTTTCCAGTCCCAGTTGGGAAATATGGGACACACTGTGTATATTCCACATTAGAATTTAACTTGATATACCAGTCAGCTGGGATTAGAGTCAGTTTATAGTGAGGAGTAGAGGCATTGGTGGGGGGGGGGGTAGAAGACATTATCCTAGTTGGCACTTTGGGTTCAAAGGAGTGCCTTCCAATTGTTAGTTGTTTCAGTAGCTAGGCATTTAATTATTTCAGGCAGGAGGCAGTCTGTGTCAGTTTGTCTGTGTTTGTTTAACATTAACTTTGATATAGATTTATGCAAGGCAATCTTTCTGACCATGGTAATTATAAAATAACCATCTAAGGATACTAGTAAGCATGACATAACCCCCCCCCACCTTTACCAGGTTGTCATTGCCCTCCAATGAGAGACTGGTCAACATACCCCACCCCCACTACACCCTTCCCAATACCCTGCTTTAGACATCCCGTCGCTTTGATATCCAACCAGTTCATAGGGGCGACGGCAGTGGCTGGATTATCGCGACTCCACTGTAGATACAGGAAGTATAGCGCATGTATAGACTGGACTAGCTTCAGGGAGTGGAGAGAGGACTAGCTGCTGTATGGAGGCTCTAGTGAATGGAAAGTGGATAGCAGAAAGTTGGCTAACTTGGAAATACAAGGAACTGAACACAATGTCATGTTAAATGGAATAATACTTGCATATGGAAAGTGGACTGACCACTGTAGGTAGCTCATGGGAAGTAGGTCCTGCACTACATTAAATCCTGGCACATAGGTCCACTTCACGTACAGGGCGACGCACCCTGAGTTAGAGGAAATCCTATTGGGCGCACCAGGCCCTAATTTTAACCAGTTCAGTTCTATTCTAATGTAGGACAACCTTGCCTATAAGACGCACCCATAATTTGAGCAAATCCGTGCGTGTAAGGGTTAGTGAGGGTTTACATCTAAAAACAACATCTTGTGTTTAAGTCACAAGTGTTCATAAGCTGTGGTTTCAAGTTTTATAATATGGATTAGGTACTAGTTGTAAGTAGTCTATGGAATGTGAGCTGGAGGATGTAAGTTACAAGAGCTTATATCAGTCGTCTTAGGTTGAACATTTTTATCGAGTAATGTTAGGAAGGGAAATTCAAGTCATATGAGCACGTAAGATTTCTGTGGAAATGAGTGTGCTGGACATCTCCCAATTTGCCTAAAGTGGTTCCAGTTGTGTTGGAATTCCTACAGATGGCCTCTGACGTCTCTGCTGCTTGTGCTGCCACTGCCGGGCGCCTGGAGAACAACCCCTGCTGCCTGCCTAACCCTGCCTGTCGCCCAGCCAGGCAGCCTGCCCAGGCTGCTCTGTGCGTATCTCCACCACCACAACAAGCCAGCATCAGTGTCAGAGGCAGCGGGAACAGGAGAAGGTATTGGGGTCGTACATACAGAGGATAAGACAGCAGTACAACCCCACACACCCTTACCTAGAGCGGAGTATACACTACACCAACACCCACACAAGCTCCTAGTGGGGTTCCATACGCCCTGTGAGCTACGTGCTGGCTCTGTGAGCCACCCTGGAGGAGGTTAGCTTTAAGCAGGAGGACGGTGGAGGGAGGGAGTAGGTGTTTGGTCGGCAGTGAAGGCGTGTTGTCCTAGTGTCGTCAGTCTCTCCTCCAGCTGCTGCTGTCCCTGGCCTGCTGTAGGAGGATCACCAGGAGGAAGCTGCTGTGTTGTTGTCGGCATCCTCCTGTAGGTGGTGCTCACAGGGAGCCCCCCGCTCCTGTCCGTCTGGCTGCCTGCCTACCTGCCTGCCGTCAACAATAACACGGCTCCTGCACATGTCGGACACGCCAGGCGGGCGTCGCGCCTGACGTCGCTGACGCCGTCGTCGCTGCAGCGGTGCTCTGCTACTTCCGGTTCCCCTCATCAATTAACGTCGTCGTCGTTCTAAGGTCGCTCGCGTGGCCGTCGTCAAACTGACGGACGCGCGAGCATGGTTCTATCCGCCCGCCCGCCCCGGCCCCCCTGCCATGGCCGGCCGCTGTCTGGAGGAAACCAACATGTCGCTCATCGTGCACAGCTACGATGGTGACGTCCGTCTACCCAACCCAAACCTGCGTCACGCAGGGGGAGGTGCGCACCATCACCACCACCATCATCATGGAGGGGGGCACCCCCCACCCCAGCAGGCCGTGCATCACCACCCGCGGCATCCGGGCGGCAGCGGGTCGGGGCGCGGCGGCGGCGGAAGTGGCCAGCCCCCGCCGGGGTACCGGAGTCCCGGGGGGCGGGAGTACCGATCAAGCGGACGGCGGACACGCTACCTACTGCTTGGGGCTACTTGTATGATCCCTGGATTGGCGCTGTACTTTGGGGGCGGATACCTCTTTGTGGCCGCCTATAACGGGAGGTACCCCTTCGCGGAGGTGTCGGTGGAGGCCTTACTTATAAGGTAGGTTACCTGGTTGCATATCTGCGAGGACATGCATGCAAGTGCACATCTCATATTATTTCTATTATTACGGCAGTGTAAGAAAAGTTACCAAGGTTGCAGAAATCCCGTCTTGCCCATGTATATAAGTAGATTGTTTATTAACTGTGGCTGATTCAGTATAAGAAGATGCACAAGGCACAAGCACCATTCTCTATGTCTCCGATCCATGGCAATCGCTATTGCTATCCCCAAAAGGAAACCAATAGCCAACTTCAGAAGACACTATGACTGCCCTCTCTAAGTGGCAGTGAAGGCTCCTCTAATTATGCCAATAAAGACCAACATTTATAAGGCCTAAATATTAACCCCTACAGTACTATGATACTCTTCCAAAACCCATATAATCGAAGCATATAATCGTACATACCATGCAGTCGTGGCTCATGACTTATTGCGATTTCAGAAGTATTAAGTCCTAGTATGTGTAGAATTACCTCCTGATGACTGTCAGCAAAGAGTACAGCATTGACAACATCTGGTAGAAAGTGAAGGCATATGCGTCAATTAAAAAATACCATGCACCCTAACTTACTTATGATTAAAAAAGCTCTTCCAGGAGCGATTTCAGAAGGCCATGTCCCCTAAACACAAAGTGAGGAGTATGGTTATATTGGGGCGACAGCCC